>CM038145.1:57832529-59032529 GCA_021437245.1 Aegilops speltoides | reverse complement strand
TACATGAATAAAAACCTTTGATGGTCATACACCCAATGAAAATAGTTTGTTGGATCTCAATCGTAGTGATACACATATTCATAATATTGAAGCCAAAAGATGCAAAGTTAATAATGATAGTGCAACTTATTTGTGGCACTGCCGTTTAGGTCATATTGGTGTAAAGCGCATGAAGAAACTCCATGCTGATGGGCTTTTGGAATCACTTGATTATGAATCATTTGATGCTTGCGAACCATGCCTCATGGGCAAGATGACTAAAAACTCCGTTCTCCGGAACAATGGAGCGAGCTACTGACTTATTGGAAATAATACATACCGATGTATGCGGTCCGATAAGTGTTAAGGCTCGCGGCGGGTATCGTTATTTTCTGACCTTCACAGATGATTTGAGCAGATATGAGTATATCTACTTAATGAAACACAAATCTTAAACAGTTGAAAAGCTCAAAGAATTTCAGAGTGAAGTGGAGAATCATCATAACAAGAAAATAAAGTTTCTACAATCTGATCGTAGAGGAGAATATTTGAGTTACGAGTTTGGCCTTCATTTAAAAACAATGTGGAATAGTTTCACAGCTCATGCCACATGAAACACCACAGTGTAATGCTATGTCTGAACGTTGTAACCACACTTTATTGGATATGGTGCGGTCTATGATGTATCTTACCGATTTACCACTATCGTTTTGGGGTTATGCATTAGAGACAGATGCATTCACTTTAAATAGGGCACCATCAAAATCCGTTGAGATGACGCCTTATGAACTGTGGTTTGGCAAGAAACCAAAGTTGTCGTTTCTTAAAGTTTGGGGCTGCGATGCTTATGTGAAAAAGCTTCAACCTGATAAGCTCAAACCCAAATCGGAGAAGTGCATATTCATAGAATACCCAAACGAAATTGTTGGGTACACCTTCTATCACAAATCCAAAGGCAAGATATTCGTTGCTAAGAATGGATCCTTTCCAGAGAAGGAGTTTCTCTCAAAAGAAGTGAGTGGGAGGAAAGTAGAACTTGATGAGGTAACTGTACCTGCTCCCTTATTGGAAAGTAGTTCATCACATAAATCAGTTCATGTGATCCCTACACCAATTAGTGAGGAAGCTGATGATAATGATCATGTAACTTCAGATCAAGTTACTACCAAACCTCGTAGGTCAACGAGAATAAGATCTGCACTAGAGTGGTACAGTAATCCTGTTCTGGAGGTCATGTTACTTGACCATGACGAACCTACGAACTATGAGGAAGCGATGATGAGCCCAGATTCCGTGAAATGGCTTGAGGCCATGAAATCTGAGATGGATCCATGTATAAGACCAAAGTGTGGACTTTGGTGGATTTGCCTGATGGTCGGCAAGACATATTAAATAAATGGATCTTCAAGAGGAAGACGGACACTAATAGTAGTGTTACTATCTACAAAGCTCGACTTGTCATAAAAGGTTTTTCGACAAGTTCAAGGTGTTGACTGCAATGAGATTTTCTCAACTGTAGCGATGCTTAAATTTGTCCGAATCATGTTAGCAATTGCCATATTTTATGAAATCTGGCTAATGGATATAAAAACTGCATTCCTTAAATGGATATTTCTTAAAGAAGAGTTGTATATGATGCAACCAGAAGGTTTTTTCATTCCAAAGGGTGCTAACAAAAGTGTGCAAGCTCTAGTGATCCATTTATGGACTGGTGCAAGCTTCTGGAGTTGGAATATACGCTTTGATGAGTTGATCGAAGCATATGGCTTTATACAGACTTTTGGAGAAGCCTGTATTTACAAGAAAGTGAGTGGGAACTCTGTAGCATTTCTAATATAATATGTGGATGACATATTGTTGATTGGAAATGATATAGAATTTCTGGATAGCATAAAGGGATACTTGAAAAAGAGTTTTTCAATGAAAAATTTCGGTAAAGCTGCTTACATATTGGGCATCAAGATCTAGAGATAGATCAAGACGCTCGATAAGGTTTTTCAATGAGTAAATACCTTGACAAGTTTTTGAAAGAGTTCAAAATGGATCAGTCAAAGAAGGCATTCTTGTCTGTATTACAAGGTGTAAAGTTGAGTAAGACTCAAAGCCCGACCATGGCAGAAAATAGAAAAGAATGAAAGTCATTCCCTATGCCACAATCATAGGTTCTATAAAGTATGTTGTGCTGTGTATCAGACTTATTGTATACCCTGCCCTGAGTTTGGCAAGGGAGTACAATTTTGATCTAGGAGTAGATCACTGGACAACGGTCAAGATTATCCTTAGTAAAGGACTAAGGAAATTTTTCTCGATGATGGGGATGATAAAGAGTTCGTCGTAAAGAGGTACGTCGATGCAAACTTTTACACCAATCCAGATGACTCTAAGTCTCAGTACGGATATATATTGAAAGTGGGAGAAATTAGCTAGAGTAGCTCCGTGCAGAGCATTGTAGACGTTAAATATTTGCAAAATACATACGGCTCTGAATGTGACAGACCTGTTGACTAAACTTCTCTCACAAGCAAAACATGATCACACCTTAGTACTCTTTGGATGTTAATCACATAGTGATGTGAACTAGATTATTAAATCTAGTAAACCCTTCGAGTGTTGATCACATGATGATGTGAACTATGGGTATTAATCACATACAGATGTGAATATTAGTTTTAAATCACATGGTGATGTGAACTAGATTATTGACTCTAGAGCAAGTGGGAGACTGAAGGAAATATGCCCTAGAGGCAATAATAAAGTTGTTATTTATATTTCCTTATATCATGATAAATATTTATTATTCATGCTAGAATTGTATTAACCGGAAACTTAGTACATGTGTGAATACATAGACAAACAGAGTGTCACTAGTATGCCTCTACTTGACTAGCTCGTTGAATCAAAGATGGTTAAGTTTCCTAGCCATAGACATGAGTTGTTATTTGATTAACGGGATCGCATCATTGGAGAATGATGTGATTGACTTGACCCATTCTGTTAGCTTAGCACTTGATTGTTTAGTATGTTGCTATTGCTTTCTTCATGACTTATACATGTTTCGATGATTATGAGATTATGCAACTCCCGAATACCGGAGGAACACTTTGTGTGCTACCAAATGTCACAACGTAACTGGGTGATTATAAATGTGCTCTACAGGTGTCTCCGATGGTATTTGTTGAGTTGGCATAGATCGAGATTAGGATTTGTCACTCCAATTGTCGGAGAGGTATCTCTGGGCCCTCTCGATAATGCACATCACTATAAGCCTTGCAAGCAATGTGACTAATGAGTTAGTTACGGGATGATGCATTATGGAACGAGTAAAGAGACTTGCCGGTAACGAGATTGAACTAGGTATTGAGATACCGACGATCGAATCTCGGGCAAGTAACATACCGATGACAAAGAGAACAACATATGTTGTTATGTGGTTTGACCGATAAAGATCTTCGTAGAATATGTGGGAGCCAATATGAGCATCCAGGTTCCGCTATTGGTTATTGGCCGGAGACATGTCTCGGTCATGTCTACATAGTTCTCGAACCCGTAGGGTCCGCACGCTTAATGTTCGGTATTATGAGTTTATGTGTTTTGTTGTACCAAAGGTTGTTCGGAGTCCCAGATGAGATCAGGAACATGACGAGGAGTCTCGAAATGTTCGAGACGTAAAGATTGATATATTGGAAGGCTATATTCGTACATCAGAAATGTTCTGAGTGGTTCGGGTATTTATCGGAGTACCGGAGAATTATGGGAATTCGCCGGGGAGTATATGGGCCTTATTGGGCTTTAAGGGAGAGAGAGAGAGAGAGAGGGGCTGCCTAGGGCAGGCCGCGCGCCCCCCAAGGCCTAGTCCAAATTGGACTAGGGGGAGGGGCGGCGCCCGCTCCTTTCTTCTTTTCTCTCTTCCCTTTCCTTCTCTCCTACTCCTACTACTTGGAAGGGGGGAATCCTAATCCCAGTGGGAGTAGGACTCCCCAGGGCGTGCCATAGTAGAGGGCCGACCCTCCCCCTCCTCCACTCCTTTATATACGGGGGAGCGGGGCACCCCATAGACACACAAGTTGATCATTGATCTCTTAGCCGTGTGCGGTGCCCCCTCCACCATAATCCACCTCGGTCATATTGTTGCGGTGCTTAGGCGAAGCCCTGCGTCGGTAGTTTCATCATCACCGTCATCATGTTGTCGTGCTGTCGAAAATCTCCCTCTACACTTTGCTGGATCGGAGTTCATGTGACGTCACCGAGCTGAACGTGTGCAGATCGCGGAGGTGCCTTACGTTCGGTACTAGGATCAGTCAATCATGAAGATGTACGACTACATCAACCGCGTTGTCATAATGCTTCCGCTTTCGGTCTACGAGGGTACATGGACAACACCCTCCCCTCTCATTGCTATGCATCACCATGATCTTGCGTGTGCATAGGAAATTTTTGAAATTACCACGTTCCCCAATAGAAGATGATGCCGGTGAAGATAGGAGCCCCACTCATCACTCCGCGACAAAATCATATAGGCCCGATGGAAACAAGAAAGTGAAGGGAACCAAGGCTTTAGACAATGATCTCAAGGAAGGATTTGATGCCATTGTCACGGCGAGGAAAGTGTATGCCGAAGAAAAAAGAATGCTGAAGCTCAAGGAAATAGAGAGGGGTGAGGCCGAGCAGCGGAGGGCGGAGGCCGAAGAGAAGAGGGCGGCGACCGAGGAGAGGTTGGCGGCAGCCGAGGAAAGGAAGGTGGAACTGGAGGAGAAAAAGGCCTCGGCCGAGGAGATGAAGATGGTCGAGGAGAAGGCACTCAAGTTTATGTTCATGAACATATCTAGTCTTGATCCCAAGGCAAAGGCCTATGTTGAAATTTGTCGCGATAAAATGCTCAGGAAGAAGCAAGTGCTCATGAGGCAAATGATGATGGGAGAAGGCATGGGAGGAGGCTTGGGAGGAGGCATGGGAGGTTCCATGGAAGGAGGCATGGGAGGTGCCATGGGGCTACATGGTGAGGTGCCATGAATGGTGCATTTGGCGGAAATATGGGAGGTTGCTTTAGTGGCAACACGGGAGGTGGCTTTGGTGGCATGGGAGCCAGCTTCGGAGGCAACATGACCGGCATGGGAGGTGGCTTTGGCGGCAACACGATGGGCGGCTTCGGAGGCAGCATGACCGACATGGGAGGTGGCTTTGGCGGCAACACGATGGGTGGCAACATGACCGACATGGGAGGAGGCAATGAAGGTGCTTTCGGGCGTGCTCTCGACAACGATACTTCACTGCTTCACAACATGGACAAAGAAGCCGGTGATGATGATGATCGTACCACTGTTCACAACGCCTGTTTATTTTAATTTGTAGGCCAAAAAACTTTGATTGGGACGGTGCACTTTTGGTAGAGGGATTTCAAACTATGATGATGATGATGCACTTTTGTTATGATTTGAACTATGATGATGATGCACTTTATTTCAAATTTGAAGTGATATTTGAACGCAAAACCGCCGCTATACAATGGCTGAACAACAGCCGCGCGGCCGCCGACCGGTTTTCATCTTTCTTTTGGACCATCTGTTGGAGATGCTCTTTTATTTACATCTCCGTTTTGGACCATCTGTTGGAGTTGAACCTTTTGGACCATCACCGATTTGGACCACCAGAATATACATCATCTATTGGAGATGCTCTAAGTGAATGAATGGACATTCGAACCAGAGACCTCCCAAATAAGAACAAGGTTGCTACCAACACGTCAGAACCAACTCTCATGGCATTAATTAGATCATACATACTTTACTATAAATCGAGCGTTTAAATTCAAAAAAATTCAAAATTTTGGTATTTTTTGCTCGGTATGGGAATTTATCCAGGGGCACGGAAATACGCGGTAACCATGGCAAATTTTGAAATTTTGGCTGGTAACCAAAACCTTGGTCAGGGGGCAGCACGAACAAATGGTGTTCATCATGTGTGAATGAGTTTTTGGGTCACCTATTTTTTAGGTGCCTAAAAGGTTTATTGCCTAATCATTTTCAACCTTGAGCACATACTCATTGATTGACACCCCATTCGGTGGTGCAATGTTCACTTAATCAACATAACGTGACATCAGTTGCATTGATCTTGGATCACACACCCCACTAGTTGCAAGAGACCCTTGAATATGATGCGAAGGAACAATCACGTTGCTTGAGTAGTACTCTTCACTCCTACTCCAAAACTAATCCGCCTATTTTTAGGTAGAGAATACCAACCGAGTCGAGACATTCATCCAAGCAAGGCGGAAAGTGATGTCCTCTTGGCTATGGTAGTTCATCGACCTTATCTTCTTCATGCTTGCTTGGTGGCTACACGGGCTCCTCGACCTCCTCCACTTAGGGATCATTCTCCCTCTCACGATCATGCGCCATAGGCATCGCTATGTCATCAAGGTCGAGTACATGCAATTCATCCAACTGAGACATTGTCACACAACAATTTGCAGCTCGTGCATGCGGGCCCAAGAATCACATTGGCGCACTTGACGTACATGATATTCACAACATAGGCATTTACTAAAAGAAGGTTTACAAAGCAATTGTGGCTTGTTTATTAATGCAACACCATAATTGGCACTATAGCAGAGTTTAACGATAGCGGAAGCCAAACTAAGTAGGAGCATGGACTTGGAGGGACACCACTCCACAAGGAACTGGCTAGGAAACTCTCCTAGCAAATGAACACTCCGACTTCACGCTAGTGGAAGATGACACCTCAGTTGGATCTGGTCACAAAAGAACGAGCTAGTGAGTACTTTGAAAGTAGTCGCAAGAACCAAATGACATATATCACTAAGCAAAGAAAACCATGTTATATCAGATTATCATACATTCTAGCTATCATGGCATAGCAATTTTAACATACTTTATCTAGTAAGTAATATGAAGATAAAGCATACAGATATATGGGTATAACATTTTAAGTGTTTCCGATGATCCTACCAAGATGATAACCATATTCTCATGATCACACCGAGATCATACCAAAACTCTCATGGTCTCCGAGACCAACATTTATCATGATCCCCAAGATAAATATTTCCATAGCTATTCCATGGTGCGGAGGGGCCCGGCGGTTCCATTCCTGCTACAATCGACGTGTCTGGCACCATGCGGCGACGGAGGCATGAAGAGGAGCCGAGTCATGGGCGGGAAGAGGAGGAGAGGCAGGAGGGAATATTTACTCATAAGTGGATGCGGCTGCTCAAATTTGAGTTAGAGGGACAAAGTTTGAGGCTTAACTACTCAAAATATTTGTTGAAATATCTGTCGAATATTATGTTTACGAGTCCCGTAGTCATGCCCTAGGATTAGCTATGATGGTGAACCTTGATAAATAATCTCGGAGTTGTGCCCGTGCTTGTGTGATTTTCCTATACGGATCGATGTGCCCTTCGGATTATCCTAACAAGTTTGAGGAGTTAATCATTTGAGGGATCGGTTACCTAGGGCTTAACTGCTCAAAATGTAATCTCTTGAAGAGTTAATTTTCAGGGTTTGGTTAGAGATGCCCTTGTGTTCAAAGCCAAAAGAGCTTATCACTTATGTTAGAATATGAATAAACCTATCACTTAAATTTGAATTAACTACACTTCCATGTTTTGACAGTTTTCATAGCCTATTTCCTGTTGTCAGATTCGGCAGTCTTGCATCGGTCATTATAATATTTTCCTTTCCTCACAAATCGGAGGTTATGGTGAAGTATGACACCTTTGAATTAGAGAACCGAATTGTATGTGCCCCCAAAAGATTGTTGAGAGCTCATATACACACTTCTCATTTATACCATGTCACTGACTCTCCAGCTACGGTCTTCCTGGGACATTGTATTTCGACAGTGCAGAAAAACTTTGGTCGACTGCCTATGCTATGAAGTATTTTCTGAGAGAACTTCCATGACTCGCCATGCACTCATCCCCATCCTCTCCGGCGGAGGCTGGCGACTTTGGAATTGTGGTGGCAGCGATGGCAACAAGCCTGTGGTCGTTTCTGGTGTAGAATTATAATTTAAACAGCCAAAACGTCTTACATTCTGGTGTTGAAAGAATCGACAAAAGATGTAACAACATTCGTCCTCTTGGTTCTGTGAATTTTTTTATGTGATAATACACCCTTATAAATGTTCTATTTTTCCGTGATCTAGTGTAGCAAAGATGAATCGTTGGATAATAGGGATGATGACATCAAATTTCACTGTACTAGGTTCCCGGTCCGGTGGACTTGACTGATATAGCAATTTGTTTTTAATTGTGCCATCAAATAAAACCTTGTTTCAATTGAGGTTAATAGTACTATGCCCTAAAAGACGGTTGATAGCACAATAAGAAGAATTAGCTTTTGTCAAACATTCAATGAAATGGCTTATCATATTATAAAATTGCAGGAGTGGAGAGCAATACGGTGGACAATAAGATGAATTAGCTTTTGTCAAACATTCAATGAAATGGCTTATTCATATTATAAAATTGCAGGAGTGGAGAACAACTAGTCCTTATCCTGCAATATACCTCATGTCTACTGCTGCTAGTTCGTTGTTACAGACATTACAGCTAGTTGGTACAACCACTAGATGTGGAAGAAATGATTATTGTAAATAAATAAAGATTTCCTTTGTACAGATCAAAAGCATTCATGCAGCAAATGCAACTTCAGTCTTCTATGGTTCTACCTCCATTTGCTGTTCTAGTGCTCTTGATCATCTTGGATCACACCAGCCCTGCGGTCTGATGATTGTACCGCAGTATCACTACTGAAATGAAGGCTGCCAAAAAAAGATGCACTTTCATGTTAATCTATGCAGTCATGAACGTTTTTTTACATCGAATTTGTATTCAACGGAAATCATAAGGGAATTTTTTTATGCAACTAAGCATCTAAGCTCGCACACGAGATGTTAACACTTAGCTTAACAAACACTACCTATCCAATATTGAAAATTGAGAAGTTTTTCAGTTTCCTGAGACCCTTCAGTTCATTTCTGTCTAGGTTCTTTTGGTGGAGAAAATGGCAGCATACAGGTGTGAGAGCTTACACAAAACTTTGATGCAAATCAAGGATCATATTGTAAACTTCTTTTCATTTTCTATAAGTATATCATATTTTTCATCAGCACTGCATTGGAGTTAAATCTGAAAGATTGCCACCACAATTTTTTCCATCCCAACTGTACCTGCCACGAAGCGTGTCTTCAGACTAAACAAATTCCAGCACACTGTCACTGCTGTGCCTGCAACGAATTTCTTGCGGGGGCAAGCCTTCCATGCTTCTAGAGCCCGGTCTATCAAATTGTTAGCTGGGGTAAAATGGGTAGACATCGGTGTTAGTGTTATGCTATGAATTTGGGTAAACAGTAGCCATATATAACAAATAAGGTGATCTCAGAGTATGGACTAGTAATTATACCTATCATATGAATTTGTGTTGAATAGCAGATATAAAGCTTTGGGAGTGTAAAACTGGTGAAGAAACCTGCAAAATTTCGTGAATAAGAAAATAATATAGGACTGCAGTCATGTTAAGATTGTTCTGATAGTACTTTATGTCTTGTACCTGTTGCTAGAAGCCTCCATACCGTAATCAGACTACCATATTTTGCACCGAACAGAAGAACGGGCAATACCTAAGATTCAGATATCAAAGAGACAAAGATTTATAAATTACTCACGGAAAAGTTATGCTTCAGCCAGATCGATCCAGTCACGAATACAATTTCATGCTTACTTTGAGAGTCATCGATGGGTTGCCCGAGAAGATCACTTGTGCCGTGGATATGATGGTGTTAGCAATCGGCAACACAGCTCCGGCAGCACGAAGCACATCTTTTTCAGTCAACTGGAAGTTCCTTTCCCTCACCGGCTGCCTGCTACAAATGGTAACTGAAATTAGCTGCTCGGTTCAAACAGAGTAACGAACTTATTCTGTGGCACAAATTGATCATTGGCTTCGTACCTCTGTGGCACAGAATCCTTAAAGAAGGCTAGACCCAAAATCATAACGCCGAGCTGACAAAATACAGAAATTGGGCTGGACAGATGGTCACCCGAAACTCATAGATTAGCACAGGAAGAAACATAGAGCAAAGTAGGAATTTGAGGAAAAAGAGTAGCAGATCACGCATACCTGAAAGTGATCTCTCTTGAAAAGGAGAAAGATAAGAAGAACATGGATCCCAGCCCGAACCAGAGTGCTGATTTCGCCACGTCCTTCCACATCACTAGCTCGACGACCCTTTCCCAGAGACTTTCCCATCCGGACTGCTTCAGAGCGTCAGTTTCTGTGACTGAAACAACAGCAGCAGTTACTAGGAAGTGAGCATTCGGATCTAGCAATGCTTTCTTCAACAAGAAATCTAGCAATGCTCACCATGAGTGGCATCGGCAGGAGCAGGAACCAAGGCCAAGCTCATGCCGTCCTCCTTCTCTGGGGCGGCCGCCGCCGCCACCACCGCCTTGTCCGCAGCCACCTGGGCCGCGACCTTGGACGCCACCCTGGAGGACCTCCTCCTGCGCGCCTTCCTGACGGCTTCCTCCTCCGGCTCGGCCTCCTTCTCCAGCCTCCGCCTCGCCCGCCTCGCGTTCCTCGGCGAGGCCCCCGCGGGCGTCGCGCGCCGCCGCCTGGGAGGCGTCCCCACCATCTCCAGGCTCGAATCCACGCCGCCTGCCCCGGCCGCGCCCCGCTGGCCCGAGCGGGTGCGGCGGGAGGTCGGGGACGGGGACAGCAGGAGCAGCTCGTGGAGCGAGTACCCGCCGGAAAGCTGCAGCGGCGACGGCAGGGGTGACCTCTGGCCCGTCGGCTTCGGCGGCGGCGTCTCCATGGGCTCCTCCTCAGCCGCTGGGGAGGGGTGGTGGTACGGAGGCGTCCGGAGCTTCGCGGATGGGGCCGGCGAGGTGGGGTTCATGGCCATGGCCGCCATGTGTGGTCGATTTGCTTGATTGCTTCGGTCTGTGCTGGTTTGGGTGGGAGTCGTTGGCGTTTAAAAGTCAAGGGCGGTCATGGAGGAAAGGAAAGCGACACTACATAGATTCGCTGGGCCCACGTATCAGAGAGGAGGTGCCCGATATAGCCGTTGCGGAGTTCGACAAGCGGCCAGGGCACGTGGCGGGTGGGCTGGGTGACTCGCGAATGGCCCGTTGGGGGGTGGGTCAAGTTTAGGCAAATTTGATAAATTTGACCTGTAGACGAAATTAAATCACAAAATGAACCGTCCGTAAAACTATTTCACACGGTTGACCTGTGGCGCCTAGCTCTCAGGCGCTGACTAGTCTAACGCTGGGAGCTAGGCGCTGACTAGCGAGCTAGGCGTCAGATCAGATAGTGTGGCGCTAGCTCTCAAAATAGTCAAATTCTATGATTTGATTTCGTCCATAGAATAAATTTTGGTTCCTTGTTATTTTAGTTTGCATTTCTTTTACCAAACGTTGATTCTGCATGTCTTTGGATGTCTGTATTGAGCTCTCTGTATTGGATTTGGTATTGGGCTGCCCCAATTCAGGTGTTTGGATGTACTCTGAAACAGCAGACCGAAATGGTAATGAATATGCAGTAGTTTTTGCTCGCATGCGCCCACTCCTCGTGGCAATTCGGTGGGCCGCAACTCCTATTTCAGCCGGATTGGCTCAAGCCCGCAAAAGAAAACGGTTTGGGCTTCTCTTTCGTCCATTCGGTCTTCCACCACGAGACAGAGTACGGCGGCACCCACTTTATTTCTCACACTTACATAAACGATCTCGCTATTATTTGAGGAATAAAGTCGATTCTGTTTTAAAAAAAGAGTACGGCGGCACCCAGGCAGCGCCCAGGCGGATCGAAGACGGCGGCGCCCTGCAGATCGACGCCTCCCCGTCCCCTTTTTCCTCCGCCACCGATCCTTCCTCTCCTCCGGCTCCCCTTCCCGTTGTCTTCGGCCATGCTCGCCGCGGCCAAATCCCATCTGGCATATGATGGCTGCAATGCAGTGCCCGTCGGCGCCGGCCCTTCCGTTCGTCCCCGGCGTTGTGGTGGCCCACCGCCGGAGACCATCTCCTCTCCCTCGGGCCTCCTCAGCTGAGACACGGCTCCCCTTCTTCCTGGTCCTCCTCTGCCTGGCTAGCTACCACCGGATCCCAAGACGGCTCCCCTTCTTCCTGCATCAACACGACTCCCCTTCTTCCTCCAACATTCTAGAATATTTGATAATTTTTTTCTGTTGCTATATAATCATCCAATTGTTGTCACACATTATACAACTTTTGTTCTGATGCATATACTATTGTTGCTATGCAATTCCATAGTTTGACATCCAAACATGATTCTGTATTGAAACCTCCGTAGGATTCAACATCCAAACAAGTGAATTCGTATTCATGCTCATTATAGTTTTCTGGCTGAAATGAAATTGAAACTAATACAATACAGAGGTCTCCAATACAGACATCCAAAAACAACGTTAAAATAACTGCGAAAAGGAAAAACCCGCTAAAGGAAACAAATGCAGAGGAAAATGACCCGTGTCACATGATTTTGGCATTTTGCAAGTGTGTACGCTACAAGCCTTGGGTCAAGATTAGCAACCGGTGTGACAGGCCTGGGTGTTCGGTTAATTTGGTAATATAGTTTGGTTAATATGGTATTTTGGTAAGGACGGTTCTTTTACTATACGGTGTTAATGGAGAATATGGTTCGGTTTGGTAAATACCACAGTAGTATTTTTTTTTGCGGGGTACCATAGTAGTATTTTGGTACCATGAAAAATAATAATAGTATTTCGGTACGGTTTTGATAAAACCTTATTAACTAAAGTTGACGCGTTTAGAGTCACACATGACAAATTTAAACCTTTTTTGTCTGTCACGTACCCAAAAAAAACCACACTAGCATCAATATGCATCACCTTCACACGTCACATGAAAAACACCATGCAACATCAAGCCACCAACCCAGGAGTGTTCATGCCTGCAGTGGTGCATGCAGTACACCAGCGCTCTGAGCTTTGGACTGGCGACCTCAAGTCATGCAGGTGCCGTGTGATGCCTGTGACGCGTGACCCTCCTTCCTCCTTCCTTCATCCCTTCTTCTTCGAGCCAATCTTCTCGGTTCCGATCCTCATGAAGTTCGTCTATCGGGAAAGATTAGACGGAGCTTCGGCATATATTCCGGCCAGCTTTTTCAAGCAGCGAAGTTAGAGTATTTCATCATACATACGCAACTGTGAGATTTGGTGTTAGGTTCTTCAAATATATTCAAGGATTCAATGGCGACGACTGTGCTCCGGTCTTTAGGGGCACATTCACGGAGACTTCCCGGTTGTCATTTATAAGGTCAGACTGGCTCCGGTATACGAGTGAGGATAGTTGTGCGTCGGCGGCTTGTTCATGGGCGGCAATGGTCGGTGGTTCATCAACCTCGATGTAATTTTTGTTATGTTTAGGTGATTTGTATTTCCGTTGAGTCTTTATAATAGATTTCATTCTTTTGAAAGAATGAAAGCAAGCAGCGTTTCTTATGTACTGTTTGGTGTATGTGTATGTGCATGTTCTTTTTCTTTTTTGGTAACACCAAAGAGCTTTGCGAGTTATTTCATCAAGATAGAAAGAGAACAAACATACGACGTGTCTTTTCCTCTCGGGCATGCGACTAGAAACCCTAGTCGTTGTCAGGAGAGTCCCTCCGCCTCGTTTCTCCGGCAGCTCCCCTTCGCCAGCGCCCTCGGTCGTCGGTGGTGAGGGTCGCGGATCTACATGTGTGGATCATGTAGCTTTAGATTAAGCCCTAGTATCTTAGGTTTTTCGGTTGTTCATCATCTTCATTTTGGCGGCGGCGATGGCGGCGTTGAATAAAGAAGATTCATATATGTCCCCAACAAGGCAATCGATCCTACGGTTGGGATGGATTTGAAAATCAGTCTGTTCAAGCAAGGAGGGTGTGTGGCGATGATGCCATCCTCATGATGGACCTGTGTCCTCGGGCTCCGCCGTTGCGATGGTGTTTGCTCCAACGCCGGTGCGGAGCTTGAGAGGTAGTAAAGAAGCGCATGCAGATTTTGGTCTGCATCGACGACATCTGAAAGACGAAACATGTGAGGGTTCCTGGTTGATGGATGACAGGTATGGTTTCCTCCTTCGGCGTCTTTGTCGTGGTGGGGTGACAGATCTGGAGTTCGATGGCGTGTCCGGAGTGTCGCCTCCGCCTGATTGTTCAACGGCGATGGCTTCACTTTTGGTGAGCCGCCTTGGAGGTCCGCAAAGCTGCATATCAACGATGAAGTCACGTTGAGCTCAGGTGAGGAGGTGATTCGTTATTATTTTTTCATCGATGGCTACTGTGGTGATGCCGAAGGCAAGTGACGGCGTTGGTGTTAATCTTAGAGATGGTTTGCTGTTTTTTCAATTTTCTCATGTCAGTTTTTACGTGATTTGTACTTTGATTTTTATAATATAAATGAGACACGTGTTATCATGAATTTTTTTAGAAAGAGAGTAATGGTACGTACAAATCCGCAGCCACACACTAGAAACAAACAACTCAGGTGCTGTGCTAGGAAAAAGACCTGGGCAATCACTCGCTAGTCGCGACGCAGGGTTCTTGAGAGGAACAAGGAAAGATGGTGTGGCTGAGAAGAGAGCTCCACCAAGCTGCGTTGAGCTAATTCAGTCGATTGCACCAACTGGTCGGGAAATTGATTTTGCATGCACGGTTCTGATCAGGCCATGGCGGTGTAAAGATGCGCCGGCAGCCTGGGCTCCGGTACGGCGACGAGTGGCACCTTCCTGCGCGTCGACAGTCCGACATGCTCCTCCATGCTCAGGTCCGCCGGCGAGACCCCCTCCGGCAGCCGCCACGCGAACCCTTGCAGCAGGTTGGCCAGGCCGGCGCCTATCACCTTCATCGCCAGCCCGTACGCCGGGCATATCCGCCGCCCGGCACCGAACGGCAGCAGCTCGAAGTGCTGCCCACGAACGTCGACGGCGCTCCCCGCGAAGCGCTCCGGCCGGAACTCGTCGGGCCGGTCGGGCCACGACGCCGGGTCTCGCGCAATGGCCCACACGTTCACCAGCACGCGCGCGCCGGCGGGGACGTCGTAGCCGTCGACCAGTGTGTCCTCCCGAGCCATGTGCGGGACTAGAAGCGGGCCCACCGGGTGCAGCCGCATGGTTTCCTTTACCACGGCGTCGATGTACGGGAGGTGGGCCAGGTCGCTTTCCTCGACCCACCGGCTGTGGCCCACCACGCGGTCGAGCTCCTCGCTGGCGGCGGCTGCGGCATCCGGCCGGCGCAAGAGCTCCGACATGGCCCACTCCATGGTCACCGCAGAGCTCTCCGTGCCACCGGCTATGATGTCCTGGACGAAGGCCTTGACGCCGTCACGCGTGAGCCTTGCTTCTGTTGATGACGTCCCAACTGTCTCGCCTTCCTCCTCGGCGAGCTGAAGCAGCACGTCCACCAAGTCCCTCGATGCAGCGGCCTCGCCGTGGCCTGCTCTGGTAGCCATCGCCACCTTGCGCCGCTCCTCGTCGTGCTCATCGAGAATCCTCTCGAGGAACCGATCGTACACCTTGCCCAGCCGCTTCATCCTCCGGACGCAGCCCTGCACGTCGAGCCACCCGAGCCATGGCACCCACTCGCCGACGTTGCTCACCGCTCCGGTCACGGCGAACGCCTCGTCAAGCGTGCGCCGGAACTCCTCACCCTCGGCGCTGCCGTAGCAGCCTGACCACTTCCCCCCGATCGACATGCGGAGGACATTCCGCAGCGTGGCGTCCGCCAGGTGCTGCCGGACCGCAACGGCACGCCCGCTGCATTCGAACAAGCCACACACGAGCGCCCGGAGCTCCTGTTTCCGAATATACTCGTACGAGTCGACGCGGCGCGGGGAGAAGAGCTCGGTGGCGCAGAGCCTGCGCGCCATACGCCAGTATGCGCCATAAGGGGTGTGCACGATACCAAGGTACCCGTACGCGGCGTGCTCGCCGGCAGCGGTGCGGGGGCGGTCGGCGAAGGCGAGGTCGTGTGTCTTGAGGACGAGCCGGGCGGCATCAGCGGAGGAGGCGACGACGGCATGGTAGGAACCGAGACGGAGGTGCATGAGCGGGCCGTGGCGCGCCGCGAGCGCGGCCAGAGCGCGGTGCGGTGGGAGCGCGCCCGCGAGGGCGCCGAGGCTTCCGAGCACTGGCCAGCCCCGCGGTCCCGGCGGGAGGTTCAGGGCCTCACTCTGGCGGCGCCATGACAAGACGGAGCTGAGGACGAGGACGATGAGGATGGTGACCAAGGCCATGGCCATGGGCAGTGTCGGTGTGAGCTCCATTAGTGGAAACGTTTTGGGCTTGGCACTACTTGGGTGTGTATGTGTGACCAAGCATATATAAGCATCATTTTCAGTGTAGTTTGTGATGTAAAGTGGTTGGCTGTAACAGATTTCTCTATCCAAGCATGAAAGGTATGCAGATGGCTGTTTGTGTCTTTGCGATACATAGTGGGCGTGTTTGGTTGTCCGCGTGCAGCCCAACCAAGCCCGCGCGGGATGTGCGCGTCCTGTTTGGTTGCCTGGGCTGCATGCGGTTTGCAGCCCGCACAGACCTTAAAGCAGAGCCAGTAGTTCGTTTCAATGAATCGCCGATCAGCGATTCGCGAACTGCTTCAGCATGCCACGCTGCAAGCGCTTGGGGTTGACGACGGCAACATGGAGACGGACGGACGCCTCATAATCGCCCCACTCTCCTGCCACCGCTTCAAGACGACTGCTCCCACCGCGCTCCCTCTCTCCTCATCGCCTTCCTCTACTCTCCTCTCCTCCGATGGCTCGCCACGCCCACCGCCGTGTCGCCTCGACCTCGGCCGACCAACAGATCGCCAACATCCAGAGCGCTGGTGGCCGGGCTCGTAACTTCGGGCCACGATCTGGCGTCGGCGCTGCGGGCGCCGTCCCCCATCTGCTACCGGCCGCCTCCTCCACTAGCGCCGGCCAATCCGGTGTCGGCCGCTCCTGCTCCGCCGCCGATTCCGGACCTCATGGTCTGGGCTCAGACCGCACTGCCGAGGAGCCGCCTTCTCGGGACACCATTGGTCTCGGGAGTTTTCTTGACCCCCATCCAAGGGTTTTCTCCAGTCGGCGGGCCGTCCTTCTCGACCTCCGGCGTGGCGTTGAGCACGGGGCCGATGCCGCAGGCCGTCGCCGGGGCCGGCTCGTCCTCTGCTCCACCACCTCTATCGTTCCCGCCGGGGTTTTCACCCCGGCCTCGGTTCGCCAGTGTCACTGCGTGTTCGGTGAGTCAAATCCCCTCCAATCTTGCTCCTAGATGTAGATTAGCGGTTAATGTATTAGGCATGTGCTAGGATTGATAGGATTCTGGCAGATTCGATTGGATGCGATCCCAATCGAATCCAATCGGACTGATCTGTTCTTGTTTTGTATAGTGCGTGTGCTATTGCTTGTGTTCATGCTAGAATGCTAGTAGACGTGTTACATGCTAGATTCATGTTCATGCTAGAATCTAGAATCATGCTAGTCCGAGTCCTACTACATGCTAGATTTGTGCTATATGCTAGTAACTGTGTTCATGCTCGAATCATGTTCATGTTGAGTGATGAATGCTAGCATCATGTTGACTGATGGCATGTTCATGTTAGGATCATGTCCTTGTTTCATGTTGCATGTTGAAGCTAGGGTTTGTGACATGAGTGGATGTTATACGTGCATGTAGTAGGACCATTTTAGGATGCTCCCAAATCTGCATGGCTGCACATGGGTGCAATTGGCACTTGCTGTTGCTATTTTAGGATGTTTCCTTGTTTAGGTAGTGCAGTGATCAGTGCCAGTTGCAGCAAAGAAGATGCCACTGATCAGTGACTTGCCCAACAACAAGTGTCATTGATAAGTGGCATCAGCAAGTGTCATTATCAATGACACTTGCTATTGGGCAAAATGCACTTATCAATGGCACTTGCTATTGGGCAAGTCACTGATCAGTGTCATGGCTGTGCTATTGGGCAAGTCACTGATCAGTGCCATTTGCACTACAACAAGTGGATTAGTGCTCTTGTCCAACACCAAGTGCCACTGATCATTGCCATTTGGCCATGAGCACATGCCACTGATCAGTGGCACTTGCTGTTGGGCATTCTAGCATTCATCACTGATCAGTGCCATTGATCATTGGCATTTGCTTGCTTGTTTGCTTGCTTGTTTGCTTTGTTTGATACTAATACTTGTCATGTTGCCTAACAAGATACTGAAGACTGACTGGGATGTGGCAGGTGGAGGAGCTCAGGTCGTGGCCAGAGCTGAGCGCGCCGAGGATTTCATCCCCACGAACATGTGGCTTAGGATGGTGGACCTGCCTGGCAGGATCGCCTTCATGAGCGTGCCTCATTCAAGGGGACGATCTCCGAGGCAGGGCCACGAGGAGGGAGCCAGGGAGCCGATGAGATTCTACCAGTAGATCAAGGACAACGAGGACCTCGCCATGCTCGTCGTCCCTCCCAAGTTCGTGGAGGTGATGAACACCTGGCTGGTGATCAAGCGCCTCCCGCGCATGGTCAGGTTCTCGGCCAACAAGCGGTGCGTGTTCTGGGTGCAGGTCCAGAACTTCGAGGGCCACATGGTGCTTGGCCGGGGGTGGAACTACTTCTGCCTCCGCCACCGCATCATCCCCGGCGACCTCGTTGTTCAGGCGATCTCGCCACGGGATCAAGGTTCAGATCTACAACCACGACTCATCGGTGATGTGTAGGTACCGTTCAGAAGAGTAACAACTGCCTTGGTGGCATCGAGCAGGCTATGTAGTTAAGTTAAGTCAGGTATTAGTGGAGAAATTTTAGGGTGTGTGGCGATCGAGACTTGTGCTGGAAACTTGTTCATATTTTGGCCAGGAGAAGCACCCTGGCACAATAGGGAAGGAGGATGCCCCTACTCTTAATCTAGACTTATGATATCTATTAAGTAGTTTGCTGTCATTTGCTTGCTTGCTGTGTTTTATCTTGCTGTTGTGCTGATCATGTGTGGTGGTAAGGCCATCACATTTGAATGGGGTGAGCAGAACACAAACGTTGTTTGCAACCAAACAACTGAAGTTTGCATCTGCTCACACCCTAAGAACAAATGCAGGCAACCAAACAGCAGGGGGGGGTAAGTGCCTCTCGATGCGATGCAGGCAACCAAACATGTTGCATCTGCTGCATTTGAGGCCGTTTTTCAGCAACCGGGCTGGCTAGAGATGGACATGCAATGCAACAACTGTTGCAAACTGCAACCAAACACGCCCAGTAGGTCCTGATTCCCCTCAGCTCATGTAAGGAAAATATGCAGATAAGTGTTTTGTGTGTGATCCACGAGGAGACAGGTCCTTTTCAGGGTGCAGGCTGGCACAAAAATAGAGTACTTAGTACTCCTACATAGTGACGTACTAGTAGTAGTCTGTTAACAATTATTGGAGTAGATGAAATCGCGTTTAACCAGTCAAGCATCTTTCTTTTTTTAGTTGGACCAGTCAAACATCTTTGATCTATACTCATTTAGGCCCTTTTAGGAATTGTAAGAAAAGAGAACTGAGCGTAGCTCAGTTGGCAAGGCGCGGGAGTTCGCAGCTAGCACACCAGGGTTCAAGTCTCAGCTTGAGTGTTTGGTGCTCACGGAGTTTTCTTTTATAAAAAAAATTCCAACAGGGTAGTCATGACATGCATGTTCAGAACAAAGTGCTCAAAGAAACTCAACACTAAGAACAAAAACATAGCTCAACAAAACTAAGCTTATTACAGCTCAACAAAAACGTAGCTCGACAAAACTAAGCTCCTAATCTTTTCTACAAAAATATAATTTATCGCCATGCTCTAATATATATAGATGAAGTGCAAGAGCAGATTCTACAAAAGCCTCAATCCAAAAAGATATAAGTGAAAATCGATGAGCACTATATAAATAAAAGACCAATGTGTGTCTCTTTAAGAAGTGTGATCAGAACATAATGATTGTCATGACCAGCGAAGAAAACTAAAAAAGCAAAAGACGCTCCAAGCAAAGCACATATCATGTGAACAAATAAAAACACAGGTCCAACCGACACATACCGATAGTTATTAAAGACGAAAGAGGGGATGCCTATCGGCATCCCTAATCTTAGACGCTCGAGTCTTCTTGGATATTACCTTGGGGTACCTTGGGCATCCCCAAGCTTAGATTCTCACTGCTCCTTGTTCCTCTCATATTGATGTCTCCCCTCGATCTTAAAAACTTTATCCACACAAAACTCAACAAAACTCGTGAGATGGGTTAATACACATAAAAATAAATCATATGATCATGCACTGTCAAGACAAGTTGCATAATTATTTTCAAATATTAGCTATTGAATTCTATCATTTCTACAATTTATATCTCTCAATACAAGATATAAAAACTCTAAAACAAGCAGTTAACAAAACTATAACATCAATCTATCAAAACCAAAACAGTCTATAATGATCTAATCTAAACGCATACTTTTGTAACTCTAATAATTCTAAAAATTAGTAAGTGACAGAAATTTGTAATGAAGTATTGTGTAATTTTTTTTGGAAATTAGTGCGCTCCGGTGGGAATGAAAATTGAAACATTGAGCACAAGAGTTTCTGTTTCTGCACACAACCTAACAGACATGCAATTGCAAGAGTCCAAAGGCTCAATTTGGCATAGAAATGAAAGAAAGGGTACAAACATAATTACTAATTTAGCAATAATTATGTTGACACACAAATAGTAAAGATAAATATTGGGTTGCCTCCGAAGAAGGGTTTTTTCTTTAATGCCTTTTAGCTATGCATAATGCAAGCATCAAGTTTTATCATCTTACAATTCCTCAATATGGCAACATGATTCTTCGGAGGATTTGCTAGCATTCTGTTAATCATAACACTCATAGGTATGAAATACAAAATCTTAGTGTCAAAGGTGGGTTCCCTTATTATCTTCCTAATAGTGGGGGGGGGGGTGTGCATGATTATCATCTTTAAATCCCCTTTTCTTTACTAGACGAATCACCAAATTTGGAATAGGGACCTTAGGTGCATAAGCAAATCACATATTATTGTTCTTCGATGTCTCCTCACTAGTTTTTATAGAAGCAAAATATGAACCGAAGACATCTGTAACTTCCTCCAATTTATCGATTCTAACAATACTTTGTTCTACTCCATTGGTATGAGGTTCTTTTATTTTAATAATTTTAAAGCATTCCCTACCGTAGAGCCTAACTTACTAATGATTATGCATCTTTTTATCCAATTCTTGTACTTTTGATTAGTTGCCATTTTATTTTCAGTTATATCAATTATTTGCATAAGATGATTCAAGGTAATTTTAGTTTCATCAACCTTAAGGGACAGAGATCCTACTAAATTTCCCATAGAATTAAAAGCATCTAAGGTATGAGTACACATAAAATTCCCTCTAGTGATAGTATCTAGAACAAATCTATACCAAGCAGTAACGGCAACATAAAAATTTCTAAGAAAAATTGTGATAGATTGTTTATGAGTAGACATGTTTTGAGCATCATAAATCCTATACCAAGCATATTTTAAATTCTCTACACCCCTTTGTTTAAAATTGAGCACTTCTAGCTCGGGCGTGGAAACGACAAGTGAGGAACTAGACATAATAGAAAGAGAAAAGATAACAAAAAATGTTTTACTTTGGTATTTTCAAAAAATGGCAAGCAAAGCAAGAAGAAAAATTAACTAGGCAAGAAATAAAATAGTAAATAAGGAGTTTTGTGCGAAGGCACCTGATTTGGTACTAGAAGACTCCCCCGGCAACGGTGCTACAAATTCTTTTGCTGACTCCTGCAGGAGTTGTAGGGATTCCCCCAAAGAGGAAGGGTGAAGTAAAATAGTAGCAAAGTATTTCCCTCACTTAGAGAACCAGTGTTATCAATCCAGTAGGAAATTCCAAGCTAACAAGGTAAACAATCCTTGACACAAACAAGATAGAAACTTGCACCCAAATGGCAAGAGGGTTACAAGCCCCTTGTCTTGCTAGTTACAAGATTAGAACAAAACAATAAATATAGATAGTAGCAAGGTAGTACAACAAATAAAAATATTAATTTTGTATAAGAATCATGTAATGGAGAATAGACCTGGGGGCCATAGGTTCACTAGTGGCATCTCTATCGAAAATAGCAAGTAGCATAGTAAACAAAGTACAATTGGGAAATTAACCAAATTGCAATTTTGTAACTATGATCATTCATGGAATAATCTAATATAGGCATTAAATTCGTGATAAGTAGACCATTAATCCAACTGCATCCACTACTAATACTCCACCCAAAAGCTATCCAGCATGCATCTCAAGGTATAAAGTTTAGAAAATATAGACAACAAGAAGTCAGTCGATATGACAAAACCCTGTCATTTTATCCTTAGTGACAACAATACAATATGTGTCTTAGACATATTTAGAGACATTATAACCATGCATCTTTCGGGCCCTCTCATGCCACTATCATTTCCATCCATCGGATCTGCACTTCTATACTTTTGGTGGCCATTGGATTGTGTTCTGATTTCGCATGGGCTTTAGTGGCAAACAGAGAGTGCTACATGGGCTGGGCAGGTCCTCCTAGAACAAAATCAGAGCTCTTATATTTATTTGGGCTTATGGGCATTACATTCGCCAGCAATGAAGATCGTGAAAAACCTAGCATCCGTCCCCATAGTATTTTTGTTTTTACTCCATAGCCTATGTTCGTCCCTGCAGCCCTGCCTCTTTCTATCCCTCTTGCGGCTCCTCTTCTTTCTCGCCATCTATGGACCCTGCGGCGCTAGCGCTGAACCTACTAAACGATCCTAATCGCATCACTCTACATCTATCCACTCCCCTAGCAACAAGATGACCAAGAGGCGGAGACCAGTCTCCTATGACGTAAGCGTCAGTCATGTTCTGTCCGATTGTTTGATGCCATTAGGTCAAATTCGGTTGGCTGCAATTGATCAATTTATTGCCCGATACCCGTTTGTTGTGTTCATAATTCAGTTGCTTGTGAGAGCACATGGGAATAGTTTATTGAAGTGGAAAGGTTGTGTGCCCACTTGCGATTTGTTTGGGAATGCTACTTACCATGTGAGTTGTATTAACGTAGTTTGTTTGTGTTCGTCTTATTCGAGAAGAGATTAAATAACATATATTTTTTTATCTCTTTCATCTCTACTTTTCTTCTTGCTTCTGGTGTCAATGACGACTGTTGCCTGGGTTACCTTCTTGCTTGAATAGATTTGATTTTCGCTTGTTTCGTCTACTCCACTGCATAGTATTAATCCATGCCCTTTTTTGGTGATTGACCCGGGAAAGAAAAGGGAAATTGCTACACTAAATATTTGATTGATGAGGTGTGGGTTGTGCCGCCTCATGATTCAGAGACGTCCTCGAGCCAGGGTGGTTTGTTGCATCCCTAATCACCTCAGTCGTTCATATTGGTTGCTTTTTTACTCTTGCCATAATGTTCTTCTTAGTACTCTATGTGCTACATCCTTCGTTAATGTATGTGCAATGTTTTGTGACTGTAGAACCAAATGTGTAAGTGATACGTCTCCGACGTATCTATAATTTTTGAAGTATTCATGCCATGTTTATAAAAATTTTATATGGTTTTGGTATGATTTGATTAGAACTAACCCGGACTGACGCTGTTTTCAGTAGAGCTACTTTGGTGTCGTTTTTTGTGCAGAAATAAAAGTTCTCAAAATGTGCTGAAGATTTACGAAGAATATTTTTGGAAAATATAAAAAAATACAGGAGCGAAAAGATACCAGCGAGGAGTCCCAGAGTAACCACAAGGGTGGGGGCGCCCCCTACCTTGTCATCGCCTCATGGACCCCCTTGACTTGTCTCCGATGCCAACACCTCCTATAAATCCCAAAAACTTCAGATATAAACCTAGATCGGGAGTTCCACCGCCATAAGCCTCTATAGCCACGAGAAATCAATCTAGGCCCTCTCTAGCACCCTGCCGGAGGGGGCCATCATCACCAGAGGATATGGAGGAGGATCCCGGAGGGGCCCATGGAGGCCAAGGACTAGAGGGTGAACCTCTCCCCATCTAGGGGGAGGCCATGGAGGATGAAGCACGAGGGGGAGAAACTCTCCCCCTCTCTCTTGGTGGCGCCGGAGTGCCATCTGGGGAACCATCGCCGCGGTGATCATCTTCTCAACATCACCATCTTCATCACCATCCTCATCTCTTTTACGCGGTCCACTCTCCCGCACCCCGCTGTAATCCCTGCTTGAACATGGTGCTTTATGCCACATATTATGATCCAATGATGTGTTGCCATCCTATGATGTTTTGAGTAGATTTCTTTTGTCTTTTGGGTTGATTGATGATCTATATTGGTTTGAGTTGTACGTTTTATTTTGGTGCTGTCCTATGGTGCCTTTCATGCCATGCACACATGAAGGATTCCTGCTATAGGGTGTTGCAATACATTCATGATTCACTTATAGTGGGTTACTAGAGTGACAGAAGCTTAAACCCGAGTAAGGGGGTTGTTGTGTATGGGATAAAGGGGGCTTGATACTTTAATACTATGGTTGGGTTATACCTTAATGATCTTTAGTAGTTGCGGATGCTTGCTAGAGTTCCAATCATAAGTGCATATTGATCCAAGAAGAGAAAGTATGTTAGCTTATGCCTCTCCCTCGTATGAAATTGCAATAATGATTACCGATCTTGTTAACAATTGCCTAGAACAATTCCGCACGCCAATCCATCATTACTGCACACTTGCTATTTATAATATATAGTAATATATTCTAACTTTATATTAACAGCACCTACTTTTATATTTTAGTTCTTCGATATCATGCAAAGCTATCCTCTTTATACCCACAATGTAGTTTTATTTCTCGTTTTGGAAGCAAACGTTCGATGTACGTAGAGTCATATCAGTGGCAGATAGGACTTGAGAGAATATTGATCTTATCTTTAGCTCCTTGTGGGTTCGACACTCCATACTTATCACTTCCACCTTTGGAAATTTCTACGATGATTCCTTGCACTTGGGGATTATGAGTAAGCATACATGGGAAACGGGAAGAAATTTCCTTCCCAAAAGAGGTTGTTCAAATAAAGTGTGAACCACTTTATTTTGTTGTATCCTTGTTTACCTATGACCGGGGATGCAAGAAGTAGCATGGAATTGACCACTTCATGTGTTTTGTTACCCAAATCATTTGAAACAGTTTTTTAGGTTTAGAACTGCACGCACCAACCAGTTCACTCAAAAGCTAACCGAAAGTAGGCTGCAATTTAATTGCGACACACGGGTCCTGAACTCAAGACCTCTTCGCTCTGATACCATGTAGAACTGCACACACCAACCAGTTCACCCAAAGCTCAAGCTTTATAAGGAAAGGTGGGCTATGCATTTATACGTCAATAGATGTAATTACTAATTAGTACGATTCCAGATGGGAGAGCTGGTTAGCAGGTTGCGGCAGGTGCATTATTGCCTATGCATGTATGCAAAGTATTTTGATATGCTGAAATGTTGGATGACTGCCCATATCATTCCTTCTACAATTTATACAGGTTGTGTCGATATTTCAGGAAGACCTAAGCTTATCAAGATATCCTTTTGGCTATCTGTCAAGGAGTAAAAATGCACCTACATGCATGATTTGCTTCAGAATGGCTTGTTGTTTAGTTCATTTCATTTACCTTGTGATTATGTCCATGTATTCCTACTTTGTACCAACTAAATCGTCACGCGCACGATTTGTCTCCAGTTTGAATGTACTATTATTTACCCTCCTTGAAGGCTATGCTCCTGTTTTAAGGAAGTCTGCATTATTGTTGTAAAGCCGTGATACATCTCCAACGTATCTATAATTTATGAAGTATTCATGCTATTATATTATCATTCTGGGATGTTTTACAATCATTTTATAGCAACTTTATATCATTTTTGGGGATTAACCTATTGACCCAGTGTCCAGTGCCAGTTGCTATTTTTTCTTGTTTTTTACACGTAGGAAATCAATATCAATCGGAGCCCAAACACCATGAAACTTTTTGTGGATTTTTTATGGAGCAGAAGACATCCAAAGGGCCAGATCAGCACCTGGATGTGCCCCGAGGGGGGCACGGCGCGCCCTGGTGGGTTGTGCCCATCTCGGCGGCCTCCCGTACCCCCTCTTCACCCTATAAATTCCCAAATATTCAAAAAAAAACCTCGAGGTAACCCTAGATCATAAGTTTTGCTGCCGCAAGGCTCTTTAGCCACGAGAAAACAATCTAGACCTCGTTCCGGCACTCCGCCGAAGGGGGGAATCATCACCGGTGGCCATCTTCATCATCCCGGAGGCCACCATGATGAGGAGGGAGTAGTCCACCTTCGGGGCTGGGGGTTTATACTAGTAGCTATGTGTTTAATCCCCCTCTCTCGTGTTCTTGAGATGTCACTACAAGAAATATGTCAACTTATGACCTTCTGTCAGTGACCCTCGAAGAATTGGTCATAAATTTATGACCATTTTAGACCAATTGGTCAAAAGCTGTTTGGGGGGCTCTAAACCCTAAACCATAACGACCATTTTGGTCAGAAAGGTCATAATTTCATTAGAGGAAATGGTCGTAAAGCTAGTAGCACTGTCCACTGCCTCATGCGTAGCTGATAACGACCAATATAAAATGGTCACTACACTTGAGTTTGAATGAATTAGGATGATTAGGCAACCACCTCAAAGAACCTCGCTTATGTGTCACCGTCTAGGTGTCATTTTTGCTTGAGTTTTAATATTCAATGATAGACGGGGACACACTAACAAAGGGACCCATTTGACAGATGGGGCCGAGCGCTTAATTCGCCCAAAAAAGATGCACGAGGCGGGACTCGAACCCACGACCTCGCGCTTGGTTGGCTCGCATGCTACCGCTGGGCTAGAGATGGACAGTTGCTCGCATCTGGGAGTTTATCTATACATTATATAGAACTATGGCTCTCTCGTATCATTGACAAGTGGGACCTTCCGACCAGGTGGCATCGAATAGAGCAACGATTTGCAACACAGACAGGCGGGACCCATTTGACAGGTGGTTGAGCGAGCGTTTAATTCCCTAAAAAATATGCGCTAGCGGGGACTCGAACCCACGACCTCGCTACTGGTTCGCTGCTCATTATCACTGGCTAGAGAGAGATTGTTGCTAATGTGTGGGTAGTTTTCCATATAGTATATAAAACCACGGCTCTCACGTACCAGTGACAAGTGGGACCTTCCGACCAGGTGGCGGCGGGTGGCATCGAACAGAGCAACACTTAGCATTTTTCTAGGTCTTCCGACCAGGTGGCGGCGGGCGGCGGTGGAAGCAACCAGGTGACCTCGCCCACGGCCTCGCTGCAGGTGACCTCGCCCACGGCCTCGCGGCGGAAGCAACCAGCAGGGGGCGGAGGCGGGGGCGGGGCCGGCAGGGGGCGGAGGCGAGGCAGGGCATGGAGGCAGGGGGCAGCAGGGGCATAGGTGACCGACGGTGGTGGGGGCTCGCCGAGCATGGGGGACTCGCCGCCGCCGCAAGCACACCTCCCGGTATGCATCCCTCACCTCTTCCCCCCTCTCCTCTCTAAGTAGTGGGAGATGGATTTCAGTCAGATGTGAGCATGGGGGACTCACCCGAGCAGTGGGAGATGGATTTCAGTCAGATGTTCTTCAGCATAGATGAATTTTGTTGATGCATTGTTAGTAGTTAGGAGATAGCTTGCTTGTTTGGTAGATAATGCATAGATGAATTTTCTTGATGTGCTGTTAGGAATTGTTCAGCTTGTTTGTTAAGAATTTATCAGGCCTTGTGGTTAGGCAATTAGCATATAAAATTTTCTGGAATTTTAGCTTCCATTACTTCCATCCATTTTCATTAATTAATGTTCATGCACTTAGATTGATTTGCTAAGTTGCAACAATTTGTTGTCTTTGGAAGATGGACAGAAGCTGGATTAGAGGAGTTAGAAAGTTTTCGAAAGAACATTTGAAAGGAGTTGATGATTTCATGGCATTTGTTCGGGCAAATTTTGCCAACAATGCTCAGATTCTTTGCCCATGTTGTGAATGCCTCAACCGTCCAAGAATGGCTCAAGGAAGAGTGGAAGATCATCTGCTTCTTAATGGGATGTCCATCACATATGATAGATGGATATATCAGGGAGAACCTTTAGACAGACAACCTCAACATTTTGAAGCTGATATAGAGGCCCCTCATATGATGGGTGGTGGTGATGCTGGCATTGATTTCATGGAAAAGGTTTTGCGAGATAATGCTGTTTTGGAGGAAGAGGATGGGCATGAAGATGATAGGATTCCTGACCTATTGAAGGATTTGTACGATGTCAAGATCGTCTTTGATGGATGTAAATCATTGCTTGCTGAGGTGTTAGAGGAGGCGAAGCGCGCAGCTCATGAAGGGGGTAATTTTTCAAGATTTACGTTCACCATGAAGTTACTCCACATCAAGTCTTTCTACCGGATTAGCAATGCCGCATTCAACGCAATACTCCGTCTTTTGAGCTTGCAATTCCCTAATAGTTGTGTTCCCAGATCTTATGATGAAGCATTGAGCATAATCCGCAGGCTGGGGTTAGGTTATGTGTCAATACATGTGTGCCCAAATAACTGTGTCTTATTTCGGAAGGATTTAGCAAAGCATGACAACTGTCCAAAATGCAATGCATCTAGGTGGAAAGATGCTGATGGGAAGAAGTCAATACCGAGAAGGTATCGAGGCACTTTCCTTGATACCAAGGCTGCAGCGGATGTTCATCTCAAGAAATCATCGCGTGAGGTACAAATGGCACAAGTCAAGCGGCAACCTGTGGACAATGAGCTGAGCCATCCAATGGATGGAGAGGCATGGAAAGAGTTTGACCGTATACATTTTGATTTATTGCAGATCCAAGGAACATAAAACTTGGCATTGCCACAGATGGGTTTAATCCGTTTGGGAACATGAGCACGCCTTATAGCATGTGGCCGTTTTTGTGGTGCCGCATAACCTGCCACCATGGGCATGCATGGATCAGTCCAACTTCATGATGTCATTGCTTATCCCGGTCCAGATTCTCCAGAAAGGATTTTGATGTCTTTATGGAGCCCTCGAGAAGAACCGCTCCAGCTACTGGACTGGTGTACCTACATATGATGCCTTGAGTCCGAAGAAAAGTTCAATCTACGTGCTGCGATCATATGGTCCATCCATGATTTCCCGGCTCTGCACACTCTGTCTGGGAGGATCACAGCGGGTTATCGTGCTTGTGTCCATTGTGACAAAGACCCTTGCTCAAAGAGAATAAGGAACAAGATCTGATATATTGGGCACCACCACTTTCTTCCCGAAACCATCATTTGGCGAAGAAGCAAAGATTTTAATGGTGAGAATGTAACCCGTGACAAGCCACCTGAATTCACTAAAGAAGAGCCGGAGCAGACAACTTGAAAATGCGAAGATGTGAGACCGTGAAAGTGGCGAAGAAAAGAAAGCATGAGGAAGGTCAATGTTGGGACCGGAGGTCTTGTTTGTGGGACCTGCCATCTTGGGCTGATCTGAAATTAAGGCATAATCTCGATGTAATGCACATTGAGAAAAACATATGCGAGAATCTGCTAGGGACGTTTCGAACATTGAAGGGAAGACAAAGGACACGGTTAGTTCTAGGCTTGATTTGGAGGACATGGGCATAAGAGAAGATTTGCATCTACAGCACAATGAAGATGAAGATTCATTTGAAATTCCACGAGCATGGTATACAATGAATAAAGAACAAAAGCTTGCATTCTGTGAATTCCTAAGAGCGGTGAAATTTCCAGATGGTTATGCTGCTAACCTAGCAAAGTGTCTTACTTCTGTGGATTCAAGCTTTCAGTACAGAATACCCATGATTGTCACATCCTCCTCCAAAGGATTTAACCGGCGGGCCTCCAAGGAATCATGTACAAGGACATATATGAAGCGGTTGCTGAGCTAGGAAATTTCTTTAGAGAACTGTGCTGCAACAAATTTCACTAAAAATGCTTTTTATCTTCACAGGTAGGCATTTCATCACAGAATCGACAACAGATTTGTACGGCTCAAACCCTAGTTGACGGACGGTCACGCGATGAAATCGGCCGGTTTTTGAAAACACCATAAAAATTCAAAGAAATGGGAGACCTCGTTCACTAAAAATGCTTTTTATCTTCACAGGTAGGCATTTCATCACAGAATCGACAACAGATTTGTACGGCTCAAACCCTAGCCACGGACGGCCGCCGCGATGAAATCGGCCGGTTTTTGAAAACACCATAAAAAATTCAAAGAAATGGGAGACCTCGGTGTCACATCATCAAATGTGGCCTACCAACTAGCAAAAATACTAAACTTGCAATACCGGCGTTTTCTTGAAAAAGTGTTCTAAAAAACGACCTACCATGAACGAAGATTCATGCCTTTCAAGCCAAACTAACAATGATATGGCTGCATCCATTGAATAGTTTCTGATAATATGCCCAAATTGGGCGCATGCCTCCGTCTTGTGATGGCAAACAATGCTGCCAAAGCGAGGTTCCAACTAGTTTAACAAAAAAAACGTTTTTCATTTTTTGAATGCAAAAGACATGCGTTTTTCATGAAGCGGCTACAAGGAGGGGCACCCCAAACGGCGCCATTCCATGTCTATCTCAAAGTAGACCCTATTTTACGGACGGTCGCGAAAAAGCATGCATTTCCGACCTCATAGCTACTCCCGCAATTGGACCACCTTCGCTAATTCAATTTGGAACCGGCTGGAATTTGAACTGCGGGTCCTCCATAGCTTGCCCGTTATTTTCACTAAAAATGCTCTTTATCTTCACAGGTAGGCATTTCATCACAGAATCGACAACAGATTTGCACGGCTCAAACCCTAGCCACGGACGGCCGCCACGACGAAATCGGCCGGTTTTTGAAAACACCGTAAAAAATTCAAAAAAATGGGAGACCTCCGCGTCACATCATCAAATGTGGCCTACAAACTAGCAAAAATACTAAACTTGCAATACCGGTGTTTTCTTGAAAAAGTGTTCTAAAAAACGACCTACCATGAACGAAGATTCATGCCTTTCAAGCCAAACTAGCAATGATATGGCCGCATCCGTTGAATAGTTTCTGATAATATGCCGAAATTGGGCGCATGCCTTCGTCTTGTGATGGCAAACAATGCTGCCAAAGCGAGGTTCCAACTTGTTTAACAAAAAAACCGTTTTTCATTTTTTGAATGCAAAAGACATGTGTTTTTTGTGAAGCGGCTACAAGGAGGGGCACCCCAAACGACGCCATTCCATGTCTATCTCAAAGTAGACCCTATTTTACGGACGGTCGCCAAAAAGCATGCATTTCCGACCCTCGTAGCTACTCCCGGCAATTCGGACCACCTTCGGCCGATTCAGCTGGAACCGGCTGGAATTTGAACTGCGGGTCCTCCATAGCTTGCCCGTTATTTTCACTAAAAATGCTTTTTATCTTCACAGGTAGGCATTTCATCACAGAATCGACAACAGATTTGCACGGCTCAAACCCTAGCCACGGACGGCCGCCGCGACGAAATCGGCCGGTTTTTGAAAACACCGTAAAAAGTTCAAAAAAATGGGAGACCTCCGCGTCACATCATCAAATGTGGCCTACAAACTAGCAAAAATACTGAACTTGCAATACCGGTGTTTTCTTGAAAAAGTGTTCTAAAAAACGACCTACCATGAATGAAGATTCATGCCTTTCAAGCCAAACTAGCAATGATATGGCCGCATCCGTTGAATAGTTTCTGATAATATGCCCAAATTGGGCGCATGCCTCCGTCTTGTGATGGCAAACAATGCTGCCAAAGCGAGGTTCCAACTTGTTTAACAAAAAAAACCGTTTTTCATTTTTTGAATGCAAAAGACATGTGTTTTTCGTGAAGCGGCTACAAGGAGGGGCACCCCAAACGACGCCATTCCATGTCTATCTCAAAGTAGACCCTATTTTACGGACGGTCGCCAAAAAGCATTTATTTCCGACACTCGTAGCTACTCCCGGCAATTTGGACCACCTTCGCCGATTCAGCTAGAACCGGCTGGAATTTGAACTGCGGGTCCTCCATAGCTTGCCCGTTATTTTCACTAAAAATGCCTTTTATCTTCACAGGTAGGCATTTCATCACAGAATCGACAACAGATTTGCACGGCTCAAACCCTAGCCACGGACGGCCGCCGCGACGAAATCGGCCGGTTTTTGAAAACACCGTAAAAAATTCAAAAAAATGGGAGACCTCCGCGTCACATCATCAAATGTGGCCTACAAACTAGCAAAAATACTAAACTTGCAATACCGGTGTTTTCTTGAAAAAGTGTTCTCAAAAACGACCTACCATGAATGAAGATTCATGCCTTTCAAGCCAAACTAGCAATGATATGGCCGCATCCGTTGAATAGTTTCTGATAATATGCCCAAATTGGGCGCATGCCTCCGTCTTGTGATGGCAAACAATGCTGCCAAAGCGAGGTTCCATCTTGTTTAACAAAAAAACCGTTTTTCATTTTTTGAATGCAAAAGACATGCGTTTTTTGTGAAGTGGCTACAAGGAGGGGCACCCCAAACGGCGCCATTCCATGTCTATCTCAAAGTAGACCCTATTTTACGGACGGTCGCCAAAAAGCATGCATTTCCGACCCTCGTAGCTACTCCCGGCAATTCGGACCACCTTCGGCCGATTCAGCTGGAACCGGCTGGAATTTGAACTGCGGGTCCTCCATAGCTTGCCCGTTATTTTCACTAAAAATGCTCTTTATCTTCACAGGTAGGCATTTCATCACAGAATCAACAACAGATTTGCACGGCTCAAACCCTAGCCACGGACGTCGACCATGATTTAAATCGGCCGGTTTTGAAAACGAAAACATCGTAAAAATTCAAAAAATGGGAGACCTCGCGTCACATCATCAAATGTGGCCTACAAACTAGCAAAATACTAAACTTGCAATACCGGTGTTTTCTTGAAAAAGTGTTCTCAAAAACGACCTACCATGAACGAAGATTCATGCCTTTCAAGCCAAACTAGCAATGATATGGCCGCATCCGTTGAATAGTTTCTGATAATATGCCCAAATTGGGGGCATGCCTCCGTCTTGTGATGGCAAACGATGCTGCCAAAGCGAGGTTCCAACTTGTTTAACAAAAAAACCGTTTTTCATTTTTTGAATGCAAAAGACATGCGTTTTTCGTGAAGCGGCTACAAGGAGGGGCACCCCAAACGGCGCCATTCCATGTCTATCTCAAAGTAGACCCTATTTTACGGACGGTCGCCAAAAAGCATGCATTTCCGACCCTCGTAGCTACTCCCGGCAATTCGGACCACCTTCGCCGATTCAATTTGAACAATTTGGAATTTGAGCTGCGGGTCCTCCATAGCTTGCCCGTTATTTTCACTAAAATGTTTTTATCTTCACGGTAGGCATTTCATCACAGAATCGACAACAGATTTGCACAGCTCAAACCCTAGCCACGGACGGCCGCCGCGACGAAATCGGCCGGTTTTTGAAAACACCGTAAAAAATTCAAAAAAAATTCAAAAAAATGGGAGACCTCCGCGTCACATCATCAAATGTGTCCTACCAGCTAGCAAAAATACTAAACTTGCAATACCGGTGTTTTCTTGAGCTACTCGGTATGATTTTAACCATGATTTCTACAAAGTTTACAAAAAAAACCCTATTTTTTTCTACACCCAAACCCAAAAGGATTTCCCTCCCACACCAAAATTTTCCCTCCACCAAAATTTCCCTCTCCCAAAATTTCCCTCCACTCCCTCCACTCCCTCTCCCACTACCAAGCGGGACCCACCACTCCCTCTCCCACTAACACGCGGGATCCCCTCCCCTCCCCTCCCAAAATTTCCCCATTCCCCTCCCCTCTCCCCGACAAACCCTATCTTCTCCCCATTCCCCTCCCCTCTCCCCGACGAACCCTCCCGAGCAGCCCGCCGACGACCACTCCCTCCCCCCTCCGTCTTGCCCCACCACAAGATCCCATGTGCACCGCCCACCCCGACGACGAATCCACCCTTCTCTCTCCCCTCGACGACGGTTGCTACATCGACGGCTACATCAATGATAGTGAGTACATCGGCGACGGTGGCTACATCATCCACATCATCAATGATCGACGACGGCGACAGGTACCCCTCTCCTCTCCCCTCTCCCCCTAGGGTTCGGTAGATCCCCCTCCTGGTCGACCTAGGGTTAGGATTCGGTCGATCTAGGGTTAGGATTCGGTCAATCTAGGGTTAGGATTCGGTTGATCTACGAGCTCCTGGTGGTTCTTGTTCATGTTCATTGGACAAGTTGTTCATGTTCATCGAGCTCCTGGTTCTTGTTCTTGTTCATGTCGATCTAGGGCTAGGATTCGTTTTCTTGTTGATCTAGGGTTAGGATTCGCGCGTCGGCTCCTCCCTCCCTACTCGAACCGTCTTGATCCGAGCGTGCTCGCTTGATTCACTCATGGTGCTTGGCTTGGGTCACAGTTGGTTATGTTGCGTGCGTGTCCTTGTGCACTTGTAGTGTTTGATCCCCCTCATGGATTAGGGTTCATGTTGATGGAGAGGAAGTGCATGATTTTAGGGGATGGGGATGGATGAGGAGGTGGATGAGGTTTGAGGAAGACCTCCCTCTGGTTCATGGTTCATGTTGCTTGTGTATGATTTAATTACTTGGCTTGTATCAGTAGCACTTGGAGAAGGTGCCCCTCAGGGCCTCTCATGCTACCCATTCCTGTTGTTTTGAGGTTATGGGTGGGTTTGCTGTGCGTTTGGTTATATTGTGCTTGTGCGTTGGTTTGGTTCATGGCGTGTTTACCGCTCTTGTGAGCGGGGCGTTGTGTCACTGATGTTTCTGAACCTGGCGTTTATGTCGTATCTCTCTGATGAGATGTATGGCCAAGTGAATGTTGTCATCATCACGATTCACCCCTATGAAACCAGTAGTTTATTTCCCTTTGATTTCATCGAAAATGATGCCTTGTGCTGGCCCAAGATGTTGTAATATCGTTCTATGGCTGCCCATTATCTGTCCTTTATTTGCGGGTATGGCGTTCTTTCTGTACTCAAACACAAAAGCAATTTGTGTTAAGTAGAAGTTGCTGTGTTCAGTCACCAAGCTATAGTGGAATTACATGATTCAGATGAGCATTTCTTTGTCAGCATAGAGGCCGTCCCGTGTGGCCCTCTCGCCTTTTGTTGTTGTTGTTGTTGTTGCAAAGACCGGGAACTTTATTGAGCAGTTGAGAGTATTTTTTTCATCTGCTTTTGTACTTCTGCAAGTACTGTTGTTTCATGCTTTACCTGTGGAAACATCTAGTTGTTTTGAAGGTCCTCATGATATACTCGTCTAGCTTCTTTGTCGAATTGTCTAAGCATGTGTACATGACACTAATTCACTAGTTCATGTTGCTTGCTTGCTAACATACATGTTGCTTGCAAGCATACATGCTTAATTAGGGTTTCCATTAGCAGTACTTGCTTGTATCAGTAGCACATGGAGAAGAAGCTACTTGCTTTCTTATTAATTAGGGTTTGTATCAATAGTATTTGCTTGCTTCTTTTCAATTTCCTTCAATGCTTGCTTGTTTCTATTAGTAGCACTTTGCTTGCTTGCTTGTTTAGTGTACATATATTTCCACTGTACATGCATGCTTGTTTAGTGCACTTACATGTTTGCTTAATTAATAACAGTACATCACTGTATGTGCATGATGGTCCAAATGCTTTCCTTTATTGATACAAGTGCATCATTTTACTTTATCCCTGTTGTATCTGATTGTTGTTTATTGTATTTTGCAAGCACCACCTCAAGATCATCCATGGCAAGGAGGACAAGGTCAAGCATGAGGCCAACCGTTGGTATGCAACTTGCTCCTTGTGGCCAGTTTCATAAAATCTGTGTCTTAATATGCTAAGTGAAATGTATTCTGCAATCTGAATAAATTTGGCTTAATTGTGCTGTGTCTTTGTTAGTCATCCTTACGAATAACTAGGATTAAATGATAATAAAATTTCATAAGATATGTTTGGCTGCCTGTCCATGCATTCCAAACATTCACCTAATAGTTATGTTTCCTGTATCATGCAAAGAAGAGCCTCTCACCGAGTACGAGAAGGTTAGGGCTAGAAATATCAAGAGGAACAATCAGATGTTCCAGTCCCTTGGCATCGGTGCAATAGCGCGCGTCGATGATTAGGAAAACAAATGGTGTACAAAAAGGTAGAAGTGATGAGGTTCAAGAGGGTAGTGGAGTTATTAATGATGACCCAGAGTACAATCCTAAGGAGGATGAAGTTATTGATGGAGAGGAAGTGGATGATGTTGTAGTCAACAAGATTGTTAAGGTGCAAACTCTGTCTTGCTTGGAGGGTTGGGGTTCTGTTATTCTATGTTATTCCTTGTGCTCACATATTTCTCTTGTGATCTAATGCTTTTTTCCGTCTTTGTTTATACGAGGCCTTTGAAGGAATCTAGGACGAAGAGGCCTGGTGTTAAGAAGGCATCGAGAAGAAGCACAAGAGCTCGAAACATCTCTGCAATGCCTCCGGGAAGGGTGATGGCCCCAGCTCGGGACAAACAAAGAGGATCCGGAACTCGATGAACCTGCCCTTGATAGAGTCACAAGGCGAGAAAGCAAGGATGGCGATCGCGACGGACCATCGAGGAAAGTATCTGCTCATGGACTCTCGGACCTCGGTGCAAGCGGGTGATGAGTTGCCGCCCATGGATGAAGGAACCATTCTCAAGCATGGATGGAAATGGCATCATGCGCCTAGATGAAGCAGGAACCATCTGCATTGATGAAGCAGGCACTGTCCACACAGACCTCAGCCCTGTTGCACCTTCTATTGACAAGAACGCTGTCATCAATGAAGAAGAACAGCAGGTTGTGTTTCAATCAGGCAAGTTGACCTTTGTAATGCTATCTTTTACTAGTGCATTTTCCAAATGGAATGATCATGTATGCTTTTGTTGATTCCTGCATTTGTCGATTTCTATTCTAATTTATGAGTTCAGTTTCATTTTCAGATGCAATGACTCCCAAGACTAGATTTAGAAAGGGCAGAGGGCTAGAGAGGATCACCAAGTCGCTTGGTAGCAAGGTGCCTATCCAAATTGCCGAAGGGATGATTCGTCCAGAGAAGCCTCTGCAGGCAGCAAAGCTTACTTCTGAGTGTGGACTCGTTGCAAAAAGCCATCTTCCGGTTCTTCCTCACTTCAAGCTATACAAAAAATGCTAGTCTATTGGAGAACTACATTGGGAAAGTTCTTCAGAAGCTACTTGTTTCATAGTTAATGTGCTATCTATTTTTCGTTACACCTATGCATGATCACTAATATTGTTCCTACCTTGTTTGCTATCTTGGTAGGCAAATTTTGAGATGAACACGGACTCGGAGACCATCAAGACCTCGTGCAAAGATATTCTGCAGAAATATTCAAAGAACAGACGCCATCAGATCAAGAAGAAGTATTTTGATACCGTAGCCGCAAATAAAGTCAGCATTAAGTCTCCGGTGCCTGATCTAACGGATGGTGAATGGCAAGCTCTGGTGGAGATGTGGTCTACCCCAAGACACAAGGTTTGTCTCTGCTTTGTTTGATGCTTTATGTTCTGCACATGATATGCTAGTGCTAGATCATGCTGACAGTATGCTTTTTTGTAGGAAACCTGTTTGTCGAACAAGATGAATCGACAAAAAGTCGTGTACAATCAAAGAACTGGTTCCAGGCACTACACAGCACACATTTTTGCCACTGTGAGAACTCTTCTCTAGAGACCTTACCTTTGGTTCCTCATTGAATAACATTTCTGATTCTTGCTGAATAACATTTTGATTTTTGTTGAAAAACATTTCAGAAAGAAGAGCGTAAGGGTGAGGAGCTGTCTGCGATTGACTTGTTTAAGGCCACCCACAACAGCAAGAAGCACGGGTTTTCGGAGCCAGTCAAGACTGCTATAGTAAGTCACTCCATGCTTTGCCCTGTTTGATTCACAGCCAGCTTTGATGCTTTGATGATTTGATGTTGTTTGACTCGGAGCCAGTCAAGAACACATGCTATGTTCCATGCTTTGATGTTGTTTGATAGTTCAACAAAGATATCAGAACTTGCTGTAGCTATTTGATGCATTTTTTATGATATGATGAAATTTGATCTGAATGTTAGTTTGATGATCGTCTCACTCGGGAAGCCATCTTATATAGAACCACCATTCTAGGCTTAATGAAGTGATCATATTGTTCCAATTGCATGTCTCCAGGTCACTAGTCATCATCTTCTTGTATAGATTTTGTGTGCTGGTTTGATTACTTGAAATAATCCATTTGTGTGCTGGTTTGGTTTCTCTTGCTTGGTTTGGTTTGCAAAATGTGAAATAGATCTCCCACTAATGCCTATCATTTTCCTCCATATGCTAGCTTGAGATGGAAAAAATGAAGGAAGCGCCCGGTACTGAAGGTGAAGAGCCAAAGTCGATGTTGAAATTGTCGAACAAGTCCTCAAGACCAAAGTTAAGGAAAGCACATTCCTCGGGAATGTTGGGCTCGATCATCTAGGAACAACTCTAGCAAAGTTCTTTGCTCATGTTCGTGACCTTGAGCAGAAAATTTGGAGAGGTCCGAGCTTCAAGCTGAACTGGTGCAAGAAGAATTGGCGGCAATCAAGATGAAGGCGGAAGAATCAAGTCTGCACGCGACAAGGAACTTGAGCTGCTGCGCAAGAAGTCTCAAGAACAGGAAGAGAAGTTAGCCCACTTGATGGCTCTCTTTGGAGCTAAGGTAGTTTGATGGCTATGCTATGAACCTCTTTGTCTTTGAGCTAAGGTAGTTGTTGCATTTTGAACCTGTGAACTTGGGAGCTGAGCTGAGAGCTGTTGCATTTTGTTGCATTTTGTTGTTTAAACTAGAGCACATGGATCCTGTGAAGTTATGTGATCACTTGTGAACCTGGGCCTTTCTGTGAAGTTATGTGATCTTGTGAACCTGGATCACTTGTGGATCATTTTGTTTATATTCTGTGAAGTTATGTCGATCACTTGTGCACCTGGGCTTGTGGATCACTTGTGCACCTGGGCCTTTCTGTTTATAGTTATGCAAAATGAGAACCTGGGCTCTAAAAAGGCCAAGGCCCAAACAAGAATTAGACCAAAAAGGCTTGGGCCTAAAAAAAGAAATGACTGTAAGAAAAAAAAAAATATAAAAGGCTGCATAACAGAAAATAAAAAGGCCAAGGCCCAAATTCGAACTAGACTAAAAAGGTTGTGGCCCAAAACAATAGTGGAATATAAAAAAATCATCAGAAAAGGCTCCATTCCTAGAAAATAAAAGGCCAAATTATTGGGCCAGGCCCATGCAGATAAGCAAAATAAAGAGAAAAAAAATTAAATGGGCTGAATTATTGGGCTTGGCCCATCAAGACGGCTAAAATGGACCAGGCTGATTCTATTTTACGACCTTTTCATTTGGTCGTAAGTCTGCCACGTCAGCTTGCCACGGTGGATCTGACGTGGTGTGGTCGGATTGCTAGTGACCAAAACAGTTGGTCGTTAAATCTACGACCTTTTTTTTGGTCATAAACGTTTGCGACCATTCCAGAAGAAACGTCGCTATAGTCAGTTTACGATGGCCAGCTTTTGACCTTATGTTTTTGGTCACAAAAAGGTCATAAATGGAAATTTGTGACCATTCAGTGACCAATAGTGGTGGTCATAAGTTGACATATTTCTTGTAGTGTGTCATGATCTTGATGTATCACAGGCTTTGTTAATATACTTGTATCATATGGTGTTTTACCCTCTCCATCTTGTTGTGATGAATTGAGTTTTCCCATTGAGATTTCGTTTTATCGGATTGAATACTTTTATCGATTTGAGAGCACTTGTATATTGTCTTCCATATGAATGCTCGTGGTCACAATAGGGTATCATATTGATTCACTTGATATATGTTTTGGCACTCAAATTGCGGATTCCCGAGGTGACATTGGGGTAATCTACGCATCGGGGTTGATGCACGTTCTTGTCTTTGTTTCTCTGGTAGAAATCTTGGCGCACTCTTCGAGGTTCTTTGTGTTGGATTGAGTATTACAAATCTGAAATTATTTGGTGTTATTTAGTACTAACTCTTGGATAGATCAATCAGAAAGAATAGCTTCGAGGTGGTTTCGTACCCTACAAACAATTTCTTCTTATGTTCTCTGCTAGATAAGAACTTTGGAGTGATTCTTCTTTGCACGTTGAGGGATGGTTATGTGATCCAATTATATTAGCATTGCTGAGAGATTGCACTAGCAAAAGTATGAACCCTAGGCCTCATTTTCAAGCATTGCATTACCGTTTTTGTGCCCGTTTACTATTTGCTACCTTGCTTTTTTTATCTATTCAGATTATAAAAATATATTTCTATCATCAATATTACACTTTTATCACCATCTCTTCGCCGAACTAGTGCACCCATACAATTTGCTATTGTATTGGGTGTGTCGGGTACACAAGAGATTTCTTGTATTTGGTTGCAGGGTTGTTTGAGAGAGACCATCTTCATCCTACAGCTCCCACGGATTGATAAACCTTAGGTCATCCACTTGAGGGAAAATTGCTACTGTCCTACAAAAATCTAAGCTTGGAGGCCCAACACGAGTCTACAAGAATAAAGTTGCATAGTAGACATCAAGCTCTTTTCTGGCGCCATTGCCGTGGAGGTTAGGTAAGCGGCACTCACATCCCGTCAACGAAGCTCTTTTCTGGCGCCGTTGCCGGTGCGGTGAGTGCTTGAAAGTATATCTTTAGATCTTGCAATTGAATATTTTAGTTTCTTTTTTATCACTAGTTTGGTTCATAGAAGAAAACTAAAAAATGGAATTGAGGTTGCATCATATTGTTCATCTTTATAATGTCTTTCGTGAAAATGATGGAAAGGAAAATTGTGCTCAATTGATAGAAGAAAAATTCAATAAAATATTTGGCATAGATGATGAGCATGATTGCAATGTTGTTAGTATGAATTCTTTGAATATCCATGATGCTAATGATATGCAAAGCCATAAGCTTGGGAATGCTATGTTTGATGAAGATGATGTTTTTAGTCCCCCAAGATTTGATGTGCAAATTTGTTATAATGATTGCATGCCTCCTATTTATGATGATTATACTGATGAAAGTGGGTTTGGAAGAGTGTCAATTCTAGGTACTAATGATCCCACTATTTTGGAGGGCGTTAAATATTTTCACAATATTGATAAAATTGGATTTGGAAAGGTCATGACTTTATTTAGTGATGAATCCACTATTTTGGAAGAGGTTTCAATTGACTATGAGAAAAAAGTTGCTATCTATGATGAGTAAATAATAGTGATAACCGTGAAACTTGTGATCATAATTTTAATTCTCAATATGATTATGCCAATCAAGTATCACATGATAGTTATTTTGTTGAGTTTTCTCCCACCACCATTGATGAGAATAAATTTGCTTATGTGGATAGTAAAAAAATTTCTATGATTATGTATCATGAAAAGAATTCTTTATGTGATAGATATATTGTTGAATTCATTCATGATGCTACTGAAAATTATTATGAGGGAGGAATTTATGCTTGTAGGAATTGCAATAATATCAAGTTTCCTCTCTATGTGTTGAAAATCTTGAAGTTTTGCTTGTTTTGCCTTCCTATGCTAGTTGATTCTTGTTCACATAAGTTATTTGCTCACAAAATACCTATTCATAGGAAGTGGGTTAGACTTAAATGTGCTTGCCATGTGTTTCATGATGCTCTTGTTATGTTTTAATTCTTTACTTTTATGTGAGCATCATTGAAATTATCATGCCTAGCTAAAAGGCATAAAAGAAAAACGCTTGTTGGGAGACAACCCAACACTTTTACTTACTGTTTTTGTGTGTTCACATGATTAGGATACTGTAGTAATCATGCTTTTGTTTCAATAAAGTACCAAGTAAAGCCTTTGGGATAGTCTGGATGATAGTTGACTTGAATCTGTGCAAAAACAGAAACTTTTGCGCTCAGTCCAGGAATTTTTAAAATTCACTGGAATGTGATTTTGATCTGAATTTTCTACAGGTGATATATATATACAAATTCCCTACATTGTTCTAATTTTTTAGAATGTTTAGAGTAGCATAAGTATGGTTGGAGTACAGATTACTACAGATTGTTCTGTTTTTGACAGATTCTATTTTCAATGCGTAATGTGACGTTCTTTTGCACTAAGGGTTTGAGCATACAAACAAAAAGCGCATGGAAACCTCTTCTCCCCTCTGCGAAGGGCCTATCTTTTACTTTTATGTATTTACTTTCATGCAAGAATCAAAGTTTTTCTCTCTATTCCTTTTTATTTTTCTCTTTTGGCAAGCACATGTGGTGAGGAAAGATCTAGGCACATATATCCAGTTGGATATGGGTAGCATGAGTTATTATTATTGACATCACCCTTGAGGTGAATACGTTGGGAGGCGAAATTGTAAGCCCCTATCTTTATATGTGTCCGGTTGAAACGTTTTGCTCATGTGTATGCTGTGAGTGTTAGCAATCATAGAAGACTATATGATGGTTGAGTATGTGGAGCTCTTACTTAAACTCTGTTGAATAAGTTGAATTACAATTGCTTGGTGATTGAGAACATAGGTTGTTGAGTTTCAAGAGAATTCATTGTTTGAACCTTAACATGTGAATTGGTTGCTACTTTAACATGAAAAGTTTTATGAGAAAGAATTGTTGTTATGATGCTAGGAAAAGTGATTCAAATTATCATTGATCAAACTTATGCACTTTGCTAGCATTCACACTTCACAAATTATTTTTTTATCATTTACCTACTCGAGGACGAGTAGGAATTAAGCTTGGGTATGCTGATACATCTCCAACATATCTATAATTTATGAAGTATTCATGCTATTATATTATCATTCTTGGATTCTTTACAATCATTTTATAGCAACTTTATATCATTTTTTGGGACTAACCTGTTGACCCAGTGCCCAGTGCCAGTTGTTGTTTTTTGCTTGTTTTATAATCCCTCCGTCCCAAAATGTAAGAGGTTTTTTGATACCATGGTAGTGTCAAAAAACATCTTACATATTGGGACGGAGGGAGTACATAGCAGGAAATCAATATCAAACAGAATTCAAACACCGCAGAACTGTTTGTGGATTTTTTATGGACTAGAAGACATCAAAAGGGCCGGAGAAGCACTTGGGGGTGCCCTGATGGGGGGGGGACCCACTAGGGCACGCCTGGGGGCCCAGGCTCGCCCAGGTGGGTTGTGGCCATCTCGGTGGCCTCCCATACCCTCTCTTCACCCTATATATGCCCAAATATACCAAAAACCCTTGGGCTAACCCTAGATCAGAAGTTCCACCACCACAAGGCTCTGTAGCCACGAGAAACCAATCTAGACTTCATTCCGGCACTCCGTCGGAGGGGGGAATCATCACCAGTGGCCATCTTTATCATCCCGGTGGCCACCACGATGAGGAGGGAGTAGTCCACCCTCGGGGCTGAGGGTTTGTACCAGTAGCTATGTGTTTAATCTCTCTCTCTCTCTCTCTCTCGTGTTCTTGAGATGTCACGATCTTGATGTATCACGGGCTTTGTTAATATAGTTGGATTATATGGTGTTTTTCCCTCTGTATCTTGTTGTGAGGAATTGAGTTTTCCCTTTGAGATTTCGTTTATTCAGATTGAATACTTTTATCGATTTGAGAGCACTTGATATATGTCTTGCATATGAATACTCATGGTGACAATGGGGTATCATATTGATTCCCTTGATATATGTTTTGGCACTCAACTCGCAGATTCCCGAGGTGGCATTGGGGTAATCTACACATAGGGGTTGATACACGTTCTTGTCTTTGTTTCTCCGGTAGAAATCTTGGGGCACTCTTTGAGGTTCTTTGTGTTGGATTGAGTATTATGAATCAAAAATTATTTGGTGTTATTTTAGTACGAACTCTTGGATAGATCGATCGAAAAGAATAGCTTTGAGGTGGTTTCGTACCGTACAAACAATTTCTTCTTATGTTCTCCGCTAAATAAGAACTTTGGAGTGATTCTTCATTGCACGTTGAGGGATGGTTATGTGATCCAATTATATTAGCATTGTTAAGAGATTGCACTAGCGAAAGTACGGCCCTAGGCCTCATTTTCAAGCATTGAAATACCGTTTTTGTGCCCGTTTACTATTTGCTACCTTGCTATTTTTATTTATTCATATTATAAAATATATTTCTATCATTCATATTACAATTTTATCACCATCTCTTCGCCAAACTAGTGCACTAGAGATTTCTTGTACTTGGTTGCTTGGTTGTTTGAGAGAGACCATCTTCATCCTACACCTCCCACAGATTGATAAACCTTAGGTCATCCACTTGAGGAGAAATTGCTATTGTCCTACAAAACTCTGCGCTTGGAGGCCCAACACGACTACAAGAATAAAGTTACGTACTAGAGATCAAGCCGCCAGGGACATGGTTAACTGTTGCTCATAATGGTACTGGTTGAATAGGAGATCTCAGTATGGTAAAAGAGTTAACATCTTTATCACTTCTACTAGCTGGTATGTCTTAAGTCTTCGTCTTTACTAAGTCATTTATCTCCAATAGTACTTTACTTAGTTCCAAATCATATTTACTTACCACAATCTATAAGTTAATTCAGTAGTTCTAATTTACGAAACCATTATTGTGCTTTCCTCCAATTTTTAATTGCATTGATCATCCGTCTTTTAAGCAAATCTCGTTTATATTTGTCTACTCAAACATGAGGTAATTCAACAAAAATAAGTTTGTACCTAATCTTTCTCAAGATGAAACTTCAATGACAAATGAGCGCAATTGTTTTGTGAGACCTATATGATGTTTCCTTGAAGTTTAGACTGCCAAATATTTTATTACTGAAAATTCATAAGTAAAATTATTGGCAAGAGCATCAACTACGGTAACATTTAAGTAATGCTCAATATAAGAAGTATGATGTCCTTCTTTTTCTCACAAGAAGTACATGTTCGAGATGATGAGATATAATTTTGAGATACCTTACTAAAAATATATTCAGAGATATTGGTAATGATGTCAATCTTCCCCCTGGCTGATGTAACACTGTGTACAACATGGATGAGCTGAATAGAGAGCGGTCAGATGTTGTTTCTGTCACAAAAGTGTAGAAGTTAGCCAATGACAAATTGCATTAGCATGACTTTTCCCTTTTGTGTTAGTTCTTTATTAGCTCTCTGTTGGTAGTCTTTGGTCCTAATATGATCTCTAGACCATTTTCACAGCATTTCCTAATTAATATGTGACATATATGAATTGCAATTTGACAGATATAACAACCCTAATGTATCATGCATATGATTTTATATTAGTTCGTGGCCGAGCGTTCCATTTTTTCTAATCTTTGATTTGTATATCAATCTTGTGTAAAAACTTCAGAGCAAAAGCACGCTTTTGTGATGTATGAAAATTATTTTACTGGGTGCAAAAGTTTCTATTTTTCAGCAAGATCAAATCAACTATCACCGGAAGCCATCCCAAAGGTCTTACTTGGATCATACACTAACTAAAACACCAAAACACAATTACTACAGAGGTAATAATGTGTAATTCGTAAAAAAAGAAAAATATTGGGTTGTATCCCAACAAGCACTTTTCTTTAAAGCCTTTTAGCTAGGCATTGATAATTTTAATGATGCTCACATGAAAGATAACAATTGAAGCACTAAGAGAGCATCATGTAGCATGTGAGAAACAAGTTTAAGTCTAACATACTTCCTTTGCATAGGCACTTTGTAGACAAAAGATTTATTAAGACAAGAAAAAACTAGCATATGCAAAGAAGAAGAAAGAAACAATAGCAATCTCAACATAACGAGAGGTAATTTAGTAACATGAAAATTTCTACAACCATACTTTCTTCTCTCATAATAATTACATGTAGTATCATATTCAAATTGAACAATATCGCTATCACATAAAATATTCTCTTCATGATCCACATGCATGCAAAGTTGACACTCTTTCAAAATAGTGGGATCATCAAATAAAGTCATGACCTCTCCAAGCCCACTTTTATCAAAGATTTCATAAGGTTGATCATTATCTAGAGTAGTGGGATCATAATTACCTAGAGTTAACACCCTTCCAAACCCACTTTCAATATTGTTCCAAACACTACTATCAATATCATATTCATCATGAGTCTTAAATAAATTTTCAAAATCATAAGAAAAATCACCCCAATCATGATCGTTGCAATAAGTAGTAGACATAGCAAAATTAGCATCCCCAAGCTTAGGGTTTTTAATAATATTAGCACAATTGACATTAATAGGATTTATAATAACATCATTGCAATCATGCTTTTTATTCAAGGAGCTATCATGAATCACTTCATAGATTTCTTCTGTTAACACTTCATCACAATTTTCAGATTCATGAAATTCAAGCAAAACTTCGTAAAGATAATCTAGTGCACTCAACTCCCTAGCAATTGGTTCATCATAATTGGATCTCTTAAAAAGATTGGCAAGTGGATGAGAATCCATAAACTTTTTGCTTTTTGATTTTTAATAAATACACAATTATTCCAAGCGAACAAGCAAACAAACCAAGTAAGACATAAGGGCAAACGAAAAATACGAACGAAAGAAAGGCGAATAAAAAGTCAAATCTTTTTTATTTTTCTGAAATCGTTTTTGAAGTGGGGGAGAGCAAAACGAGAGGCAAATGGTAAATAATGTAATGCAAGAGATGAGTGTTTATGATGTGTACTTGGTAGGCCTGATGTAGAACCTCCCCCGCAACGGCGTTAGAAATTCTTCCTGCTACTTGTTAAGCTTGCGTTGGTTTTTGCCTTGAGGAGGAAAGGGTGATGCAACAAAGTAGAGATAAGTATTTCCCTCAGTTAGAGAACCAATGTATGAATCCAGTATGAGGCACAAGCAAGTCCCCAATATATGCACCTCACAAACAATCAAACACTTGCACCCAACGCGATAAAGGGGTTGTCAACCCCTTCACTGTCAATTGCAATGGTGAGATCTGATCGAGATAGATATAAAAGATTACTAAAATGTCAAAAAAGTAAAAAAATTGCATCAAGGTATTTTTGGGTTTTTCAGTTTATAGATCTGAAAATATATGGTGGAAAATAGACCCGGGGGCCATAGGTTTCACTAGAGGCTTCTGTCTTGAAGGAAAATAATATAGTGGGTGAACAAATTACTGTCGAGCAATTGGTAAAAAAGTGCAAAGTTATGACAATATCCTAGGCAATGATTATGCATATAGGGATCATGTCTGTGTCAAGTAGACCGAAACGATTCTGCATCTACTACTATTACGCCACATATAGACCGACTCCTGCCTGCATCTAGAGTATTAAGTTCATAAGAACAGAGTAACGCATGAAGTAAGATGACATGATGTAGCGGGATTAACTGAAGCAATATGATGAAAACCCCATCTTGTTATCCTCGATGGCAACAATGCAATACATGTCTCGCTACCCCTACTTTGTCACTGGGTGAAATCACGCAAGATTGAACCCAAAGCTAAGCACATCTCCCATTGCAAGAAAAACCAATCTAGTTGGCCAAACCAAACCGATAATTTGAAGAGAAATACAAAGATATCAAATCATGCATATAAGAATTCAGTGGAGATTCAAATAATATTCATAGATGAAACATCGTGGATGTCGCCTAGAGGGGGGGGGGGTGAATAGGCGCTTTAAAATAATTACGGTTTAGGCTTGAACAAATGCGGAATAAACCTAGCGGTTAATTTGTCAAGAACAAAACATACAACAACTAGGCTCACCTATGTGCACCAACAACTTATGCTAAGCAAGATAAGACACTATGTGATAGCAAGATATATGACAAAGAACAATATGGCTATCACAAAGTAAAGTGCATAAGTAAAAGGCTTGGGTAAGAGATAACCGAGGCACGCGGAGACGATGATGTATCGCAAAGTTCACACCCTTGCGGATGCTAATCTCCGTTTGGAGCGGCGTGGAGGCACAATGCTCCCCAAGAAGCCACTAGGGACACCGTAATCTCCTCACGCCCTCGCACAATGCAAGATGCCGTGATTCCAGTAAGGGACCCTTGAGCGCGGTCACCGAACCCGTACAAATGGCAACCCTTGGGGGCGGTCACCGAACCCATACACTTTGGCAACCCTTGGGGGCGGTCACTGGTACCCGTCCAATTGCTTGGGGCGATCTCAACAACCTAATTGGAGACCCCGACGCTTGCCCGGAGCTTTACACCACAATGATTGAGCACCGAACAACACCAACCGTCTAGGGTGCCAAGGCACCCATGAGGAACAAGCTCTAGGGTGCCCAAACACCCAAGAGTAATAAGATTCTTTAACTTCACTTCCACGTATCACCGTGGAGAACTCAAACCAATGCACCAAATGCAATGGCAAGGGCACACGGAGTGCCCAAGTCCTTCTCTCCCAAATCCCACCAAAGCAACTAATGCTAGGGAAGAAAATGAGAGGAAGAACGAAATAAGAACACGAAGAACTCCAAGATCTAGATCCAAGGGGTTCCCCTCACTTAGAGGAGAAAGTGATTGGAAGAACTAGCAAGAATCATTGGAGGGATTGAGAGTTAGCAAGCTCGAAGAAGGTCAATGTCGGATTTCGGGTTCCGACAGACCCTTGAGGTTCGAACACTGGGGTGCGCGTGGAGATTTCGCCCTCTACCTACCTGCTCCTCGCCGCCTCGCTAGGATTTAGACTACGAAAGGAACAACACAAGAGACACAGAGTTTATACTGGTTCAGGCCACCATTGTGGTGTAATACCCTAATCCAGTGTCTGGTGTGGTGGATTGCCTCTTGGGCTGATGATGAACAGTACAAGGAAGAATAGCCTCGCGAGGGTCTGTTCTTGGCTGGGACGATGAACTGCTAGGAGGAGTTCAGCCACCCTTCTCTCTCTCTCTCTCTCTCTCTGTCTGTCTCTCTCTCTCTCTCTCTCTTTCTCTTGCTTGATTCAGGTCTCTCTACCCCGGGGGTGGCTACTCCTATTTATAGGCAAAAGCCCTGGGCCTCTTCCCAAATATTGAGCTGGAAGGGTGCCAACAATTGGCCATTTTGAAGGGGAACAACGGGTACACTTATCCTGACTAAAGTTGGTCCTCGCCTGTCAAAGGCTCTAGTGGTGGCCTTTGCTTGGGCTCCACAATGACTTCCTTCTGCCGTTGGGCTGGTCTTGGTCTTGTTGCACGAAATGGATGCCTTTGCTTGATGCTCTCGCCTGCGCTTGCTCCCTTTGCACCAAAGAGGAAAGGAGGACACTGCGCGGGGTGGCGCCCGACTGGCGCCCTTGGTCATCATTGCTTGTGTCATGGGCACCTTGTGAGGTACCCGCCTTGATCACTCCGCCTCCTCGTGAGCCCGGCTGATGAGGCCGTGCACGAGAAGCTCCTTGTCGTCCGCCCGTGAGGCTTGGCCCCTCGCGAGGTCTTGAGCTTGTGTTGATGAAGATGGGCGTGTTGGGCCCCTTTGAGCCACGCTGCAGGCCGCGAGCGAGCAAGTCTGGGACCCAGTTCCCGAGCGCCGACAGTAGCCCGGGCCCAAAGCGCCCGGACTTGGCGAGCGAGAGGCGAAGGGCAAGTCTGAGCGCCATGAGCCCTAACAGCCTGCGGCCTTGGCGCCAGCGTGGCGGTTGATTGGACGTGGGCACCTGAGCAATCGCGTGAGTTGATAAAGGAGCGGCATCTGTCTAGGCTTTGCCTCCTTTGCTTTCTCCGGTTGCTACTCAGATCCCCTTTCTTGCGCCTCTCCTTCCTGCCTCCGAAATCTTTAGATCTACTCCGTCCGCGCGCCCTAGCAAGACATGGTGCCTCGCCAGGCCCCGGCCGGAGCTTGGTATTCGTCCGCCTTGGACTCGCCGAACGTGTCGGAGGCGAGCCTTGCCCGGGTGCGCCAGATGGCGGCGGCGCAGGGCATCGACGGGGCGAAGGTGTTCAAGGCCGGCTCTACCGTCCCTGAGGGCCAAGGGAGCACCTTCTATCCGCTCTTCGTGAGGGCCATTGTTGCCGGTCTGGTGGCTCCCTTTTCTGAGTTCTTCTTCTCTGTCCTCCGCCATTATAATCTTCAAGCTCTGCATCTCCACCCCAACTCTGTCCTTCTTCTGGCAATCTTCGCCTACTATTGTGAGGCTCACGTAGGGGTGAAGCCCTCAGTAGCCTTGCTGCGCCACTACTTCTCCCTCCGGACTTCTTGTGGTCCCGTCTCTGCGTGCGCGAGCTTCGTCGCATACGGTAGCTCCATCGCCATTTCGAACCCCGGGAAAAGGATTGAGGGCTTCAGGAGCAAGTGGGTCTTGGTAGATGCTGGGCGCATCCACCCCCGGCTGATCTTGCCCACGGGGCACCCCTCAAGCTCCGACGACTGGTCTTGAGTGGAGCTTGTGGACCCCTGCGCAAGGCTGGTGTTGGAGAAGATGGACGCAGATCTGAGGCCGGCCAACATGGCGGCGGCGAAGCTGACTGGCGCATCACTGCTGAGGGAATTCCTGGAGCACCAGCTGGCTCCGCTTCGTTAGTACCCACTTCCGATGTGGAGGCCCCACCCGAGCCCCGCGGTCTTGGCCAACAAGGATCTGGCTGTGGTTCTCCTGTCTTTGGTCGGGGGCGACGTGGCGAGGTTGGAGGGCGCTCCTACGCCCCTGTTCCTCCACGAGGACTGGGAGCAGGTAGTGGGGTCCATGCCCGTATTCAATGGGGACGGGCCCGTGCCTGCGGAGGCTCCCGAGGACCCGGTGGACGTGTCCTCCGGTGACTCCAGCGAAGAGAAGGAAGAAGGGGAGCGGGAAAAGGGGGCTGACTCCGAGGCGACTGACGAAGAGTCAAGGGCTCCCCCCTTCGGCGCAGGTCCCGTGCTCTCTGCCTCTCTATATGTGATGACGACGAGGATGACAAGCAGGGCGGCGGGAGCCTTCCCCCGATCCCGAAGAAGGACAGGACCGGGCTGATCCCAGCAGGTGCCCGGCCCGAGGCGATCAGCATGACGCCGCGCCTCCTGCTCCCGAGCTCCTTGAGGCTGATCCTTGCAGCCGGCTCTCGGGCTTCAAGTACCGCCAGAGGCTGCTCGAGCCCGCGAGCGACGACCTGTAAGTGCTTGATTCCTGTCTTGTTTCTTGTTCTGTTGCTGAGGCTTGACGTTCGTATCTCCCGGCTAGGCTGGCGCCCGTGGCAAAGAAGTCGAAGGGAGCTCCTGAGGTTCCATCCGTGGTAGTGCCTCTGCCCGCGAAAGAAGGTGACCGTGACGCACGGGCCTCTCCTACCCGAGCATCCTCGCGAGGCCTGGCTGAGCCGGCTGGGGCGAGCTCAGCCCCCACGGCCCAAGCAACTCCCGAGGTGCCCTTGCCTGATGCCGCCACCACAGCCGTTGGGGCGCAGCAGGCTCCGCCTCTGGATACCGTGGTCACGCTGCCGTCTTCTCCTCCTACTCCACCGACTACTGTTTCCCCGACTCCTCCTATTGTTCTGGATCGTGCTGTTGCCGAACTGGACCGTCTGCGACATGATCTTCTGAGCGCCGACCCTCGTTTAGTGCCCGGGCGCTTGGAGCTAGCTTCTGGCTGGATTCGCTCCGATGCTTCGATTCGGGCGGCGCTGGTCCAGGCCTTGACGGCTTGCGACAAGGAGAAGCAGGCCGTCCTTGGGGCGAAGGCTGCTCGCGACACCGCCTTGGGGGAGGTGGCTAATGTCCGAGGTCACTGCAAGGCGCTGGAGAGCGAGCTGAAGGGCTTGTAGGACCAGCTCGCCGAGGAGACCCGCCTTCGCCAAGAGCAGGAGGAAGGCATGAAGGCTCGCGAGGCGGCCGTCAAGGACCGGGATGCCAAGCTCAAGAAGCTCTGTGACCGCCTAGGCGCGCTGGAGCTAGAGTTGGAGGCGAGGAAGGTCGAGCTGGATGGCAAGGCACGGGTTCTCGCCGAGGATTGTGTGGCCTTTGCGGAGATGGAGGAGAAGGCTCACACTTATTGAAGGCAGCTTTATGAGGCGGCTGGAGAGCCTGGCTGGCGGCGGCGAGACAGCCCCTCAAGCTGCTTCCCTTCTGGTTCGTGCTCTTGAAGATCTCACCCTTGGCCTTGGCCCTCTGGTGAGGCAGGCGTGCGTCTTGTCTTCTGCAGTCTTGTGGGTCCTTACCCACATCTATCTTGCGACCCCAACGTCGACCTTGACAACTTCTTTGGAGCCAGTGGCGAGCTTGCAGCTGCCGCTCTTTGAGGCTGTGAAGGATCGTCTGAGAGGCTCTCTTTGGGAAGTTCAGGGCCTTGACTCAGGCTGAAGCGGGTGTCTACCGACCCTGCAGCTCCACGAGGCGAACCTGTTCCGCGCAGCTCCACCGCCGTCAAGTGACTCCCTTGTGGCTCCTATCCTGCTTTTAATTCCTGCGCATGTACCGTGCCTCGGGGAGGCGTTAAAACTTGCATTTGGTGTTGTGATAACAGTATGGACTGTAATATTTGGTTTTGAATTCCTTGAAATTTGCGCTATTCCTTCCTACTTGCTTATGTTCTCGCCGTGAGCCGCCTCACAAGATACCTCACCACGTTAGCCCCGATGGAAACGGGGCGGGACCAAGGAGTGAGGGCTACGTGACAAGTTAGGCTCTGAGTCACTATGCTCAGGAGTCCCCCTTGGCGCTTGAACAACAAGTAGGGAGGTGAGATGTGGGGGTGACTCCTTAGGGAGGTGAGATGCGGGTGGATCTACCGTTCTACGTCTGTAGAGCCCGGCCCCGCGCATACCTCAACCGCCATTAGCCTTTCGGAACTAAGGAGTGAAAGGATACGTGACCAGTTAGGCTCCTGAGTCGCGAGGCTCAGGAGTCCCCCTTGACGCTCAAATGGCCTTCGTACCTTGGCTCCACTCGGGGAGGGACGTGCGACGAACCAGGCCCGGGGGGCCTGGCTGGGTGGTGTGCGTCTGGGCATGACCCAGGCGCATCCCCCGTGCCCAGCCCCCTCGCGTGGCACTCCTGAGGGGAGGCATTGCGATGAGGCTAAACACTGAGCTCTGGACTCCCTGAGGTTGATGCGACCCGGGGGCCACCCTCAGTTGTCTATCACCAGCGCAGAGCATAGTGCTTTCGTATGTGTACGGGCATAGCCGCTCCTCGGCAGTGTCGTCAGCTAGCGCGGAGCATGGTGCTTCCACTGGTGCGTGGGAGGGGGATCCCCTCCGGGAGGAGCCCCCGGGGCGTGTACAACCCCGCGCTGACACGTGGCTGGCACGGTAGGGCCTAACGAGGTGTATCTGGGCACCCATGAGCCTGTGCGGGGCTCACGGGGCCCTACCTCAAGGTGGGTTGCGCCTGGCACTGGGCCTTATCTTGGGATGTGTTCCTGCAAATTTGGTTAGATGCTAAAACTCTACGTCCTCGGGTCCCGGCCCTCGAGCTGGTCTCAGCCGTCGCTGGTATGCCAGGTCGCGATGCCGTGGACAAGACCAGAGGGTGAGGGCTGGAGAGCCGGTAGGAGCCCTGAGTCGTGATGCTCAGGTACCCCCCTTTAACGCGCAAGCTTGGTTAGATGTCAAAACTCTACGTCCTCGGGTCCCGGCCCTTGAGCTGGTCTCAGTTGTCGCTGGTATGCCAGGTCGCGATGCCGTGGACAAGACCGAGGGTGAAATTTGGAGAGCGGTAGGAGCCCCGAGTCACTATGCTCGGTACCCCCCTTTTTAGCGCAAGCTTCGACATCCGGGAAGAAAAGGTGCCATGGACAGGCACCAAATAACAAGCATGATGGGTGAAAGCATGGCCCTAAGATAAATGCAAGAGGGGTACGCTTGCTGGGTCGACCCGGCGACTTGGGGATAATGCAGCCAGGGCGCCCCAACAAAGTAAGCTAAAAACACGAGCAAAGGGATACGCCTAAGGGGCGAACCCACACGGCACAGGAATGATGCAGCCACAGGCGCTCCAGTGAAATGAAACTTGAAAGATGTCACTGATAGTGTTGGCGACGAAGGGGTGTTGGTGTAGCAGACTCGGTGGGCTGGGAGATCCTCATGAGCCCCAGGCCACAGGGCCTCGGGAGGCTCGGGAGCTGAGTGGCTCCTCGCGGACCATCTCCATCTCCGCCAGGCTGTGGGCGCTGACCTCTTGAGCCTCGGGATGCCCCTCATGAGGAGGCTGAGTGCGTGGCAGCCGCGTTCGGCAAGCCATAAGGCATGCGAGCGGAGCTGTGGGGTGGACCTTCGCAGCGCCCCACTTGCGAGGGCCAGAGGCGCTGCTGTGAGGCGGCTCGGTTGAGCCCTGGTATGTCGATGCGGATCGCAACCCACCATCCTCGCTGGATGGGGGCCACAATGATTAGCGGCTGCCTCTCATGACTCTTGACTCTGTAGCTCTGAATGGCCTTGGCTGCGAACTCCCGAGGTTTGGCCCTCCTTGCCTTGCTCGTTCTTGAGGGAAGCGTGCTTGAAACATGCCTCAAGTGGTGCCCAAGCGCCTCCCTCGTGACCTTGGCGAGGTCGGCGGCCCTCCAGGGAGAGCCCGAGCCCCTGCTGAGGAGGCGTGGGCGTGCTCCCTATGTGATGGAAGGAGGTTCCCCTGGCGGTAGCGGAGACCTGAGGGCCTGCCTCCCTAAGGGGCAGGCAGACGATGTCTTCTTCTTCTTGGGGGCGGTCTAGGGAAGCCTCCTGCTTCCGCGATCCGGGTCTTCCAGTGATGCGGCCTGAAAGGCCTGTTCCAGAGAGCACACCGCGTCTTTCTCTTTGCAGGGCACCGTGATGACTCCGCCACTTCCTGGCATCTTGAGGACGTTGTAGCTGTGGTGGGTTCGGCCATGAACTTGGCCAACGCTGGGTACCCAAGGATGGCGTTGTATGGCAGGCGAATGTGGGCGACGTCGAAGTCGATGAGCTCGGTGCGGTAGTTGTCGCGTGCCCGAAGGTGGCGAGGCGGACTGCCCAATCGGGATGTGGAGCCGTCGGTGACTCGGAGAAAGGCTTGGTTGGTGAAGCTGATTGTAGGGCACTTGGAGATTGTTGACCGTTTCCACAGACGGGATGTTGAGCCCTGCCCGCCATCGATGAGGTCTGGTGACTAGCACATTGCTTGATGATTGGGGAACAAAGCATCGGGAGGACTCGGCTGTGCCACGTGCTTGAGCTAATCCGCTGCTGAACATGATGGTGCCGCCCGACCACGAGAGGCGCGTGGCCTCAAGCTTGGGAGGACTGCATTTCATGAGCGAACTGCTTGAAGATCGTTGAGAGGTGGGGCTTGAGCTCCGCCCGGGATCTGACGATCGCCGCGTGGTTCTGGAAGCCCCAGCCCCTCGTCCTGATGACGGTCAGCATTTCTCCTTGGCTGCGGCGGTAGCGGAGGGAGGCCTGCGTTACCTTGCGGGCGATCCTCGCGAGGCTGATCCCTCCATGCTCCCTCACGAGGTGGGTCCTGCGAGCGATCCTCACGAGGTTGGTCGCACCACCCTTGGCGTGGGCCGCGGTCTTCCCAGCGTCCTGTGTTCCTTCCTCCTCCTCGGTCGTAGCCCCGGTCGCTGCAATCGGGACGTCAGCCGACCCTTCCTTCACGCATGTCAGGGAGCTCTTGGCATTCATTGGTGTTGTGGGTGTGGAGGTCGTGGTACATGCGATACCGGCGCCCTTGGAAGGTCGGGCGATCTACGCCCGCTTGGTGTGCTGGTTACGCCACGAGCACGACAGCCCCTTGCGCTTCCGTCCTTGGCCTTGGGCTTCTTCTCTTACAGGTGCGGCGAGCGTCGAGGAGGGAGAGACACCCTTCCTCAGCCCTGGCACACTTGGTCGCCAAGTTGAACAGCTCCAAGGAGGTGCACAGGTCTTCATGCATCGCCAGCTCCTCCTTCATCTTGACGTCGTGCACGCCGTCGGAGAAAGCTGAGATGATGGCCTCCTCGGTCACCTTGGGAATCTTGAGGCGTGCATTGTTGAAGCGCTGGATGTACTTCTGCAGGGTTTCCCCTGGTTGCTGCATGATACGGCGCATGTCGCTCATGGCGGGTGGCTGGTCGCGAGTACCATAGAAGTTGGCGATGAAGCGGGTGCGCATCTCGTCCCAGGAGGAAATCGTGCCTGGAGCCAGGTTTAGGAGCCAGGTGCGGGCCCTGTCCTTGAGCGCCATGGGAAACCAGTTCACCATGACCTTCTCGTCTCCGTTGGCAGCCTCGATGCCCAGCTCGTAGAGCTGGAGGAACTCTGCAGGGTCAGCCGTGCCGTCATAGCGAGGAGGCAGGTCTAGCTTGAACTTGCAGACCCGCGATCTGCGCAGCTTCGGCGGTGGCGTGGCAGCTTCTTGTAGCCACAGGAGGCCTTGGGTGACGAAGAGCTTGGTCTGTGGGTCCCCATGCGCTGCAGCCGGGAATGCGAAGTGCAGGCGTCTTTGGAAGCGAGGCGTGTTCGCGACGAGCCGGGCGAGGCGCTTCGGGCGGCTTCTCGGTGAGGACTTCTTTGCAGCTCTGCTCTTTGCCTTGTTGGCGCTGATGGAGCGGAGTTCCGCCCGAGGCCGCGCGCCTTAGGAACCTGGCGCCTTCTTGAGGGGCGGCTAAAGCGCCCGAGCTTCATCGCCCGGCGTAAAGGCGGGATGCGGTCTGCAGCGAGAAGGGCGGCGCGAGGACCCCCAGCGCGGACGAGCTCGGCGACTTCGGTCGAAACCACTCTTCATAAACGTCGTCGACCGGGCGATAGCGCAGAGCTCGTTTACGCGATGAGCGCAGCTCGTGCCTCCATGCAGCTTGGGCGCGGGGAAAAAAACCGGTAGGGTGGCGAGGTGTAGCGATGCGGCCGTCTCGCCTCATGGATGGATCTTTGGGGCGATGCTTGCTTTCGTTCCCGCCGGGCCGTGGCGGCGTTGACGGCGGTGACGGGAGCAGCGAGGCGCCCGCCGGCAGAGGAGCCGTCTGGGCAACGTGGGAAGCGAGGACGGCTCGGCGCTCGGCGCGAGCCCGACCAGCGTCAGACATAGATGCGACAGTTGGAGAAGAACAGGGCGACGAAAGACGAATTCCGGTGCACCCCTACCTAGCGCGCCAAATGTCGGATTTCGGGTTCCGGTAGACCCTTGAGGTTCGAACACTGGGGTGCGCACGGAGATTTTGCCCTCTACCTACCTGTTCCTCGCTGCCTCACTAGGATTTAGACTACGAAAGGAACAACACAAGAGACACAGAGTTTATACTAGTTCAGGCCACCATTGTGGCGTAATAGCCTACTCCAGTGTGTGGTGTGGTGGATTGCCTCTTGGGCTGATAATGAACAATACAAGGAAGAACAGCCTCGTGAGGTGCATTCTTGGTGGAGACGATGAAGCTGCTAGGAGGAGTTCAGCCCTTCTCTCTCTCTCTCTCTCTCTCTCTCTCTCTCTCTCTCTCTCTCTCTCTTGCTTGATTCAGGTCTCTCTACCCCAGGGGTGGCTAGTCCTATTTATAGGAAAAGGCCTTGGGCCTCTTCCCAAATATTGAGCGGGAAGGCGCCAACAATTGGCCATTTGAAGGGAACATCGGGTACACTTATCTGACTAAAGTTGGTCCTCGCTTTGTCAAAGGCTCTGTTGGTGGCCTGCTTGGGCTCCTAATGACTTCTGCCGTTGGGCTGGTCTTGGTCTTGTTGCACCGAAATGGATGCCTTTGCTTGATGCTCTCGCCTGCGCTTGCTCCCTTTGCACCAAAGAGGAAAGGAGGACACTGCGCGGGCTGGCGCCCGACTGGCGCCCTTGGTCATCATGGCTTGCGTCATGGGCACCTCGTGAGGTACCCCGCCTTGATCTCTCTGCCTCCTCGTGAGGCAGCCTGATGAGGCCGTGCCTGAGGAAGCTCCTTGTCGTCCGCCTCGCGAGGCTTGGCCCCCTCACGAGGGTCTTGAGCTTGTGTTGATGAAGATGGGCCGTGCTGGGCCCCCTTTGAGCCACGCCGCAGGCCGCAGGCAGGCAAGTCTGGGGACCCCCGTTCCCAGAATGCCGACAGTCAACAATGGGGGAAGAACACGAGCTTAAGAGATAAGGTCCGTTGGGGAAGAACACACCCTTTTATAGGAGGGGGAAAATCCACCCGTTATGCTCACAACCTGCACAGAGCGGTACTACCGCTGTGGCAAGAAGGCATAGGGCAATCAGGGCTGAGAGAGAAGAAGTACACGCACTAGGGCGGTACTACCGCCCTATGGGCGGTACTACCGCCGATAAGCGGTACTGCCGCTCTCTACAGCCGCTGGAAAACAGAGGAGGGCAGCGAGCTGAGAGGTAGTTGGAGCGGACGTAGGAGCGGTACTACCGCGCCCTACTTCCGTGCCTACTATCGCTCCCCTGCGTGGTCCTTTACGGAAACACGACATGAAAAATCGAGACCACAGCAGGGACGGTAGTACCAGCAGCACTAACAAGTGGTACTACCGCCGATCGGCGGTACTACCGCCCTGAACGCGGTACTACCGCTTAGCACCCAACATCCGCGCCAACTTCCATGCGCGCCAGCGTTCTGGGCTAGAGGCAGCGGTACTACGCTCACCAGGAGCGGTACTACCACTGGCCTCTGCAGTACTACCGCTCCCTTGAGCAGTACTACTGCACGCCACAGAGGCTTTAGCACCTGGATACCTACAAAACGCAGCTAAAGACAACAGACGGTTCCAATAAAACCAGAACTGCCATAACTTCTGCAAATGAGCTCCGAATTGAGCAAACTCAAGCTTGCTGGATATAAGACAATGAGGTAATAGTAAGAAGAGGCAGGGGAGGTATGCCTAACAAAAGAGGAGAGAAACCTCCTACAGAGAAGAACCGGTAGAACCTCCAACATCGAAAACATCATAGAAGATGCATGTGAACTCCGTTTTTGATGAACTCGAGTTTGTCATCAAGATGACCATAAGCTCAAAATCTCACAAAGAGAACCAAACAAGAACCAAGAAAGATGATGCAAGGATGCAATGGTATGATCTCTCTACGAATAATACGATCAAGCTACTCATCGAGAGCCCCCCTGATAGTACGACAATCGATCCTATAACCCGGTCTCCCAACTATCACCATGAGACCGGTAAAATAGAAAACCTATCAAGGGCAAAATTTTGCCTTGCACATGGTCCACTTGAGCTAGATGATGACGATCTTGACTCCCTCAAGTTGGACCACCTTTCTTGATTGCGTTGGCTCGATGAAGACTAGTTGATTGCTCCCCCATACTCCACTATGGGTGAGCCACTCTTCCGCACATCTTCACAAATCCATTGTTACCACAATGGACGGCAGGCTTCAAGCATTTGATCTCTTCATGATGCTCCACTTGAACATACCATGGGATCACTTGATCCCTTGGTACTTCTTGTACGCTTTGTGAGTTGACCACTTTTATTTACTCTTTGACTTAGTCTTGATCAACCTCTGAAATGACCAATCTTTAGGTAATTCCTTGAATAGCACCTTGGTCATCACAAACTCTCCTTAAAACCAACAAATGGACTCAAAGAAAAGCATATGGACAGATCCTTCTAATATAACTCAAGGCAACCATTAGTCCATAGAGATTGTCATCAATTACCAAAACCAAACATGGGGGCACCACATGTTCTTTCAATAGATAAGCTGATCATAAATACACAATTCATCGGATCTCGACAAACACACTGCAAAAGAAGATTACATCGGATAGATATCCAAGAACATCGAGGAGAACATTGTATTGAAGATCAAAGAGAGATAAGAAGCCATCTAGCTACTAGCTATGGACCCGTAGGTCTGAGGTAAACTACTCACGCTTCATCCGAAGGGTAATAGGGTTGAGAGATGCCCTCTGTGATCGATTCCCCCTATGGTAGATCGCCGAAAAAGGCCCCAAGATGGGATCTCACGGGAAGAGAGGCTTGCGGCGGCGGAAAAGTATTTTCGTGGACTCCTTTGAGAGTTTGGGAATATCTGAATTTATACACCAAGGAAGGAGGTCAGGAGGTCTTCGAGGGGGGCAGAAGCCCTAGGGGCGCCCCCTGGCTTGCCGCCTCCTCGAGGGTCTTCTAACTTGGACTCCAAGTCCCACGTGTCTCTTCTTGTCCAAGGGCATTCAATATTCCTTCGTCGGTGTAGTTACGGTGGAAAACTGAAACTACGTCATCGTCCGAGCAGTCTTTGATCCTGCTTTTAACAAGCAGGAATCTGGCCCAAAAGTGGTGGATCGTTTCCTGAGGCTGCTGCTGCACATACATCAGGTCGTATATATCTGGAGGACCTGATTTGCTTGGAGAATATAGATTGTGGTGGGTGGGTGGATTAAATTTTGGATCCTATCCCATGTCTATGTTTGGAGCCAGAATGGCTTCCGAAGTGACCGGTTCGGGTCCGGTTAAGCACAAAGGCTCCGGCAATCCTACACTTGAACTAGAGTTCGGAGGGCGTAAGGTCCCATCCAAAGGGGAAGTATCCGGCTCAGGGGATTCGGGGACCCAAACGTACACTACAAAAAAAATACACTTCCATGATGATACGTGTTTGTCACAGTAGGTCGTGTTTTCTGTCATGCATGTACATCCATGATGATTTTGTGACAGAATCAAGATAGTCATACCTGTGCTGTTGTAGAAGTGTTCCATGACATTACCAAAATTATCATCACGGAAGTGTCCACTTCCATGACGACAAATCATGCGTCACAGAAGTGCTTTCGTCAAGGGTGACCGACACGTGGCATCCACCGTAACGGAACGCCGTTAAGCTATCGGGTCCGGTTTTGGATCTGATAACCCGTTAATAGCCCGGACCAATGGGGATTTTCCACGTGTAAAATCATCATTGGCTGCAGGAAACACGTGTCATCTCCGCATTGGCACAGGTGTCACTCATCAAATGGGCGAGATGCGCCTATGATATGTTGACACGTGGACCGGCCCAAAAGTGGCCCATAAAGTTTAAATGGGCCGGCCCAACTAAAGGCCCACAAGATTTTGCAGACCATAATGGGCCAGCCCAGCTAAAGGCCCACGAGATTTTGGGGACCATAATGGGCTGGCCCAGCTAAAGCCCCACAAGATTTTGCGGGCCATAATGGGCCGACCCAGGTAAAGGCCCACAAGATTTTTGTGGGCCATAATGGGCCGGCCCAGGTAAAGGCCCACAAGATTTTGTGGACCATAATGGGCCGGCCCAGCTAAAGGCCTACGAGATTTAACCGACATTAATGGGCCGACCCAACTGTAGGCCGACAAGATTTTGAGGACCCTAGCGGGCCGGCCCATTAACTGGCTGCCATGTTTTGGGCCAAATGCCGACCCATATTTGATCCGATCCATTAATGGCCTGCCACGTTCCGGGCCTAATAATGACCCATATGGGATCCGGCCCGTTAAAAGCCTACCACGTTCTGGGCCAAATTACGGCCCAGATCAGGTCCGACCCTTTAAGAGGCTTTGGGCTAAATTATAGCCCATACCAGATTCGGCCCGTCAACTGGACGCTATGCTTTTTGGCCCACTTGTTAAAGGCCCATTTAGTAATTCAACCTGATATTAGTTTCGGCCTGTTAAGGGCCCGTTTAACATTTCGGCCCTATATTAATTTCGGCCTGTTAAAAGCCTGTCATATAGTTGGGCCTAACTACGACCCGGTTTGCATCGGCACCTTTCATGACCGATAATCTGATTGGGCCAAACAAGGACGGAGACAATTTTGGTTTGTTAAAAGCCCGTGATTTGATTGGCACAATCATGGGCCGGAGTCCATTTCAGGCTGCTGCCGGCCCATGAGCTGTTCGGCACGTTTCAGGCCCAACCTACTTCTTAGCCTCCTAAAAGCCCATTGAGTTTTCTTGTGAAAAGAGTGCCGGCGGTTTACTCGGCCTATTAAAGGCCCGAATCTACTAGTGGGCTAGTTTACATTTAGGCCTTTTAATGGACCAAGATGATGGGGCCCATGATGAGGATCATACATCATGATTGCATGACGGCCCGATTATGTATGTAATTTTACGGTTTGGCCAGTTTACTGCGAAGACAGGATATATATATAGTAAAATAACTGCAGCATCGTGAATAAAAAAAACCTAGACTATACAATAAAGAAATTACGGCATATTACATCCTTTGGGCATCAAAGTTCGCCACTATGATAATAAAGCACAAGCGGACAATGATTACATACCTTGGGCATCAAAGATCACCACCAGTGCAAATAACCACGCCGACAAAATAATATACAAAACCGCAGCACTTCAATAGAGTTCAAGAAAGGTTAGCCTATTGTGGAACTCTGCGTATAAACAAGCGAAAGCAAGTGATGAGGCTAGCGCTTGTTTAACACTTATATCCTCCTCACTCTGAAAGATAAACAAGCAGACAGATGACATGTTTTGCACATAAAAGTATAAGTGCTGACATTTCATCACATTTCTTACTGACGAATAAAGTGACACGGTTTAAAATTGCATTAACACAATATGGTATTGTTCAGGTCAAGACATCGGAGGAAATGACATTGTGAAGGAGTTGGCAGCTTCACGACACCACTGGATTACAGATCAAGAACTCATAAGTATTAATGGTTAGTGTGCTATCTATTTATCCCATTTCAGATTGGCAAATAAATAGATGGTTTAAATAATAATAGAATGATATGACATTGTTCATAGTTAAGACATTGCAGAATATGACATTGTGCTGTAGTGGGTAGGTTCACCACACCACTGGATTACGGATCAAGAACAGAAGCATACATGCAGTGCAAGAGAAGATCACTTGTTCTGTATATTTTAATTTACATGGTATGAAGAAGGAACTTGGTTGTACAACTGAAAACTTAAATTGAGAAGGACAAACTTTTGTTTATGAACTACATAATAAACTTTAAACATGCAATTTGATGCAAACACCAAAAATAAACAGTTGTTGCAGTCATGCCTAACCAAATATACACAACAAAGTTTGAAGGCTTGAGAAGGACAATATTACATTATTGGTGAAGACATGCTCTATAAAGCCCTTGTCCATGCTGATGGGGGGGCAATTCAAGAAGTTTACCACAGAATCTTCTTCATAAGCATTGCCTTTATTCTACATTTTGTTAAGAGTAAATATGGATGTGATAATATAAGAAAAAATGGAGAATATTTAAGATAAGATGAAGAGTGATGCTACATAACCAAGTAGCTATAAATGTAAATCACAGTAATCTGAGCAAAAGGTACAGCCAAGAGCAATGCAGAGCTAAACTTCTTCAGTACCATCAGTGTTATCCAACCTTATGGTAAGAGTAAATATAGATCTGATGTGTAGAAAATGGAAGGCAAAGGAGAATAAGCTGCAGAGTGATGGTAAATGAACAACTACCTGTCAATATAAGTACACTGATAAAGGACAACAAGTACTTACAAGAATAATGCAGAGCTAAAAAATTTCATTGGCATTGGATATATTCTACACTAATGTAACCATTCATACAGATCAGATAATTTGGAGCAAACAATTGACAAGCAAGCTATCATGCATACTGCTGTCACATAATGAACCAGGTATGTATGCAAGTACAGTGATACAGGACAATAGGTACTAACAAGAGCAAAGCAGCGGGCAGCATATTTGCGATATCCTATTGTTCTTTTCAAACCGGAATTCTTCTTTGAGCAGATTTCCTGCAAAAAAGATCCGTAAGGCACATGCGGAAAAGTAGAAGTTCAAATTGTCATGTTATTCCATAGACAGTACCTCATCCTGGGAATGAGACCAGTGCACAACAAGGTTTTTCCATTCAATGTATTCTAAATTTAGCACAGGAGACTTCACCGGAAATTCGTTTATAGACTTGCCATCAAAGTGTGATTTCCTCAGGTAACACCGATACTACTGCAATGCTTCCTTGAAAAGCACAAGCAAGCTTTGCTCGTCATGACTATCCAAATTAAACCTCGCCTACTTACAACAATGTAATGTAAATCATTGATGTGTTCAATCAGTAGAAAACAGGAAAATAATAACCATGAATAATAGCACTTACACGTAAGTTGGACATGAAGATGTGAAAATGGTGTTTGTCTTCACTATAATCTTCCCATGATGGGAATATATGCACGTTCCCTAACAACATTGCAAGCATTGTCTTTTAAACTGGGAATAACTTGAATGGGGTTCCAATCTGCAGGAATTGGCCGTCTCTGTAGTTGGGATAGGTCTTCGGCCGGTGGACTTGCTGTACTTTTGCATGGAGTGGGATTTTTCTGTGGTACGGCTAGTGCTATGGCAACTGAAATCGGTATACCTTTTGCTGGAGTGCAGGTCCTGTGTGGTGGGGCTAGTGGTGTGGCCAGTGAAGTATGGGTACAGTCTGCTGGAGTTAGTCCTACGTTTTGTGTCACTGGTTGTACAACCAATATAAGTGGGGTGCTGTATGATTTCTCCGGCACCACCATGTTTTTCAAGGACTTTGCTGGTGCTCCTTCAGGTTTGGCAATCACCCTCTTCCTTTTTGATGTCTGATGCACAAGAACAACATTTGAGTGAAAAAACATGGTATGCTGACAGATGGAATATGTATTGATAATGGATGGGCATGGCATCTCTACATATATGATGAGTAAACTAAGCAGATGGCGGTGCAACAAAGTAGAAGAAATTCAATAGAACATATGCAAGATACACGCAATCAATAAAACCTTTCCAAATTGGAACAAGCACCTTGATGGGTGAACAGGACAAGCCATCTGCCTTTGACTCCTCGAGGTTAGAATAGTCATTAGGATCATATTCTGAACAAGAATCAATAGGCGGGGAGCTTATGAGTTTCATTGCATCCAGAATGGCACTCAATGCCTTCGTGCCAATTTTGTAAGTCATTGCAGTGTTTAGCTTCAAGACAGCTACACATATCATATTGTAGATATAACACGAAAAGCGTAAGCATCAGAGTAAAATCAGCAAAGTGGAACTTGCTGGAATATATGTGGATATCGGGTTCCGGCAAAACCCTTAAGGTTCGAACACTGGGGTGCGCACGAAGATCACGCCCTCAGCCTCGCCGCGATCTCTAAGCTAGCACAAAGAACAACACAAGAGACACAAGATTTATACAGGTTCGGGCCACCATTGTGGTGTAATACCCTACTCCTGTGTGTGGTGTGGTGGATTGCCTCTTGGGCTGATGATGAACAGTACAAGGGAAGAACAGCCTTGCGAGGAGAGGTGCTCTTGTTCTTGGTGGTGTGTTTGAGGAGGAATCAATCCGCCTCTGGATGAGTTGCCTTCTATTGTGGTGGCTAGCCCTACTTATAGAGGCCCTGGTCCTCTTCCCAAATGTTGAGCGGGAAGGGATCCAACAACGGCCATTTTGAAAGGGGATAGCTAGTACAAGCTATCCTGACTAAAGGTGGTCTTCGCCTGCCAAGGGTGCTGGTGGTGACGCTGTCTTGGGCTCCATAGTGACCTCTATCCTACCGCCCTTCTGGTCTTGGTCTCGTTGCACCGATAAGGAAACCTTTGCCTAATGCCTCGGTACTCCGCGCCTGCGCTTGCCCCCTTTGCACCAAAGAGGAAACAAGGACACTGCGCGGGCTGGCGCCCGCCTGGTCTTGATTGTCATGGCTTGCGTCATGGGTACCTCGCGAGGTACCCATTGCCTTGATCTTTCCGCCTCCTCGCGAGCCTGCCTGGTGAGGCCGCCCCTGAGAAGGCCTTGCGTCGTCCGCCCCTCGACGCTTGGCCCCTCGTGAGGGTCTTGAGCGCTTGGTTGATGAAGATGGGCCGTACTGGGCCACCGATTGAGCCATGCAGCAGGCCGCAGGCAGGCAAGTCTGGGGACCCCCGTTCCCAAATCGCCGTCAATATATGTGCTAGTATTGTCGGTACGGCTAGAAAGGCATCGGATACCAGCTCTCTTCAACTGAAGGTGCGGTACTGTTAATATCAGTGTAACTCTTAAAGGCGACACAGCTCCCTGCATTTCCCTGCTATTCTTATAGGATTCAAGTGGGCAGGCCACTACAAATCCTATTCCTATTTTTACAAAATCTTATGAATCAAAGAGGCCTGAAGAGTTCAAAGTGTCCATCATAACCGACCGTATAGACCTCTACACTGCAAATGTCCCTGCTCATCTTCACTACAAGGAACATAGTGTACTACTATCATACTCCCTCCGTTCCAAAATAAGTCTTTGTAGAGATTTCCACTATGGATCACATACAGATGTATCCAGATACATTTTAGAGTGTAGATTCACTCATTTTGCTCCATATGTAGTCCATGGTGGAATCTATACAAACACTTGTATTTAGGAATGGAGAGAGTACTTATTAAAGAAGAACGGAAGAGGAACATGCTAAAGAAGAGCAAGCAGATTTTGGATAATAAAAAGTTCGTTGCGCAGTGCCCACACATGATGAACCAGAGTGCATTAAGAATGCAACTCCCTGCTGTCTCTCGACCATTTCAGGCAGTTGGATGAATATCCTACGTCTCCTAATCCTTCTTCTTCCTCGTCTCTGATTCTTCCCATCTGAGAACACCCTTGCAGGCCTTGGCCGAACCACTTATCCCCACCGCATGTGTTCCTCCGCCACCCCACCCCACCCACGCCCCCACCCGCATCGAGTTTTCTTCATTCGGAGAGGCCCCACCACCACCCCCCACAACCACCATCCCCACCAGAGCCCCTTCATTTGCACCGGCGGAAACTCCGGCGAGCTCTGAAAAATCGACTGACCCAATTATGAAATTTAGTCTATTGTGATTTAACTAGTGTGGAATATAAAAGGGGAAAACCATAAGCATTGGGAGTATAGTGTTGACCGTGCCATGGAGGATCTGAAGGTGCAAACCGGACAAAGGCAACTTCGCAACCAATGTTTGCTTTCAACTAGCAAGTAAGTGATGGACAAGAAATCAGAGTAAAGTAGTGGTGATCTATTTTCTTGCTGTGATAAATAAGTTGAGCAGATACGAAAGAGTACCGCCTCTGGTGCAGCGCCGTGTATGCATCTGTTGAGAATTTGACGGTGCTATGGTAGCGATGGCTATCGGCGGCATGGAAGCAGATCTAGGAGGGTAGACGGTGGCGGCTGGGCGCGGTGGACGAGATGGTCATAGGAGCGGCGCCGGCAAGGTGGACGACGGCGGGGATGAAGCGAGAGGACGGGATGCAAGGATCCCGGTCCAAAGCCGTGCATGAGAGAGGTCGATCCCTTGTAATGGACGGCGGCGTCGGGGTATCAGCTCCGGCATGGTGGAGGAGGACGACGGTGGATGGGGTGGCTGATAGAGGAGGCTGGGGTGGAGAGGGTGTTTTGGCGCCCACGGTGTACGAATGGGGAAAGGGAGGTAGAGAGGAAGGGGGGAACCATGTCTTTAGGGCGCGCTTGTCTCAAATGCGAGGAATTTACAAACTTAGCCCTCGTTTCAAATTTCCTACATCACAACACTATTAGTCATTTGGGGATAGGACTGTAATCTCGCGTACACCGAATATTTGCCGACGAGAGTTTGTTTTTGGCGCCCACCGTGTATGAATTGGGGAGGAAGTTGATTTCGGCCGAGGACACACTGTGTTTTGGCGCCCACCGTGTATGAATCCGGGTGAGTGGTGGTTATGTCACGTTTGAGTGAAATTACAAACCTATAGAAATCGAGCAGATATGCTTTGCGTGGCAGGGATAGGCAATAGTAATTTCCATCTCATGATTTTGGTTTGGTGATTCTGCGACTTTCCCGTGATCGTCTCCAACGTATCTATAATTTTGATTGTTCCATGCTATTATATTACCCTTTTGGATGTTTATGGGCTTTATTTTACACATTTATATCATTTTGGGACTAACCTACTAACCGGAGGCACAACCCATATTGTTGTTTTATTGCTGTTTGATATTTGAAGAAAAGGAATATCAAACGGAGTCCAAACGGAATGAAACCTTCGGCAAAGTTATTTTTTGGAAGAATATGATCCGGGATACTTGGAGTCCACGTCAGAAGATCCTCGAGGAGGCTGATACGTCTCCGTCGTATCTATAATTTTTGATTGTTCCATGCCAATATTATTCACTTTCATATACTTTTTGGCAACTTTTTATATTATTTTTGGGACTAACATATTGATCCAGTGCCCAGTGCCAGTTCATGTCTATTGCATGTTTTATGTTTCGCAAAATATCCATATCAAACGGAATCCAAACGGGATAAAAACGGACGGAGCTTATTTTTGGAAAATATGGAAAATTCCAGAAGAAAAATCCACGCGAGGCGAGTGCCGAGGTGGTCACGAGGCAGGCGCGCCCTCCCCAGGCGCATGGCCTTCCCTCATGAGCCCACCGTAAAGGCGGTTGATGCTCTTCTTTTGCATAAGAAAGATAATATTCGGAAATAATCACGGAAAAGGTTTCAGGCCAATCGAGTTACGGATCTCCATATATCGTGAAAGCGGTGAAAGCAGAGCGAAGCCAGCGCAGAGAACGCGAAATAGAGATAGATCCAATCTCGGAGGGCTCTCGCCCTCCCAAGCCATGGGAGCCAAGGAGCAGGAGGAAACCCTCCTCCCATCTAGCGAGGAGGTCAAGGAAGAAGAAGAAGGAGGGGGGCTCTCTCCCCCTCGCTTCCGGTGGCGCCGGAGTGCCGCCGGGGGCCATCATCATCACCGCGATCTTCACCAACACCTCTGCCATCTTCACCAACATCTCCATCACCTTCCCCCTTCTATATTCAGCGGTCCACTCTCCCGCAACCCGTTGTACCCTCTAGTTGAACATGGTGCTTTATGCTTCATATTATTATCCAATGATGTGTTGCCATCCTATGATGTCTGAGTAGATTTCTATTGTCCTATCGGTGATTGATGAATTGCTATGATTGGTTTGAGTTGGATATTTTATTGGTGCTGTCTTATTGTGCCCTCCGTGTCGGCATAGCGTGAGGATTCCGCTGTAGGGTTTGCAATATGTTTATGATTTGCTTATAGTGGGTTGCGTGGTGGCGGAAACACAAACCCGAGTAAGTAGGTTGTTTCATTATGGGATAAAGGGACTTGATACTTTAATGCTATGGTTGGGGTTTACCTTAATGAATCTTTAGTAGTTGCGGATGCTTGCTAGAGTTCCAATGATAAGTGCATATGATCCAAGTAGAGAAAGTATGTCAGCTTATGCCTCTCCCTCAAATAGAATTGCAATAGTGATTACCGGTCTAGTAACATAGTCAGTTGCCTAGGGACAATTCCATAACTCCTATCACCACTTTTCCACACTCGCTATATTTACTTTATTGCATCTTTATCTTAACATCCCCTAGTCTTTATTTATGTGTTCTTTACTTTCTTGCAAGCTTACCCGAAAACACCTACCAAGTACTTCTAGTTTCATACTTGTTCTAGGTAAAGCGAACGTCAAGCGTGCGTAGAGTTGTATTGGTGGTCGATAGAACTTGAGGGAATATTTATTCTACCTTTAGCTCCTGGTTGGGTTCGACACTCTTACTTATCGAAAACTGTTGCGATCCCCTATACTTGTGGGTTATCAAGACCTTTTTCTGGCGCCGTTGCCGGGGAGCAATAGCGTGGGGTGAATATTCTCGTGTGTGCTTGTTTGCTTTATCACTAAGTAATTTTTATTTGCTGTTCTTAGTTGTTTTCTATCTTTACCTATGGGTAGGAAACGCAAAATACCAAAAAAATTAGTTGTACCTGCTGAACCAATGGTTGAAGAACCACTCAAAATCTATCACACCGCTGAAGCTTATTACTTGGATCACCTTCGATCCCTATGTGCTCGTGCTGAAACCCCAAATAGCTTAGTTGAGGGCAAATCTTTAAATGAGCATGCTTGTTATGTGCGACACCGTATATCTGAAAAAGGGAAACTATTATGGAGTCAAATTCAACGTTTACAATGCTATGCTTGGAATTTATGTTCGGAATATGATTTTACTTGTTGTTCTGAAAACCCTAAAAAACACCTTCCCTACCAATGTGAGTTTATTGATAATGGCATCTTATCTTCGTATGCTAAGGGTGTTTATAGTTACTATGATGTTCAACAAATTAAAGAATTTGTTGTTTTTAAGGGTGCTCTTGAAATTGCTATTTTGATTGCAAAGTATGATACTACTCTTTACAAATCTGAAAATTTTGCCATACTTGAATATTGTTATTGTAATTATGCTTCTAATGCCTATGTTAAACAATTTATTAAGAAATCCTCCGCTGTCCAAGAAGAGACTAATATTTTGCAGGAAGCTATGGAAGAAGAAATTGATGAAACTATGAGCTCATTGGATGAAAAAGATGATGAGGAGAGCGAAGAACAAGAGGAGGAAGAGCGGATTGATCACCCGTGCCCACCTTCTAATGAGAGTAACCCTCCAACTCATACATTGTTTAATTTCCCTTCGTGCTTACCGAAGGATGATTGCTATGATGGCTGTTATGATCCCGTTGATTCTCTTAAAATATCCCTTTTTGATGATGCTTGTGGCCAAGATGACAATATGAATTATGCTTATGGAGATGAACTTGCTAAAGTTCCTTATGTTAAACATGAAATTGTTGCTATTGCACCCACGCATGATAGTCCTATTATCTTTTTGAATTCTCCCGACTACACTATATCAGAGAAGTTTGTGCTTATTAGGGATTATATTGATGGGTTGCCTTTTACCATTGCACATGATGATTTTGATGAATGTAATATGCATGTGCTTGCTGCTCCTACTTGCAATTATTATGAGAGAGGAACTATGTCTCCACCTCTCTATGTTTCCAATACTATGAAATTGCAAGAAACTGCTTATACTATGCATTGGCCTTTACTCGGTGTGTATGAATTGTTCTCTTATGACATGCCGATGCATAGGAAGAGAGTTAGACTTCGTTCTTGCATGATATATGTTACTTTGTGCTCACTACTAAATTACAAATCATTGTTAATTAAAATTGGCTTTGATATACCTTGGGATCCGGGTGGATTCATTACTCTAGCCCTAAATGCCTAGCTTAATGGCTTTAAAGAAAGCGCTGTCTAGGAGACAACCCGGAAGTTTTAGAGAGTCATTTATTTCTGTTGAGTGCTTTCATATAGTTTAAAAACAACAAAAATAAAGAGGGGAATCTAAAAACTTTTCAAAAAGGAAAGTGAAAGTGAGAAAGACAAGCATTGTTGAAGTGGGAGCTAGCCTTGGACTTTGTTCATGCTCACGGAAACTTTGTGAATCTTGATTACAGAAAATTTTCAACAAAAATAATTATCCCCTTGTACAATTACATTGTATTATAAAAATAATGTGCCAAGGTTTGCCTTTAGGATGTTTACAATGCTTGTTGGTTTGTACAGTGCTGGACAGAAACTTTGTCTGTAGTGCGCGATTTTACATTTTTAACTGGAACATCAATTGGTTCTGATTCCTTTTGCACTGTCTTGCTATATAATTTTTTTAATTTTCCTAATTTTTGTAGAATTTTTGGGGTACCAGAAGTATGGTGGATGTTCAGATTGCTACAGACTGTTCTGTTTTTGACAGATTCTGTTTTTCATGCATAGTTTGCTTGTTTTGATGAATCTATCAATTTATATTAGTGGATGAAGCCATGAAAAAGTTATATTACAGTAGACACAATGCAAAAACAAAATATGAATTGGTTTGATACAGTACTTAGAGTGGTGATTTGCTTTATTATACTAACGGATCTTACCGAGTTTTCTGTTGAAGTTTTGTGTGGATGTAGTGTCTAATCGAGGATGTTTTGATGTGAGAAGAAGGAAGAGAGGCAAGAGCTCAAGCTTGGGGATGCCCGAGGCACCCCAAGTAAATATTCAAGGAGACTCAAGCGTCTAAGCTTGGGGATGCTGGGGAGGCATCCCCTCTTTCTTCAACAAGTATCGGTATGTTTTCGAATTCGTTTCGTTCATGCATTATGTGCAAGTCTTGGAGCGTCATTTGCATTTAGTTTTCACTTTTCTTTTATGCACCATGCTGGTATGAGATAGTCCTTGGTTGATTTATAGAATGATCATTGCACTTCACTTATATCTTTTGAGTATGGCTTTATAGAATGCTTCATGTGCTTCACTTATATCATTTGAAGTTTGGATTGCCTGTTTCTCATCATATAGACAACCGCCATTTGTAGAATGCTCTTTTGCTTCACTTATATTTGTTAGAGCATGGGCATATCTTTTGTAGAAAGAATTATACTCTCTTGCTTCACTTATATCCATTTAGAGAGATGACAGGAATTGGTCATTCACATGGTTAGTCATAAAATCCTACATAAACTTGTAGATCGCTGAATATGATATGTTTGATTCCTTGCAATAGTTTTGCGATATAAAGATGGTGATTTTAGAGTTATGCTAGTGGGTAGTTGTGGATTGTAGAGACACTTGTGTTGAGGTTTGCAAGTCCCGTAGCATGCATGTATGGTAACCGTTGTGTGACAAATTTGAAGCATGGGGTGTTTCTTTGATTGTCTTCCTTATGAGTGGCGATCGGGGACGGCGATGGTCTTTTCCTACCAATCTATCCCCTAGGGGCATGCGTAGTAGTACTTTGCTTGAGGGCTAATAAACTTTTGCAATAAGTATATGAGTTCTTTATGACTAATGTGAGTCCATGGATTATCGCACTCTCACCCTTCCATCATTGCTAGCCTCTTGATGCCGTGCATTGCCCTTTCTCACCTCGAGAGTTGGTGCAAACTTCGCGGTGCATCAAACCCCGTGATACGATCGCTCTATCACACATAAGCCTCATTATATCTTCCTCAAAACAGCCACCATACCTACCTATTATGGCATTTCCATAGCCATTCCGAGATATATTGCCATGCAACTTCCATCATCATCATATACATGACTTGAGCATTCATTGTCATATTGCTTTGCATGATCGTAAGATAGCTAGCATGATGTTTTCATGGCTTGTCCGTTTTTTGATGTCATTGCTACGCTAGATCATTGCACATCCCGGTACACCGCCGGAAGCATTCATATAGAGTCATATCTTTGTTCCCGTATCAAGTTGTAATATCGAGTTGTAAGTAAATAAAAGTGTGATGATCATCATTATAGAACATTGCCACCCCCCCCCCCCAAAATGGGAAAGGCCAAAGAAGCCTAAATAAAAAAGGGGGCCAAAGAAGCCCACCAAAAAAAGAGAAAAGGGGCAATGTTACTATCTCTTTTTCCACACTTTGAAGCACAAGATATGAGACTCACTACATGACTTTCTCCTTTTTTGTCTTCTCCACATAACCTCCATCATTATATTCTATTCCACCTATAGTGCTATATCCATGGCTTGCGCTCATGTATTACGTGAGGGTTGAAAAAGCTGAAGCGCGTTAAAAAGTATGAACCAATTGCTCGGCTCGTCATCGGGGTTGTGCATGATGGGGGCATTTTGTGTGATGAAAATGAAGCATGGCCAAACTGTATGATTTTGTAGGGACAAGCTTGCTTTTGCCTTGTTGTTTTGAAAAGACATGATTGCTTTATTGGTACGCTCAAAGTATTATTGTTTTTATGTCAAATGATAGACTATTGCTTTGAATCACTCGTGTCTTAATATTCATGCCATGATTAGACATATGATCAAGATTATGCTAGGTAGCATTCCACATCAAAAAATATTCTTTTTTATCATTTACCTACTCGAGGACAAGCAGGAATTAAGCTTGGGGATGCTGATATGTCTCCGTCGTATCTATAATTTTTGATTGTTCCATGCCAATATTATTCACTTTCATATACTTTTTGGCAACTTTTTATATTATTTTTGGGACTAACATATTGATCCGATTGCCAGTGCAGTTCTGTCATTGCATGTTTTATGTTTGAGAATATCCATATCAAACGGAATCCAAACGGGATAAAAACGGACGGAGCTTATTTTTGGAAAATACGGAAAATTCCAGAAGAAAAATCCACGCGAGACGGTGCCCGAGGTGGTCACGAGGCAGGTGGGCGCGCCCTCCCCCCGTTCGCGCGGCCTACCCTGGTGAGCCCACCGTAAGGCAGTTTATGCTCTTCTTTTACCGCAAGAAAGATAATATTCGGAAAAAAATCACGGAAAAGGTTTCAGGCCAATCGGAGTCACGGACCTCCATATATACAGCGTAGCGGTGAAAGCAGGCGAAGCCAGAAGCAGAAGCAGAGATAGATCCAATCTCGGAGGGCTCTCGCCCTCCCAAGCCATGGGAGCCAAGGAGCAGAGGGGAAACCCTCCTACCATCTAGGGAGGAGGTCAAGGAAGAAGAAGAAGGAGGGGGGCTCTCTCCCCCTCGCTTCCGGTGGCGCCGGAATGCCCCCGGGGGCCATCATCATCACCGCGATCTTCACCAACACCTCCGCCATCTTCACCAACATCTCCATCACCTTCCCCCTTCTATATTCAGCGGTCCACTCTCCCGCAACCCACTGTACCCTCTACTTGAACATGGTGCTTTATGCTTCATATTATTATCCAATGATGTGTTGCCATCCTATGATGTCTGAGTAGATTTCTATTGTCCTATCGGTGATTGATGAATTGCTATGATTGGTTTGAGTTGGATATTTTATTGGTGCTATCCTATTGTGCCCTCCGTGTCGCGCAAGCATGAGGGATTCCCGCTGTAGGGTTTGCAATATGTTTATGATTTGCTTATAGTGGGTTGTGTGAGTGACGAAAACATAAACCCGAGTAAGAAGGTTGTTTACGTATGGGATAAAGGGGACTTGATACTTTAATGCTATGGTTGGGTTTTACCTTAATGAATCTTTAGTAGTTGCGGATGCTTGCTAGAGTTCCAATCATAAGTGCATATGATCCAAGTAGAGAAAGTATGTCAGCTTATGCCTCTCCCTCAAATAGAATTGCAATAGTGATTACCGGTCTAGTAACATAGTCAGTTGCCTAGGGACAATTCCACAACTCCTAGCACCACTTTTCCACACTCGCTATATTTACTTTATTGCATCTTTATCTTAACAGCCCCTAGTCTTTATTTACGTGTTCTTTACTTTCTTGCAAGCTTACCCGAAAACACCTACCAAGTACTTCTAGTTTCATACTTGTTCTAGGTAAAGCGAATGTCAAGCGTGCGTAGAGTTGTATCGGTGGTCGATAGAACTTGAGGGAAAATTTATTCTACCTTTAGCTCCTCGTTGGGTTCGACACTCTTACTTATCGAAAACTGTTGCGATCCCCTATACTTGTGGGTTATCAGAGGCCACGAGATAGGAGGGCGCGCCCCCCTTACAGGGTGGCGTCCCCCTGTATCGTGGGCCCCTCGAGCACCTCCCGACCGACTTCTTTCACCTATATATGCCTACGTACCCTAAAACATCAGAAATCAAGATAGATCGGGAGTTCCGCCGCTGTAAGCCTCTGTAGCCACCAAAAACCTCTCGGGAGCCCGTTCCGGCACCCTGCCGGAGGGGGAATCCATCACCGGTGGCCATCTTCATCATCCCGGCGCTATCCATGACGAGGAGGGAGTAGTTCACCCTCGAGGCTGAGGGTATGTACCAGTAGCTATGTGTTTGATCTCTCTCTCTCTCTCGTGTTCTCTCTCGTGTTCCCTCTTTGGCATGATCTTGATGTATCCCGAGCTTTGCTATTGTAGTTGGATCTTATGATGTTTCTCCCCCTCTACTCTATTGTGATGAATTTAGTTTCCCCTTTGAAGTTATCTTATCGGATTGAGTCTTTATTTGAGAACACTTGATGTATGTCTTGACGTGTTTATCTATGGTGACAATGGGATATCACCTGCCACTTGATGTATGTTTTGGTGACCAACTTGCGGGTTCTGCCCATGAACCTATGCATAGGGGTTCGCACACATTCTTGACTCTCCGGTAGAAACTTTGGGGTACTCTTTGAAGTACTTTGTGTTGGTTGGATGAATCTGAGATTGTGTGATGCATATCGTATAATCATGCCCACGGATACTTGAGGTGACAATGGAGTATCTAGATGACATTAGGGTTTTGGTTGATTTGTGTCTTAAGGTGTTATTCTAGTACGAACTCTTTAATAGATCGATCCGAAAGAATAACTTTGAGGTGGTTTTGTACCCTACCATAATCTCTACGTTTGTTCTCCACTATTAGTGGCTTTGGAGTGACTCTTTGTTGCATGTTGAGGGCTTGTTATATGATCTATCTATGTTATTATTGTTGAGAGAACTTGCACTAGTGAAAGTATGAACCCTAGGCCTTGTTTCCTATCATTGCAATACCGTTTACACTCACTTTTATCATTAGTTACCTTGCTGTTTTTATTATGTCAGATTAGAAAAACCTATATCTACTATCTATTTTGCACTTGTATCACCATCTCTTCGCCGAACTAGTGCACCTATACAATTTACCATTGTATTGGGTGTGTTGGGGACACAAGAGACTCTTTGTTATTTGGTTGCAGGGTTGCTTGAGAGAGACCATCTTCATCCTACGCCTCCCATGGATTGATAAACCTTAGGTCATCCACTTGAGGGAAATTTGCTACTGTCCTACAAACCTGTGCACTTGCAGGCCCAACAACGTCTACAAGAAGAAGGTCGTGTAGTAGACATCAAGCTCTTTAATGGCGCCGTTCCCGGGGAGGCTAGGTAAAGGGCACTCACTCACACCCCGTCAACTAAGCTCTTTTCTGGCGCCGTTGCCGGGGAGGTGAGTGCTTGAAGGTATATCTTTAGATCTTGTAATCAAATCTTTTTGTTTCTTGTTTTTTTACTAGTTTAGTCTATAAAAGAAAACTATAAAAAAATGGAGTTAAGTTTGTCTCATATGCTTCGTCTTTTTAATATCTTTCTTGAGTATGATGGAAAGGAAAATTGTGCTCAAGTGCTAGAAAAAGAGTGCATTAAAATGCTTGATACTAAATCTTTGAATGATGAGCATGATTGCAATGTTGTTAGTATAAACTCCTTGAATATCCATAGTACTAATGATGATTGCACTAGTTATGATGAAAATGTCTCTTATAAGCATGTTGATTTTTGTGGAGTAGATTGGATTTGCATGGACACACCAAATAGAGAAAATAGATATTGCAAGAGCCATAAGTACTTAAAAACTAAATGTTTGCAAGAAAGTCTTGATGAGTGTGCTAGAAGATTCAATATTTTTCGTGCTCCTTGTGAACTTTGCAATGAATGTGGTCATTTAAATCTCTAATGCAAATTGTTTTATGATTGAATCGTGTCCAAAAATTGTGATAGCTTGATTTCCCTTGGGTATCATAAAGAGCTTAGTCTTCTTTTGGGGTATGAATAAATGAAACGTATAACTAAGGGTATTCCAAAATTTAATCTTGATAGATTTCTTGATTTTGATCTAGAGGATATTTATGTGTTTTGTGTGGAGAATTGCATTGAAAATCCTTATATTGCCAATTACATAAAGAAAAGAAAGCAAATAGAAGATGATGAGAATACAAATGAAATGGAAGATACTTCCCAATCTCCTGCTATTATTTCTTATGATGATTCAAGTAACAAGGAGGAGCTTTCTATTCAACCAATCTCATCAATAAGGAGCTCAAAGAGGAAGGTTGAACCCACACATAATGTGAAGAAGAAAAAGAAAATAAGGAGCAACAAAGGTAGAAAGGTATCCCTCCCAAATGATGTTGCTCCTACTACTCATTGTGATGATGATAATTGCTTTACTATTGGTGCTATTCATATTTTTAATGATGAGAGTGATTATGTTTATGATATGAAAGAGCCCAAGCTTGGGGAAGCTATGTTTGATGAGAATGAAATATTTGAGAATTTATTTGCTGAAATTAATGTTTGTCCCAATCTTGGGGATGCTATGTTTAATGAAGATGATATTTTTAGCATCCCAAGTTTTGAGATGCAAAATTGTTATGATGATAGCATGCCTCCTACCCATGATGATTATATTGATGAAAGTGGGTTTGGAAGAGTGTCAACTTTAGGAATTAGTGATCCCACTATTTTGGAGGATGTTGAATTTTATTGTGATGAATATGAAAGTGGATTTGGAAGAGTGTCAACTTTATTTAGTGATTCCACTATCTTGGGAGAGGTTTCAATCGATTATGATGAGAACGAAGTTGCTACTTATGATGATTATTGTGATGAAACTTATGCTATAAAAAGTAGTGATGATTATATTTACAAATCTTGTCATGATTATGATTGCTATTTTTCTGAACATTACTATTTTAATGTGGAAACAATTTTTAGTGTTCAAGTCTTTTATGATACTTCCACTATTCCGAATGAGAAGAATTTTGCTTATGTGGAGAGTAGTAAATTTCCTATGCTTGTAGGTCATGAAAAGAATGCTTTAGGTGCTGGTTATATTGTTGAATTCATTCATGATGCTACTGAAAATTATTATGAGGGAGGAATATATGCTTGTAGGAATTGCAATAATGTCAAGTTTCCTCCCTATGTGCTCAAAATCTTGAAGCTATGCTTGTTTTACCTTCCCATGCTAGTTGATTATTGTTCCCATAAGTTGCTTGCTCACAAAATCCCTATGCATAGGAAGTGGGTTAGGCTTAAATGTGCTAGTCATATGCTTCATGATGCTCCCATTATGTTTCAATTCTTATCCTTTATGTGAGCATCATTGCCGTCATCATGCCTAGCTAGAAAGGCATTAAAGAAAAGCGCTTGTTGGGAGACAACCCAATATTTATCCTTAATGTTTTTGTGTGTCCACATGATTATACTACTGCAGTAATCATGTTTTATAGCTTGTATTTCAATAAAGTGCCAAGTAAGACCTTTAGGTTGGCTTACGGTGATAGTTGTGTTGATCCTGCTGAAAATCAGAAACTTTTGCACCCAGTAAATTATTTTTGTTAATTCACAGAGACGTGATCTTGATCTGATTGTTTTTTCTCTGGATCGGTACACGAATTTCTTAGAACTTCCTAATTTGGTAGGATTTTTGGAGTTCCAGAAGTATACGTGTGATACATATTACTACAGACTGTTCTGTTTTTGACAGATTCTGTTTTCTATGTGTTGTTTGCTTATTTTGATGTATCTATGAGTAGTATCGGAGGGTATGAACCATAGATAAGTTGGAATACAGTAGATATTACACCAATATGAATTTAGAATGAGTTCATTACAGTACCTAAGTGGTGGTTTTATTTTCTTGTACTAATGCAGCTTACGAGTTTTCTGTTGAGTTTTGTGTTGTGAAGTTTTCAAGTTTTGGGTAAAGATTCGATGGACTATGGAATAAGGAGTGGCAAGAGCCTAATATTGGGGATGCCCATGGCACCCCAAGATATTCAAGGACAACCAAGAGCCTAATCTTGGGGATGCCCCGGATGGCATCCCCTCTTTCGTCTTCGTTCATCGGTAACTTTACTTGGAGCTATATTTTTATTCACCACATGATATGTGTTTTGCTTGGAGCGTCATTTTAATTTTGTTTTGCTTGATGCTTGATTAGAATACCAAGATCTAAAATTCCTTAATATTAAAGAGTCTTCACATAGTTACATAATTATTTAGCTACTCATTGATCTTCACTTATATCTTTCGGAGTAGTTTGTCATTTGCTCTAATGCATCACTCATATCTTTTAGAGCACGACGGTGGTTATATTTTGTAGAAATTGCTAGTCTCTCATGCTTCACTTATATTATTTTGAGAGTCTTTTAGAACAGAATGGTATTTGCTATGATCTTAAAAGTTGGTCCTAGAACGATGAGCATCCAAGTTGGGTATAATAAAAACTATCATAGAAAGTGAATTGGATGCTATGATCAACTTGATGCTTGATAATTGTTTTGAGATATGGAGGTAGTGGTATTAAAGTCATGCTAGCTGGGTGATTATGAATTTAAAGAATGCTTGTGTTGAAGTTTTTGATTCCCGTAACATGCACGTATGGTGAACTGCTTTGTGATGAAGTTGGAGCACAATTTTATTTATTGATTGTCTTCCTGAACCGCTTTGTGATGAAGTTGGAGCACAATTTTATTTATTGATTGTCTTCCTTATGAGTGGCGGTCGGGGATGAGCGATAGTCTTTTCCTACCAATCTATCCCCCTAGGAGCATGCGCATAGTGCTTTGGTTTTTGATGAGTTCTAAATTTTTGCAACAAGTATATGAGTTCTTTTGATTAATGTTGAGTCCATGTATTATACGCACTCCTTCACCCTTCCACCATTGCTAGCCTCTCTTGTACCGTGCAACTTCCGCCGGTACCATATACCCACCATTTACCTTCCTCAAAACAGCCACCATACCTACCTATTATGGCATTTCCATAGCCATTCCGAGATATATTGCCATGCAACTTTCCACCGTTCTGTTCATATGACACGCATTACTTTTGTCATATTGCTTTTTGCATGATCATGTAGTTGACATTGTATTTGTGGCAAGGCCACCTTCATAATTTTCATACATGTCGCTCTTGATTCATTGCATATCCCGGTACACCGCCGGAGGCATTCATATAGAGTCATATCTTGTTCTAGCTTTGAGTTGTAAATCCATAAAAGTTTGATGATCTTCATTATTAGAGCATTGTCCTAGCGAGGAAAGGATGATGAAGACTATGATTCCCCCACAAGTCGGGATGAGACTTCGGACTTTACAAAAAGAAAAAAAAGAGAAAGGAAAAAAAGAGAAAGGCCAAAAAGGAAAAAAAGAGAAGGCCAAAGAAAAGAAAAAAAGAAGAAAAGAAAAAAATGAGAGAAAAAGAGAGAAAGGAGAATGCTACCATCTCTTTTTCCACACTTGTGCTTCAAAATAGCACCATGATCTTCATGTTAGAGAGTCTCATATGTTGTCACTTTCATATACTAGTGGGAATTTTTCATTATAGAACTTGGCTTGTATATTCCAATGATGGGCTTCCTCAAAAGTGCCCTAGGTCTTCGTGAGCAAGCAAGTTGGATGCACCCCACTTAGTTTCTTTTGTTGAGCTTTCATATATTTATAGCTCTAGTGCATCCGTTGCATGGCAATCCCTACTCACTCACATTGATATCTATTAATGGGCATCTCCATAGCCCGTTGATACGCCTAGTTGATGTGAGACTATCTTCTCCTTTTTGTCTTCTCCACAACCACCATTCTACTCCACATATAGTGCTATATCCATGGCTCACGCTCATATATTGCGTGAAAGTTGAAAGAGTTTGAGATTATTAAAGTATGAAACAATTTCTTGGCTTGTCATCGGGGTTGTGCATGATTAAATACTTTGTGTGATGAAGATAGAGCATAGCCAGACTATATGATTTTGTAGGGATAACTTTCTTTAGCCATGTTATTTTGAGAAGACATGATTACTTTGATTAGTATGCTTGAAGTATTACTATTTCTTATGTCAATATGAACTTTTATTTTGTATCATTTGGATCTGAACATTCTTGCCACAATAAAGAAAATTACATTGAGAATTATGCTAGGTAGCATTCCACGTCAAAAATTCTGTTTTTATCATTTACCTACTCGAGGACGAGCAGGAATTAAGCTTAGGGATGCTTGATCGTCTCCAACGTATCTATAATTTTGATTGTTCCATGCTATTATATTACCCTTTTGGATGTTTATGGGCTTTATTTTACACATTTATATCATTTTGGGACTAACCTACTAACAGGAGGCCCAGCCCATATTCTTTTTTATTACTGTTTGATATTTGAAGAAAAGGAATATCAAGCGAGTCCAAAGCGGAATGAAACCTTCGGCAAAGTTATTTTTTGGAAGAATATGATCCGGGAGACTTGGAGTCCACGTCAGAAGATCCTCGAGGAGGCCACGAGATAGGAGGGCGCGCCCCCCTTACAGGGTGGCGCCCCCCTGTCTTGTGGGCCCCTCGAGCACCTCCCGACCGACTTCTTTCGCCTATATATGCCTACGTACCCTAAAAACATCAGAAATCAAGATAAATCGGGAGTTCCTTCGCCGTAAGCCTCTGTAGCCACCAAAAACCTCTCGGCAGCCCGTTCCGGCACCCTGCCAGAGGGGGAATCCATCACCGGTGGCCATCTTCATCATCCTGGCGCTATCCATGACGATGAGGGAGTAGTTCACTGTCGGTGTCAAAACCGGTGGATCTCGGGTAGGGGGTCCCGAACTATGCGTCTAGGCGGATGGTAACAGGAGACAAGGGACACGATGTTTTTACCCAGGTTCGGGCCCTCTCGATGGAGGTAAAACCCTACTCCTGCTTGATTGATATTGATGATATGGGTAGTACAAGAGTGGATCTACCACGAGATCAAGGAGGCTAAACCCTAGAAGCTAGCCTATGGTATGATTGTTGTAATGGTTGTTAGTCCTCGGACTAAAACCCTCCGGTTTATATAGACACGGAGAGGGTAGGGTTACAGTCGGTTACAATGGTAGGAGATCTACATATCCGTATTGCCAAGCTTGCCTTCCACGCCAAGGAAAGTCCCATCCGGACACGGGACGAAGTCTTCAATCTTGTATCTTCATAGTCTTGGAGTCCGGCCGATGATGATAGTCCGGCTATCCGGACACCCCCTAGTCGAGGACTCCCTCAGTAGCCCTTGAACCAGGCTTCAATGACGTCGAGTCCGGCGCGCATATTGTCTTCGGCATTGCAAGGCGGGTTCCTCCTCCGAATAATTCATAGAAGACCGTGAACACCAGGATAGTGTCCGGCTCTGTAAAATAAATTCCACATACCACCGTAGAGAGAATAATATGTACACAAGTTCAATCTGCTGACGTATTTTGTGGCGTGACGTCACACCACTACCAAGCCTTTACTTGAATCGTTTTATTATACCACCTCGGTAGCGTTTAGCGAAGCGGTTTCCTTGGCACATGTTGTCGAAGCAGAGATCGTGTTCCCCTTATTCCGGGATTCCCATCAATACGGACGTGGGTAACCCAACCGTGCCTGTTGCTACGCCTCCTCCATCGAAGGTGGGTTCCAAACGGTCATGGAGACGGCTCTTGGTATTCTCCTTCTTTATAATGAGACCAAGGCTCGTTTCTTTTCTTCAATCCTCAATCGAATCTGCTCCTCGCCCCGAGTTCCAACACCCAGAGCTCCAGATTTGAGCGCCTCGGACCTTAAACAATGTCCGGCTCCGACCTACAGGGCCGGTGGATGCCCTCCTCCGTCACGGAAGAGGACGTGCTAAAGCTGAGAGAAGCAGTGCACGACCTCACGAGATTTCGCATAGGTTGCCTGCCAACGGGCAAGTCATTCCTACTCCCGAGCCTGGCGAGAGCGTCGTGTTCGTGTCCCACCTCCGTCGGGGTTTAGGCTTCCCGATGGATCCTTTTGTGAGAGGGCTCATGTTTTACTATGGGCTGGAATTCCATGACTTGGCTCCGGAGTCCATCCTCCATATCTCATCGTTTATTGTCGTCTGCGAGGCCTTCCTTTGCACTACCCCTCACTTCGGTTTGTGGCTCAAAACCTTCAATGTGGAGCGAAGATGATTGAGGGCATCAAGTAGAAGTCAGGGGGGGGGCGGTCATAAATAAGAGGGCCGATGCTCCATGGCGAGGGCTCTTCGGGAGGAGCTCGGCTTATGGCAGCGAGGTGGTTCTATATTGCGCTCCCGGGGCGCAGCGAAGCCGCCGCCGTCTTTCGCTCGGGTCCTCCACGGCGGCTGCGTCATGGGTCGACAAAGGGCTTGGTAGGGGCCGTCAGGGCGTACCCCTATTGCGAGGGCGGATTGGAGACATCAAGGGAGGGATATCAATCTGGTCGTGGTGGCGCGAGTTGTCTTGATTAGGCATCTTACGCCTCGCAAGCGTCGCCCTCTCCGCTGTGGGAGTTCAATCCGGAGGGACCACGAGCTCTCCAACACTTCATGGGTACGACACCCGTGATGTACAAATTGTTCTTCGGATCACAAGAGGTGTGTCCGAAATTAACCGAGGACGCCGGCCTAAGCTGCAATCACCCGGATACTCAAGTAAGTAGCTCGGTGTCCGGACATACCATTCGTTTGCATATTTTGGATTTGCCTTTCAACCAATCGTCCTTTGAATAGGAGTGGATAGCGCAAGCGAAACTGATACGATGTCCGGCCCCCCTCCCGGAGACCGCGCCGGATCCGTTCTTGGTCAAGATGCTAGAGGTTGCGCCTTCGGAAGAAGGCGAAGGGGAAAACAGAGAAACTACCGCCTCTACCAAGGAGGCTTTTCGAGAAAGGGGATCGAGAATCCCTCCTTCCAGGGGGAGAAGAGGACCGCTTCCGAAGACCCGGAGGCCAAGGCCTCAAAGCGGGGGAAGAGATCTTCACCAGAGGGTCCTGCGCCTGGGGAAGCCCCAGCCGCACTATCTCCCCTAAGGAATCAGCCCTCCAGCTAGCCGTAAGTAGAAAAGGGGGAGTTTTATAATAAGGGACATCCCTATTTTTGTTTCTGAGGATAACCAAAGTTTTTACCTTGTAGTTCGGATCTCCGTCCTTCTCAGCTGAGCTCGTCTTCGGGGGACCTTCGTCCGGAGATGATGGAGAGCGAGACGCCTCCATCTGCCGCACCGTCGGGCGGGCGGACAACCTCGAGTGTAAATCACGGAGGTATCCCGAGTGCGGCCAGGCCGGAGAGTTCGGCACCAAGCGGGTGTCTGCCGGGGAGTTGAAGGATCTGCTCGAGAGGCGTCTATCTCGAAGGTCACCCTACATTGATGAGTCTGATCATTGAAAGAATTTCATCCGCCAAGGGCAGGTTGCATGATGCCGTCGAAGTTCTTTGGCGGGGTTTGAAATGCGTAAAAATGACATACCTTTTGACAGTTTACACATAAAGTGTGCCGGTATAGATGGTAGCCCACGAGACTCGGTATGGTGTCGGCGACAGCGTCGAGGATCATAATCTCGGTATTAATTCTCGCCTTTCCTATGCGGTGGCGGATAGTCCGGTGGCTAGCGGATGATGGATTGCCGAACTAAGCGGCAACTTCGATGTTGTGGATCACGGACATCGCTGGTCGATAAGCGACTTGACGAGTCGCAAGGTAGGTTGTTTCTCCGTGGTCACCTAGTAAGGAGCTGATGCCCTCCTTACAACATGTATGCTTAATGTAGATGGTGTCGCTGCTTTGTGGAGGACCTTCGGGCAGAGCTTGCTCGAGCCAAGGAGCAGGCCAGAAGGAGTGATGCGGCTGCCTTGAAGGCGGTCGAAGAGCTAGAAGCTGAAAGGGCTGCTCACTACCGAAGCAGTGAGGAGATGGCCGGAATGGCCATGAAGCTGAAGGATGTTACCGACCGCTATGAGGTTCGTGAAAAAGAACGGCGAGCGGAGCAAGAAGACCTGAAGAAGGCCGCCGCCGAAGCCAAGGATGCTCGTTCTGCAATGAGGGCTATAAAGGAGGAGCTACGTCAGGCCGGAGACATTGCGGCTGGCAAGTCCTTTCTGCGCAGGAAGTTCACAGATCAGAAGTATGCTCAGCTTGGCCAGCTCTGGGGTCCGGAGGATCCTTATCTGGATTTGGCGGCGAGTGCGGCGGATGCGGTTGTGCACTTCGAAGTCAAAAGGATCACGAGACGGAAGAGCTTTTTTGGTCTCAATTCCACAGTCTGGAGCGTTCACTTCCGTTGACCGATCGGTTGGCTGAGTGGGCTGAGCTAAATAGATTGTCCGAACTTGCCATGACGGATGTAGTGGCTCATCTGTGGCCGGATAGGCCCAAGCCGTAGAGTTATTTTGGCATATTACAACAATTCCTTGGGGCGGTGCCGCATATCAAGGCGATGAAGCGGTCGGCCTGCATAGAGGGTGCACGGATGGCCCTCGCCCGTGTGAAGACATACTGGACGGAGATGGATGCCATCGATGTTGCGAGCCGGGGTTCGGGCGAGAGCCGGTTAACCGCCGAGCACTATTTTGGGGAAGTCCTGTAGGATGCTCGTGTAATAGAGTCGCAGTGCTCAAAAAATGTCATGTTCAAATGATCTTTATGATTTGTAAAACGATATTCATAATATAAGTGCTTTTTATACTTGTGCGTTCAAGTATTGAAATATCTCCTGTGCGGCCGTTAATGTATACTTGTGTATAACCTGAAAGATGGCAGTCTTCGGCTTCAGCCCCCACGCACATGGTGCGAGGGTGTTTGCAAAATAGTGCATTTTCACACTTAATCCAACGTCTTGGTCCTGTGAAGGAGGTGGTAGCGTAGCAAACAAGGCAACCGGACTATAATGCTTTATCACTTTCACTTAGCCATATGAGTTCGAAGGTGGGGCTACGATTTAGCCCCTAGGGGCACCGTGCTCTCCAAATTCGGGGTGCGTGTGTGCCTGACCGGGAAACGGTCCTTCGTCAAAGCGGAGGAATTCTAGACATTCCGGTAGTCGATCGAGTGGTTGACGATCTCTCATTGTATCATGACGGTCGGTTTTGGCTTTCTCTCTTGAGGTGCTCGCCCGGCGAACGGGCACTGTCGCGATAGTTCTCCTGGTGCGCGTTAGCGATGATCTGGAACATAAGGCAGCAAAACACAGGAGCCGGGAAAACCCAACATTACACCAAAGACATGATTCGAAGCTGATGCATATAAGGCCTAACTCGAGACGCCGAACACTCCCAAAGGTATTCGGTGTTTATGATAACGGGCAGAACAATGCCATAAGCCCCTAGTGTCCAGGTACGGGCGAGAATTTCTGACGCGGCCGATGCTAAAATGCCAGCCTCCTCCTCGGTTATAAAAAAAACCGGGGGATGTGTATCAACAAGAGACAGCAAGAAAGGTTTACGCAGGGTCTTAATCTGAAAAGAATCCTTGCAACGGGTCCCTGCTGCACGTCTGCGCCTGTGTCTCCGTTGTGCTGTATCCTGGACGGGTATAGCATGCTGTTCATCTGTAAAAGAGAGGAACTTAGTTTGAAAAGAAATCGCGCGAAAAATTTATTTAAAACAGAGTATGAATAAATGAATAAAGTTGAGCTTTTATTGGCTCTTATTGTTCATCGCACAACCCTTGTGAAGGGGTATCACGGCTAGAAGCCCTAGTTTATTTGTGCGGACTCGCCTAGCCGTGTCCGGGGTCTTGAGCGACCTTGTAAGGAGATGATGCCGCGTGGACCGGGCATTTTAAGTGTAAGAGACGCGTAGTGCGGTATTGCGTTAAAGCGGGCGAAAGCTTCACGTCCCAATAGTGCTTGATGGCTACTTTTAAATGGGGTGACATGGAAGATTAGCATTTCGCGACGGAAGTTGTCGGCTGATCCGAACACAACTTCTAGTAGTAAGGAGCCCGTGGACTTGGCGTGAGGGCCTGGCGTCACTCCATTTAAGGAAGTGCGGCTATGGCGAATTTTAGTAGGGTCTATCCCCAACTTCCGGATTGTGTCCGGATATAGCAGGTTTAAGTCGCTGCCGCCATCCATTAGGACTTGTGTAAATTGTAGTCCGTCGATTATAGGATCCAATATCGAGCAGTCCATCCTGCGTTTGAATATACGGAGTAATCCAGACGATTCGAAAGTAATTGGTTTTGACATCCAATCTCGGGATTCCGCTGGGGTGGACCGTGCGGCATGCGCTTTGGTAGGTGCCGCCCTATTTTTCCTTGTTATCACTTGAAGTGAATTCACTGTTTTGACCTATTGTGGGAAGTTTTTTTGTTGGAAACTTGAGGTCTGGTTTTAGTTGTACGGATTGCTCATCCGGTGTTGCCCCGAGAACGAGATATGTGCAGCTCCTATCGGGATGTCGGCGCATCGGGCGGCTTTGCTGGTCTTGTTTTACCATTGTCAAAATGTCTTGTAAACCGGGATTCGAGACTAATCGGGTCTTCTGGGAGAAGGTCTATTCGCCGTTGATCGCGAGAGCTTGTCATGGGCTAAGTTGGGACACCCTGCGGGGTTTAAACTTTCGAGAGCCGTGCCCAGCGGTTATGTGGCAGATGGGAATTTGTTAATGTCGGTTGTAGATAATTTGACACGAGATCCGAATTAAAGCGCATCAACCGTGTGTGTAGCCGTGATGGTCTCTTCTCGTGAGTCCGGAAGTGAACACGGTTTCGTGTTATGTTTGGCGTAAGTAGGTGTTCGGGATCACCTTTTGATCATTGCTAGCTTCACGACCGTTCCGCTTGTTTCTCTTCTCGCTCTCATTTGCGTATGTTAGCCACCATATCATGCTTAGTCGCTGCTGCAACCTCACCACTTTACCCCTTCCTTTCCCATTAAGCTTTGCTAGTCTTGATACCCATGGTAATGGGATTCTTTGAGTCCTCGTGGCTCCTGATTACTACAACAACGATTCTTGGTACAGAGTTATCGTTGATCTTGACGCGAGAGCGATGTTTCCTTGTTTTGGAGTTCTTCTTCTGCTTCTTCTTCGATCAGGGGATAGGTTCCAGGTCGGCAGCCTGGGCTAGCACGGTGAATTTTGCTGGAGTTTCTGTTTATGATTCATCCGTAGTCGGATGTTGATCTCTTGTATGATGTATTTGTATTCGTGTGGCATTGTATGCCTTATGTATGTATCCCCATCTATTATGTAATGTTGATGTAATGATATCCACCTTGCAAAAGCGTTTCAATATGCGGGTCTATACTTGGTGGGACCTTCGAGTTCCTCTTGGATAGGGTCGCATATTGGGCGTGGCAGTAGACCTATATAAACCCTCCAGGGCACCCATGCAAAGGGTTGGCATACATTAGCATTAGACAGACTACATAGGAAGGAGAGAGCTAGCCGTGCCTTCTCCTACCTCCAGAAATAGCTCTAGGAGCACCCCTTGTATTCACTTTGCCATAGTGGCCATGGGGAGACCCCGCAGAGCAGCAGTAGGGGTGTTATCTCCTCGAAGAGCCCTGAAGCTGGGTAAGATCCGCCGACGTGCATGTCTTCGCTTCATCCCGTTTCCAGGCACTGGCGACATTCTACTCGCCTCCACCATGATAAGCCATCCTTTGGCATATGTTGCTCCCAACCCCCGACATTTGGCGCCCACCTTGGGGCCTGGTGCACCGTCGTCCGGAGATCTGTTCTTGACGGGAACCCTCTTCCTCCCTGGCGAGCGCAGCCAGCCAGGCTCGCTAGACGGAGTCTGCATCGACGCGCTGCGTGGCGCTGAGGCCGCCTGTGCAGCGAGCTGCCTTGCCGAACTTGTCGGCGAGGTTTGCCTCTCCGACGAGCCTGCATCCGACGCAGGCACGGGTGGCCCCGAGATCCTCCTCGCGGGCCTCCTCGACCAAGTCCACGTCACCGGCGAGCCTGCCGTGGACTTGGAGTCCGTAGGCTCCACCGACCCGATGGTGGTCGACTCCGACGCCGTGTCACTTGACACTTTCCCTACCAACGTGGTGGTCTACGATGAGCCGCTTCCTCACGAGGAGAGCGGCGGAAGCACCGTCACGGAGGTGCTCGTCATCAGTCACGATGAGCATTCCGGTGAGGGAGCTCAGGACCCGCTCCACGCGGCTCTACAAGACTTGACTGCGCCTATTCCAGAGGACGCAGATGCCGAGACACTGGAGACACGCCGCCTTCAGATCATCGAAGACGCCAAGAAGCTGGCAAGCATGAGGCGCTTGTCGAAGCCTACCGGCCGAAATGGATCGCGCCAGGCGCTTCGCCCGGCTCCGCCCAGGCCTAACCGCCTAAGCGGCGGTCGGCAACGCGGGCGTGACCATGACCGACTTGTTGAGGCCAGCAATGTCGCCACGCCTGGGGAGAACATCCGCGCGCCGTAGCGGCGGCGACGAGCTGAAGAACTTCAAAAGCGAAGAGCGCGCATGATGGCGGGCGAGTCCAGCAGCTCCTCGGCGTGGTTGCTGCGTAGAAGCGGCGGCGGCGCATTGGCGCCACGACAGCTAAGCGACGACTTGCCTCCCGCCGAGATCGGAGCGCGACGTCTCGGACACCGGCTGGTGGAGTCAGCGGAAGAAAAGACAAAAACCGGCTGTCGATTCGCAGATCGGACTCGCATCACCATCGGCGCGACCAAGGCGGCCATCCGAGCGATGGGCGGCGGGCGACTACTGCCTCCCCACCAAGAAGAAGGCGGCGAGTTTCCCCACCGCCCATTGAGCATCCGACTCTCGGTGGCCGCCTTGGCCGCCGAGAGGGAGTCGGAGAGAATGACGCCCGCCACCGGATCAACCAACTCCACCGATCCCTGGCGCTGGAAGAAGAAGATGAGCTGGGTCCGCCTTGCTTTGGACCCCGCATCCGAGATGAGCCTTTCCCCAAAGGGTTCACGCTCCCTCGAGACACACCCAAATACACCGGCTCCATGAAGCCAGAAGACTGGCTAATTGATTACTCCACGGCCGTCAACATAGTGAACGGCAATAAGCGAGTTGCCGTGAAGTATGTTCCACTCATGCTCCAGGGCACGGCCCGGACATGGTTGAACAGTCTGAAGCCCCGCAGCATCAACAACTGGGTCGACTTCACCAAAGCCTTCATCCGCAACTTCACGAGCACGTACAAGCGACTGCCCAAGCCGCGCCAGCTTTCCTTGTGCGTGCAAGGCCCTGATGAGTCAACACGCGACTACCTCCGCTACCGGGCGAACCGAAACTCCTGCGGCGTGCGAGTGCAGGAAATCGAGTACTTCACCGCGGGTGCCGAGAAGGCACCCTCCTCAACACTAAGCTCCTCTGCGGCGAGCGGAAACCCTCGACGAACTGCTGGTCATAGCAGACAAATACGCCACAGCCGACTCCTCCATGAAGACGGAAATTCAAGTCAATGCGGCTGGCAAGGTGGCCCCTCAGGCTCCCGAACTCCGGTGGAGACACCGGTCGGCGACAACAACGAGCGACAACAAGCATAAGGCCCAATAGCTGACTTCGGCGATCGGCGGGTTACGCGATCGAAGATCAACAACCGGAGGGGCAGCCTCCGGCCAAGCGGCTGAAAGCGGCAAGTCAAGCGGTTGCGGCCTTCTCTTCTGAGCAAACTCTGGATGGTCCACGCAAGTTACACAATGGCCTTGAAGCCGTCAAATCATACCACCGAATGTGCCTTTGGCTCACAGAATCGCCAAGGAGGCGGCCTCCTTCCTCCGCCTTTCTTTGAGCGCCGCCTCCACCACCGCCCAAAGACCGGCTGCTCGGCCGATCGGCCTTGATACAAAACGAGTACCCAACATGGAGCCTATGTGGTGTTCACTAGTGTGGTGATGATCGGCCTTGTGAGGCGGCTGCAGCAGACAAAGTAAATCAGTAGCATCAAGTACTCGAGTTCATGCATTGGTCGAAAGCCTATCGGTTGGGCAGAGCGGATCACCCAGATGTGATGCGAATCCGGGCTCCTATGCCCTGGTCCTAGGTGCCAACAGGCCTTGATAGGCGGGCGCCCGCTTCTCGAAATCTTGATGAGCGAGGCGTAGCATCAACATCCCGTACAAGGACACTATGGAGAAATTAGGAATCAAGCAAAGACAGCTGCAAAGCAAGCGGACTGTGTTCCACGGCATTATGCACAGCCTTTCACGCCGCCAATCGGCAAGATCTCGATAGAGCGTTCTCTTTGGGGACAAAGATCATTTCCGCCGAGAGCCTGTCTAGTTTGAAGTAGTGGACCTTGAAAGCCCATACCATGCACTGCTTGGCCGACCTGCATTGGCCAAGTTCATGGCGGTTCCTCACTATGCATATCTCAAGATGAAGGTGCGAGTTCAAGGAATTGACCATAGCCGATGACTCTGAAGTCGTCCACTTGCGCGGCCGAGAAGCGATCGGCTGGCGAGTCCTGGTGATCGCGGGTGAGCGGCTCCTTGATCGGGTCGTGGCGATGGCGGAAAGCAGCCGGACATGTCGCTGACCCCCAAGAGTCGGAAGTCGAGGGTTCGTTCAAGCCGGCCAAAGAGACCAAGAAGATACCCTTGGACCGGAGCACCAGAGAGTGCTGCTGTCATGGGTACAAACCTTTGACAACAAATAGGAAGGCGAGCTCGTCGATTTCCTCCGTGAGAATCGAGACATCTTCGCATGGTCCCTAAAGACATGCCGGTGTACCGCGGAATTCACCGAGCACAAGTTACATGTCGACCTGATGTGAAGCCCGTCGAGGCAGCCCTTGCGCCACTTGTCGAAGAGAAGAGAAGAGTTGTTGGAGAAGAGATAGCGGGCTCTGGCGGCGGCTTCATTATGGAGGTGTTTTTCGAGTGGTTGGCAAACCGGTCTTGGTACTAAAGAAAAAACAAGCGATGGTGGATGTGCATTGATTACACAAGCCTCAACAAAGCCTGCCCAAAGGACCCATTTGCCTGCCGAGAATCGATCGGTGATAGACTCCTGGCGGATCACGAGCTATTGAGTTTCTTAGATGCGTATTCGGGATATCACGGATCAAGCTGAACCCGCGAACGGTGAACCGCCTTCATCACGCCCGTTCGGATATACGCTGCGACCATGGCGTTCGGCGAGGAATGCGGTGCCACCTTCGGCGTTGCATGCGAAGTGCCTCCTCAAGCAACTTCGGCGAAATGCCCCGTCTCGTGGATGATGTGGTTGTGAGGGCGGAGAATCGTGGGGCGCTCTTTGGAAGACCTCAAGGAAACCTTTGAGAACTGCGCGATTCGAGATCAAGCTCAATCTGAAGTGTGTTTTGGAGTACCAGCCGGCCAACTCCTTGGCTTCCTGGTCTCTGAACGCGGCATAGAGTGCAACCCTGTGAAGATCAAGGCCATCGAGAGGATGGAGGTACCCAACCGACTGTTAGATGTGCAGAAGTTCACCGGCTGCTTGGCGTCCATCAGCCGATTCATCAGTCAGCTGGGCGAGAAAGCTCTCCCTTTGTATCAATTGATGAAGAAGACCACCTTTTTGAGTGGAACCACAAAGCGGATGAAGCATTTCTCGGCTAAAGAAGATGTTGACTACTCCTCTGTCTTTGGCGGCTCCGACTCCTAAAGAGCCCATGCACCTATACATTGCCGCCACCAACGAGTAGTCAACACAGTCATTGTAGTCGAGCGCAAAGAGGAAGGCAAAGCGCCCGACCGAGAGACGGTGTATTACAGGCGAGTACTATCGACCTCAAGCGAGAACTACCCCCACTACGGAAGATGTGCTACGGTGTGCATTTTGCCAAGAAGCTGAAGCCTTACTTTCAAGAGCATCCAATCACTGTGGTTTGCACAGCCCCGTTGGCCGAGATCATTTGGAGCCTAGACGCCTCTGGCCGAGTAGCCAAATGGGCCACCGATCTGGCTCCCTACACCATCTACTACCAGCCCCGCACCACCATCAAGTCGCAAGAACTGGCCGACTTCCTCGTCGTGGGCGAGACCGATACCGCCGCCAATGACCGACTCCACCATTGGCGGATGCATTTCGGCGTCTCCAAGATGCGCGACGGCACAGGGAGCCAGCGTCGTCCTCACCTCCCCTAAAGGCGACAAGCTCAAGTATGTGCTACAGATCCGTTTTGCCGCCTCCAACAACGTCGCCCGAATCTGAGGCGCTCATTCACGAGCTCCGGCTTGCCAAAGAACTCGGCATTCGCGGATCACATGCTATGGCGACTCGATTTGGTGGTCGGCGATCATCTGGCGGTGGGCGCCAAAGATGCAAACATGGCGAGCTACCACTTTACGGTGCAGCAACTCGGCGGATACTTCGAGGTGCGAGTTCCTTCACGTGCCAAGGAATGACAGCGACCAGCGAGGCGCTTTGGCGAGTCGGCTCCACCCGCCAAGCAATACCATCGGCATCGCTCTTGGCGCCTCCTTAAGCCGTCTATCAAGCCTTCACGAATCAGACTCCATCTTTGTGCGGCTCCACCGAAGATGTCGGATCCGACTCAAAACCACAACAGCGGCCCAAAAAAATCACAGTTAAAGCGGCCGGGGGCTGCGCCCGGTCGGCAGGGGACTTGAGAACCCGCCCGGGGCTGCGCGGTCGGCCGGGACTTCGTCAATCCAGCAAGCGACATGAGACTCCAGCCGCCGCCTCCAGCCCAGCCGCCCTTGTGCAAGTCGCTGTGGTGGCGGTCGAAAAATAGCAGCACCCTCATGGGCGAGCCCATCCTCAAGTTCTAGTGAGCAGAGCTGCCAGCCGGTGAAATCTTGGCTCGGCAAGTGCAACACCGGCGGCAGCCTACACCATAATTAACGAGAGAGTTAGTCAAGCAGCATTCTGGTGTCTACCAACCTGCGTGGAGCGAGCAAGGCCAAGCAATTCTAAGAGACATCCATCGAGGCGAGTCGGCCACCATGCGCTTCAAGAGCACTTCGTCGCCAAAGCCTTTAAGCCACGGTTTCTTCGGCCGATCGCCTGGAAGAGGCTAAAGTTAGTCCAAAATGCAAGGGGTGCGGAAGTTCCGCTCCAAGCGCTTCAGTTCGGCTTAAGTCAAGACAATCCCCATCGCTGGCCCTTTGCGGTTTGGGGCCTGGACATGGTGGGACCATTCAAGGCGGCCGAGCGGCCTAACTCATCTGCTTGTCGCGGTGGACAAGTTCACCAAGTGGATAGAAGCAAAGCCCATCAAGAACTTGAGCGGTCCGACTGCAGTAACTTTCATCGCCGACATCACGGTGCGGTATGGCATACCGCATAGCATCATCACCGACAATGGCACAAATTTTGCCAAAGGCGCCTTGGCCCGTTTCTGCGCGACGCAGGGTATCCGATGGACTTAGCGTCCGTTGCCCATCCATGATCAAGCGGCGGTGGAAGCGAGCAAGCGGCCTCATTTTGTCGGCATCAAGCCTCGGTGGTCGAACCACTCGGCGGTCGGCGGCTGTTGGCGAGGCTGCCGGCCGTCCTCCGGAGTCTGCGCCGCGACTCCAAACAAGTCAACCCGGCTTCACACCTTTCTTCCTTGTCTCTGATGCGGTGTCATCCAGCGGACATAAATTCGACTCCGCGAGTCACCATGTACCGAAGGAAGCTGAATAAGCACGTCAAGGCAGCGTCGACCCTCTTGGAAGAGGGCGGCTGTTGGCACTCGGCGGTCCGGCATCTACCAGCAGAGTTTGCACCGATACTACAACCGGAAGGTCAGGCCGAGATCGTTCCAAGAGGGCGACCTTGTACTCCGGCTGATTCAGCAAACATCCGGCCAGCACAAGTTGTCGGCGCCTTGGGAAGGCCCCTTCATCGTCAGCAAAGTGCTGGGCAATGGCTCCTACTACCTAATCGATGCTCGAAGCCTCGGCGCAAGAGAGGGCGACTCGGCAAGAGTCGAGCGACCATGGAGCATAAATCTTCTCCGAAGATTTTCTGATTGATGTAGTATGTACCATGCTATCCTTTGTATTAAAATACCGAGACTTTGGGTCCCCGAGCGAGCTCGGGGACTGCCCTTTTGTTATCTGTATGATAAGATTATGCCTCGAGTATGCTACTCTTTGTTATGCCGCTTGGCACGGGTTCGACTAATCGGCGGGGACTCGCAAATCTTGCGCTATGAAATGCTTCCTGCGATCGGACAAGTAGTGTCTGGCGCTTAAGCCGTCTCTGTCGAAAGCTGCAGCTCATGAGCGATTGTTGGTAGGCGAGAGTAAGCAAACGAAGCTTACCTACGAAAAAAAATAGCTAAGGACTCAAAGCATATGCATAGCCCAAGCCGGCTTCCAGCCTCTCTCTGGAGAGCCGACTCTCGAATAGTCGGCTCGCCGCCTTCTATCCAACTTGTTCAAAAACTCTAAAAAGGCCAAGTACTTGCCTTCCCTAAAGTAGCCAAGCATTTGACCTGCGGCAGTCCGCGGAGCGGCTGTTTGTCTGGCAAAGCGGCGACTATGGAAAGGCGGCAAAGGAAAAAGTCAAAAAGAGCAATGAGCAAGGAAAGATAGAAGGCAGATAGATATTTACATAACAAAGGACTCTGGCCAAGTTCAAGATACACCCCGTGGGTGGAATTGTGCGAATTAACAAGTTCTTTCAAAGACTATTATCGGTGTCAAAACCGGCGGATCTCGGGTAGGGGGTCCCGAACTGTGTGTCTAGGCGGATGGTAACAGGAGACAAGGGACACGATGTTTTTACCCAGGTTCGGGCCCTCTCGATGGAGGTAAAACCCTACTCCTGCTTGATTGATATTGATAATATGGGTAGTACAAGAGTGGATCTACCACGAGATCAAGGAGGCTAAACCCTAGAAGCTAGCCTATGGTATGATTGTTGTAATGGTTGTTCGTCCTACGGACTAAAACCCTCCGGTTTATATTGACATCGGAGAGGGCTAGGGTTACACAGAGTCGGTTACAATGGTAGGAGATCTACATATTCGTATCGCCAAGCTTGCCTTCCACGCCAAGGAAAGTCCCATCCGGACACGGGACGAAGTCTTCAATCTTGTATCTTCATAGTCTTGGAGTCCGGCCGATGATGATAGTCCGGCTATCCGGACACCCCCTAGTCTAGGACTCCCTCAGTAGCCCCCGAACCAGGCTTCAATGACGATGAGTCCAGCGCATATATAGTCTTCGGTGTTGCAAGGCGGGTTCTCCTCCAAATTCCATGTGCTTGCCGAATAGTGTCCGGCTCCCTTAAAAATGTTGTGCTCCTTGGCTTCCACGCCCAATAATGGCTCTCTTCCACGTGTGTTAATGAATCACAGCAGAGTATCTTTTATGTTTTACCCCTAGTTGCGCAAATAATCGCCTATAAGAGAGATAAGAAATCCGGATCCAAATCACACCATCCTCCTTCGCGAGTACTCATCGGAGCGCTCGACCGAAAAACCATTCCATCATGGACCGTCGTCGGCTCCTCCTCTCGCGCCCTAGCCCTCCGCTAGGAGGTGGAGAGATGTTCAGTTCCGCTGTGAGTTGGTGAAGCTTCAAATGGAGGATATCTTCCTCTGGCCTTTATGGTGCGGTTCGAGCGGGATGGCCACCTACAAAGGTGGGAAGCAAGCGGAGCCACCTAGCCCCTCTAAAGGAGAGAGGGTGTGCCGTCCCCTATCTAATAAGGGGCTTGGATTTCCCGTACATCCGTTCCTCCATGAGCCACGGAGTTCTATGGACTCCGGCTCCATCGCTTGAGCCGTAGCTCTTTGCGAGCTATTCACGGGCATCGAGCCCCATTTTGCCTTTGTGGAAGAGGCTATTCGCCTCGTGCCCGTTCTCACGAGGGGTCAATATCAAGTGGGCGGTGCGAAATATGGCGCATCGCCGGGACGGATATCCATCCGGAACCCCAGAAAGCGTCCAAGGCTGGCCTTGAATGGTTTTATGTAGAATCGCTCCTTTGCGGACCCAGTTCGGATCGGCCTCGGAGTTCAACAAGGCTCCTCTGAAGAAGCGCCTAAGTTGGCGCCCATGAGCCCTCAAGCTGGATGAAGACAAGGCGTCCATCATTTGATGGGCGGATAAGGTTGCTAGCCCATTCGGATTGACCATGATTGGAGTCATGGCCACGTGCATAATCGGGCGGGTCAGCCGCTGCAATATCTGAGGCCACCCATGTGGGATTTCAATGGGGAAAATGGCGCCACCCGTCATGGCGCAAAGGGCGGGATCGGCCGAAGATCAGTGAAGATTACATGCGCTGTACAAGGGGAGAAGGAGGACTTCCTCGAGGCGAGCCCATTGAATGGGTTCTCCATGAATAACCCTCGGCATTGGGTAAGCGGACATTTTATTTATCCGACCCATGCTTTCAAAGTTAAGTACCTTACTTTATGATTTCGACTCAGAGCTGCGTCGGGATGTGGAGGGCATACATAGTCGGCTCACAACCGAGGATCCAGGAAGATCCCTTGATCCGGCCTCCGAAGAGGATCCGGACATAAAGGTGGAGCTAATCAACGGGGTGTTCCACCAACTCAGTATGGACCACGCTCTAGTCGCCATTATGGCTGACTACCCCGGCTTGTTACCGGCTTCCCAGGTACTTATGACCGAAGTCCTCACACCATTATTTCATCCTTGCGCATTCCTGACCTCCGAATACAACGGTGTCTTGCAGGAGGTGCCTTCAAGGCGGGAAGCCGAACCCGCGGCGGCTGACCAACAAGGGTCAGTCCGACCATGCAGACGGAAGAGGGGTGTGGTGCAAATCGAAACGTCACCGCAACGGTGTAGCTCGCGACCGTTATTTAGGAAAAGATTCCTAGGGGGCGTATTAATGCTCATGACTTTTTGGGAGAAAAGCTCGCGCGGATGTGCCCGGCGAGGTTGCCACCAAGCCTCCATGACCGGGCTCCAACACACAGTCTGAGGGGAGGCGAGCACAAAGCGCTGGCGGATCTTGCTCAACGGAGGATGCCGACAGGCTGTCCGCCACAGTGCGAGGTGGAGCGCCATGAACCATAGGCGCCGCGGACAGTTTTTTGTGACGCATGTTTCTCCCCTGAGGCGTTGAATGCCTTTAACGCGGGAGACGCGCACCTCCGTGCTGCTCGAGATGGTTTAACCAGAGCCACGGAGCAGTATGTAAAAGACATACGGGTAAGGGACTATAATAGCGGTATATGCCAGTAGCCCCCGAGACTTAAAGTAGTTAAAATAACTGATTTAAGGATCTTTTAATGTGCAGGAGCTACAAGAGTGCAAGGCCCAGCTTGAGGCCGCACTCGCAGCCGCAGGAGGAGACACAGAGACCCCTCCTGGTAACACATTATTTGAAAAAGATAAGCGGTGTGCGGCGTGCGTGTAAGTCTGACAATAATATTGCAGATGTTGCGGACTGGATCCGGACAAGCAACACCTATCGCTTGGTGAAGGCCAGCGAGAGGTGCTTATGAAGGTGCAGCGGGAGAGGAACAAACTCGGGATGCCCACACCCAGCTTGGGGAAGAGGTGAAAGGTGTTGGGCCAAGGTATGCATCTCCGTGAAGGAGAATCGGCGGCCGTCGCGGCATCTATAGTAAGTGCTTGAGCGAATTCTTTTGAAAAGAAGAGTTGGCGAGGAAGCCTATTAGCGAAATATGCGTAGGTGTGCTCACAGTCGCCTACTGGAGAAATGCCAGTTGACGGGTGACCAACTTACCGAGCTGGTGCAACTGCTCGAACGTCTTCGGCAGGCGATGGGTGGCGTCGTCCAGGCCCTATGGCCATCCGTATCCCTACCCGAGGGCCTTGGAGAGCTTGCGAAGAAGCGGGGCGCGGGCGCTTCGTTTATGGAAGATATCGGCTGACGTCAAGGTGCGAGGGAGGCTGGGCCATGGTGAAGCAGCGGTACAGAAGGCGGATCCAAACCACATGGCGAGTCGGACTGTGGGGCCCGATGGGAAGGAGATCCTGTGAGCTTAGTGTGCGGCCAAGTAGAGTTGGCGCTAAGTATTCCTAACGGGATGTAAATTAGATAGTCTGTTAGGCGGGATTGAGGAGAATGCAGTCGATCAATTTGGCGATGTATTTAAAATGACATGTAAAATGCCTTCTAGCGGATTGTAGATCGTTTGTCTTTGCCGACCTTTTAAGCTTCGACCTCGGGACCCTAGAATCCGAGTGTGTCCGAATACCTTCTCGGTTATGACAAAACTGGGGCATGCATGGAGACCAGGCGTAGGGGTCATTAGTGCTTTATCAGACAAGTGCCCAACTAGTTATGTTATATTACATGGTTAGTAAGAAACATCTTCCAGGGAGAATAGTTCCGTTAGGGGTTCCTTTCCCTGGGAGGCATGCCCTAAAGTGCATGTCCGGACTGCAAAAAAAGCAACAAAACATCTGGGGGCAGATAGATAAATGTGTAAAAAATCATCTTTCAAGTCACCGACCGAATATTCTCTTAAGAACGCTAGCTTTCGGCTTCACCCAGTCTGAGGTACACATCCGGTGACCGATGCTAACAATCGCAGAGGTGCTCCCTTTACCTCCTAGCCGAACAATCAGGAACATAGGGGTAAGCACAGGAGGCAGGCAACCCAGCTTGGCCAAAACTTAAGTCATATCGATGCATATAATGGTGAATAAAAGGTACATGTGGAAGTTTGACACATGTCTTTGGGCATAAGCCCTTATAAGTAAGCTTACATTAGAAAGCCCCGGGTATAATGAGTGTGGGTAGCACATCAGGTGTGTGCGAACAATGTGCAAATAGGCCCTCAAGGGCTTTTATGAAAAAGGTAGGAGAAGATAGAGAAACAAAAGACAGCTAAAGTGTGAAAATGTGGAGGAAGGAGATGAACTCTTAGTCCGGCGCTAGGCGTAGAATCTTCGGAGGCGGGCTGCGTTCCATGGGTTCGGCTCAAGTCGGTTGTCCGATGCATTCCGCAGACGGTATGCTCCGCCGGTCAGGACTTGGTCGATGATGAAGGACCTTCCCATTTGGGCTTGAGTTTGTCCTTTTTCTTGTCCGTGAGCGTAGAACTAGTTCGCCAACATTGTAAGTTTTAGCCCGTACTTCTCTGCTTTGATATCTTCGAGCCTGCTGCTGATAGAATGCGGAACGGGCCTTTGCCACATCGCGTTCCTCCTCCAATGCGTCAAAGCTGTCCTGCCGATCCAGCTCGGCTTCTCTTTCTTCGTACATGCGCACTCGAGGTGAGTCATGAATTATGTCTCTGGGCAAAACTGCCTCTGCGCCGTATACCATAAAGAATGGTGTGAATCCGGTAGTACGGTTTGGCGTGGTCCGCAGCCCCCAGAGTACGGAGTCGAGCTCCTCTACCCAGTGCGTGTTAGATTCCGTAAGGGACCGCACTAGCATGGGTTGATGCCGCTCATTATTAGACCATTTGCTCGTTCCACTTGACCGTTGGTTTGAGGGTGGTAAACTGAAGCGTAGTCGAGCTTAATGCCCATATTTTTGCACCAGAGTTTGACCTCGTCGACCGTGAAGTTCGTGCCATTATCAGTAATGATGCTGTGGGGGACGCCGTAATGGTGTACTACGCCGGATATGAAGTCTATCATTTGTTCGGACTCTGCTGTTTTAACTGGCTTAGCCTCTATCCATTTGGTGAATTTATCCACCACGACCAGTAGGTATTTTTGCTTGTGGGTTCCCCCTTTAAGGGGTCCAACCATGTCAAGCCCCAGGACATGACGGCCGGTAATGGGTATAGTTTTGAGGCGGTGGGTGGCATATGGCTCGATTAGCAAAGAGCTAACAACCGGCGCATCTTTGGACTAAGTCTGAGCATCTGCCGGCCGTCGGCGAATAAAATCTGTATGGAAGGCCTTGCCTACAAGGGCCGGGCTGCGGCGTGGTGTCCCCTAGTCCGGCATGAATTTCAGCGGAAGGTTTCGCCCTTCCTCTTGGAGATACACCTTTGAAGGACTCGGTTGTGCTTTTCTTATAAAGTTCTCCTCGTGGACCTTGTAGGCTTTAGATCGCCGAACTATGCAGCGGGCCTCATTTTGTTCTTGGGAGTTCTGCCTAATTAAGTAGGCTAGGAATGGCTCATCCATGGGGCGATTCTGCCATTATTTCGTGAAATGAAGGTGTTATTTCATCGGCTGATGCCGCGATTATGTCAGTTGTTCTGCGTTGGGTGGTGCGGTTGCTTCTGGGTTGTTATTTCCGGACTCCTCTTCCCATAGTACGGATGGCTTAAAGAGCCGTTCCAAGAAGATGTTTGGAGGGACAGCGTCGCGTTTTGCGCCGATGCGTGCCAATACGTCGGCTGCTTGGTTATTATCCGGGCTACGTGGTGGAATTCGAGTCCTTCGAACCGAGCTGACATTTTTAGGATAGCGTTACGATACGCTGCCACTTTCGGATCCTTGGCGTCAAAGTCTCCATTTACTTGGGATATTGCAAGGTTTGAATCCCCGCGCACCTCTAGGCGTTCAATGCCCATGGAGATTGCCATCCGGAGGCCATGTACGAGGGCCTCGTATTCGGCTGCATTGTTGGAGTCTGTGTACATTATCTGAAGTACGTATTGGACTGTGTCCCCGGTTGGGGGCGTCAATCTGACGCTTGACCCCAAGCCGCCAACATTTTGGAGCCGTCGAAATGCATAATCAATTGGAGTATCGCCATACTCTTTAGGGAGTTAAACTTGATCCATTCAGCGACAAAGTCAGCCAAGACTTGCGACTTTATAGCTCGCCGAGGTTTGTAAGTTATATCGAATGGTAAGAGCTCAATGGCCCATTTGCGATCCTATCCGTCGCGTCGCGGTTGTTTATAATGTCGTTGAGGGCACGGAGGCCCTTGTTATCGAACACTCTTGAAAGTAGTGTCGAAGCTTCGGGATGCCATGAACACCGCGTCGCTATCTTTTGATAATGCGGTGCAGGACTTGCGGGGAGTTAGGGCGGTGGATCGTAGTACAATGGTTTTTGAAGAGGGAATTTATGCCCTTACATTTCTCGTTCGACGGCGAGCACAGCGCTTACAACTTGATGTGTTGCGCGATGTATAACAACATTAGTTCGCCCAGGTTAGGCGCAGCCAGGACGGAATTGTTGCCAATATGGCTTTTATTTCTTGAGTCCGGCGTTGGCGGTATCTTGAGAAGTTCGTGTGCTGAGGAGGCGATAGAGGCAATGCCTTTTCTCCCAAGCGGAGATAAAGCGGCTTAAGCCGCCACGCATCGATAAATTTTGTATTTGTTTGAGGTCTTTTGGGATATCTAGCTGTGTGAGCTCGGATCTTGGCTGGGTTTGCTTCAATTCCTCTACGGATACAATGAAGCCGGGAGCTTTCGGCTGGGGCGCCGGCATTTTTTCGGATTCACAATGTCATATGCTTGGAGGTTGTCGAATGTGAGCCTCAAATCGTCTACTAGAGTTTTGGCGTGTTTGGTTTTGGCGACTATGTCGTCTCGTATGCCTCTCTTGTTTTGCCGATCTGGGTAGCGGACATGTACGAATCATGCGCTGATATATTTGCCGGCGTTTTTGAGTCGAAGGGCATCGTGTTAAAGCGAGAATGGTCCATATGGAGTAATGAATGCCGTTGCGGCTTGGTCGCCTCCGCCATCTTGATTTGATGGTAGCGAGTATCGTCAAGGAAGCACAATGAATCGTGCCTGCGGTAGCATCGATTATTTGGTCGATCGAGGAAGGGAAGGATCCTTTGGGCAGGCCTTGTTGAGGTCTTTAAAATCGACACATAGGCGCCAGGATTTTTCCTTCTTTGGTACCATTACGGGTTTGCTAGCGATCCGGATGTTTGATGTCTCGATGAATCCGGCTTCCGATGGTTTGGCTAGCTCTTCTCCCATTGCTGTCTTTTGGGTTGGGAAAATCGCGAAGAGCCTGTTTGGTGGCTTGAATCCTTTAGGATGTTTAGGCGTGATTCGCCAATCTGCGTGGGATTCTGGCATATCTGAAGGGTGCCGAGCAAAGATGTCCTAATTTTCGAAGGAATTCTCGTAGTCTGGTGTCTACATCGGGGTTCAATTGCGTGCCCGATGGAGCCGTCTTTAGGTCCGTTGGATGGACCTGAAATTGACTATTTCATCCGCTGGTTTAAAGAGGTGGACTTGGATCTCTTATCGAGTATCGCATCATCCCTATTCACTGTAGAGTGCAGCGTAGTGAGTTCCTCTGCCACTAGGGCCGGATAGTGCCTCCGGGGCTAATCGCGGCTGTCTTGTTTTCAGCGCCGAGTCTTGTGTCCGGATCACTAACGAGTGATTATTTTGCGGGCCGGGCATCTTAAGCTTCATGTACCCGTAATGGGGTATGGCTTGAAAAATTGTGAATGCCTCGTCCTAATATAGCGTGATATCCGCTGCTGAGCAGGGACACTTGGACCATGACCTCTTCGGACTGTAATTGTCCGTGAGCGAACACCACATCAAGTGTGATTTTTCTGTGCAGCGTGCTTCCGGCTATGGATTATTCCTCTAAAGGTTGTGCTGCTTCGCTCAATGCGGCTCGATCTATTTCCATTTTTGAAGAGTTTCCTCGTAGATGAGGTTTAATCGCTGCCGCCATCCATGAGTACCTTGGTAGGGAAAGCCGTCCACTATTGGATGAGGACCAATGCGGTGGTGCTCGGGCTGTTGAATTTAGGTTAGTTCTTTGGCGTTGAAGGTGATGGCGAGTCGCTCCATGGATTTGTTGTTGCTACTTGGTAGACTTGGCGAGGCTGCGGATTGTTCATTTCGCATATTATTTGATCACGAAAGTCTCGAAGAGTGTTAACACCGTCTTGGTCTTGTTGGAGTGGCTCTCCGGGGCTAGAAGCTCTTCGCCACTTTTGGCCACCTGCTGATATCAACATGCTCGAAGGCTATGTGTTGGAGTGGCATATACATATTGTGAATTTTACTGAGGTCGTGAGCCATCCCTCGATCGGTTCCGTGCCCTTTATGGGGTTTTGCTTTTTGTTTTTGTACACGGTGCTGAGTATGATGCACCCTTTTGTTTCGGACTAGGGTTGTATTCGGGACTGGATTGTCCCAAAACTTAGTTTCGGTTTTCCGGAAACTCTCCATCGCATAGTACTTTCGTACTATGGACGCCAGATCGTCGAAACCTGTAATTTCACGACGACTGACGGCGTTCAAGATTCCCTCTTCCATGCAGTTATTGCAGAAAATTGAACTTGCATTTTCCTCTCGGCAATCCTTTATCCTGTCCATAACCGGAGAATCGGCGATAATGATGTCTTTGTTTTAGCGGGCTCTTGCCGGATTTGAGATTGATCGCATATGTGCGGGTGGGTGGGTGGAATTGAGTCAGGAACCCTACCCATCTCGAGGCTCAAGGGCGAAAATTTTCGGTTGGAAGCTTGGATTCTTTGGGCGTTGTCCAGCGAGTCAGTCCGATGCGACTTTAGGTTCGATTGCTTGATCGAAGTCCGTCCTCCGCGAGAATCCGGCATGGAGGGTTAAAGTCTGGACATGACTAGTTTTCAATCTGAGAAGAAGAGTCGTCGTGTTATTCCTCTACCACATAGCGTGGTGGGTAACACAGGAGAGTTAATCTCTTCGGATCGGTTATAAGCCCAATCTGATTGTAGTCATGGCGACTCCGAGGCGGCGATGCGATCAAGAGCTCGTTCGGACGAGAGCTCTATTGGATCCACTGCTTTCGGCGAATTCGAGTGGCGTGAAGATTGCTTTTGATGACTGAGAGGTCATCGTCGAAGCGATGGCGAGCAATGGTCATGAAAACCACCAGCCGGATAATTTGGCGGTGGCCAAGGCTCCTTTGGCGAAGATACCGTCTTTAAAAGGCGGGAAGAGGCATCCTTCCTATCGGTGGCAGCGGAGGAACTCTCAATGAAAGCACCAATGTCGGTGTCAAAACCGGCGGATCTCGGGTAGGGGTCGAAGCTGTGCCTCTAGGCGGATGGTAACAGGAGACAAGGGGCACGATGTTTTACCGAGTTCGGGCCCTCTCGATGGAGGTAAAACCCTACTCCTGCTTGATTGATATTGATGATATGGGTAGTACAAGAGTGGATCTACCACGAGATTAAGGAGGCTAAACCCTAGAAGCTAGCCTATGGTATGATTGTTGTAATGGTTGTTAGTCCTCTGGGACTAAAACCCTCAAATTATATAGACACACGAGAGGGCTAGGGTTACTCGAGTCGGTTACAATGGTAGGAGATCTACATATTCCGTATCGCCAAGCTTGCCTTCCACGCCAAGGAAAGTCCCATCCGGACACGGGGCGAAGTCTTCAATCTTGTATCTTCATAGTCTTGGAGTCCGGCCGATGATGATAGTCGGCTATCCGGACACCCCTAGTCGAGACTCCCTCAACTATTAAGGCAGGGAAAAATAAAGGCAAGGCGGCAGCCTAAGGAGGCGTGAGCCAGGTTGGAAGTCGGTCGGCGGTGGCCGACCGGAGGCGGCTGGCTCAGGCGGTCTCGGCTTGATCATCTCGGTGGCAGCCAGCCCGGTTGGGCCAGCTCATTCTTTGGGGCGCGATCGAGTGAGCTGATCGTCGCTCTGTCTTCTGGCGCCTCCGTCTCATCTCCGTCCCCCGCCTCATCTTCCTCCTCGGTGCTGGAGCCGATCACCTCCACCGAGTCCTCGTCGTAATCCGGGTTCATCCCGAACCACTCCGGCGGCACCTCTTCGCCATTCGCGGCCCATTCAGGAACGAAGACGCTGGTGTCGGTGTAGTCGGCGATCGCCGCCGCACGCTCGATGGCGCCTTCCGCCGCCCGATTCTGCACTGGGCCTCGGCCGGCAGCGGCTGGCGGTCGAGTCAGCCACGGATACCAAGCCTTAGCGAATTCCATGGCCCGGCGCTCCAGCCGGGCGAGAACCTTCAAGCCTCAAGATGGCGGCGCGACCTCCGGCCGGTCGGCGATCCGGTGGCGGTCGCGTAAACCGGCATGCTGGCCCGAGGCGGAGATCGCTTAGGCCTCGGCGCGTTGAAGCCGGCGCGGCGGTGATGGGCGGCGCGGATGGGTCTCGATGCTCGAGCTGCTCATCGGCGGTCGGGCGTTGGCAGCGATCTCCTCGCCATTCGCCCTCCGCGCCTCGTGATCAGCCTCAATGGCTCGGGTGACCGCCTGCGAGTGGCCAGGGAAGAAGTTTGCCCCAAACAAAAAGAAGCGAAGAAAGAATCAGAAATCGGCTTTTCTTAAAGTCGGCGGTTCGAAGAAAGAAAGCAAAGAAACTCACCATCGACGATGTCTTCGATCTCGTGGAAGCCGGAAGTCAGCATTGCCTCCTTGTCAATCCAGGAGGAGCGCTCGATCTCGAACTTCGGCCAGGAGAGCGGTCTGTTTCTTCTCCGCCTCGTCTGAGAAACGCCTTGCAGCTCATACGCTTTCGCCAAGCTGTGCGGCCCGGCAAGTCGCGCTCTGTGGCGAGCTTGCCGCACTCCTCCTCCTTGGTGCGAAGGGCCGTGCTGACTTTGCCCAACTGCTCCTGAAGAACGACATTGGCCTCTGAAGAACAAAAGGAAAGACGTTAAGTAGTCATCAAGGAAGGTCGCCAGAAAGATCCGGCCCGGCGCTCGGCGATCGGCCGAATCTCGAGACTTCTGACCAGCGAGTGCGCCAGCCCATGAAAAAAGAACTTACTCCGGCTCTCCGACAAGTTGGCAGTCCGCTTCCCCAGCTGCTCAACGTTGTGGTTGAAGGCAGTGGCGTGGAGGTGGTGATACTCCTGTGATAAACAAACATGCAAAGACAAAAATGAAAGCTTCATGATTGAGTTCGGGATGCGCTGCTGCGGCAACGGCGAAACTCGAGGACTACACCAGTGGAGTGCTTGTTGGCGCCCGAAGAAGCGAGAAAAGACAAAAAGTCAACAAAAAGCGTGCCGGATAGGCGCTCGCGGCGCCCGGATGCGTACTGGTGCACCTCTGGATGGCCTCGCCCTCGGCTCGCAGCTTTGCACTGCGTCTAAGGCGCTGGTTTAGCGGTGTCGCCGCCTCCTCGCACCCATCCGATGGCGCGGCACTTGATGCCTCGGCATCTGGAATGGCGAGCTGGCGCGCCGGCTTCAAAGGCGTGGCGCGAAACCGCCTTCTCGGCGGCGGCGCTGGTGGCGACTTGAAGGAGCAGCCTCGCCACGCCTCGTCCTCGGTCGGCGGCTTTGGCGAGCCAACCGGCCCTTGCCATGCCATGAGGCGGCGGTGGCGGCGTGGCGTGCCCGCGCGGAGGCCTCGCCGCGTCCTTCTCCATGATGGAGTTCTCCCCGCCCGGCTTCTCGATCTGCCCCGCATGAACTCGAGGCGGTGGCGGCGGAGTTCAGCGAGATGACAAGCGGCGCCCGAATGGCGGCAGCGGTCTCCTCCGCCCGCTGTTTTGCTGCGGCGGCGGCGGCCTCCTCCGGCTTCTTACAGGCGGAGGCCGCGCTCTCGGCCTCCGCCTTCTCGGGCAGTCGGCCTCTTCCTCGTCGTGCTTCTCCCGTGCGTTGTGCTCCATCGCCTCCCGGAGGTCGACGGCCGGGTCAATCCGCGAGTGTTGGCGGACGTCTCGGCCGACCCCATGACAGAGGGGACGGCGACCCTCTCAAGGGAAAGAGGGACCCTGAAGCATGAACAAAAAAGGAAATATAAAGACTAGGAAAAGATTCGTTGAAGAAAACAAGTCAAAGGCGGCGAACGCTTACGCAGATACTAGCTGCGGCTTCTTCACTTCCTTGCGGAAGCGGTTGGCCTTCGCGACCGCCTCTTCCCGCAGTGGCGGCCGCGCCTTTGAACTTCTTGGCCGACCGCCGAGCGAACTTCAGCGGCCGGCGCTTCTTCGCGCCCGACTTGAGGCAACCAAGCGGCGGAGAACTCGCGCTGGATGGCGGCTTTGATTGGCAGCGGCGGGCGACTTCTCCTTGGCGTCATCTTACGGCGGTCGGCGAAAGGTCGCGAGGGTGGAGCCGCCTTCCGCTCCTCCTCCTCCGCCTTTGGCGTCGGCTTCCATCGCCGCCGCCCCCAAGTCGGGGTCCTCGACATCGCTCTCCGCTTAATCTGGAGCGAACTCGTGGGGCTGTCCAGTGGCGCCGGCTGCGGGCGGGATGAGTGGGTTCTGACTCGAAAAAACCAAGAAGATCAGAAGTCGGATTCGGCTACAAAGAAAAACAGAAAGCAAAATATCGACTTACATGGCGAGGGTTGATGCTGTAGTCACGGCTCCTTGCGGCTGCAATCTTCCATGAGCTCGCGGTTCGCGATGTGATTCACCATTTTAGCCACCTTGGCGTGGGGCATGTCCCAGTGCACATCCGACTCGGGTCTCGGACGGCGCTCATCGACTAATCAGATGAGGTCGTATGGAGAGGAGGACTCGGCGGCGCCACCACGGCGGCGACAAGTCGGCCCGACCAGGCCTTCCATTGCGTCGGCACCGAATCAGCGGGTGGCGCCCGGCGAGTCGGCTCTTCGGGCCTTTGGGACCAAGCTGGGAAGCCTCCCGGCCGTAGCGCCCGGCCTCATTGGGCGATAGGTTGACCCGATCGCCTTCGTGGCGGCGTTCTTCACGTAGAAGTCGACCGCTGCCACATCTTCACCGACTTGATCGGTAGCGATGGGGGAATGGGTTGTCGGTGATCGACCTGCGCTGTCGCGATGAAGCCCGCCCAGCGAGCCGACCGCGCGGCGGACGTCGCGTGCGAGTTGGACTGAAAGATCTCTCCCCACAGCTCGATGGTGGGGAAGCAGCGAAACCCTCGCCTGCGGGGGTGGCGGCGGCAGCACCACCGTGTTTGGGTGAGGTGGTGCGGTGGAGTCCGTTGAACTCCAAGAAGGCGGAGGAAGCGCTCGCCCGACGAACCGAGCCGCACATAAGGTGCGTGCGGAATATGACCGCTTCGCCCTCCTGCGGCGCGGCCTTATTTCACCCCCGGGAAGCGCGAGCTCGCACCAAGTTGGCGCCGGGGCGGCGTCGTCTTCGGAGGTGCTCGATGGCGTTGTCGTCCGCCTTGAGCCGTCCCAAATGTCGAGCGCCGCGGCGGGCAGCGGCGGAGGAAGAACTCATAGCTGCGGGGAGTGGGGCGGCTTGCGCGGAGATGGCTGGAGGAAGAAAAGCGAGGAGGGCAGCGGGGGCGAGGAGGAATGGGCGCGTGTGTTTCCCATCCCCCCCGCCTACTTATAGGCCTGCGGGCTGAGAAGCCGAAGGGGCGGCGTGGGATTAACTGCGCGCATGACCCCGCCCCCACGATTTACGAAGTTCTAGCTAGCGATAACGGCGTGGGAACAACCGCCCGCCGCGGCCGCAGCGGATCCGTTCGCGCGGCGGTGAAGTGGCGAGCCCGCTGACGGCGATCTGTCAGCGTCGCGTGGGCGGACACTGCCCCTGCCATGTGGCGTCGCGCGACGGGGCCGAGGCAGGCGACCACGGGAAGCGTGTCAGGCACGCCGCCTGGTTCCCACGGCGGCTTTCAAACTCTTTGGGGGGGGGCAAGACGACCCTCGGCGAATCCGACTTCAGCTAGTCAGTTTGGGGCAGGACGGCCCTCTGTGAGTTCGACTGCGGCCAATCGGCTCGAAGGAAGACGGCGAGCAAGGCAAAAAATCCTACCACCAGAAGAATGAAACTGTTGAGGCCCGCGACTTATCATCCTCGGAGCCTCGCGGCCGGGGACTCTTGTCGGAGTAATGGGCCCGCAGGTAGGCTAACAGAGTCCTGAACCTTTCAAGACATCGGGCGATTCGCCCCTCAAGTACCAGGCGACTCAAGATAAGCCGGAGTCCCGAGGCGACTCCAAGATGAGCCAAGTCGAGGCGACTCCCATTCAAGCCCGAGTCAGGCGACTTGAGGAAGCCGACTATGGAGTCGGCCGCGACTCAACCACCCGATAATTGAAGCCCGCAGCCCGGTCGGTCGCCGTACTCACGGAGATCTCCGCCCAGCGTGGTACTGTCGCCATGCCGGCCCTGACATCAGCCCTTGGGGCGGGGCCCTGTACCCATGATGCCTGTGCTGCACGGCCGGCAGCGGGGCCTACCGGTCGGCAAAGTGCGAACGGCGAGGCGCCCGAGTTGGACCCGTGGGAGTCGGCCCCGAGGCAGCACTGCCCCTCCACGGGCCCGCCGCGCCATTAACCAGATGTGGCGAGGGATGACCACGGTGATCGCCCGCCAGTGGCGGCTGCTTGTTGCCACAACCCATGACCAAGCCCACGTCATTAGAAGCACGCTCTGATGTCTGCAGCCCGGCAAGACCGCCGCGCGGCGGACACGGTAGCAGCCCTCGTACCGAGCCGAGTTGGCGGGACCCACCGGTCGGCGGAAAGGCGGCGCTGAGAAGGCGAATGGCTGGGACCCGCGCCCAGCCGGTTTTACCATTGTACCCCTGAGGGGTAGGCCTATATAAACCCCCCAGGGCACCCATGCAAAGGGTTGGCATCCATTAGCATTAGACAGACTACACAGGAAGGAGAGAGCTAGCCGTGCCTTCTCCTACCTCCAGAAACAGCTCTAGGTGCACCCCTTGTATTCACTTTGCCATAGTGACCATGCGGAGACCCCGCAGAGCAGCAGTAGGGGTGTTATCTCCTCGGAGAGCCCTAAAGCTGGGTAAGATCCGCCGGCGTGCATGTCTTCGCTTCATCCCGTTTCCAGGCACCGGCGACGTTCTACTCGCCCCCACCATAATAAGCCATCGTTTGGCATATGTCGCTCCCAACCCCCGACAGTGCCGCTCAAGATGGTTTAACTAGAGCCACGGAGCAGTATGTGAAAGACATACGGGTAAGGAATTTTAATAGTTATATATGCCAGTAGCCCCCGAGACTTAAAGTGGTTAGAATAAGCGATTTAAGGATCATATGATATCTTGAGATTTTAGGGAGAAGAATACCCAACTGTCGGGGCTTCAAGAGTGCAAGGCCCAACTTGAGCCGCACTAAGCCGCGTGGGAGGAACACGAGACCCCCACGGGTAACACATATTTGAAAAAGATGAGCAGTTTATGGCGTGCGGCGTGCGTGCTAAATCTGTCAATAATATTGCGAGATGTTGCGGACTTGATCGGACAAGCAACGACTCTGCGCCCGAGATGAAGGCCGGCGAGAGGTGCTTATGAAAGTGCAGCGGAGAGGAACAAACTCCAAGATGCCCACACCAGGCTGGAAGAAGAGCTGAAAGGTGTTGGGCCCGGTATGCAGCTCCGTGAAGGAGAATCAGCGGCCGTCGCGACATTTATAGTAAGTGCTTGAGCAAACTCCTTTGAAAAAGAAGAGTTGGCGAGAAGTCGTTTGAGCAATGTGTCTTTAGGTGTGCTCACAGTGCATACTGTGGAGAAATGCCAGTTCAGCGGGTGACCAACTTCGAGCTGGTGCAAGCTGCTGCGAGCGTGTTGGCGAAGCGATGAGTGGCGTCGCCCGGGCCTTATGGCCGTCCGTCTCCCTACCCGAGGGCCTTGGAGGGCTTGCGGAGAAGCTTCAGGGAGCACGGCAGCACTTCCGTCTGTGGAAGATATTGGCCTGCCGTCAAGGTGCCAGGGAGGCCTGGGCCATGGTGAAGACGCGGTACAAGAAGGCGGATCCGAACCACATGGCTGAGGTCGGACATGTGGGGCCCGATGGGAAGAAGATCCCTGTGAGCTTAATGTACGGGCAAGTTGTGTTGGCCGCTAAGTGTTCCCAGCGGACTATATGGTCGACAACTGTTAGGCGGGATTGAAGAAATGCAGTCATTCTATTTGGCGATGTATTTTAAAATGACATGTAAATTGCCTTCTAGCGGATTGTAGATCGTTTGTCTTTGAGACCTTTTCGCTTCAACCTCGGGACCCTAGAGTCGGGTGTGTCAGAATACCCTCTCGGTTATGAAAAAAGCGAGGGGCATGCATGGAGACCGGGCATAGAGGTCATTAGTGCTTTATCGGACAAGTGCCCAACTAGTTATGTTATATTACATGGTTAGTAGAAACATCTTCGGGGAGAATAGTTCGTTAGGGTTCCTTTCCACAGGAGGCATGCCCTAAAGTGCATGTCGGACTGCGAAAAAAGCGAGAAAAGCATCAGGGGCAGATAAATAAATAAATAAGAAATCATCTTTCAAGTCACCGACCGAATATTCCCTTAAACGCTAGCTTTGGCTTCACCCGATCTGAGGTACACATCCATTTGACCAGCGATGGTAACAATGTCGAAGGTGCTCCTTTACCTCCTAGCCGAACAATCGGGAGCGTAGGGGTAAGCACAGGAGGCGAGCAACCCCAGCTTGGCCAAAACTTAAGTCATATCGATGCATATAATGGTGAATAAAAGGTACATGCGGAAGTGTGACACATGTGTTGGGCATATAGCCCGTATAAATAAGCTTACATTAAAAGCCCCGAGTATAATGAGTCGGGTAGCACATCAAGTGTGTGCTGAACAATGCGAGATCAGCCCTCAAAGGCTCTATGAAAAAGGAGGAGAAAGAGAGAAACAAAAGACAACTGAAGTATAAAATGTGGGCGGAGGAAGGAGGCGAACTCGAGTCGGCGCTAAGCGTAGAATCTTGGAGGTGGGCTGCGTTGCATGGGTTCGGCTCGAGTCGGTTGTCGATCGTTTGTGAGCGGTATGCTCCTCCCGGTCGAGGACTTGGTCGATGATGAAGGGACCTTCCCATTTGGGCTTGAGCTTGTCCTTTTTCTTTTCCGGTAGGCGTAGAACTAGTTCGCCAATATTGTAAGTTTTGGCCCTTACTTCTCTGCTTTGATATCTTCGAGCCTGCTGCTGATAGAATGTGGAACAAGCCTTTGCCACGTCGTGCTCCTCCTCCAATGCGTCCAAACTGTCCTGCCGATCCTACTCGGCTTCTCTTTCTTCGTACATGCGCACTCGAGGTGAGTCATGAATTATATCGCAGGGCTAGACTGCCTCTGCGCCGTATACCATAAAGAATGGCGTGAATCCGGTAGTACGATTTGGCGTGGTCCGCAGCCCCAGTCTGGTCGAGCTCCTCTACCCGGTCGTGTTAGAATCCATGAGGGACGCACTAACACTGGGTTTGATGCGCTCATGATTAGACCATTTGCTCGTTCGACCTGACCGTTAGTTTGAGGTGATAGACTGAGCGTGAGTCGAGCTTGATGCCCATATTTTTGCACGAGTTTAACCTCGTCGGCCGTGAAGTTCGTGCCGTTGTCGGTGATGATCTTTGTGGGGGCGCCATAGCGGTGTACTACCCGGATATGAAGTCTATCACAGGTCGGATTAACCGTTTTAAGCGGCTTGGCCTCTATCCATTTGGTGAATTTGTCCACCATGACCAATAGGTACTTTTGCTTGTGGGTTCCCCCTTTAAGGGGTCCAACCATGTCAAGCCCCGGACATGAAGGGCCAAGTGATGGGTATAGTTTTGAGGGTGGTGGGTGGCATGTGGCTTTGATTAGCAAGAGAGCTGGAACCGACGCGCATCGTTGGACTAAGTCTGAGCATCTTCAGGCGGTCGGCCAATAAAATCATGTCTGGAAGGCCTTGCCCACAAGGGCCGGGCTGCGGCGTGGTGCCCTCCGAGTCGGCGTGAATTTCAGCGGAGATTCGCCCTTCCTCTTGGAGATGCACCTTTGAAGGACTCGGTTGTGCTTTTCTTATAAAGTTCTCCCTCATGGACCTTGTAGGCTTTAGATCGCCGAACTATGGAGCGGGCCTCATTTTGGTCTTCGGGAAGTTCTTGCCTAATTATGTACGCTAGGAATGGTTCTGTCCATGGGGCAATTACTGCCATTATTTTGTGGGTTGAAGGTGTTATTTCATTGGCTGAGCCATCGATTGTGTCACAACGTTACGTGTTGGGTGGTGCGGTTAGTTCCGGGTTGTTATTTCCGGACTCCTCTTCCCATAATACGGATGGCTTAAAAAGCCGCTCGGGTAGATGTTTGGAGGGGCGGCGTCGCGTTTTGCGCCGATCGTGCCAACACATCGGCTGCACTGGTTGTTATCGGGCTACATGGTGGAATTGAGTCCTTGAACCGGTGACATTTTAAGGCGGCGTTATGATAGGCTGCCATTTTCAGATCCTTGGCGTCAAAGTCTCCATTTACTTGGGATATTGCAAGGTTTGAATCTCCACGCACCTCTAGGCGTTGAATACCCATGGAGATTGCCATCTGGAGACCATGTAGAAGGGCCTCATATTCGGCTGCATTGTTGGAGTCTGTGTACATTATCTGAAGCATGTATTGGTGTGTCTCCGGTTGGGGGCGTCAATCTGGCCTTGACCCCAAGCCGGCCAACATTTTAGAGCCGTCAAAATCGTGATCAATTGGAGTATCGCCCGTACTCTTTAGGGAGTTAAACGGTCCGATCGGCAATGAAGTCAGCCAAAACTTGCGACTTTATAGCTTGCCATGGTTTGTAGGTTATGTCGAATGGTAAGAGCTCAATGGCCCATTTGGCAATCCTGCCCGTCGTGTCGCGGTTGTTTATAATGTCGGTGAGAGGTACTTCGGAGGCAACTGTTATCGAACACTCTTGAAAGTAGTGTCGCAACTTCCAGGATGCCATGAACACCGCGTATGCTATCTTTTGATAATGTGGGTACCGGGACTTGCATGGAGTTAAGACAGTGGATACGTAGTACACTAGTTTTTGAAGAGGGAATTTGTGCCCTTCTGTTTCTCGTTCGACGATGAGCACCACGCTTACAACTTGATCTGTTGCCGCGATATATAACAACATTGGTTCGCCCAAGTTGGGTGTAGCGAGGACCGGATTTGTTGCCAATATGGCCTTTATTTCTTCGAGTCCGGCTATGGCAGCGTCTGTCCACTCGAAGTGTTCGGTGCACCGGAGGAGGCGATAAAGGGGTAGCGCCTTTTCTCCCAAGCGGGAGATGAAGCGGCTTAAAGCTGCCACGCTTCGAGTCAATTTTTGTATTTGTTTGAGATCTTTTGGGATATCCAACTGTGACAGAGCTTGGATCTTGGCTGGGTTTGCTTCAGTTCCTCTACCGGATACAATGAAGCCTAAGAGCTTTCTGGCTGGTACGCCGAAAACACATTTTTCCGGGTTGAGCTTAATGTCGTATGCTCGGAGGTTGTCGAATGTGAGCCTCAAATCGTCTACTAGAGTTTTGACGTGTTTGGTCTTAACAACCACATCATCTACGTATGTCTCCACTATTTTGCCTATCTAGGTAGCCAGACATGTCTGAATCATGCGCTGATATGTTGCGCCGGCGTTTTTGAGTCCGAAGGGCATTGTGTTGAAGCAGAATGGCCCGTATGGAGTAATGAATGCCGTTGCGGCCTGGTCTGTTTCCACCATCTTGATTTGATGGTATCCGGGATATGCGTCGAGGAAGCACAATGAATCGTGCCCTGCGGTAGCATCGATGATTTGGTCGATGCGGGGAAGGGGGAAAGGATCCTTTGGACAGGCCTTGTTAAGGTCTTTAAAATCGACACACAGGCGCCAAGATTTGTCCTTTTTTTGGTACCATTACCAGGTTTGCTAGCCAGTCCGGATGTTTAATGCCTCTGATGAATCCGGCTTCTAATTGTTTGGCTAGCTCCTCTCCCATTGCCTGTCTTTTGGGTTCGGAAAATCGCCAAAAACTGTTTGGTAGCTTGAATCTTTTAGGATGTTTAGGTTGTGTTACGCCACCTGCGTGGGATTCTGGCATATCTGAAGGTGCGAGCAAAAATGTCGATTTTCGAAGGAATTCTCGTAGTCTGGCGTCTACATCGGGGTTTAATTGTGCCCCAATGGAGGCCGTCTTTGTGGGGTCCGTTGGATGGACTGGAATTTGACTATTTCGTCTCTTGGTTTAAAGAGGTGGACTTAGATCTCTTATCGAGTATCACATCGTCCTATTCACCGTGGGCGCTTGGCGTAGTGAGTTCTCCTGCCGCTAGGGCTTCGGATAGTGCCTCTAGGGCTAGTGCGGCTGTCTTATTTTAAGCGCGGAGTGCTATGTCCGGATCACTGACAAGAGAGATAACTCCATTGGACCCGGGCATCTTAAGCTTCATTTACCCGTAATGGGGTATAGCTTGGAAAATTTTGAATGCCTCTCGCCCTAGTAAAGCGTGATATCCACTGCTGAACTGGGCCACCTGGAATGTGACCTCCTCGGACCTGTAATTGTCCGGCGAGCCGAACACCACATCTAGTGTAATTTTTCCTGTGCAGCGTACTTCCTGACTAGGGATTATTCCTCTGAAGGTTGTGCTGCTTCGCTCAATGTGGCTCCAGTCAATTTCCATTTTTAGAAGGGTTTCCTCGTAGATGAGGTTTAATCTGCTGCCGCCGTCCATGAGTACCTTGGTAAGACGAAAGCCGTCCACTATTGGACTGAGGACCAATGCGGCTGGTGCTCGGGCTGTTTAGAATTTAGGTTCATCGCTGGCATTGAAGGTGATAGCCGTGTCACTCCATGGATTTGTTGTTGCTACTTGGTAGACTTCGGTGAGGCTGTGGATTGTTCGTTTTCGCATATTATTTGATCTGAAAGTCTCGAAGCTATTAATACCGTCTTGGTCTGTTGGTGCTGGTTCTCGGGGCTAAAGCTCTTCGCCACTTTTGGCCACTGCCGTAGTATCCAACATGCTTTCGAAGGCTGTGTGTTGGAGTGGCGCCCTCTGTACTATGGATTTTCACGAGGTCCATTGAGCCATCCCTCGATCAGTTCCGTGCCCTTTAGGGGTTTTGCTTTTTGGTTTTAGTCTTAGGGTGCTGAGCATGATGCACCCTTTTGTTTAAATACTAGGGTTGTGTTTGGGCGGATTGTCCCAAAACTTAGTTTCGGTTTTCGAGCACTCTCCATCGCATAGTACTTTTGTACTATGGGCCTTGGTCGTGGCGTGTAATTTCGCGACGACTTACGGCGTTCAAGATTCCCTTGTCCATGCAATTGCTGCAGAAAATTGAGATTGCGTTTTCCTCACGGCAGTCCTTTATCCTGTCCATAACCAGGAGGAATCTGGCCTAGTAGTGATGTACTATTTTAGCGGGCTCTTGCCGGATTTGAGATAGATCGCTTGTGTTTGGGTGGGCGGGTGGGATTAAGTCCGGAACCCTGCCCAACTTGAGGCTCAAGGGCCGAAAAGTTTCCGAATTTGGAAGCTTGGATTGCTAGATGTCGTCCAACGAATCTAGTCCGCTGCCTAACCTTAGGTTCAGTACTTGTTTGACGTCCGTCCCTTCGCGGGAATCCGGCATGGAGGGGTCAGGAGTCCGGACATAACTGGTCTTTAATACAGACGAAGAGTCGCCGCGTTGTTCCTCTACCACCGCGACGTGGTGGGTAACCTGGGGAGAGTTAATATCTCTCAGATCGGTTTTAAGCCCAATCCGATCATAGTCTGTAGAGACTCCCTGGGCGGCGATGCGATCCAAGAGCTCGTTTACGGAAGAGAGCTCGTTTACGTGAAGATTGCATTTGATGACCCGAGAGGTCATCGTCGAAGTGGCGGCCGAACAGGCGGTTATAAGAAAATCACCTAGCCGGATAGTTTGGCCGGCGGCCAAAGCTCCTTTGGCGGTACCGTCTTTAAAGATGGGAAGAGGCATCCTTCTGATTGCGGCAGCACGAGAGAACTCTCAATGAAAGCACCAATGTCGATTGTCAAAACCGGCCGATCTCGGGTAGGGGTCCCGCTGTGCGTCTGGCGGATGGTAACGGAGACAAGGGACGCGATGTTTTTACCCAGGTTTGGGCCCTCTCGATGGAGGTAAAACCCTACTCTGCTTGATTGATATTGATGATATGGGTAGTACAAGTGGACCTACCACGAGATCAAGGAGGCTAAAACCTAGAAGCTAGCCTATGGTATGATTGTTGTTGTTGTTGTCCTACGGACTAAAACCCTCCGGTTTATATAGACACCGGCGAGGGCTAGGGTTACACAGAGTCGGTTACAATGGTAGGAGATCTACATATCCGTATCGCCAAGCTTGCCTTCCACGCCAAGGAAAGTCCCATCCGGACACGGGACGAAGTCTTCAATCTTGTATCTTCATAGTATTGGAGTCCGGCCGATGATGATAGTTCGACTATCCGGACACCCCCTAGTCCAGGACTCCCTCACACGCGCTAGGTGTGCAACATATAGATAGTAGCCCCTAAGACTCTGGTTGCCCGCCCTAGGCGGCAAACGGGGGATCATAAACCAATGATAGTCTTTGTAAATGTAATGCGGTACGTGGTTCGACGGCCGGCCCGCCCGTTGAAGTTCTTAGAACTATCGAGGCAAATTAGATCGATTGATGCCGATATTACTCTAATGAATGGCGGCTGGATACATCACAAGGTATGTGCCTGTCTCCCATTGCATAGGAAAATATTAAGGTGGCATGTATTAATATAATTTATTGGACTGCGAGATGGTCTGCTGCGTAGAGCCACGAGCTGAACTTTCTCTAGCCAAGGAACAAGCTGGGTGAGCAATACGGCTGCCCTAAAGGTGGCGAGGAATTGAGAACGAAAAAGGCCGCTCATCGCCGAGCGAGGAAAAGATAGCGAAATGGCTATCGAGTTAAAACATGCTGGCCCGACGGTATGAGCTCTGAAGAAGGAGTGAGGAGTCTGGATTAGGGGTGTGGGATGGCGAACTATCGCCTTTGGCGGACTCTTGGACTATGAAGATACAAGATTGAAGACTTCGTCCGTGTCCGGATGGGACTTTCCTTGGCGTGGAAGGCAAGCTTGGCGATCTGGATATGTAGATCTCCTACCATTGTAACCAACTCTGTGTAACCCTAACCCTCTTGATTGCCTATATAAACCGAAGGGTTTTAGTCGATGGGACGAACAACAATCATACCATAGGCTAGCTTCTGGGGTTTAGCCTCTCGATCTCGTGGTAGATCTACTCTTGTACTACCCATATCATCAATATCAATCAAGCAGGGAGTAGGGTTTTACCTCCATCGAGAGGGCCCGAACACAGGTAAAAACATTGTGTCCCTTGTCTCCTGTTACCATCCGCCTAGACGCACAGTTCGGGACCCCCTACCCGAGATCCGCCGGTTTTGACACCGACATTGGTGCTTTCATTGAGAGTTCCACTGTGCCGTTGCTGTGAGGAAGGATGCCTAATCTCATCTTCAAAGACGGCATTGTTGCTAAAGGAGCTTTGGCTATAGGCCAAACTCTTCGGCTAGGCGGTTTCCTTATGACCGCCCGTCCAGCCGCCGCACCGACGATGACTTCTCGGGTCATCGAAAGCAATCTTCACGTTAGCTCGGAACTTGCTGAGCAGTTAGATCCGATGGAGCTCTCTTCCTTAAATGAGCTCTTGGATCGCATCGCCGCCCTGGGAGTCGCTACAGACTACGATCAGATTGGGCCTAAACCCAATCTGAGAGAGATTAACTCTCGGGTTACCCACTGCGTTGTTGTGGTAGAGGAACAATCTGGCGACCCTTCTTCTATCTCAGGACTAACTATGTCGGTTCGATCCTCTATGCGGATTCCGTGGAGGGGAGGATGTTACTCAAGCCCTGAACCTAAAGTCAGGCAGCGGGCTTGATTCATTGGACAACATCCAAGATCCCAAGCTTCCAAGTTCGGAAACTACTTGGCCCCTGAGTCTTAAAGTGGATGGGGTTCCGAATTTAATTCCACCTGCCCACCCGAACATAAGCGATCTATCCCACATCCGGCAGGAGCCCTCAGAAACAGTACACCATTACTGGGCCAGATTCCTCCTGGTTATGAACAGGATAAAGGACTGTCGCGAGGAGGATGCAATTTCATTCTTCTGCAATAATTGCACGGACAAGGGAATCCTCAATGCCGTGAAAGTCGTCATTGAAATTACGCCGCTAACTTGGCATCCATAGTGCGAAATCTTGTGTGATGGAAAGCGCTGGAAAACCGAAATCAAATTTTGGGACAATCCATTACGAATACAACCCGGTCCAAAATAAAAGGGTGCATTATAGCCAGGCTTTGGGTTAAACACCAAAAGCAAAAACCCTCTATAGGGCATGGAACCGTTGGAAGGTTGGCTCAATGGACCCTGCAAAATTCATAGTACAGAGGGTACCACTCCAACTCATAGCCTTAGAGCATGTTGGATACTACGGCAGGTGACCAAAAGTGGCGAAGAGCTTCTAACTCCAGAGCACTAGCCCAAGGATACCAATACGGTATTAACAGTCTTCGAGACTTTCGCATCAAATAATATGCGGAAATGAACACTCTGCAGCCTTGCCGAAGTCTACCAAGTAGCAAATATAAACCCATGTAGTGACACGGCTATCACCTTCAATGCCAGCGACGAACCTAAATTCCGAACAGCCCGAGCACCAGCCGCATTGGTCCTCAGTCCAATAGTAGACGGCTTTCGCCTTACCAAGGTACTCATGGACGGTGGCAGCGGATTGAACCTCATTCTGAGAAACCCTCCAAAAAATGGAAATAGACTGGAGCTGCATTGAGCGAAGCAGCACAACCTTTAGAGGAATAATCCCCATTCGGGAAGCATGTTGTACTGGAAAAATCACAAGGATGTGGTGTTTGGCATGCCAGATAATTACAGGTCCGAGGAGGTCACGTTCCAAGTGGCCCCATTCAGCAGCGGATATCACGCTCTATTAGAGCGAGGCATTCACAATTTTCAAGCTATACCCCATTACGGGTACATGAAGCTCAAAATGCCGGGCCCAATGGAATCATCACTCTTGCTAGTGACCGGACATAGCACTCATGCGAAAACAAGACAGCATGGCCCTTGAGGCACTATCCGAAGCCCTAGCAGCGAGGAACTCCTGCGCTGCGCTCCACGGTGAATAGGGGCGATGTGATACTCGATAAGAGATCCAAGTCCACCTCCTTTAAACAAGCGGATGAAATAGTCAAATTCCAAGTCCATCCAGCGGACCCTCTGGCGGCCTCCATCGGGGCATAATTAAACCCTTATGTAGGCGCGCTTCACGAGAATTCCTGGCGAAAATTGGGACATTTTTCACTGGCACTCTTGGACATGCCGGGAATCCCACCTTGCTGGGCGAGCACAGCCTAAACATCTGAAAGGATTCAAGCCGTTCAAACAGGCTCTTGGCGTTTCTCGAACCCAAGAGACAGGCCATGGGAAGAGCTAGCCAAATTATTGGAGGCGGATTCATCGGAGATATAAAACATCCGGACTGGCTAGCTAACTGGTGATGGTACCAAATTAGGACAAATCAGGCGCCTGTCGTCGACTTTAAGGACCTCAACAAGGCTTGCCCAAAGGATCCCTTCCCTCCCCGCATCGATCAAATTATCGACGCAACTGTAGGACACGATTCATTGTATTTCCTCGACGCATACTCCGGCTACCACCAAATTAAAATGGCAGAGCCAACGGCGTTCATCACCCCATACGACCCATTCTGCTTCAACACAATGCCCTTTGGGCTCAAAAACGCCGGCGCAACATATCAGCGCATGATTCAGACATGTCTAGCAAACCAGATCGGCAAAACAGTGGAGGCATACATAGACAATGTGGTCGTCAAAACCAAGCACGTCAAAACTCTAGTAGACGATTTGAGGCTCACGTTCGATAATCTCTGAACATATGACATTAAGCTTAACCCGGAAAAATGTGTTTTTGGCGTACCAGCCGGAAAGCTCTTGGGCTTCATTGTATCCGGTAGAGGAATTGAAGCAAACCCAGCCAAGATCCGAGCTCTGTCACAATTGGATATCCCAAAGGACCTCAAACAAATACAAAAAGTGACGGGATGCGTGGCGGCTTTAGGCGCTTTATCTCACATTTAGGAGAAAGCGGCATTACCCTTTATCGCCTCCTCCGGCCTTGCGAACACTTGAGTGGGCGGATGCATACCGGCGGACTCGAAGAAATAAAAGCTATATTGAAACAAACCGGTCTGGCTGTGCCCAACATGGGCGAACCAATGCTATTATATATCGCGGCAACTCATCAAGTTGTGGCGTGGTACTCGTTGTCGAGCGAAAGCGGACGAACACAAGTTCCCCTTCAAAAACCAGTTTACTACGTGTCCCTTGTCACGACTCCATGCAAGTCACGGTACCGCATTATCAAAAGATAGCGTCTGGCGGTGTTCATAGCATCCGGAAGCTCGACACTATTTTCAAGAGTGTTCGATACGATAGCCTCGAAGTACCTCTTAAGGACATTACAAACAACATGACCGCGACGGGCGGATTGCCAAATGGGCCATTGAGCTCCTCCCGTTCGACATAACCTATAAGCCACGGCGAGCTATCAAATCGCAAGTTTTGGCCGACTTCGTCGCTGAATGGTGAAGCCAAACTCCTAAAAATGCGGCGCATATTCCAACTGGATCATGCGCTTGAGCGGCTCCAAAATGTTATGCGGTCTAGGGGCTGGCATCGTTACGATGTCCCTAACCGGAATCACGGTTCAATATGTACTCGGATAATGTATCTGAGACTCAACAACACAGCCAAATCTGAGGCCCTTCTACATGGCCTCCGGATGGCGATCTCCATGGGCATTCAACGCCTAGAGGTGCTTGCGAGGATTTGAACCTCACGATATCCCAAATAAATGGAGACTTGATGCCAAGGATCCAAAAATGGCAGCTTATCATAGCGCCCTCCTAAAAATGTCATTTCGGTTTGAGGCTCGAATTTCACCATATAGCCGGGATAACAACTAGGCAGCGAGCGTGTTAGCGCATTGGCGCGAGCGCGATCACGTCCTCCCAACATCTTCCTAGAGGTTGTTTAAGCCATCCGTACTATGGGAGGAATCCGGAAATACCAACCCGGATCAACCACCTTTGCCCAACACGAACACTCGACACAATTGGTGGTTACGCCAGCAGTAACATCCTCAGCCCCGTAATAATGGCGTAATTGCCCGTGGGCGGAACCATTCCTAGCCTACCTAACCAGGCGAGGAACTTCACGAGGACCAAAAGCGAGGCCATTGCATAGTGCGGTGATCTAAAGCCTATAAGGTCCATGAGGGAGAGCTTTACAAGAAAAGCACAACCGGAGTCCTTCAAAGGTGTATCTCCGAAGAGGAAGGGCGGAACCTTCTGGCTGAAATTCATGCCCGACTTTGCGGGCACCACGCCGCAGCCCGGGCCCTTGTAGCCAAAGCCTTCCGTACATGATTTTATTGGCCGACGGCCCGGGCAGATGCTCAGGACTTAGTGCAACGATGCATCGGTTGCCAGCTCTTTGCTAATAAAATCCACATGCCACGCACCGCCCTCAAAACTATACCCATAACCTGGCCCTTCGCGGTCTGAGGGCTTGACATGGTTGGACCCCTTAAAGGAGGAACCCACAAGCAAAAAAACCTACTGGTCATGGTGGATAAATTCACCAAATGGATAGAGGCCAAACACTGTTAAGGCGGCTGAATCCGGACCCGGTGATAGACTTCATATCGGTGCGTACACCATTCTGGCGTCCCCATAGCATCATCGCGACAACGGCACGAACTTTACGGCCGACGAGGTTAAACTCTGGTGCAAAAACATGGGCATCAAGGTCGACTATGCTTCAGTCTATCACCCTCAAACTAACGGTCAAGTCGAGCAAGCAAATGGTCTAATCATGAGCGGCATCAAAGCCAGATTAGTGCGGTCCCTCAAGGAATCTAACATGCACTAGGTAGATGAGCTCGACTCCGTACTCTGGGGGCTGCAGACCACTCCCAATCTCACCACCGGGTTTACACCATTCTTTATGGTATACGGCGCAGAGGCAGTCCTGCCCTGTGACATAATTCATGACTCACCTCGCATGCGCATGTACGAAGAAAGAGAAGCTGAGCTTGATCGGCAGGATAGTTTGGACGCATTGGAGGAGGAGCGGGACGTGGGAAAAGCCTGTTCCGCATTCTATCAACAGCAAGCTCGAAGATATCAAAGCAAAGAAGTACGTGCCAAAACTTACAATGTTGGTGAGTTAGTTCTACGCCTGCCGGACAAGAAAAAGGACAAACTCAAGCCCAAATGGGAAGGTCCCTTTATCATCGACCAAGTCCTGACCGGTGGAGCGTACCGTCTGCGAGATGCGTCGGATAACCGACTCGATCCGAACCCATGGAACGCAGCCCGTCTCCGAAGATTCTACGCCTAGCGCCGGATTCTGAGTTCGTCTCCCTCCTCCGTCTAAATTTTACATATTAGCTGTCTTCTGTTTCTCTCCTTCTCCCTCCTTTTCTATTACGGGCTTTGAAAGCTTGTTTGCGCATTGTTCGCACACACTTGACGCGCTATCCGCTCATTATACTGAGGGGCTTCTTTACGAAGCTTATTTATCTGAGCTTCATGCCCAACACATATGTCACACTTACGCATGTACCTTTTATTCACCATTATATGCATCAATATGACTTAAGCTTTGGCCAAGCTGGGTTGCACGGATCTGTGCTTACCCTCGTTCCCGATTATTTGGCTAGGCGATAAAGGGAGCACCTCTGCGTTATTAATGCGGTCGGCGGATGTGTACCTCGGTGGGTGAAGCGAAAGCTAAGCGTTCTTAAGGGAATATTCGGATTCGGTGAACTAAAAGGCGATTTCTCACTATTTATTCATCTGCCCGGATGATGTTTTACGCTTCTTCGCGATCGGGACATGCACTTTAGGGCATGCCTCCCGAGAAAGAACCCCTAATGGAACTATTCTCCTGGAAGATGTTTCTTACTAACCATGTAATATAATATAACTAGTTGGGCACTTATGCGATAAAGCACTAATGACCCTACACTGGTCTCACGCATGCCCGGTTCTTATATAACCGTGAGGGTATTCGGACACACTCCGGACTATTGGGTCCCAAGGTTGAAGCGAAAGGTCCGCTATGACAAACGATCTACAATCGGCTAGAAGGCATTTTACATGTCATCTTAAATTACATAGTCAACTTGGTGGGCATATTCCTCTTCAATGCCATCCGTGAGGCTGTCTAGTTCTGATCTGTTGGGAATACTTTGACCAATTCTACTTGGCGTACACTAAACTCACAGGATCTCCTTCCCGCCGGGCCCCGCAGTCCGACCTCGGCCATGTGGTTAGGGTCGGCCAGATACCGTATACAGCGTCTTCACCATGGCCCGAGGCCTCCTGGCGCCTTGACGGCAGGCCGATATCTTCCATAATAGGAAGCGCTGCAGCGCTCTGAAACCTCTCTGCAAGCTCTCCAAGGCCTTGGGCGGGGGGAGAGAGATAGCCACAAGGCACAGGCGGCGCCTTTCATCACTGCCGAACTTCGTTCGATGCAGTTGCAAACTTCGGGAAGAAGGTCACCCCTAGAACCGGGCATTTCCTCTGCGGGGCGGCACGTGAGCATACCTCTGAGACATAACTCTGTTAGTCGACTTCCCTTGAACTCTTTTTTCAAAGTTCGTTCAAGCACTTACTAAAATGCGCGTCGAAGCCGATTCTCCTTAGTCGAGAATGTTGGGCATGAACATCCTTTAGTTCCTCACCCAGTCGGGTGTTGGCATCTTGGAGATTATTTTTCTCATGCCTGAACCTTGTAAGCACATTCTCACCGGCCTTTAACCGGCGCATGAGCTGTTGCTTGTCCGGATCTATCCCGGCGCCATCTGCAATATTATTGTCAGACTTATACACACACCGCACTTCACAAATTACTCATCTTTTGAAGCATATATTACGGAGGGTCTCTTTGGCTTCCCCTGCTGCGGCTAGTCTTGACCTCAAGTTGGGCTTTGCACTCCTCCGGCTCACAGGACATTTGGGTATTCTTTTCGGAAGATCTGCACAATAAATGATCCTTAAATCAGTTATTCTAACTATTTCAAGTCTCGGGGTCTACTGGCATATATAACTGTCAAATTTTCTCACCCGTATGTCTTTTACATACTGCTCCGTGGCTCTGGTTAGAGCATTTTGAGCGGCAAGGAGGTGCGCATCTCCCGAATTGAAGGCATCCAATGCCTCTGGGGAGAAACATGCATCACGAAGAACTGTCCGGCCACGCCTGTGATTCATGGCACTCTCCACCTCGGAATTGGTGGCAGATAATCTATCGGCATCCTCTGTCGGAGGAGCATCCGACGCATGCCTCGTGTTCACCTCCGCCTCTGGACCTGGCTTTGGAGCCTGGCGAACGGAGGATTGATTGGCAACCTCTACGGATATAGTCCGGCGAGCACTCTTCTTCCTAAAAAAGCACGAGCATTAGTATGCCTCCCGGGAATAAAACCTGGGAGCAAAATGACACGCCATATCGTTGCATCAGCGTTTCAATCTGGACTGCACTTCTTTTCGTCCTGTTGGGCCTTGCTGTCCCTTGTTGACTGGCCATCGCAGGCTCGGCCTTCCGCCTCAAGGACTTCCCCTGCGAAACACCATTGGTATACCGTGATCAAATACACGCACGGATGGGTCATTTTCGAAGTGTTGGGACTTCGGTCTCAGTTACCTGCGAGGCGGGAAGTATTCCGGGGTAATCGGCCGTAATGACAACCAAGGCATTATCGATGCTCAGTTGGTGAAATACCCCGTCAATCAGCTCCACCGATATGTCCGGATCCTCTTGGGAGGTGGGATCGAGGAACTGTTCCAGATCCTCGGGTTGTGGAGACGGGCAGTTTATATCCTTTACGACCCGGCGCAGTTCTACGCCGAAATCAAAAAATGAGATACTCGACTATGGGAGTATGGATCGGATAGGCAAAAATAAAATGTCCGCTTACCCAGCTTGGAGGATTGTTCATAGAAAATCCGCCATGCGGATTGACGCGGAGAAATTCCTCCTCCTCTCCCTTGTACAATGCGGACAAGATCTTCATCGGATCGGCGACCGATCCCGCCCCTACTGACGCGGCGGGTGGCATCATCCTCCCCGTTGAAATCCCACATGGGGTGGCCTCTATACTGGAGCGGCTGCACCCCCCGCATAATGCATGTCGCCATGACCCCGATCATGGTCAGTCCGGAATGAGCTAACAGCCTAATTCGGCTCATCAGTGCAGAGGCGTCCTGTCGTTTTTCCGCCGAGGGCTCCGTGGGCGCCGACTTAAGCGTTTCTTCAAAGGCGTTATTGAACTTCGGGAGACCGATCCGAATAGGGTCGGCGAAGGACATCTTCTATATAAAACCATTCCAAAGACCAGTCTTCGGATGCCTTCTTTGGGGTTCCGGATAGATATCCAGTCCTGGCGATGTGCCATAGTTCGGCTCCGCCCACTTGATATATTGACCCCTCTTGAGAACGGGGCACAAGGAAGAATAGCTTCTTCCACAGCACAAAATGAGCCTCGAAGACCAAAAACAGCTCGCAAAGGGCCACGAAGCCCGCGATATGCAAAATGGAGGCAGGCGTAAGGTTGTGCAACTGGAGGCCGTAGAACTCCAAGAGCCCCCGGAGAAACGGATGAATTGGAAATCCAAACCCTCTTATCAAATAAGAGACGAAGCATACCCGCTCTCCTTTGGAGGGGCTAGGGACGCTCTCCGCTTGCTTTCCGCCCTTATAGGTGGCGAGTCCGGCTCGAACCGGAACCTTGAAGGCTGGGGGAAGGAATCCCTTGGTTTGGAGCGTCACTAACTCGTTGTACGGGACAGAGCATCTCTCCCAATCTCTAGGCCAAGGGCTGGGAGGGCGAGAGGAGGAGCCGCGTCGACTGTCCATGATGGAGTGGATTTCTGTCAGATGCGCTCTGATGAATGCTCGCGAAGGGAGGATGGTGTGATTCGGATCTAGATCCTTGTCTCTTTTATAGGCAGCTCATTTGCACAGTTAGGGGGGTAAATGTAAAAATACCCTGGCTTTTTGCATTCGTCCAACACGTGGAAGATGGCCATTATTGGGCGTGGAAGCCGAGGAGCGCAATATTCACAGGAAGCCGGACGCTATTCAGCGGTACACAGATTTGGAGCGAGAACCCGCCTTGCAATCTTGAAGACAATCTGGCGCGGACTCATCGCCATTGAAGCCTGGTTAGGGGATCTTGAGGAGTCTGGATTAGGGGTGTCGGGATAGCTGAACTATCACCTTTGGCGGACTCTGGACTATGAAGATACAAGATTGAAGACTTCGTCCGTGTGCGGATGGGACTTTCCTTGGCGTGGAAGGCAAGCTTGGCGATCTGGTATGTAGATCTCCTACCATTGTAACCGACTACGTGTAACCCTAACCCTCTTGGTGCCTATATAAACGGAGGGTTTTAGTCCGTGGGGCGAACAACAATCATACCATAGGCTAGCTTCTAGGGTTTAGCCTCTCGATCTCGTGGTAGATCTACTCTTGTACTACCCATATCATGAATATCAATCAAGCGGGAGTAGGGTTTTACCTCCATCGAGAGGGCCCGAACACAGGTAAGAACATCATGTCCCTTGTCTCCTGTTACCATCCGCCTAGATGCATAGTTGGGACCCCCTACCGAGATCCGCGGTTTGACACCGACAAGGAGCATGAAGATAAATCGGTGACTGAGCAAGGCGCTGAATACCACCAAGAAATACGGACCGAGCTCGAGTGCGGGAGGAGCTTCAGCAGGCGGAAAAATCGCGGTGGAGGCTCCTATTGGCTCTGACAAGTTCTTGATCAATCGCTCCCTTGATGGGATGCTGGAGCTGGCGGGACATCTGTGGACTGGCGAAAAATGCGGTGATGCTATGGAGTTCTTCAAAGATCAGGGTGAAAAGGAGGTGGAGAAGCTTTTTTGGTCGCAGTTCTATGCTCCCACTCGCCCGCTGCCGTTAAGTGATAAGATGGCTGATGTGGAGGAGCTTCATATGCTGTCCGGGCTTGCGATGCGGTCTGTAATAGATCATCTTTGGCCAAAGGAGCCTAAGCCGGACAACTACTTTGGTTTAGTGCAACAGTTCCTAGGGGCCGTGCCCCGGATCGATGCCATGAGGAGGTCAGCATGCATAGAGGGTGCGTGGATGGCCCTTGCACGCATTAAGGTGTATTGGACGGATATGGATGCCACTATGATAGCGTGTCGAGGATCGGTAGGGGTCGATATCGGCCGGGCACTACTTGGCGCGAGTCACGGAGGTGCCCGCTGATAGAAGCCTTGATGCTGAAGGATCTCCTCTTGAGTGATGATTCAAATTATTATAAAACATTTTGAATAGAAGGTTATATTTATAATTTGTGTCTGAAAATATGATTGTGTCCCCTGTGCTGCCGTTTATATATATATATTTATATATATATATATGTGTGTGTGTGTGTGTGTTCACCGGCGGCCTCTCTGTGCACATTCACACACACGCACACACACACACACACACACACACACACATATATATATATATATATATATATTTATGTATATATATATGTGTGTGTGTGTGTGTGTGTGTGTGTGTGTGTGTAATCCGAAAGATAGCAGTCGTTGGCTTCAGCCCCCATGCATACAATGCGGGGGTGTTCGCGAAAAAATGTGCCTGATCAATCTTTATCCAACGTCTTGGTCTGGCAAGGAGGTGATCGCACGTCGAACTAGGCAACCGGACTATATAGCTGTAATACTTTCGCTTAGCCACGGGATTCTAATATTGGGGCTACTATGTAGCCCCTAGTACCATCGCGTGCATCCGAATACGAGCGCGTATGTACATGGCCGGGAAATGGCCCTTCGTTAAGGCGGAGGAATCCTAGAGATTCGGTGAGTCGTCAGTGGTTGACCGTCTCTCATTTGTATCATGGACGGTCGATTTTTGACTTTCTCTCTTGAGGTGCTCATCCGGAATAACCAGGGCGCAATCGCAGTAGTTCTCCTTTGGCCACCTTAGCCGATTATAACGGAATGTAAGGTGGCAAACCCAGGAGCTGGGCAATCCCAACATTTGACCAAAGACATGATTCGGAGCTGATGCATATAAGGCCAAACTCGTGACACCGAACACTCCCGAAGGTATTCGGACTTTCTAACAGATGATGGGCTCAAGAATGCCCATTCATTATAAACCCTATATGTCCAGGTGCGTGCATTAATCTGTCATGGCGTAATGCCAAAAAACGGCAGTGTCCTCTGTGGGTATGGAACCCGTGGGATGATGAAACAACAAGAGGCAATAGAAAAGGTTTACACAGGGGCTTAATCTAAAAAGAAACCTGTTGGACGGGGCCCTGCTACAGGTCTGCGCCTTTGTCTCTGTTGTGCCGCATCTTGGAAGGGTATCGCGCGAACGTTGTCTGCGGAAAAAGGGGATCTCATAGAAGAGTGCAACGTAAGTGTGCGATGGATAGTAGAAAATGTAAAATGCTGGCCTGCCAATAAGGTTGAGCCGAGAGTGTGGGGCTTTATTATTAGCCCCTGGTGTCCTCTATAGGATTACATATACAATTGCCCTAGTTTAATGTGGGTTGCCGGACTCGTCTAACCGTGTCCGTGGTCTTAATGACCTGGTATAATTTTGTTTCGAGGCCGCTTATAGTCCGACCGCTAGGGCCGTCGCGTATCCCTCTGCGCGCGAAAGGCGCTCTGTTGTTCCGCTAACGGTGATGACGCCGCGTGGACCGGGCATCTTGAGTGTAAGGTAGCCATAATGCGGCAATGCGTTGAAGCGGGCGAAGGCCATTCTTCCAAGCAATGCTTGATAGCTGCTTTGGAAGGGTGCGATGATGAAGACTAGGTCTTCTCTTCTGGAGTTACCTGGAGAGCCGAATGTTACCTCCAGTATCACGGAGCCCTTGCTATAGGCTTCAACGCCTGGTATCACCCCTTCAAAGGTGGTGTGAATCTTGCTGATTCTGGATGAGTCTATCCCCATCCTACGGACAGTGTCCTCATATATTAAATTGAGACTGCTACCACTGTCCATGAGGACATGAGTGAGATGGTATCTGTCAATTATTGGGTCAAGCACCAAGGCATTTGATCTTTCGTGCCGAATGCTAGTTCGGCTATCTAGGTGATCGAAGGTGATCGAACAAGACATCCAACAGTTAGGTGTGGGTACAATGGGCTCTATATCGCGTGCATCTTTATGGGCGCGTTCGTTCCTTCCCAAGGATGTACGAGTCGCGTGGATCATGTTCACTGTTTTAACCTCTGGCAGGAATGTTTTCTGTCCCCCAGTGTTCGGTTGGCGAGGTTCATCCTCGTCTCCACTTGGTGTTTCCCTTCCCTCGTGCTCGGCGTTTAGTTTGCCGGCCTGCTTGAAGACCCAGCACTCTCTGTGCGTGTGGTTCGCAGGTTTGTTGGGGGTGCCATGAATTTGGCATAGTCTATACAGAACTCTGTTCAAACCGGACGGTCCCTCTTTACTGCCTTTTGGTTGCTTATTTTTCTGGTTGGGTCGAGAGCCTCAGAATCCGGCATTAACCGTTATGTTGTCCGGGCTCACTTCCTTGTTTTGGCGTTTGTTTTTATTACGCTGTGGCTTCCCGTTGCCGTCCCTTGTTTCGGATGTGCTGGGGTCGCTGGTGCCTTTACGGGCAAGCCAGCTATCTTCTCCCGCACAAAAGCGGGTCATAAGACTTGTTAGGGCTGCCATCGTCCTTGGCTTTTCTTGGGTGAGGTGTCTGGCGAGCCACTCGTCCCGGATGCTGTGCTTGAATGCCGCTAAGGCTTGACATCGGACGATCAACAATTGATTCTTCTTAGTGAGAATCTGTTCCAAAGCTTGCGGGCAGACTCTCGGGTTGTTGGATTATGTGACTTAAATCGTCAGCGTCCGGAGGCCGGACATAAGTCCCTTGAAAATTGGCCCTGAAAGCGTCCTCTACTTCTTCCCAGCTCCCGATTGAATTTTCAGGGAGGCTTTTCAACCAGTGCCGGGCTGGTCCCTTTAGTTTGAGGGGAAGGTATTTGATGGCATGGAGGTCATCTCCACAAGCCATTTGTATGTGGAGGATAAAGTCCTCGATCCAGACCCCTGGGTCTGTCGTTCCGTCGTATGCCTCTATGTTTACAGGTTTAAAGCCCTGTGGGAATTCATGGTCTAGTACTTCATCAGTAAAGCACACGGGGTGAGCAGCCCCTCTGTGTTTGGACGCGCTGTGGCATGCCGTCGGCTATTGTTGTGTTCGGTGTTTATTCCGAACTGGTGTTTGGTTGTCAAAATTGTTTTGACGGCCATAGTCCCTCGCCGGGGTGTCTCCTTTAGATCCGTAGATGGACCTAGCTGCGTGATACGTCTCCAACGTATCTATAAATTTTTATTGCTCCATGCTACTTTATCTACTGTTTTGGACTATATTGGGCTTTATTTTCCACTTTTATATTCTTTTTGGGACTAACCTATTAACCGGAGGCCCAGCCCGAAGCATTGTTTTTTGCCTATTTCGGTGTTTCAAAAGCGGAATATCAAGCGAGTCCAAGCGGAATGAAACCTTCGAGCGTGATTTTCTCACGAATGTGATCCAGAGACTTGGAACCTACTCCAAGAAGTGCAGGCGGTCACGGCGGTGGGCGCCCCAGGTGCGCCCCTACCTCGTGGGCCCCTGTTGCTCCACCGGCGTACTCCTTCCTCCTATATATACCTATGTATCCCCAAGCGATCGAGCAGGGCCAAAACCTAATTCCACCGCCGCAACCATACATATCCACGAGATCCCATCTTGGGGCCTGTTCCGGAGCTCCACCGGAGGGGGCATCCACCATGGAGGGCTTCTACATCAACACTATAGACCTTCGGGCCCATAGCTAGTAGCTAGATGGCTTCTTCTCTCTTTTTGGATCTCAATACAATGTTCTCCCCCTCTCTCGTGGAGATCTATTCGATGTAATCTTCTTTTTGTGGTGTGTTTGTTGAGACCGATGAATTGTGGGTTTATGATCCAGTATTATCTATGGAAAATATCTGAATCTTCTCTGAATTCTTTTATGTATGATTGAGTTATCTTTGCAAGTCTCTTCGAATTATCCTTTTTGGTTTGGCCAACTAGATTGGTAGTTCTTGCAATGGGAGAAGTGCTTAGCTTTGGGTTCAATCTTGCGATGACCTTTCCGAGTGACAGAACGGGCAGCAAGGCACGTATTGTATTGTTGCCATCGAGGATAACAAGATGGGGTTTTTATCATATTGCATGAATTTATCCCTCTACATCATGTCATCTTGCTTAAAGTGTTACTCTGTTTTTAACTTAATACTCTAGATGCATGTTGGATAGCGGTCGATGAGTGGAGTAATAGTAGTAGATGCAGAATCGTTTCGATCTACTTGTCTCGGACGTGATGCCTATATACATGATCATTGCCTAGATATATTCATAACTATGCTCAATTCTGTCAATTGCTCAACAGTAATTTGTTCACCCACCATAGAATACTTATGCTCTTGAGAGAAGCCACTAGTGAAACCTATGGCCCCCGGGTCTATTCTCATCATATCAATCTCTATAGCTTTATTACTTGCTTTGTTTTTACTTTGCCTTTTACTTTTCACTTTGCATCTATCTATCAAAAATACCAAAAATATTATTTATCATCTCTATTAGATCTCACCCTCGTAAGTGACCATGAAGGGATTGACAACCCCTAATCGCGTTGGTTGCGAGTAGCTATCGTTTTGTGTAGCTACGAGGGACTTGTGCGTGGTCTCCTACTGGATTGATACCTTGGTTCTCAAAAACTGAGGGAAATACTTACCTACTTTGCTGCATCATCCTCTCCTCTTTGGGGAAATCCAACGCAGTGCTCAAGAGGTAGCAAGAAGAATTTACGCACCGTTGCGGGAGGCTCACATAAACAAGTCAACCATACCAAGTACCCATCGCAATCCCTATCTCTCGCATTACATTATTTGCCATTTGCCTCTCGTTTTCCTCTCCCCCACTTCACCCTTGCCGTTTTATTCGCCCTCTCTTTCCTAATCTCCTCCTCTTTTTCCCGTTTGCCTTTGCCTTTCTGTTTGCTTGTGTGTTAGTTTGCTCGTTTGTCACGATGGCTCTACCTAGATTTGGTGACCTTCACCTTAAAAGGCTAGAGGAGAAAGAAAGCAATGTCATAAAGTTTATGGTTTTGCAATTTGAGCACAATAATTTCTTTAGAAATGAGCTTAAGGAACAAAAGAGTTTTATGAGTTATATGAATAAAGAACTCGATGATATGTCTAAAGAATTTGATGGTATAAGGGCCCAAATTGCTCGTCTTGAAAAGATGACCGTTGAAATTTCGGATATGCAAGCTACCTTAGTCAATAAGATGGCCGCTAAACCGAATTCCTATGAAAATCAAGACGAAGATCTAAAAGTTATTGATGTGTCCCCCATTAAATCTTTGTTTTGCGATATGAATCTTGATGAAACTGAATATGATCTTCCTTTACCTAGAAGGCGTTCTAAGAATTCGGAGTTTCTAGATCTTGATGATGAAATTGATGAAAGTGGGATTGAAATAAATAAAAATCGAGATGTTGCTAAACCCACTATTTTGGATCTCAAGGAATTTAATTATGAAAATTGCTCTTTGATTTGTTGTATTTCCTTGTTGCAATCCGTGCTAGATTCTCCTCAAGCTTATAGTCAAAATAAGGCTGAGGGAGTCCTAGACTAGGGGGTGTCCGGACAGCCGGACTATCATCGTCCGCCGGACTCCGAGACCATGAAGATACAAGATTGAAGACTCCGTCCCGTGTCTGGATGGGACTTTCCTTGGCGTGGAAGGCAAGCTTGGCGATACGGATATGTAGATCTCCTACCATTGTAACCGACTCTGTGTAACCCTAGCCCTCTCCGGTGTCTATAGAAACCGAAGGGCTTTAGTCCGTAGGACATAACCTCCATTACAACAATCATACCATAGGCTAGCTTTTAGGGTTTAGCCTCCTTGATCTCGTGGTAGATCCACTCTTGTACTACCCATATCATCAATATTAATCAAGCAGGACGTAGGGTTTTACCTCCATCAAGAGGGCCGAACACAGGTAAAACATCGTGTCCCTTGTCTCCTGTTACCATCCGCCTAGCGCCTGATTCGGGACCCCCTACCGAGATCCGCGGTTTGACACCAACATTGGTGCTTTCATTGAGAGTTCCTCGTATCGTCACCGATAGGCTTGATGGCTCCTTCAATCGACAACAACATCGTCGGTGAGACTTTTCTCCCGGACAGATCTTCGTATTCAGCGGCCGCCTTGCGGGCAATTAAGCAGCCATCTGGAGCGGATCAGCTTCGCCCCTGGCCGTCAGGTCAGGTTGAAGCCTAAACTTCATGGCCGACATCGCGGGGACTTGCTCTTGACGGACTCGGCGGCAACCGAGCAGCGCGCGCTATCACGATGGGCATGATTTAGCTCTGCCGCCGGACAGTGCCTTGGTGGCCGCACATGAATCCGCCCCGGCCCTTAGTCCGGAGCCGATAGCGCAGATCGAGGACCGGTGGCTAGACACCGCCTCTGGGGCTGCACCTTCCACGACGATGGAGCCGAACACTAACCGTGTCCCTTGTAAAGCTCGTGACTCCGAGGCGTCGGACTCCCTGCCGGACTCCAAACCTCCTGCGCCCCTGCCAATCGAATCTGATTGGGCGCCGATCATGGAGTTCACTGCCACGGACATCTTCCAACACTCACCCTCTGGCGACATCCTAAATTTGCTAAAACATCTCTCGCTATCCGGAGAGCCCTGGCCGGATTATGGCCAGGATGGTTGGGATGCAGACGACGAAGAAATTGAAAGCCCTCCCACCACCCACTTTGTAGCCACTATCGACGATCTAACAGACATGCTAGACTATGACTCCGAAGACATCGATAGTATGGACGACGATGCCGGAGACGATCAAGAACCAGCACCTACAGGGCACTGGAAGACCACCCCAACACATGACATATATATGGTGGATACCCCAAAAGGAAGCGACGACGAGGAACAACGGGGCGCGGCAAAGGATAATCCCGCCGATAAACAACCAAAGGGGCGATGCAAGCGCCGCCCTAAGCCCCGCCTTGACAAAGACAGCATTCCTAATGACCCAGCGTTAGAGCGAGGGCAAACCCGATGGGCAGCGAACATGCAACCAAGCAACCGTCCGAGCAGGGCGAACGGATAATCAATCAATCCGGCGAAACCAACAGTCCGGACAACCTCACACCGGACATACTACCGGAGCACAAAAACCTTCACGGAAGACTCGTCGCCACCGCAAGAAGCTTGAAGAAGGAAAAACGGAAGCTCAAAACAGCGGAAGACATACTCAGAATGAGGTGGAGCAAAGTGCTCAATACCGCAGACAAATACGGCAATGGCCATCAATCAAAAGCTACGGCGAAAGCTGCTGCGAATTTGTGAGGAGGCCATAGAGCCCCCACGGTCAAAAAACAAAGAGGCGCTGGCGGATAGGCGGCTAGATGATAGGCTAAAATCTACAAGCAGCGCCGCACACAAGCCGACTCACGACCCTGGGAAAACGGATGGCCCAGCCAGGTCCATTTACGGGCCAAAAAAGAGGGCCCCAAGAAGTAACACAACACGCCAAGTGTCCGAAGACAGCGGTACACCCAAATCTGAGGCGCCGCACACCACTATGTTTCACCAATAAGGTCTTTGGATCATGAATTCGGCGGGGTTTAAACCCATAAACATAGAGGCCTCTGACGGAACAACAGACCACAGAGTGCGGATGAGGATTACATACTACACATACATATGGCTAGAGGAGATGATCTCACGGCATAAAATATCTACCCTCAAGCTCAAAGGGCCAGCTCGACACTTGGCTCAAAAGCCTCGAAAACACTTGTTGGAAGTTGGGAAGAGCTCGAGGCGTTTAGAACAAATTATCAAGGGACTTCGTCCGCCCTCCGGATCTGAGACGATCTAAGTCATATAACTCAACAGCCGGAGAGTCGTGGCATAAATTCTGGAACAGGTTCCTTACTAAAAAGAACCAAATAGTCATTGTCCGGACGCGAAGCCTTAGCAGCTTTTAAACACAGCGTCCGAGGCGAATGGCTTGCCGGACACCTCGGCCAAGAGAAGCCGAGGACAATGTCGCTAACGGCGTCATGACCGCTTTTGCGCGGGGAGGATAGCTGGCTAGCAAGATGCAGCACCAGCGACCGAGTACATCCGAGTAGAGATGGAAGCGGAAAATCACGGCCGAGAAAGGATCGGCGCGGAATAAAGAAAAAAGCCCAAAGAATCTGGCGGTCGGCGCGGATTCAAAACTTCATGACCAAACAACAAAACAACGCCTCTTAAGGATAACGGTGATGAGCTATCAACAAAGAAAATTTTGGACGGATATGTCAAATCCACAGTACCCGGAAGGCACGCAAACCACACCCACCAAGATTGTTGGGTTTTCAAACAGTCCAGCCGACTAAATGCGAACACAAGGGCTCGGCGCATCAGCGAGGATGATGATAAACCCCAAGCGAGCACCGGAAAACAAAGACTTTCCCACAAGAAGTCAAAGCAGTAAACTCACTTCATGTGATAAGACGGAAAAACAATGCGGCACCCGCTAAGACGGGTCTCGCACGGTCCACCCCAGCGGAACCTCGAGATTGGATGTCAAAACCAATCACTTTTGACCACCTAGATTACTCCAGAAGTATTCGGAATGCAGGATGGACTGCTCTGATATTGGATCCTATAATCAACGGACTACAACTTACACAAGTCCTGATGGACGGAGGCAGCGATCTAAACCTACTATATCCAAACACAATGCGCAAGTTGGGGATAGACGTTACTAAAATTCAACATAGCGGCACTTCCTTCAAAGGAGTGACGCCAGGCCCTTACGCCAAGTGCACAGGCTCCTTATTACTAGAAGTTGTGTTCGGGTCACCAAACAACTTCCGACGCGAAAAACTAATCTTTCATGTCGCCCTGTTCAAAAGTAGCTATCAAGCACTATTGGGGCGTGAAGCTTTTATGCGCTTCAATGCCATACCACATTCTGGCGTCTCTTACACTTAAAATGCCGGTCCATGTGGCACCATTTCATTCGAGGTCATTTAAAGACCCGAACACGGCTAGGCGAGTCCGGCATAAATAAGCTAGGGGCTCCCTAGCCGCACACCCATTCACAAGGGGCTGTGCGTATAAGCAACAACGAGCTAATATAGACTCCGCTTTACTTGTTAATATTTTTCATATACCTTTTTCGCATGATTTCCTTTCAAACTAAGTTCCTCTCTTTTACGGATGAACAACATGCACACCCATCGGGATAACGGCTGCGCGGAACCACGGTAGCGAGGCGTGCGGTAGGGACCCGTCGCAAGGATTCTTTTGATTAAGACCTGCGTAAACCTTTTCTTGTCTCTTGTTGCTATAATCCCTGGTTTCTCATTATAACCAGAGTGGAGCTGACGTTTTGGCATCGGCGCGTCGAAGACCTCGCCGTGCACGGACACGGGGGCTTAGGGCATCGTTACGCCCATTATTATAAAGACCGAACACCTTAGGGAGTGTTGGCGTCTCGAGATTAGGCCTTATATGCATCAGCTCGAATCATGTCTTTGGTCAAATGTTGGGTTTTCCGGCTCCTGTGTTTTGCTTCCTTCGTTCCGTATCATCGGCTAAGCGGCACCGGAGAACTCTGCGATTGTGCCCCGATTCGGTGGCGAGCACCTCGATGAAAGCGAAAACTAAGCTGTCATGATAAAGGGAGAGGCTGGTCAACCACTCGATCGACCCTTTGGAATGTTTAGAATTCCTCGCTTTGTGAAGGACCGTTTCGGTCGAGCACACGCAGCGCCCGAATTCGGAGGCGCGGTGCCCCGAGGCTATATCATAGCCCCACCCTCAAACTCAATGGCTAAGTGAAAGTGATAAAGCATCATAGTCCTGTTGCCTCGTTTGCTCGCTACCACCTCCTCAACAGGACCAAGGCGTCGGATTAAGTGTGAAAATCGCTATTTTGCGAACACCCACGCACCTTGTGCGTGGGGCTAAGTCAAACTGCCATCTTCGGGTTATACACTGCATTATACATAAGCGGCCGCATAGGAGATATTTCAATACTTGGGCGCACAAGTATAAGCGATTACATCATAACCATTGTTTTACAAAATAAAACATTCATTTGAATGTAACATTTTTGAAACCTGCGACTCTATTACACGAGCACCACGCATAACCGTAAAATAGTGCTCGGCGGGTAACCGGCTTTCGTCCAAACCCTGGGTTGCAACAGCGGTGGCATCCATCTCCGTCCAATGTGTCTTCACACGGGCAAGGGCCATCCGCGCACCCTCTATGCAGGCCGACCGCTTCATCTCCTTGATATGCAGCACCGCCCCAAGGAATTCCTACAATAAGCCAAAATAGCTCGTCGGCTTGGGCCTCTCCGGCCAGACATGGGTCACGATATCAGTCATGGCAAGTCCGGACAACCTATTTAGCTCAGCCCATTCGCCCAACCGATCGGTCAGCGGAAGTGAACGATCCAGACTATGGAATTGAGACCAAAATAGCTCTTCCGTCTTGTGATCCTTCTGATTTCGGTAGTGCACAATGGCATCCGCCGCACTTGCCGCTAAATCCATATACGGATCCTCCAGACCCCACAGCTGGCCAAGCTGGGCATACTTTGGATGCGTAAACCTATGGCTTAGCAGAAAAGGCTTGCCAGCCACAATGTCTCCGGCCTGACGCAGCTCCTCCTTCTTAGCCCGCATTGCAGAACGGGCATCCTTAGCTTCGGCGGTGGCCTTCCCCAGGTCTTCTCGCTCCGATAGGCGCTCCTTTTCAAGAGCCTCATTGCGGTTGGTAGCATCTTTCAATTTAACGGTCAATTCGGCCACCTCTTCCCTGCTTCGGCAGAGTGCAGCCCTCTCGGCTTCTAACTCCTCGGCCGCCCTCGAGGCAGCCGCGTTGCTTCTTCTGGCTTGCTCCTTGGCTAGAGCAAGTTCTGCCCAAAGGCTCTCCACAGCAGCAGCACCATCTGCGTCAAGCATAAATATTGTAAGAGGTGAGCTTTAGCTCCCTTAATAGGTGACTGCGGAGAATCAATTTACCTTGCGACTCGTCATGTCGCTTGTTGACTAGCGCGATGTCCTCATCCGCTACATCGAGTTGCCACATTAATTCGGCAACTCACCAGTCCGGCTAGCCCCCGGACTATCCGCCACCTGCATAGGAAAGGCGACACTCAATACCTGCGATTTTGATCCTCGGCACGCTATCGCTTTCGACAACCTACCGAGTCTTAGGGGCTACTATCTATACAGGGCGCACTTTCATGTGCAAAACTGTCAAAAAGGTGCGTCGTTTTTACGTACCTCAAACCCCACCAGCAAACTCCTGACGTCATTGTGCAATCCGCTTTCGGCGGACGAAATCCTTCCGATCACCATGCTCATCAATGCACGGTGATCTTCTGAGACGGAAGCCCTCTCAAGCAGATCCTTCAGCTCCCCCGGCCGAACACTAGTCGGCGCCGAACTCTTCGGTTCTGCCGGACTCGGGGATACCCTCCGTGATGACACTTCAGGTTCGTCCGCCCTATCCGACGGCGCAGCAGACGGAGGCGTCTCGCTCTCCATCATCTCCGGACGAAGACCCCCCGAAGACGAGCTCATCTGAGAAGGTTGCAGATCCGAACTACAAGGTAAAAATTTCGGTTATCCTCAGAAGCACAAATAGGGATGTTTCTCATTAATGAATTCCCCTTTTCCTACTCACGGCTCGCTGGAGGGCTGATTCTTTAGAGAAGATTGTACGACCGGGGCCTCCCCGGACGCTGGACCCTCTGGTGAAGATTTCTTCCCCCGCTTAGAGGCTTTGGCCTCCGGGTCTTCGGAGGCGGTCCTCTTCTCTCCCTGGAGGGAGGGATTCTCGATCCCCCCTTCTTCAAGTGCCCTCTTGGGCAAGGCGGTAGCTCCTCTATTTTCCCCTTCGCCTCCTTCTGAAGGCGCGACCTCCAACATTCTGACCAGCATGGGCTCCGGTGCGGTCTCTGGGAGGGGGGCCGGACACCTTGTCAGCTTTGCTTGCGCGATCCACTCCTGTTGGAGGATAACGGGTTAAAAAGCGAATTATGAAAATAAAACAAACGGTACGTCCAAGCACGGAGCTACTTACTCGAGTATCCAGGCGATTGCAGCTTAGGCCGGCATCCTCGGTCAATTCCGGACACACCACCTGTGATCCGAAGAACAACTTATACATCTCCACGGGTGTCATACCCATGAAGTGTTGGAGAATCCTTGGTCCCTCGGGATTGAACTCCCATAGCCGGAGAGGACGGCGTTTGCAGGGCAGGAGACGCCTAATTAGCATAACCTGCACCACCACGATCAGATCGATCTCCCTCGCCTGGAGGTCTCGAATTCGGCCCTGCAATAGGGGCACGTCTTTTGACGGCCCCCAATTGAGCGCTTGGTTGACCCACGACTTCAACCGTCGTGGAGGTCCTGAGTGGAATGGGGGCGGCGGCTTCTGCCTGCTGACCTTCGGAGTGGTGATATAGAACCACTCCCGTTGCCACAGGCCGAGCTCCTCTTGGAAGGAGCCCTCGGGCCACGGGGCATCGGCCCTCCTGCTTATGGCCGCCCCGCCGCACTCTGCTTGACACCCCCCAATCATCTTCAGCTCCACATTGAAGGTCTTTAGCCACAGGCCGAAGTGGGGGTGGCGTGAAAAAGGCCATGAGCGACAATAAATGCGGAAATATGGAGGATGGACTCCGGAGCCAAGTCATGGAATTCCAACCCATAGTAAAACATGAGCCCTCTCACAAAAGGATCCGTCGAGAAGCCTAAACCCCGACGGAGGTGGGATACAAAGACGACATACTCGCCGGGCTCGGGGGTGGGGATGGCCTGCCCTTGACAAGCAGCTGTCTGAAACCTCGTAAGGCAAGTACTTGGCTTTGGCGCAGCTTTAGCACGTCCTCCTCCGTGACGGAGGAGGGCATCCACCGGCCCTAAAGGTCGGAGCCGGACATTGTTGAAGGTCTGAAGCGCTCGAATCTGGGGCTCTGAGTGTTTGGAACTTGGAGCAAGGAGAGGATTTGATGGAAGATTGAAGAGAAGAAACGAGCCTTGGTCCTATTATAAAGAGGGGAAATACCAAGAGTCGTCTCCGTGATCGTTCAGGATTCGCCTTCGATAGAGGTGGCGTGGCGACGGGCGCGGTCGGGTTACCCACGCCCGTATTAATGAGAATCCCGGAATAAGGGGAACACAATCTCTTCTTCGACAAGACGTGCCAAGGAAACCGCTTCGCTAAACGCGCTAAGGCGGTATAATAAAAAACGATTCAAGTAAAGGCTTGGTAGTGGTGTGACATCACGCCGCAAACTACGTCAGCAAATTGAACTTGTGTACATTTTATTGTCTCTACGGCGGAATGTGGAATTTATTTTGCAGAGCCGGACACTATCCTGGTGTTCACAATGTTTTCTGGATTAATCATAGGAGGAACCCGCCTTGCAATGCCGAACATTATGCGCGCCGGACTTATCGTCATTGAAGCAAGGTTCGAGGGAGCTCTTGAGGAGTCTGGACTAGGGGTGTCGAACAGCGGACTATCATCGTCCGCGGACTCGAGACCACGAAGATACAAGATTGAAGACTCCGTCCCGTGTCCGGATGGGACTTTCCTTGGCGTGGAAGGCAAGCTTGGCGATACGGATATGTAGATCTCCTACCTTTGTAACCGACTCTGTGTAACCCTAGCCCTCTCCGGTGTCTATATAAACCGAAGGGCTTTAGTCCGTAGGACATAAACTCCATTACAACAATCATACCATAGGCTAGCTTTTACGGTTTAGCCTCCTTGATCTCGTGGTAGATCCACTCTTGTACTACCCATATCATCAATATTAGTCAAGCAGGACGTAGGGTTTTACCTCCATCAAGAGGGCCCGAACCTGGGTAAAACATCGTGTCCCTTGTCTCCTGTTACCATCCGCCTAGACGCACAGTTCGGGACCCCCTACCCGAGATCCGCCGGTTTTGACACCGACAAAGGCCTTTACTGAACACATTGTTGATGCCTTGATGCAATCTTATGAAGAAAAACTTGAGTTGAAAGTTTCTATCCCTAGAAAACTCTAGGATGAGTGGGAACCTACTATGAAAATTAAAATAAAAAATTATGAGTTTCTTGCTTTGTGTGATTTGGGTGCTAGTGTCTCCACTATTCCCAAAGCTTTGTGTGATTTGCTAGATTTCCGTGATTTTGATGATTGCTCTCTAAACTTGCATCTTGCAGATTCCACTATTAAAAGCCTATGGGAAGAGTTAATGAAGTTCTTATTGTTGAAAATAGGGATTATGTGCCCATAGATTTTATCGTTCTTGATATAGATTGCAATCCTTCATGTCTTATTATTCTTGGTAGACCTTTCCTTAGAACGATTGGTGCAATTATTGATATGAAGGAAGGGAAAATTAGATTCCAATTCCCCTAAAGAAGGGCATGGAACACTTCCCTAGAAAAAAAATAAAATTACCATATGAATCTATAATGAAAGCCACTTATGGATCACCTACCAAAGATGGCAATACCTAGATCTATCCTTGCTTTTATGCCTAGCTAGGGGCGTTAAACCATAGCACTTGTTGGGAGGCAACCTAATTTTATTTTGTGTTTTTTGTTTTTGCTTCTATTTAGGAATAAATAATCCATCTATCCTCTGTTTGGATGTGGTTTTATCTTTTAATTAGTGTTTGTGCCAAGTAGAACCTATAGGATAACCTACGATGATAGTTGATTTGATTCTGCTGAAAAACAGAAACTTTGCGCGCGCGAATATAATTTTGTTAAATCACAGGAACGTGCTTTTGCGTTGATTATTTTTGATGCTGATCAATAAACAAATTTTCCAGGATTTCCTATTTTGGTAGAATTTTTAGAGTTCCAGAAGTTTGCGTTCGTTACAGATTGCTACAGACTGTTCTGTTTTTGACAGATTCTGTTTTGCGGGTGTTGTTTGCTTATTTTGATGAATCTATGGCTAGTAATTTGTTTATAATCCATATAGAAGTTGGAATAAAGTAGTATTAACACCAATATAAATAAATAATGAGTTCATTACAGTACCTTGAAGTAGTCTTTTGTTTTCTTTCTCTAACAGAGCTCACGAGATTTCTGTTGAGTTTTGTGTTGTGAAGTTTTCAAGTTTTGGGTGAATTCTTTTGATGGATTATGGAACAAGGAGTGGCAAGAGCCTAAGCTTGGGGATGCCCATGGCACCCCCAAGATAATCCAAGGACACCAAAAAGTCAAAGCTTGGGGATTCCCCGGAAGGCATCCCCTCTTTCGTCCACTTCCGTCGGTAATTTACTTGGAGCTATATTTTTATTTACCACATGATATGTGTTTTGCTTGGAGCGTCTTGTATTATTTGCGTCTTTGCTTGTTAGTTTACCACAATCATCCTTGCTGTACACACCTTTTGAGAGAGACATACATGAATTGGAATTTGTTAGAATAATCTATGTGCTTCACTTATATCTTTTGAGCATGATAATTTTGCTCATAGTGCTTCACTTATATCTTTTGAGCGTGATAATTTTTGCTCTAGTGCTTCACTTATATCTTTTAGAGCACGGTGGTGGATTTGTTTTAAAGAAACTATTGATCTCTCATGCTTCACTTAGATTATTTTGAGAGCCGTTAATAGCATGGTAATTTGCTTAATGTTAATATACTTGGTGTTCAAGATATGTGAAACTTTCTTTTGAGTGCGTTGAATACTAAGATAAGTTTGATGCTTGATAATTGTTTTGTGATATGGAGATGATAATATCAAAGTCATGCTAATTGGGTGATTATGAATTTGAGAAATGCTTGTGTTGAAGTTTGCAAGTCCCGTAGCATGCACGTATGGTTAAAGTTGTGTAACAAATTTGAAATATGAAGTGTACCTGGCTTGTGCATCCTTATGAGTGGCGGTCGGGGACGGCGATGGTCTTTTCCTACCAATCTATCCCCTAGGAGCATCGCGCAGTACTTGATTTTGATGACTTCTAAATTTTTGCAATAAGTATATGAGTTCTTTTGACTAATGTTGAGTCCATGGATTATCGCACTCTCACCTTTCCGCCTTGGCTAGCCTCTTGATGCAGCGCATTGCCCTTTCTCACCTTGAGAGTTGGTGCAAACTTGGTGCATCAAACCCGTGATCGATACACTCTATCACACATAAACCTCCTTATATCTTCCTCAAAGCAGCCACCATACCTACCTATTATGGCATTTCCATAGCCATTCCGAGATATATTGCCATGCAACTTCCATCATCATCATCATGACATACATTACTTTTGTCATATTGCCATCGCATGATCATGTAGTTGACATCGTATTTGTGGCAAAGCCACCATGCATTATTTCTCATACATGTCACTCTTGATTCATTGCACCATCCCGGTACACCGCCGGAGGCATTCATATAGAGTCATATTTTGTTCTAAGTTTCGAGTTGTAATCCTTATGTTGTAATCAATAGAAGTGTGATGATCATCATTATTAGAGCATTGCCCAAAAAAGAGAAAAAAAGAAAGGCCAAAAGGAAAAAAAGGCCCAAAAAAAAGAAAATAAAAAAGGGGCAATGCTACTATCTCTTTTTCCACACTTGTGCTTCAAAGTAGCACCTTGTTCTTCATGTAGTGAGTCTCATATATTGTGCTTCAAAGTAGCACCTTGTTCTACATGCAGTGAGTCTCATAAGTTGTCTTTTTATACTAGTGGGAATTTTTCATTATAGAACTTGGCTTGTATATTCCTACGATGAGCTTCCTCAAATGCCCTAGGTCTTCGTGAGCAAGCAAGTTGGATGCACACCCACTAGTTTTCTTTTATTGAGCATTCATATCTCTAGTGCATCCGGTGCATGACAATCCCTACTCCTCATGTTGACATCAATTGATGGGCATCTCCATAGCCCGTTGATTAGCCTCGTCAATGTGAGACTTTCTCCTTTTTTGTCTTCTCCACACAATCCCCATCATCATATTCTACTCCACCCATAGTGCTATATCCATGGCTCACGCTCATGTATTGCGTGAAGGTTGAAAAAGTTTGAGATTATTTAAGTATGAAACAATTGCTTGGCTTGTCATCGGGGTTATAGAAGTTGGGAACATCTTTGTGTGACGAAAATGAAGCATAGCCAAACTATATGATTTCGTAGGGATGAACTTTCTTTTGCCATGCAATTTTGAGAAGACATGATTGCTTTGATTAGTATGCTTGAAGTATTATTATTTTTGTGTCAATATGAACTTTTGTCTTGAATCTTTCGGATCTAAATATTCATACCACGATTAAGAAGATTTACATTGAAATTATGCCAAAGTATCACTCCGCATCAAAAATTCTCTGTTTATCATTTACTTACTCGAGGACGAGCAGGAATTAAGCTTGGGGATGCCTGATACGTCTCCAACGTATCTATAATTTTTGATTGCTCCATGCTAATTTATCTACTATTTTGGACTATATTGGGCTTTTTTCCACTTTTATATTATTTTTGGGACTAACCTATTAACCGGAGGCCCAGCCCAGAATTGCTGTTTTTTCCCTATTTCAGTGTTTCGAAAAAACGGAATATCAAACGAGTCAAGCGGAATGAAACCTTGAGAACATGATTTTCTCACGAGCGTGATCCGGAGACTTGGACCCTACTCCAAGAAGTGCCAAAGGCGGTCACGGGGGTGGGCGCCCTCTGGCGCGCTTCTACCTCGTGGGCCCCCTGTAGCTCCACCGATGTACTCCTTCCTCCTATATATACCTACGTATACCCAAGCGATCGAACAGGGCCAAAACCTAATTCCACCGCCGCAACCTTACGTATCCACGAGATCCCATCTTGGGGCCTGTTAGGAGCTCACGAGGGGGCATCCACCACGGAGGGCTTCTCGTCAACACCATAGCCCCTCCGATGAAGTGTGAGTAGTTTACTTCAGACCTTCGGGTCCATAGCTAGTAGCTAGATGGCTTCTTCTCTCTTTTTGGATCTCAATACAATGTTCTCCCCCTCTCTCGTGAAGATGTATTCGATGTAATCTTCTTTTTGCGGTGTATTTGTTGAGACTGATGAATTGTGGGTTTATGATCCAGTATTATCTATGAAAAATATTTGAATCTTCTCTGAATTCTTTTATGTATGATTGAGTTATCTTTGCAAATCTCTTCGAATTATCCTTTTTGGTTTGGCCAACTAGATTGGTAGTTCTTGCAATGGGAGAAGTCTTAGCTTTGGGTTCAATCTTGCGGTGACCTTTCCCAGTGACAGAAGGGGCAGCAAGGCACGTATTGTATTGTTGCCATCGAGGATAACAAGATGGGGTTTTTATCATATTGCATGAATTTATCTCTCTACATGATGTCATGCTTAAAGCGTTACTCTATTTTTAACTTAATTCTCTAGATGCATGCTGGATAGCGGTCGATGAGTGGAGTAGTAGTAGTAGATGCAGAATCGTTTCGATCTACTTGTCTCGGACGTGATGCCTATATACATGATCATTTCCTAGATATACTCATAACTATGCTCAATTCATCAATTGCTCAACGATAATTTGTTCACCCACCGTAGAATACTTATGCTCTTGAGAGAAGCCACTAGTGAAACCTATGGCCCCCGGGTCTATTCTCATCATATCATTCTCTATCGCTTTATTACTTGCTTTGTTTTTACTTTGCCTTTTACTTTTCACTTTGCATCTATCTATCAAAAATACCAAAAATATTATTTATCATCTCTATCAGATCTCACCCTCGTAATAGACCGTGAAGGGATTGACAACCCCTAATCGCGTTGGTTGCGAGTAGCTATCCTTTTGTGTAGATACGAGGGACTTGTGTGTGGTCTCCTACTGGATTGATAACTTGGTTCTCAAAAACTGAGGGAAATAATTACGCTACTTTACTGCATTATCCTCTCCTCTTCGGGCAAATCCAATGCAGTGCTCAAGAGGTAGCACTGCGCCAGCTTTCTTCTCCAGGTGCTGATGTAGATCATGGGCGTCTTCAGCAGCTGATTTATTGTGGCTATGAGGTGGTACTCCTGGTCTCCTGGTCATGTTGTTCTTCTGTGGAACGGCCTCGTCGTCGAATTCTGGCAGTAGCTTGCGTTTTTGGTAGCTCTTTGTATGGCGATCGTCGCCATATCTTTCTTCAGTGTCTAGGACTTTGTTCCATCTGCGATTGAGCGTTTCCTGTGCGGCTTTGAGCCATTGCTTCTGCTTCTTCAGACTTCTCACTGTGGCCATAAGCTTTCTATGGAGGTTCTCTCGTTCCACGCGTTCTTTCGGAACGATGAATGCGTCGTCGTCCGGACTGTCTTCTTGTCGTGGGCCGGATTGGTGAGCTCGTCCCTCTGGATCATTTTCTTCGGGCGTATGACCCGGACTATGTTCGGCGTGACCTAGTTCGTCCTGCTCCATCGCTGGTTCTGTTTGGTCATTATTGCCATCAGGGTTGACCGGAGTATCCATTCTTCTGGCGCTCTTGCTGATATTGTTACTGTTGCCAGATTTGGAACAGCGTCTGCGCCGTCGCTTTGGTTTTTGTCCAGGGGTGTTATCTTCCGGATTGTCACCGTCGCCTTCCTTGGGCGTATCCACCATGTATATGTCGTGTGGCGAGGCGTGAATCTGGCACCTCATAGATTCTGAGTCTTCTACTGCATCATCATCCATACCATAGATGTCTTCGGAGTCGAAGTCTAGCACGTTGGTTAAATCATCTACCGTGGCTATGAAGTGGGTGGTGGGTGGGCAACGAATGTCTTCGTCGCCTGCTTCCCAGTCGAGCCGTACATAATTTGGCCTAAGATTCTCTCTCAAAGAGAGGGTTTTGAATGAGTTTAGTATGTCGCCGAAGCGCGAGTGCTGAAAGATGTCCGCCGCGGTGAACTCCATCACCGGAGTCCAACCGGGATCGGCGGGCCCGGGGACGCACGGACTGTAGCCTACAACCGGACACGAGTCCAGGGGCCCAGGGTCACCGGTTTCCTCAAAAGTGAAGCCTGTGTTCGGCTCCATCACCAATGAGGGTACGGCCTGTGGGGCATGGTCCAGCCCTCCGTCTTTAGGCAACGCAACCTGTCCCGGATTTAGGTCTGGGGCTTCTGCCGGGGTGATATCCCAAGCAACGTCTGATAGCAGGTCTAAGCCATGCTCATTGTGACTATTCAGCGCTTCTAGCGCTGGCCCGAATCCGCCGAAGATCAAGTCTCCTCGGGTATCTGCCGTGTGGTTCAGGTTTCCGAACCCGATTTGAGGGCCAGGGGCATAGCTATCGATCTGCTCCAAGTGGCCAAGCGAATTGGCCCGCGGCGCAAAGCCGCCGAACACGAAGATCTGTCCGGGGAGGAAAGTCTCACCTGGGGCAGCGTCGTTAATGACGATCGAAGGAGCCATCGAGCCTGACGATGACTTCACAAAGGAACTCTCAATGAACGCACCAATGTTGGTGTCAAAACCGGCGGATCTCGGGTAGGGGGTCCTGATCTGTGCGTCAAGGTTGATGGTAACAAGAAGTAAGGAACACAGATGTTTACCCAGGTCCGGGCCCTCTCGATGGAGGTAAAACCCTTATTGCTGCTTGATTAATATTGATGATATGGGTAGTACAAGAGTAGATCTACCACGAGATCGTAGAGGCTAAACCCTAGGAGATAGCCTATGATGGTATGAATGTAATTGTGATCGGCCTTCTAAGGACCAACCTCTCCGGTTTATATAGACACCGGAGAGGGCTAGGGTTTACATGGAGTTGGTTACAAGGAAGGAAATATAATATCCGGATCGCCAGGCTTGCCTTCCACGCCAAGGAAAGTCCCATCCGGACACGAGCCGAAGTCTTGAGTCTTGTATCTTCACGCTTCAATAGTCCGGACATTGTACACAATCCGGCTGTCTGAATACCCCCTAATCCAGGACTCCCTCAGCCGTGCTCATCGTGACTGCCAAGTGGTCCTGGCACAGGCCCGAATCCGTCGAAGATCAAGTCTCCGCGAATGTCGGCCGCGTAGTTCAAGTTTCCGAACCTGACCAGGTGGCCAGGGGTGTAGCTCTCGATCTGCTCTAGATGGCCAAACGAATTGGCCCGCAGTGCAAAGCCTCCGAACATGAAGATCTATCCGGGGAGAAAAGTCTCACCTTGGACCGTGTTGTTGACGATTGAAGGCGCCATCAAGCCTTGCAGCAACGACACAGAGTAACTCTCAATGAAAGCACCAATGTCGGTGTCAAAACCGGCAGATCTCGGGTAGGGGGTCCCGATCTATGCGTCTTAGGCTGATGGTAGCAAGAAGCAAGGGACACAATGTTTACCCAGGTTCGGGCCCTCTTGATGGAGGTAAAACCCTACGTCCTGCTTGATTATTATTGATGATATGAGTAGTACAAGAGTAGATCTACCACGAGATCATAGAGGCTCAACCCTAGGAGCTAGCCTATGATGACTATGATTGTAATTGTGATCGACCTTCTAAGGACCAACCTCTCCGGTTTATATAGACACCGGAGAGGGCTAGGGTTTACATGGAGTCGGTTACAAGGAAGGAAATACAATATCCGGATCACCAAGCTTGTCTTCCACGCAAAGGAGAGTCCCCTCCAGACACGGGACGGAATCTTGAGTCTTGTATCTTCACGCTCCAATAGTCCAGACGATGTATATAGTCCGGCTGTCCGGATACCCCCTTATCTAGGACTCCCTCAGCGTGGCTTCCTTAAGCCGCTTTATCTCCCGGTTAGGAGAAAAGGCATTACCTGTTTACCGCCTTCTTCGGCGCACCGAACACTTCGTGTGGACGGATGCGGCCGCAGCCGGACTGGACAAAATAAAGACCTTACTGGCCAGTAACCCAGTCCTAATAGCGCCAAATACTTGCGAACCTATGCTATTGTACATAGCTGCAACACATCAAGTTGTAAGCGCAGTGCTAATCGTCGAACGAGGGGCTGACGGATCCAAATTTCCGCTCCAGAAGCCGGTATATTACGTATCCACGGTCCTCACCCCATGCAAATCCTGATACCCACACTATCAAAAGATAGCATACGCGGTCTTCATAGCATCCCGGAACCTACGACACTACTTTCAAGACTATTCGATTACAACGGCCTCTGAAGTACCACTCAATGACATAATACATAACCGCGACGCTACGGGCCGGATTGCTAAATGGGCCATCGAGCTCCTCCCGTTCGATATAACATACAAGCCACGGCGGGCCATCAAATCATAATCTTGGCTGACTTTATCGCCCGAATGAATGACTGAACTCCCTAAAGAGCAGGCGCATACTCTAACTGGATCATGCGCTTGACGGCTCTAAAATGCTGGCGGATTGGGAGCAGGTGTAGTCTGGCGTCTCCCACGGAGACATGGTCCATCGTACTCCAAATATTATACACAGACTCCAACAATGCAGCGAATCGAGGCCTGTTGCACGGTCTTGGATGGCGGTCTCTATGGGCATTCAGCGCTGGAGGTGCGCGAGGATTCAAACCTCACTATATCACAAATAAGCGGAGACTTGATGCCAGGATCCGAAAATGGCGACCTACCATAATGCCGTCCTCAAAATGTCATTTCGGTTCGAGGGGCTCGAATTCCACCATGTGGCTCGAGAAAACAATCAAGCGACAGATATCCTCGTCCGCATTGGTGCTAAACGCGACCCTGTCCCACCTAACATATTCCTGGAAAGGCTTTTCAAGCCATCCGTGGTATGGGAAGGGGAGTCCGGCAACACTAGCACGGATCCGAATACACCCCCAGATTCCGAACCATCAGACATAATCGGAGGCTCCACCACCAAAATAACACCTTCGGCCCACAAAATCATGGCTGTAATCGCCTCATGGACTGAGCCTTTCTTGGCCTACCTAAATAGGCAGGAGCTCCCCGAGGCCAAAAGGAAGCACGTTGCATCGTGCGGCGTTCTAAAGCTTACAAAGTCCATGAAGGGGAACTCTATAAGAAAAGTGCGACCGGAGGGCTCCAAAGGTGCATCTACGAAGAGGAAGGGCGGTAGCTCTTGGCTGAAATCCATGCCAGACTAGGCGGGCACCACGCCGCGGCTCGAGCACTAGTCAGCAAGGCCTTCCGAACAAGCTTTTATTGGCCGACAGCCCGAGCAAACGCATAGGACCTTGTCCAACACTACGTCAGTTGCCAGCTCTTTGCCAATCAGAGTCATATGTCCCTACCGCTCTCCAAGCAATCCCCATTTCTTGGCCCTTCGTGATCTGGGGGTTGGATATGGTCAGACCCTTTAAAGGGGGAAGCCATAAGAAAAAATACTTATTGGTCATGGTGGACAAGTTCACCAAATGGATAGAAGCTAAACCAGTCAAAACGGCCGAATCCGGACCAGTGATAGACTTCATATCCGGGGTTGTACACCGATTCGACGTCCCCCAGCATCATCACTGATAATGGCTCAAACTTCATAGCCGATGAAGTGAAAACTTGGTGCGACAACATGGGCATTAAGCTCGATTACGCGTCTACCATCTCCAAACAAACGGCTAGGTCGAACGTGCAAACGGTCTCATCATGAGTGGCATCAAACCCAGACTAGTGCAATCCTTGACAGAATCGGACACGCACTGGGTCCAGGAGCTCGAATCCGTACTCTGGGGGCCGCGGACCACGCCGAATCGCACCCCCGGCTATACACCATTTTTATGGTGTACGGCGCAGAAGCAGTACTACCCTACGACATAATACATGATTCGCCTCGCGTACGCATGTACGAAGAGAAGGAAGCCAAGTTGGATCAGCAGGATAACTTAGATGCTCTGGAGGAGGAGCGCGACGTCGCAAAAGCCCATTCCGCATTCTATCAGCAGCAGGCTCGACGGGACCAAAGCAGAGAAGTGCGGGACAAAACTTATAATATTGGCGAACTCATTCTACGCCTACCGGAGAAGAAGAAGGACAAGCTCAAACCTAAGTGGGAGGGTCCCTTCGTCATTGATAAAGTTCTAACGGAGGCGTACGCTTCGTAATGCATCCGATATGAGACTCGAGCGAACCCATGGAGCAGCGGCGGACTTGGAGATTCGCCTTGCGCGAACTACGTGTTCGTCTCCTTACCCCCTCCTTTTTAGTTATGTTCCCTCCTTTTTGCTTTCTCGACCTTTTTCCTCTTCACACAAAGTACTCAATACAGTGCGGACGCCCGGAGCACTCCGGCCGCACTATGTGTGTAAGCCATACCTGGGGGCTTCCTATACAGAAGCTAAATATAATTACTTTAATGGCTTTTTGCCCATCACATATGCGTTCTTTTTCCATATGTGCATTTTCTTTACCATTATATGCATCGATATGATTTAAGATGTGGCCATGCTGGGTTGCCTGGCTCTTGTGTTTATGCCCTACATTCCCGTTAATTCGGCTAGGGAATAAGGGGAGCACCTCTGCGATTATTCTTGCGGTTCAGCGGATGTGTACCTCGGTAGGTAAAGCGAAAGCTAGCATTCTTAAGGGAATATTCGGTCGGTGAGCAAAAGATGTTCCTTTCGTTTATTACAACGTAAATCCCCAGAAGTTTTGTATCCTGCCTCTTTGTTCGCAGTCCAGACATGTACATCGTTGCATGCATACCCAGGGAAAGGAACCCATAACGGAACTATTCTCCCTGGAAGATGTTTCTTACTAACCATGTAATATAACATAACTAGTTGGGTACTTATGCATTCAAGCACTTATGACCCTACACTGGTTTCCACGCATACCCGGCTCTATATAAGCGGCGGGTATTCGGATACACCCGTCTTGTCGGATCCGGAAATTTGAAGCGAAAAGGTCCGCCATGGCAAATGATTTTAATCCGGCTAGGGACTACTTATGTCCATTGAATTACACAGTCACTTGGACTGCCTATATTCCTCCTCTATACCATCCAATAGGCTATCTAGCGTCATACACCAGACTCACGGAAATTTCTTGCCCATCTGGCCCTGCCGGTCCGACTTCGGCCATATGGTTCGGGTCAAGCTTGGTGTAGCGCGTCTTCACGATAGCACAGGCTTCTCTTGCACCTTGTCGGCAGGCTGACATCTTCCACAACCGGAAGCGCCGCCGTGCTCCTTGGAGCATATCCACGAGCTCCCCCATGCCCTTCAGCAGGAAGCTCGATGGCCACAAGGCCTGAGCAATGCCCTACATCACCTGCCGAGCTCGCTCGTGCAACTATGAGAGGTCTTGCAGCAAATCACCTGCAGACGCGGGCATCTCCTCTTCAGGGCGGCCCGTCAACATACCTACAAATAAAAATTCTTTCAATATGCTTCCTCGCCGAGCTGTACTACAGTTCGTCTAGGCACTTACCATAAATGCCGCGATAAAGCCTTTTGTTCTCCTTCGCGAAGTCCGCCAGCTGAGCACGAACATCTTTTAATTCGACGTCCAGCTGGACATTGGCATCTTGATGATTGTTCTTCTCCTGCCTAACTTGCGTAAGGACACGCTCGCCAGCTTTTAGCTGCCTTTGGAGATGCGACTCATTATCACTTACGACCTCTGGATTCACTCCGGGATTGTCTGCAGAATTTTCTGTTAGATTTATCATATAAGCCACTTACTAATTGGTACATCTCCGTACAATTGAGACAAATGTTACCATATGAGGCCTTCTGGGATTCCTCTAAATTGGCAACCGTGGCCCTCAGCTGGGTCTTGCACTCCTCCAGCTCTCGAGACAATTGGGCATTCTTATCTACAAGGACCTGTGCATAAATTGATCCTTAAAACAGTTGTTCCAACCGTTTCAAGTCTCAGTGGCTACTGCTATACATGCTTATCAAATTTTCTTACCCGTATATCTTTGGCATACTGGTCGGTCACTCGGGCAAATGCGCCTTGAGCATCTCGGATGTATGCGTCTCCCGAATTGAAAGCATTAAATGCCTCTTCGGAAAAGATGTTGTTGCGAAGTACAACCCGTCGGAGCCGGTGATTCATGGCGCTCTCTACTTCAGAATTGGTGGCGGAGAGCATATCTGCATCCTCTATCAGAGGACAATGCGGCATCGGCCCCGTGTCCGCCTCCTCTCTCGAAGCCGGTTATGGAATCCGGCTGGTGGAGGCGTGATTGGCAGGATCTCCGGATATAGTCCGGCTACTCCTCTTTCTGCCAGGACACAAAGGACGCTGTTACATTTCAAACACAATAATCACAGAGCAGGTTTTTACCATACCTCTGTAGTGGCGTTTCAGCCCTAACCGCCTTTCTCTTAAGCCTGCCTGATCCGGACACCCTTTGTCGACGAGTCCCCAGGGGCTCGGCGCCGTGCTCTGACCGTCGTCTCTACAAAAATACGACACTTTAGGTGTAAGGCATGACATCAGAAAGGAGTCCTCTTCGGAGGATAGGGTTTTTGGCTTGGCTTATACACGATGTAGGTAGCAGTCCGGGATAGTCGGCGGTAATAGCCACTGAGGCGCTATCGCAGCTCGCCTGATAAAATATCCCGTTGACAAGCTGCACAGTAATATTCTGATCTTCTTCGAGTCCTGGATCAAAGGCCCTTCCGGGGTCCTCTGGGTGCGGGGAGGGGCTGGAGATTCCTTCTTCGGCCCTCCGCAGTTCCTGCTCGAAAATATCTAGGTAAATAATCTTGACGAAGAACGCCAGAATGAGTGAAGCGGGGGAAAGAGTGGCGACTTACCCAGCTTGGGGGTTGTACATAGAAAACCCATCCCGTGGTTTAATGTGAAGGAATTCTTCTTCTTCTCCTTTATACAGATCGTACAGTATCCTCGCCAGAGCAGTGGTGGAGTCCGGACACTTACGGCCACAGCGGGTGGCATCATCTTCCCCGTTGTAGTGCCACATGGGCTTCCCCCGATATTGAAGCGGCTGCACTCCCCGCATTATGCATATTGCCATAACCTCATATCGTCAGCCCGGATTTGGCCAGTAACTTTATCCTGCTCATCAGGAAGTGTATTTCTTTGGTATCCTTCTCTCGGGGGCCCCGAGGGTGCCAGCTTTGATGTGCCTTCGGTGGAGCGTTGCTGAACTTAGGGAGACCTGTCCGGACTGGATTCGGAAGGGGAACGTCGTCGACATAAAACCACTCCGAAGGCCAGTTCTCCAGTGCCTTCTTGGGAGTACCGGATAGGTATCCGGTCTCGGTGATGCGCCATAATTCGGCTCCGCCCACTTGACATAGGGATTCCCCCTGGTTGCGAGGGACAAGGCAGAACAACTTCTTCCATAACACAAAGTGCGCCTTGCAGCCTAGAAATAGCTCACAAAGGGCAACGTATCCTACTATATGCAGCACGGAGGCAGGGGTGAAGTTGTGCAACTGGAGGCCGTAGAACTCCAAGAGCCCGCGAAGAAATGGGTGGATAGGAAACCCGACGCCCCTTAGCAGATGTGGGATGAGACATATTCGCTCCTCTGGGGATGGATTAGGAGATCCCTCCGCTTGCTCCCCGCCATTATAGGTGGCTAGTCTGGCTCGGACGGGGACCATGAATGCCGGTGTGAGAAACCCTTGGGTCTGTAACTCTATCAAATGACTGTGAGGAACTGAACACTCTTCCCAGTCACCCAGCTTGGAGTGAGGGGGCGAGAAGAAGAGCTGCGGGGACCGGCCATGTTGGAATGGTTTTTCCTGAGAACTCTGTTAGATGCTTGCTCGAGGAAAGAGGGTGAGGTTTGAATCTGAGAATCCCCGTCTCTTCAAATAGACGGTTAGCCTGCTGGACCGGGGGTGGCAAATGCAAAAATGCCTCGGCTCCTCGTATTCGCTCAACACGTGGAGATGGTCATTATTAAGGCATAGAAGCCGAGGAGTACAACATTGATAGGAAGCCGGACACTGTTCGTTGCAACAGGTACTTTGGAGTATTAGAAGATGGAACCCGCCTTGCAATGCCAAAGACAACACTGTGTGCCGGACTCATCGTCATTGAAGCCTGGTTCAGGGGCTACTGAGGGAGTCCTGGATTAGGGGGTATCCGAACAGCTGGACTATATACTTTGGCCAGACTGTTGGACCGTGAAGATACAAGACTCAAGACTCCGTCCCGTGTCCGGATGGGGCTCTCCTTTGCGTGGAAGACATGCTTGGCGATCCGGATATTATATTTCCTTCTTTGTAACCGACTCCATGTAAACCCTAACCCCCTCCGATGTCTATATAAACCGGAGGGTTTAGTCCTTAGAGGGACGATCACAATCATAATCATCATAGGTTAGCTTCTAGGGTTTAGCCTCTACGATCTCGTGATAGATCAGCTCTTGTACTACTCATATCATCAATATCAATCAAGCAGGAAGTAGGGTTTTACCTCCATCGAGAGGGCCCAAACCTGGGTAAAACATTGTCCCTTTCCTCCTGTTCCCATCAGCCTTAGACGCACAGATCGGGACCCCCTACCCGAGATCCGCCGGTTTTGACACCGACACCGCCCCCTACTACTCCCACCGCTAGCCAGGCCCTGTGGCGACGGAAGCCTCACACCGCAGCCGAACCAATGAACCCTCGTACTCCTCTTCGCGTGGGCGTCCATTGTCGCGTCTTCCCCGGCTTCGCGTCGTCCCCTTCCTAGGCCTCGCCGTCGTCCACTGCCCTGGTTCTCTCGGCGCGGCGTGGTCAACATGGTCATGGAACGACTTCCATCGGACGTGGACTGTACGTGGAGAGGCTGACAGCTGGGTCCACAACCGCACACAAGGAAATGCCTCCTTATTACACACAAATAATGATTCCTCCAGCTGACATCTGGGACCCACCGGAAGGGCCTCTGTATTTCGCAAAAAAACGTCCCCCCCCGCTGACAGGTCGGACCCACCAACTATATCTTCGTACGCAAGGAAGTGCCTCCTTATTACGCACAAAAAAATGAACACTCTTCCTGCTAGCTAGGACCCATCATAGTAGGATGGTGACTTGTGGGCCTACTAAGTTGACGGGGACGGAGGGCTTTGTCAACTTAGTCAATATGAACGATTCTAGCTCCAGTTACTGTATGATGTTCATCCAACGGCGGTAGTGCTTCTTCAACCTCTGGTCTTCTTGCTCCAGCCACCCAAAGCAGCGCCGGTCGTGCCCTTTGCTCCGCCTCCGTGGCGGCTGTCTTTGCCTTGGAGGCCTCACCGCCTACTACTCCCACATTGGGCAGGCCTGCGGTGACGGCAACCTCACACATGGCCAGAACGGTGAACCCTCGTACTCCATTCCGCGCGAGCTTCCGTTGCCGCTTCTTCCCCGGCTCCGCGTCGTCCCCTTCCTAGGCCTTGCCGTCGTCCACCGCCTTGGTGCTCTCGGCGCGGCGTGGTCAACGTGTCAAGGAACGACTTCCATCGGAAGTGTACTGTACGTGGAGATCTGATAGAGATAGTATGATAAGATAAACATATTTTTGTTATTTTATAATATAGATGAAAAAGTAAAGATGCAAATAAAAGTAGATTGAAAGCTTATACGATAAAAGATAGACCCAGGGGCCATAGGTTTCACTAGTGGCTTTTCACAAGATAGCATAAGTATTATGGTGGGTGAACAAATTACTGTCGAGCAATTAATAGAAAAGCGAATAATTATGAGATTATGTAGGCATGATCATGTATATAGGCATCATGTCCATGACAAGTAGACCGATTCCTGCCTGCATCTACTACTATTACTCCATACATCGACCACTATCCAGCATGCATCTAGAGTATTAAGTTCATAAGAATAGAGTAACGCATTAAGAAAGATGACATGATGTAGAGGGATAAACTCAAGCAATATGATATAAACCCCATCTTTTTATCCTTGATGGCAACAATACAATACGTGCCTTGCAACCCTTTCTATCACTGGGTACGGACACCACAAGATTGAACCCAAAGCTAAGCACTTCTCCCATGGCAAGAAAGATCAATCTAGTAGGCCAAACCAAACTTATAATTCGAAGAGACATGCAAAGATAACTCAATCATACATAAAAGAATTCAGAGAAGATTCAAATATTTCTCATAGAAAAACTTGATCATAAACCCACAATTCATCGGATCTCGACAAACACACCGCAAAAAGAGTTTACATCGAAAGATCTCCACAAGAGAGGGGGAGAACATTGTATTGAGATCCAAAAAGAGAGAAGAAGCCATCTAGCTAATAACTATGGACCCGAAGGTCTGTGGTAAACTACTCACAACTCATCGGAGAGGCTATGGTATTGATGTAGAAGCCCTCCGTGGTCGATTCCCCCTTCGGCAGAGCACCAGCGAAGGCTCCAAGATGGGATCTCGCGGATACAGAAGGTTACGGCGGTGGAAATTGTTTTTCATTGGCTCCCTAGATGTTTTCGGGGTACGTGGGTATATATAGGAGGAAGAAGTATGTCGGTGGCCACTCGTGGGGCCCAGGAGACAGGGGGCGCGCCTAGGAGGGGTCGGCGCACCCTCCTATCCCCTGGCCACCTTGATTGCTTCTTGACTTGCACTCCAACTTATCCAGATCACGTTCGTTCCAAAAATCACGCTCCCGATGGTTTCATTCCGTTTGGACTCCGTTTGATATTCCTTTTCTTCGAAATACTGAAATAGGCAAAAAAACAGCAATACGGGTTGGGCCTCCGGTTAGTAGGTTAGTCTCAAAAATGATATAAATGTGTAAAATAAAGCCCATAAACATCCAAAAGGGGTAATATAATAGCATGGAACAATCAAAAATTATAGATACGTTGGAGACGTATCACTGGGTCCATGGTGGACGTAAGGAAGTGCCTCCTTATTACGCACAAAACAATTATTCCTCCACCTGACAGCAGGGACCCACTGGACGGGCCACCGTATTTCGCGAAAAAAAGTTTCCCCCCTGACTGCTGGGACCCACCAGCTACATCTTCGCATGCAAGGAAGTGCGCCCGGGTAAAAAAAATGATTCGCCCCCCTGACTGTTGGGACCCACCAGCTACATCTTCGCACGCAAGGAAGTGCATAACAGTCAGGACCCACCTGGTCGAAGCGTACGTAGCATTATCATTCTGGCCGCGAACATGTACATACATACTGGTCGATGTAGAGGCGCGCATCGTAGTAGAGGCGCGCACGTAGCATGTACACGTACGTACAGCGGCCAGGTGCAAGAAAGTAAATACGGCCATGTACATACATACAGGCTGGGTCTCGAACGCCTACTTGCGCATATGTATGGCCAGGGCTCGTGTACATGGCTGGGTCGGAACGGAGAAACTGCGTCATCGGCGTGTTCATGGGGAGGCAACAGAATGCGTCGTGTTCATCGAGAGGCAACGGAACACGTGGGAGCCAACCGGATTGGACAGAACAGCCGATGGAAACGAGGCCTGGCGTACCGCAGAATGGAGGAAACGGCCTTGTGTTCGACCAACCACGTTCGAAATGGGATCCTGTTCATTAGGAGGGGTCTAGCGTACCGCCAAACGGAGGAAACGGACTTGTGTTGGACCTCCTACGGTTGAAACGGGGTCCTGCTGATCGGGAGGGGTGTGGCGTACCGCAAAACGGAGGAAACAGACTTGTGTTGGAGCGCTACGGTCGAAACAGGGGTTCTGTTCATCGGGAGGGGTGTGGCGTACCGCAAAACAGGACTCCATGGGATACTGTTCATCTCCACCGTCGACCTCCCCCAGCCTCCACGGGCTACTGTTCATCCACCGTCGACCTCCTCCAGCCTCCACCTGCGACTGTTCATCCACGTGCACCTGTTCATCTAGCCTCCACCGCGCGCTACTCCACCGGCTACTGTTCAACCAGCCCTCTCCACGGGCTCCTGTTCAACCACCCCTCCACGGGCTACTATTCATCCAGCCCTCCACAAAAGAGTAATAGGACAACCATATTGCTTTCATTTATTTTGAGTTCTTTCTTTGTTGAGATGGAAATCGACGTTCTTTTGAAAAGGGCTTGGTAGTTCGCGTGCAGGCAAAACTTCTTCATGAAAGGTCCAAAATAGACTTGGATTTCGTGGGTTCTTACGTCTTGTTCGACCCGTGAAAGACTTCCTTTGTTGAAATGTTCTATTCCCAAAATCCGTCTATTGTTCATCCAGCCCTCCACGGGGTCGTCCTGTTCATCCAGCCCTCCATGGGGTCCTGTTCATCCAGCCCAAACCGGCTCGATCGATTGGGGTCCTGTTCATCCAGAGGCAACACCACGGGGGTCCTGTTCATCCACCCCTACTGGGAACTTTTCATCCAACCCCCCTAGCAACACTCACTGTTCATCCAGAGACATCATCAATCAGCTTCAGTTAGCAGCAGTAGCGAAGGAATCGCTCGATTGGGTTTAGTTAACAGCCATCGACCGATCGCTTGGGTTCAGTAACGCGTAGCCTGCAGTGCAATCGCTCGGGTTCATTAGGCGAACGCCTCGCTCGGGTTCAGTTAGAGCCCAATGTCTCGCACCCACACGCAAGCGTGTATGATAGAAACGCGCAAACCTCCGTGCATCGCTCAGCCCCAACCACTTACCGTAACCGGGAACACCCCAATATTTTTCTCGCCCTCGCTTCTACCATGGTTTTTTTCGTCATGGACGGCACAAAAAATGTCATGCAGCTACGTCTCCGGCCCGCCCAGGATGAAAAGCCCATTTTCTATCATGATTTTTCATCATAGAAGTAGGAGTCCACCACATCTATGATGATACCGGGTTTTGTCACAATTATCATCGTAGAAGTGTCATAAGTATGACAGAAAAAAAAATCGTTCGGCCCAAAATGTCATGGATGTGTCTTTTTTTGTAGTGCTAATTGGTTTTCAATGTGGGGAGGGAAGTTTCTGTGGCCGGTTCCTCGACGACCACCACGAAGTGGGTGATCGGCGGGTGATTAATTTCCCTCCGGTCGGGCTTGTACCCGATCTGATAATAGTCCGTTGAGACTCCCAGGACGGCAATGTGGTCTAGCAGTTTGTTTAAAGATGAAACATCTACATGATCCAATTTTTCGGAGTACTTAGGGCCAATGCGAGGACGGTGCTTGGTGGCCGTGGCGGGAGTTGCAGGCTCGACGGCCGCGCGGGACCTTATGGTGAAACCGCCGAACTGGAGGGTCTGCCCTGAAGCTAGGCACCCTCCAGAAGTGATATTGTTGTTGATGACTAGGCGAGCCATAGATTGCTTTTTGCAGACAGCACGGCAGAGCTCTCAATGAAAGCACCAATTTCGGTGTCAAAATCGGCATATCTTGGGTAGGGGGGGCAAGCTGTGCGTCTAAGGATCAATGGTAACATGAGACCAGGGGACATAGTATTTACCCAGGTTCGGGTCCTCTTAAGGGAGGTAAAACCCTAGTCCTACTTGATTATATTCGACGAGAATGAAGATTAGAAGAGTTGATCTACCTCGATGTCTAGTGATAATCCACAAGTATAGGGGATCGCAACAGTTTTCGAGGGTAGAGTATTCAACCCAAATTTATTGATTCGACCCAAGGGGAGCCAAAGAATATTCTCAAGTATTAGCAGCTGAGTTCTCAATTCAACCACAACTGAAAGACTTAATATCTGCAGCAAAGTATTTAGTAGCAATGTAGTATGGAAGTAGGGGTAACGGTGGCAAAAGTAACAGTAGCAGTTTTGTAGCAATTGTAACAGTAGCAACAGAGAAGTAACTAAGCAAAGATCAATATGTGAAAAGCTCGTAGGCAATGGATCAATTATGGATAATTATGTCGGATCCAATTCATCATGCAACAATTATAACATAGGGTGACATAGAACTAGCTCTAGTTCATCAATGTAATGTAGGTATGTATTCCGAATATAGTCATACATGCTTATGGAAAAGAACTTGCATGACATCCTTTGTCCTACCCTCACGTGGCAGCGGGGTCCTATTGGAAACTAAGGGATATTAAGGCCTCCTTTTAATAGAGTACCGGACCAAAGCATTAGCACTTAGTGAATACACGAACCCTCAAACTATGGTGATCACCGGGGAGTGTCCCGACTATTGTCAATACGGGGTTTGCCGGATCATAACACGCAGTAGGTGACTATAACTTGCAATATATGATCAAGAACTCACATATATTCATGAAAACATAATAGGTTCAGATCTGAAATCATGGCAACTCGGGCCCTAGTGACAAGCATTAAGCATGGCAAAGTCATAGCAACATCAATCTCACAACATAATGAATACTAGGGATCAATCCCTAGCAAAACTAACTCGATTACATGGTAAATCTCATCCAACCCATCACCGTACAACAAGCCTACGATGGGATTACTCACACACGGCGGTGAGCATCATGAAATTGATGATGGAGGATGGTTGATGATGACGATGGTGACGGATTCCCCTCTCTAGAGCCCAGAACAGACTCCAGATCAGCCCTCCCAAGGAAGATTAGGGCTTGGCGGTGGCTCCGTATCATAAAACATGATGAATCCTTCTCTCTGATTTTTTTCTCCCCGAACGTGAATATATAGAGTTGGAGTTGAGGTCAGTGGAGGTCCTGGGGACCCACGAGGCAGGGGGCACGCTCCAGGGGGTGGGTGCGCCCTGCACCCTCGTGGACAGGGTGTGGGTCCCCCTCTGGTGATTCTTTCGCCAATGTTTTTTATTAATTCCAAAACATGACTCCGTGAAGTTTCAAGTCATTCCGAGAACTTTTATTTCTGCACAAAAATAACACCATGGCAATTCTGCTGAAAACAGCGTCAGTTCGGGTTAGTTCCATTCAAATCATGCAAGTTAGAGTCCAAAACAAGGGAAAAAGTGCTTGGAAAAGTAGATACATTGGAGACGTATCAACTCCCCCAAGCTTAAACCTTTGCTTATCCTCAAGAAATTTAGTTGACAAACTGAAAGTGATAAAGAAAAACTTTTACAAACTCTGTTTGGTCTTGTTGTTGCAAATATGTAAAGCAAGCATTCAAGTTTTCAGCAAAGATTATGAACTAACCACATTCACAATAACATTTAGGCCTCATATTTACTCATATCAATGGCATAATCAACTAGCGAGCAATAATAACAAATCTTGGATGACAACACTTTCTCAAAGCAATGATAATATGATATAACAAGATGGTATCTCGCTAGCCCTTTCTGAGACCGCAAAACATAAATGCAGAGCACCCCTAAAGATCAAGGACTGACTAGACATTGTAATTCATGGCAAAAGAGATCCAGTCACAGTCATACTCAATGTAAATTAATAGTAATGCATACAAATGGTAGTGGTGCTCTCCAACTTGTGCTTTTTAATAAGAGGATGATGACTCAACATAAAATTAAATAGATAGACCCTTCGCAGAGGGAAGCAGGGAATTACAGAGGTGCTAGAGCTAGAGTTTTAAAATAGAGATAAATAATATTTTGAGCGGCATACTTTCATTGTCAACATAACAACCAAGAGATCTCGATATCTTCCATGCTACATACATTATAGGCGGTTCCCAAACAGAATGGTAAAGTTTATACTCCCCCATCACCAATGAGCACATTCCACAGCTGGTCCAAAACAACGGGTACCGTCCAACTAACAACAATCCTGGGGGATTTTTGTTTGCAATTATATTGATTTGATTTGAGCATGGGACTGGGCATCCCGGTTACCGGCCATTTCTTGTGAATGATGAGCGGAGTCCACTCATCGTGAGAATAACCCACCTAGCATGGAAGATATAGATAGCCCAAGTTGATACATGAGCTATTCGAGCATACAAAACAGAATTTCATTGAAGGTTTAGAGTTTGGCACATACAAATTTACTTGGAACGGCAGGTAAATACCGCATACAGGAAGGTATGGTTGACTCATATAGAATAACTTTGGGTTTTATGGAAGTGGTTGCACAAGCAGTATTCCCGCTTATTACAAGTGAGGGCTAGAAAGAGACTGGGAAGCGAGCAACTAGAGAGCGACAACAGTCATGAACATGCCTAAAAAATAACCAACAATGAGTGCAAGCATGAGTAGGACATAAATCACCAGGAACATAAATATCGTGGAGGCTATGTTGATTTTGTTTCAACTACATGCGTGAACATGTGCCAAGTCAAACCACTCGAATCATTCAAAGGAGGATACCACCCTATGATACCACATCACAACCATTTTAATAGCATGTTGGCATGCAAGGTAAACCATTATAAACTCCTAGCTAATTAAGCATGGCATGAATAACTATAATCTCTAATTATCATTGCAAACATGTTTAATTCATAATAGGCTGAATCAGGAACGATGAACTAATCATATTTACAAAAACAAGATAGGTCGAGTTCATACTAGCCTCTCTCATCTCAATCATTTCATCATATATCATCATTATTGCCTTTCACTTGCACGACCGAACGGTGTGGATAATAATAATAGTGCACGTGCATTGGACTAAGCTAGAATCTACAAACACTTAAAGCAAAGGAGAAGACAAGGTAATATGGGCTCTTGCTTAGATCAACAATAATGCATATGAGAGCCAGTCAACATTTTCATCGTGGTCTTCTCCTCTCGATCCCCAAAGAAAAGAAAAGAACTTCAAAGAAAACTAAAACTATTTGCACGGGAAACCTCCCAACAAGTACAAGAAGAACGAGAAATCTTTTTAGGTTTTCTTTTAATATTACTACTACAAGCATGGAAAGTAAACTAGCTAAAAGCTACAACTAAATTTTTTGGTTTTTCTTAAGGTTTTTCAAACACACAAAAAGAATGAAGGAAAAGAAAATAAACTAGCATGGATAGTACAATGAAAAAGTATGAATACCGACAACTGGATTGAATGTGTGAATGTGAATGTAATGTCGGTGAGAAATGCATACTCCCCCAAGCTTAGGCTTTTGGCCTAAGTTGGTCTATGACCATGGCTGGCGTGGCGGATATCCAAAGTTGTAGTCGGGGTTGTACTGAGATGCAGCAGCTACTGCCTAGAGAGTTGTAGCCTAGAGGCGAGCCGCATCCGTCCTCCTCTCATATTCATTTGCCTCCTCCCTGGTTGTAAAATATCTCATGTTTGCCTTAAAGTTAAAGAAAGTAGGAGCAGGGAGAGTGATATGGATAGTACGTCGTCTGTCAAAGATTAGTCGGTACTAGAGGAACTGTTTGTTCCTATCAAGAAACTGATGGCGAACCATAGCATTATAATCTAGAAAAGCAGGAGGCAACACAATATCATTTCCATTTATAGGTACACCAAGATAATCAGCTAAACGAGTTGCATAAATTCCACCAAATAAATCCCCACTTTTACCGTTAATATGTAACCTCCGTGCAACAATGGCCCCCAAGTTATATTGTTTATCACCTAATACTGCACTCTTGAGAACACTAAGATCTGGAACACACATGTGGTAGAGGTCATCTTTACCGTTAATGCTTCTACCTATAAAGAGCGCAAAGTAATGTATGGAAGGGAAATGAATGCTCCCTATGGTAGCTTGTGTGATGTCTCTAGTTTCTCCCACAGTGATATTAGCAAGACAATATTTATATTCAGATTTGCGAGGTTCACTAAAGTTGCCCCACTGTGGGATTTTACAAGTAGTGTTAAAATCTTCAAGGTCCATGGTATATGATTTATCATAGAGGTCAAATAAAACAGTGTGAGTGTTGCGCGTGGATGAAAATTCGAACCTCCTCACAAAGGAATCAGTGAGGTAATATTATTGTCGGCACTTATCTGATACGAAGTCCTCAAGATTAGCATTACGTACATACGTATCAAGTTCATCCTTGAAGCCTGCTTGGACCATAAACTCTTCCGACGACCATTCACAAGGCCGCACTAGAGCTTCCCTTGGTGGTTCAAGGTCCGGCACACATATCGTGAGCCTTGGTTCTTTCTTCCTTGAAGAACTACCTTGGTACATTTTCCTAAACATTTTTCTTCCTCTGAAAAATTTCTGAAATTTTTAGTGACTCAAAATAAAAGTGAACCAAACTCAACAAGATTGATAGCAACTACTCCCACAAGTGCGTAGAGGCTATATCATGCATTAAAACTACCTTGAACCATATAAATTTGACATGCAAGCTCAGGAACAGGGTCACCTCAACAGCAAAAAATTGCAATAAATAAAGCACTCGAACAAAAACTAATTGGAGCATTAGAGGAGTCACATACCAAAGAACAATCCCCCAAAACAGTTTTGTGAATGGAGCTTTGAGCAAGGAGATCGAAAATGGCAGCAAAACGAGCAAGAACACGAGTTTGAGCTACATGACGATTTTTTCTGGAGGAATACGAAGTGTGTGGGTGCTGGCATAAGTGGAGGGGGTCCACGTGGGTCCCACGAGGCAGGGGGCGCGCCCTCCACCCTCGTGACCAAATGGTGGGTCCCCCTGGTGTGTTCTAAGTGCTAGAAAGTCTCAAATATTCTACAAAAAATCATACTCCATTTTTAGGGCATTTGTATAACTTTTATTTTCAGGGTATTTTTTATTGCACGGATAATTCAGAAAATAGACAGAAAAATATTATTTTTCTTTATTTAAACTAAATAACAGAAAGTAAAAGGAGGGTACAGAAGGTTGTGCCTTCTAACTTCATCCATCTCATGCTCATCAAAAGGAATCCACTAACAAGGTTGATCAAGTCTTCTTAATAAACTTCTTTCGAATAACATGGAACCAGAGAATTTTCGAATAACACTAGGTTAGGTCAATGGGGATATGCATGTCCCAAACAATAAGAATATCCTATTTCTTTTTGACAGTAGGAAGAGGGAATTCAAAACCTCCAATAGTAATAGTTGAAATTTTTCCAATAGAATTGATACTATGAACTTGAGGTTGTTTCTTCGGAAAGTGTACCGTATGCTCATTACCATTATCATCAAAAGTGAGATTGCCTTTGTTGCAATTAATAACAGCCCATGCAGTATTCAAAAAGGGTCTACCAAGGATGATCGACATACTATTGTCCTCGGGAATATCAAGAATAACAAAGTATGTTAGAATAGTAACGTTTGCAACCACAGCAGGCACATCCTCACAAATACTAATGGGTATAGCAGTTGATTTATTGGCCATTTGCCAAGAGATTTCAGTAGGTGTCAACTTATTCAAATCAAGTCTACGATACAACGAGAGAGGCATAACACTAACACCAGCTCCAAGATCACATAAAGAAGTTTTAACATAATTTCTTTCAATGGAGCATGGTATAGTTGGTACTCCTGGATATCCAAGTTTCTTTGGCATTCCACCCTTAAAAGTATAATTAGCAAGCGTGGTGGAAATTTCAGCTTCCGGTATCTTTCTTTTATTTGTAACACTATCTTTCATATACTTGGCATAAGGATTCATTTTAAGCATATCAGTCAGGCGCATACGCAAAAAGATAGGTCTAATTATTTCAGCAAAGCGCTCAAAATCCTCATCATCCTTTTTCTTGGATGGCTTAGGAGGAAAAGGCATGGGTTTGTGAACCCATGATTCTCTTTCTTTATCGTGCTTCCTAGCAACGAAGTCTCTCTTATCATAATGTTGATTCTTTGATTATGGGTTATCAAGATCAACGGCAGGTTCAATCTCTACATCATTGTTATTACTAGGTTGAGCATCAACATGAACATCATCATTACATTATCACTAGGTTCATGTTCATTACTAGATTGTGTTTTAGCATTAGAAATAGAAATCTCATTGGGATTCTCACGTGTGTCAACAACAGGTTCACTAGGAGCATGCAAAGTCCTACCATTTTTTATTTTATTTTTAGTAGAAGGACTAGGTGCATCAACATTAGTTCTCTGAGAATCTTGCTCAACTATCTTAGGATGGCCCTCAGGATACAGAGGTTCCTCGGTCATTCTACCACCTCTAGTCATAACTCTAATAGCATTATCATTGTTTAATTCATTGAGTAGATCATCTTGTGCCTTAAGTACTTGTTCTACTTGAGTGGTAACCATGGATGCATGTTTACTAATAAGCTTAAGGTCACCTTTAACTCTAGACATATAATCACTCAAGTGTTCAACCATATAAGCATTACGTTTCAATTGTCTATCAACATAAGCATTGAAGTTTTCTTGTTTAACAATGGAATTATCAAACTCATCCAAGCATTGACCAGCAGACTTATTACGAGGAATATCACCTTCATCAAATCTATGAACTGAATTTACCTTTACTACCTGTGTCGGGTTATCAAGACCATGTATTTCTTCAATAGGTGGTAAATTATTAACATCTTCAGCTTTAATACCTTTTCATTTCAAAGCTTTCTTTGCCTCTTGCATATCTTCAGGACTGAGAAATAGAATACCCCTTTTCTTCGGAGTTGGCATACGAGTTGGTTCAGGAAGTGTCCAATCATTATCATTACGCAATATATTATTTAACAGAATTCAGCTTGCTCAATAGTTCTCTCCCTGAAAACACAACCAGCACAACTATCCAGGTGGTCTTTGGAAGCATCGGTTAGTCCATTATAAGAGATATCAGGTATTTCATTTTTCTTGAGAGGATGATCAGGCAAAGCATTAAGTAATCGGAGAAGCCTCCCCCAAGCTCGTGGGAGACTCTCTTCTTCAATGTGCACAAAATTAAATATTTCCCTTAAGGCAGCTTGTTTCTTATGAGCGGGGAAATATTTTGCAGAGAAGTAATAAATCACATCCTGGGGACTACGCACACAACCAGGAGCAAGAGAATTAAACCATATCTTAGCATCACCCTTTATTGAGAAAGGAAACAATTTAAGGATATAATAATAACGAATTTTTTCCTCATGAGTAAATAGGGTGGCTATATCATTCAATTTAGTAAGAGGTACCACAACAGTTTCAGATTCATAACCATAGAAAGGATCAGATTCAACCAAAGTAATTAACTCAGGATCGATAGAGAATTCATAATCCTTATCAATAACACAGATAGGTGAAGTAGCAAAAGCGGGGTCATATTTCATTCTAGCATTCAAAGACTTTTCTTTCAGCTTAGCTAACAGTTTCTTAAGATCATATCTATCATTGCAAGCAAAAAGGTCTCTAGAAGTTTCTTCATCCATAACATCACCCTCAGGCACAACAGGAAATTCATATCTAGGGGGAGAATCTTCATCATCACTTTCATCAATATTATCAATTTCAATAATTTCATTTTGTCTAACCCTAGCAAGTTGTTCATCAACAAATTCATCTAATGGCACATTATTATCAAGCAGAGAAGTAGTTTCATCATAAGCATCAAGCATAGCAGAAGTGGCATCATCAATAACATGTGACATATCAGAATAAATAGCAGGTGCAGGTGTAGGTGTCGCAAGTTTACTCAAAACAGAAGGTGAATCAAGTGCAGAGCTAGATGGCAGTTCCTTACCTCCCCTCATAGTTGAGGGAAAAATCTTTGTTCTTTCATCTTTCAAGTTCCTCATAGTGATCAACAGATATAAATCCCAAGTGACTCAAAGAATAGAGCTATGCTCCCCGGCAACAGCGCCAGAAAAAGGTCTGGATAACCCACAAGTATAGGGGATCGCCACAGTTTTCAAGGGTAGAGTATTCAACCCTAATTTATTGATTCAACCAGACCTGAAAGAATTAATATCTGCAGCAAAGTATTTAGTTGCAAAGTAGTATGGAAGTAGCGGTAACGGTGGCAAAAGTGTGATGAGCAGTTTTGTAGCAATAAATAAAGAGTAGCAGATAACTAAGCAAAGATCAATATGTGAAAAGCTCGTAGGCAATGGATCAATGATGGATAATTATGTCGATTGCAATTCATCATGCAACAGTTATAACAAAGGGTCACACAGAACTAGCTCCAGTTCATCAATGTAATGTAGGCATGTATACCGAATATAGTCATACGTGCTTATGGAAAAGAACTTGCATGACATCTTTTGTCCTACCCTCCCGTGGCAGCGGGGTCCTATTGGAAACTAAAGGATATTAAGCCTCCTTTTAATAGAGTACCGGACCAAAGCATTAGCACTTAGTGAATACACGAACTCCTCAAACTACGGTCATCACCGGGAAGTGTCCCGACTATTGTCACTCCGGGGTTTGTCGGATCATAACACGTAGTAGGTGACTATAACTTGCAAGATAGGATCAAGAACTCACGTATATTCATGAAAATATAATAGGTTCAGATCCAAAATCATGGCACTCGGGCCCGTGACAAGCATTAAGCATGGCAAAGTCATAGCAACATCAATCTTAGAACATAATGGATACTAGGGATCCAACCCTAACAAAACTAACTCGATTACATGGTAAATCTCATCCAACCCATCACCGTCCAGCAAGCCTACGATGGGATTACTCATGCACGGCGGTGAGCATCATGAAATTGGTGATGGAGGATGGTTGATGATGATGATGGCGACGGATTCCCCTCTCCGGAGCCCCGAACGGACACCAGATCAGCCCTCCCGAGGAAGATTAGGGCCTAGTCACGGCTCCGTATCATATAATGTGATGAATCCTTCTCTATGATTTTTTTTCTCCCCGAACGTGAATATATAGAGGTTGAGTTGAGATCGGTGGAGGTCCATGGGACCCATGAGGCAGGGGGCATGCCCTAAGGGGTGGGTGTGCCCTGCACCCTCGTGGACAGGGTGTGGGTCTCCCTCTGTTGATTCTTTCACCAATATTTTTTATTAATTCCAAAACGTGACTCCGTGGAGTTTCAGGTCATTCCGAGAACTTTATTTCTGCACAAAAATAACACCATGGCAATTCTGCAAAAACAACGTTAGTCCGGGTTAGTTCCATTCAAATCATGCAAGTTAGATTTCAAAACAAGGGCAAAAGTGTTTGGAAAAGTAGATATGTTGGAGACGTACCAACTCCCCCAAGCTTAATCCTTTGCTTGTCCTCAAGCAATTCAGTTGACAAACTGAAAGTGATAAAGAAAGGCTTTTACAAACTCTATTTGATCTTGTTTTGCAAATATGTAAAGCCAGCATTCAAGTTTTCAGCAAAGATTATGAACTAACCATATTCACAATAACACTTAGGTCTCACATTTACTCATATCAATGGTTAATACGTCTCCAACGTATCTACAATTTTTTATTGTTCCATGCTATTATATTACCATTTTGGATGTTCGATGGCGCTCCGCCGGAGGGGGAATCGACCATGGAGGGCCTCTACATCATCTCCAAGGCCTCTCCGATGAGTTGTGTGTAGTTTACCACAGACCTTCGGGTCCATAGTTATTAGCTAGATGGCTTCTTCACTCTCTTTCAATCTCAATACAAAGTTCTCCTCGATCTTCTTGGAGAACTATTCGATGTAACTCTTTTTGCGGTGTGTTTTCGAGATCCGATGAATTGTGGGTTTTATGATCAAGTTTATCTATGAATTCTTTTATGTGTGATTTGTTATCTTTGCAAGTCTCTTCTAATTATCAGTTTGGTTTGGCCTACTAGGTTCATCTTTCTTGCAATGGGAGAGGAGCTTAGCTTTGGGTTCAATCGTGCGGTGTCCTTTCCCAGTGACAGCAGGGGCAGCAAGGCACGTATTGTATTTTTGCCATCTAGGATAAAAAGATGGGGTTTATATCATATTGCATGAGTTTGTCCCTCTACATCATGTTATCTTTCTTAATACGTTACTCTGTTCTTCATGAACTTAATACTCTAGATGCAGGCAGGAGTCGGTCGATGTGTGGAGTAATAGTAGTAGATGCAGAATCGTTTCGATCTACTTGTCACGGACGTGATGCCTATATACATGATCATGCCTAGATAATCTCATAACTATGTTCTTTTCTATCAATTGCTCGACAGTAATTTGTTCACCCACCATGATACTTATGCTATCTTGAGAGAAGCCACTAGTGAAACCTATGGCCCCCGGGTCTATCTTTTATCATATAAGTTTCCATCTTTTTTTATTTGCATCTTTTACTTTCCAATCTATATCATAAAAATACCAAAAATAATTATATTATCTTATTATCTCTATCAGATCTGACTTTCGCAAGTTACCGTGAAGGGATTGACAACCCTTTATCGCATTGGTTGCGAGGTTCTTGTTTGTTTGTGTAGGTGTGTGGGACTTTTGAGGAGCCTCCTACTGGATTGATACCTTGGTTCTCAAAAACTGAGGGAAATACTTACGCTACTTTGCTACCTCACCCTTTCCTCTTCAAGGGAAAAACCAACGCATGTTCAAAAGGTAGCAAGAAGGATTTCTGGCGCCGTTGCCGGGGAGGTCTTCGCTCAAGTCAAGATATACCAAGTACCCATCACAAACTCATCTCCCTCGCATTACATTATTTGCCATTTGCCTCTCGTTTTCCTCTCCTCCACTTCACCCTTGCCGTTTTATTCGCCCTTTTTCCGTTCATCTTTCCGTTTGCCTTGATGTCTTACTTGGCTCGTTTTCTCGTTTGGTTGGAATAGTTGTTTATTTATTGCTAAACAGAGAACCTAAGATCTATGGATCCTCATCCGCTTGCTAATCTTTTTAAGAGATCCAATTATGATGAACGAATTGCTAGTGAGTTCTGTGCACTAGATTATCTTTATGAAGCTTTGCTCGAAATTCGTGACTCTGAAAATTATGATGAAGAAATTTATGAAGAAATTCACGATAACTCCTTGAATAAAAAGCATGATTGCAATGATTTTACTATAATTTTTTTTGATGTCAATTGTGCTAATAATATGCAAAACCCTAAGCTTGGGGATGCTAGTTTTGCTATGTCTACTACTTGTTGCAATGATCATGATTGGGGTGATTCTTCTTATAATCATGAAAATTTATTTAAGCCCCATGATGAATACGAGATTGATAATAGTGATAGTTAATTTGATTCTGCTGAAAAACCGAAACTTTTGTGCGCACGAAAACAATTTTAGTAAATCACATAAATGTGCTTTTGCGTTGATTCTTTTTGCTGTAGATCAATAGACAAATTTCCCAGGACTTCCTATTTTGGTAGGATTTGTAGACTTCCAGAAGTATTCGAAAGTTACAGATTGCTACAGACAGTTCTGTTTTTTGACAGATTCTGTTTTTCGTGTGTCGTTTGCTTATTTTGATGCATCTATGGCTAGTATCGGGGGGTATGAACCATAGAGAGGTTGGAATACAGTAGGTTTAACACCAATATAAATAAAGAATGAGTTCATTAAAGTAACTTATGTGGTGGTTTTTCTTTCCTGCACTAACGGAGCTTATGAGATTGCCTGTTGAGTTTTGTGTTGGGAAGTTTTCAAGTTTTGGGTAAAGAGTAGATGGACTATGGAATAAGGAGTGGAAAGAGCCTAAGCTTGGGGATGCCCATGGCACCCCAAGATATCCAAGGAACACCAAAATTCTAAGCTTGGGGATGCTCCGGTGTTGGGGAACGTAGTAATTTCAAGAAATTTCTTACGCACACGCAAGATCATGGTGATGCAAAGCAACGAGGGGGGAGAGTGTTGTCCACGTACCCTCGTAGACCGAAAGCGGAAGCGTTAGCACAACGCAGTTGATGTAGTCGTACGTCTTCACGATCTGACCGATCAAGTACCGAACGTACGGCACCTCCGAGTTCAGCACACGTTTAGCTCGACGACGTCGCATGAACTCCGATCCAGCAGAGCTTTGCGGGAGATTTCCGTCAGCACAACAGCGTGACGACGGTGTTGATGATGCCACCGACGCAGGGCTTCACGTAAGCACCGCTACAATATTACCGCGGTGGAATCTGGTGGTGGGGGGCACCGCACACGGCTAAGAGATTAAGAGATCAATTGTTGTGTCTAGAGGTGCCCCCCCTGCTCCCATATATAAAGGATCAAGGGGGAGGGGGCGGCCGGCCAGGAGGAGGTGCACGAGGGAGGAGTCCTACTCCCACCGGGAGTAGGACTCCCTCTTTTCCTGGTTGGAGTAGGAGGGGGAAGGAAGGGAGAGAGGAGATGAAGGAAAGGGGGGCCGCCCCCCTCCTTATCCTATTCGGACTAGAGGGGGAGGGGGGGCGCGGCCTGCCGTGGCCGCCCCTCCTCTTCTCCACTTAGGGCCCATGAGGCCCATTAAACCCCCCCCCCCCGGGGGGGGGGGGGTTCCAGTAACCCCCTGGTACTCCGGTATATGTCCGAAACTCCCCGAAACACTTCCGCTGTCCGAACATAGTCATCCAATATATCGATATTTACGTCTCGACCATTTCGAGACTCCTCGTCATGTCCTTGATCATATCCGGGACTCCGAACTACCTTCGGTACATCAAAACACAAAAACTCATAATACCGATCGTCACCGAACTTTAAGCGTGCGGACCCTACGGGTTCGAGAACTATGTAGACATGACCGAGACATGTCTCCGGTCAATAACCAATAGCGGAACCTAGATGCTTTGGCTCCTACATATTCTACGAAGATCTTTATCGGTCAAACCTCATAACAACATACGTTGTTCCTTTTGTCATCGGTATGTTACTTTCCCGAGATTTGATCGTCGGTATCTCAATACCTAGTTCAATCTCGTTATCGCAAGTCTCTTTACTCGTTCGTAATGCATCATCCATAACTAACTTATTAGCTACATTTCTTGCAAGGCTTATAGTGATGTGCATTACCGAGAGGGCCCAGAGATACCTCTCCGACAATCGGAGTGACAAATCCTAATCGCAAAATACGCCAACTCAACATGTACCTTTGGAGACACCTGTAGAAATAATCATCCAGTTACATTGTGACATTTGGTAGCACAGAAAGTGTTCCTCCGGTAATCGGGAGTTGCATAATCTCATAGTCATAGGAACATGTATAACTCATGAAGAAAGCAATAGCAACATACTAAATGATCAAGTGCTAAGATAACAGAATGGGTCAAGTCAATCACAACATTCTCCTAATGATGTGATCTCATTAATCAAATGAAAACTCATGTCTATGGCTAGGAAACACAACCATCTTTGATCAACGAGCTAGTCAAGTAGAGGCATACTAGTGACACTATGTCTATGTATTCACACATGTATTATGTTTCCGGTTAATACAATTCTAGCATGAATAATAAACATTTATCATGATATAAGGAAATAAATAATAACTTTATTATTGCCTCTAGGGAATATTTCATTCAGTCTCCCACTTGTACTAGAGTCAATAATCTAGATTACACAGTAATGATTCTAACACCCATGGAGCCTTGGTGCTGATTATGTTTTGCTTGTGGAAGAGGCTTAGTCAACGGGTCTGCAACATTCAGATCCGTATGTATCTTGCAAATTTCTATGTCTCCTACCTGGACTTGGTCCCAGATGGAATTGAAGCGTCTCTTGATGTGCTTGTTTCTCTTGTGAAATCTGGATTCCTTTGCCAAGGCAATCGCACCAGTATTGTCACAAAAGAGTTTCATTGGACCCGATGCACTAGGTATGACACCTAGATCGGATATGAACTCCTTCAGCCATACTCCTTCATTTGCTGCTTCCGAAGCAGCTATGTACTCCGCTTCACATGTAGATCCCGCCACGACGCTTTGTTTAGAACTGCACCAACTGACAGCTCCACCGTTTAATATAAACACATATCCGGTTTGCGATTTAGAATCGTCCGGATCAGTGTCAAAGCTTGCATCGACGTAACCATTTACGACTAGCTCTTTGTCACCTCCATAAACGAGAAACATATCCTTAGTCCTTTTCAGGTATTTCAGGATATTCTTGACCGTTGTCCAGTGATCCACTCCTGGATTACTTTGGTACCTCCCTACTAAGCTTATTACTAAGCACACATCAGGTCTGGTACACAGCATTGCATAAATGATAGAGCCTATGGCTGAAGCATAGGGAACATCTTTCATTTTCTCTGTATCTTCTGCAGTGGTTGGGCATTGAGTCTGACTCAACTTCACACCTTGTGTCTGAGCAAGAACCCTTTCTTTGCTTGATCCATTTTGAACTTTTCAAAACTTTATCAAGATATGTGCTTTGTGGAAGTCCAATTAAGCGTCTTGATCTATCTCTATAGATCTTGATGTCCAATATATAAGCAGCTTCACCGAGGTCTTTCATTGAATTTTTTTTATTCAAGTATCCTTTTATGCTATCCAGAAATTCTATATCATTTCCAATCAACAATATGTCGTCTACATATAATATCAGAAATGCTACAGAGCTCCCACTCACTTTCTTGTAAACACAGGCTTCTCCAAAAGTCTGTATAAAACCATATGCTTTGATCACACTATCAAAGCGTTTATTCCAACTCCGAGAGGCTTCCACCAGTCCATAAAGGATCGCTGGAGCTTGCACACTTTGTCAGCACCTTTTGGATTGACAAAACCTTCAGTGAATGCAGTTTTGACATCCATTTGCCATATTTCATAATCAAAAAATGCGTCAATTGCTAACATGATCCGGACAGACTTAAGCATCGCTACAGGTGAGAAAGTCGTAGTCAACTCCTTGAACTTGTCGAAAACCTTTCGCAACAAGTCGAGCTTTGTAGACAGTAACATTACCATCAGCGTCAGTCTTCTTCTTGAAGATCCATTTATTCTCGATGGCTTGCCGATCATCGGGCAAGTCAAACAAAGTCCATACTTTGTTCTCATACATGGATCCCATCTCATATTTCATGGCCTCAATCCATTTTGTGGAATCTGGGCTCATCATCTCTTCCTCATAGTTTGTAGGTTCGCCATGGTCAAGTAACATGACCTCTAGAATAGGATTACCATACCACTCTGGTGCGGATCTTACTCTGGTTGACCTACGAGGTTCGGTAGTAACTCGATCTGAAGTTTCATGATCAATATCATTAGCTTCCTCACTAATTGGTGTAGGCGTCGTAGGAACCGGTTTTTGTGATGAACTACTTTCCAATAAGGGAGCAGGTACAGTTACGTCATCAAGTTCTACTTTCCTCCCACTCACTTCTTTCGAGAGAAACTCCTCTAGAAAGGATCCAAATTTAGCAACAAAAGTCTTGCCTTCAAATCTGTGATAGAAGGTGTACCCAATAGTCTCCTTTGGGTATCCTATGAAGACACATTTCTCCAATTTGGCTTCGAGCTAATCAGGTTGAAGTTTTTTCACATAAGCATCGCAGCCCCAAACTTTAAGAAACAACAACTTTGGTTTCTTGCCAAACCACAGTTCATAAGGCGTCATCTCAATGGATTTTGATGGTTCCCTATTTAATGTGAATGCAGCCGTCTCTAAAGCATAACCCCAAAACAATAGCGGTAAATCAGTAAGAGACATCATAGATCGTACCATATCTAGTAAAGTACGATTATGACGTTCGGACACACCATTACGTTGTGGTGTTCCGGGTGGCGCGAGTTGCGAAACTATTCCGCATTGTTTCAAATGTAAACCAAACTCGTAACTCAAATATTCTCCTCCATGATCAGATTGTAGAAATTTTATTTTCTTGTTACGATGATTTTCCACTTCACTCTGAAATTCTTTGAACTTTTCAAATGTTTCAGACTTATGTTTCATTACGTAGATATACCCATATCTGCTTAAATCATCAGTGAAGGTAAGAAAATAACGATACCCACCGTGAGCCTCAATATTCATTGGACCACATACATCAGTATGTATGATTTCCAATAAATATGTTGCTCGCTCCATAGTTTTGGAGAACAACATTTTAGTCATCTTGCCCATGAGGCATGGTTCGCAAGTACCAAGTGATTCCAAAAGTCCATCAGTATGGAGTTTCTTCATGCGCTTTACACCAATATGACCCAAGCAGCGATTGCCACAAATAAGTTGCACTATCATTATCAACTCTGCATCTTTTGGCTTCAACATTATGAATATGTGTATCTCTACTATCGAGATTTAATAAAAATAGACCACTCTTCAAGGGTGCATGACCATAAAAGATATTACTCATATAAATAGAACAACCATTATTCTCTGATTTAAATGAATAACCGTCTCACATCAAACAAGATCCAGATATAATGTTCATGCTTAACGCTGGCACCAAACAACAATTATTCAGATCTAAAACTAATCCTGAAGGTAGGTGTAGAGGTAGCATGCCGATCGCGATCACATCGACTTTGGAACCATTTCCCATGTAACGCCCCAGATTCGATGCGCCAGGTGTCTTCCAGTTATTCGTCGTTGTTTCCATGTCATTTTCTTGCGTGTTGCATATTATCATGTCATCATGTGCATTGCATTGCATACGTGTTCGTTTCATGCATCCGAGCATTTTCCCCATTGTCCGTTTTGCAACTCGGCGCTCCTATGTCCTCCGGCGTCCCCCTTTCGTCTCTCATTGTGAGCGGGTGTTAAACGTTCTCGGAATGGACCGAGTCTTGCCAAGCGGCCTTGGTATAGCACCGGTAGACCGCCTGTCAAGTTTCGTGCCATTTGGAGTCCGTTCGATACTCCAACGGTTAACCGGGTAACCGCAAAGCCTCTTTTGTGTGCAGCCCAACACCCCTTCCAAAGTGGCCCAAAACCCACCTAACTCCCCTCCATGCTCTCAGTCGTTCGATCACGATCACGTGGCCGAAAACCACTCCTCATTTGGACTCTCCTAGCTCCTTCTACCTATATAAACACCTCCCCTTCCGAAATTCGCGTTGCAACCCTAGCCATTTTCATCCTCGCGCCGCCGGACACGTCCGCCCGAGCCGGACATGTCCGCCGGCCACCTCACTCCGGCCAATCGCGGCCTGCCACCTCAGCGTTAACGCCCCCGCGCCCAATCCCGCTTCGCCACGTGGCCACCCGGCCACCCAGCGCCGCCGCCAGCCCCGCGAGCCCAGCGCCCGGCCCCGCGGCCCGAGCTCCGCGTCCGCCGACCGCCCTCGCCGGCTCCCCCGCCGCCGCGACCGCGCCGCCGCGCGCGGTCCCCGCCCGCCGCCGCCTCCTCGTCGCGCCGTGCCTAGGCCTGCCCGGCCTCCTCCGCCGCCCGCCGCCGCCCGTCCGCGGGGCGCTCAGCGCCGCCCCGCGCGCCTCGCCTCCGACCGGCCCGGCCATGTCGTCGCGCCTCCGCGCCTCCGTCGCCTCTCTTCTGGCCTGATCCGGCTGCAGGAGACCCGGATCCGGTGACCCCGAGCATCTCCGGCCACCTTCTTCCCCGAGTCCGGCGACATCACCGACGTGCTTCGTTTTCCGTGCAGAGGTTGACCCCCGAAATTCCCAAGTCTCGGAGTATTTTGACATTATCATGCCATGTTCATCGCATTGTATCTCTACAACCGTAGCTCAGTTTCGTGCGTGTAATATGTCAAATTGTTCGTCTAGACGAGTACTTCATTTCATTCCAGTGCATCATGTTCATTTGAGCTCATCTTGATGCCCGAAATGCTGTTGGAATAGTGCATGTTGCTGTTAATCTGCTGAAACTGTTATAACATGCTCATTTGTCATTTTTGCCGTTTTGACGTGTGCATCCTATGAGGTTGATGTCTACATGTGTTTTGATCTATGCTATGCCATATTTCCAGGGGTGCCATCCATGTAATTTTGTGAGTTGTGTGCTGAGTGCTTCAAGCTTGTTAAGTAGGGTACTTGCTGTTGCTGTTTTCCTGACAGATTCTGTTATATTTTGTTGCTATGTTAACATGCTTCTACAAGTCACTCTATGCATAATCTGGAGATGTTCACTTAGGATGTATTGTTATACATGTCTTGATCTATCCATTCATGCCCTTGGTTGAAATTATACCTTGCTGTATCATGTTGTTATCTTGCTCCAAAGTTTGCTAAATAATGTTGTTGCCAGCCTGTTAACATTAAGTTAAATGTTTCCATGATTGTTTGCTAGTGATCCATGCACCCTATGAACTTGATCTTGACATGCTTAGCTTCATAAACATGTCTTCTTACTGTTGGTTTCCTTGCCATGCCATGTCTTGCTCTGTGGTGAGTGGTTCAAGCTCACCAACATGCTTACTTATCGTTGTTCCTGCCATGTATGAATCTGTTATATAACTTGCCATGTTTACATGGGTGCCATCATATTTTTTGTGCCCTTTTGGCTCATGGTCAGTAAGGGACTTTTGATCTTTGCAATTAATAGATTCATGCCATGCCTTTGTTTGCCATGATAAGTTTCTGTAACGTGTTGTTTGATAGCTCTAAACATTGCAACCTGATGTTATTTCTTGATAAGTCTGAAACTGTTATTATTTGCAATCTTCCCATGTCCTTTTGAGCATATTCTACTCTTTTCTGGAGATAGCTCAGTGTTCATGTTTTGTTGTGCTTTACCTTTACATCATGCTCATGCCTTTTGTTCTTATGTTGGGGTGCTGTAGCTTGTCCTTTTGAGAATGTTCTAGTTGTTTCTGGAGATAGCTCAGTGTTCATGTTTTGTTATGCTTTACATGTACTTCATTCCCATGCCTTTTGTTATTATGTTGGGGTGCTGTAGCATATTGTTTTGATGCTTGTAAGATGCCTAGTTGCTGTTATGGACAGATTGTTGCTATGACTTGTATAGAGTGTATGTGTTGCACCGTTGCTCCGTTTTGAGTGTGCTCTATATGAAACTTGCTTGATTTTGCATGTAGTTTCATATTATCATGTTGCATCCTTGTTTTGAGGTGTTTGCTTGATGTTTGTATGCATTTTGCATCAATGCCATGCTTAACTTGTTTTGCTCATATCTTCTAGGCCGTACCTCCAAATCTAATGAACTTTATATGTAACTTGACTAGAATTTCGTGTAGATCATCTTGGTGATCTTTAACTTGCTGTTTAACAACTTGAACATAAGGTTTATTCAGATTTGGACCAATTTCGAAATATGCATATGAGGACTTACCGGAATTGTTATATGTTGTTTCCGGCCTCATTTAAACTTGCCTTGATGTGTTGTTCTTGTTTGCATCGTCTCTTGCCATGAGTAGCTCCATGTAACTTTTTCATGCATCATGCTTGGTTATGCATCATGTCTTGTCTATGTGTGGTGTGTTTACCATGTTGTGTGCTTCTTCTCGATAGTTCCCATTTTTGTTGCGATCGTGAGGATGCGTTCGTCTACGCTTGGTTCGTCTTCGTGGCTTCATCTTCTTCATGGGCTCGTTCTTCTTCCTAGCGGGATTTCAGGCAAGATGACCGCTACCCTGGATCTCACTACTATCATTGCTATGCTAGTTGCTTCGTTCTATCGCTTTGCTGCGCTACCTATCTTTTGCTCTTCAAGCCTCCCCCAAATTGCCATGAACCTCTAACCTTTGACACCATTCCTAGAAAACCGTTGTTTGCCTATGTTACCGCTTTACTCAGCCCCTCTTATAGCGTTGTTAGTTGCAGGTGAAGTTGAAGATTACTCCATGGTGGACAAGATTTTTGGTTGGGATATCACAATATCTCTTATATTATTAATGCATCTATATATTTGGTAAAGGGTGGAAGGCTCGGCCTTATGCCTGGTGTTTTGTTCCACTCTTGCCGCCCTAGTTTCCGTCATACCGGTTTTATGTTCCCGGATTTTGCGTTCCTAACGCGGTCGGGTGATTTATGGGACCCCCTTGACAGTTCGCTTTGAATAAAACACCTCCAGCAAGGCCCAACCTTAGTTTTACCATTTGCCTCACCACGACCCACCTTTTCCCTTGGGAGTAATTAACCCAAGGGTCATCTTTATTTTAGCCCCCCCGGGCCAGTGCTTGTCTAAGTGTTGGTCCGAACCGAGCCGCCTGCGGGGCCCCCTCGGGGCAACTTGAGGTCTGGTTTTACTCGTAGCCTGTCTCATCCGGTGTTGCCCTAAGAACGAGATATGTGCAGCTCCTATCGGGATTGTCGGTGCATCGGGTGGTCTTGCTGGTCTTGTTTTACCATTGTCGAAATGTCTTGTAAACCGGGATTCCGAGACTGATCGGGTCTTCCTGGGAGGAGGAATATCCTTCGTTGATCGCGAGAGCTTATCATGGGCTAAGTTGGGACACCCTGCAGGTATAAACTTTTGAGGGCCGTGCCCATGTTATGTGGCAGATGGGAATTTGTTAATGTCGGTTGTAGATAACTTGACACCGATCCGAATTAAAACGCATCAACCGCGAGTGTAGCCGTGATGGTCTCTTCTCGGTGAGTCCGGAAGTTAACACGGTCTTTGAGTTATGTTTGGCGTAAGTAGGAGTTCAGGATCACTTCTTGATCATTGCTAGTTTCTGACCGTTCCTTTGTTTCTCTTCTCGCTCTCATTTGCGTATGTTAGCCACCATATATGCTTAGTCGCTGCTGCAACCTCACCACTTTACCCCTTCCTTTCCCATTAAGCTTTTCTAGTCTTGATACCCATGGTAATGGGATTGCTGAGTCCTCGTGGCTCCTGATTACAACAACAACGATTCTTGGTACAGGTTATGCGATGATCTTGGCCGAGCGATGTTTTCTTGTCTTGGAGTTCTTCTTACATTTCTTTTTCGATCGGGGATAGGTTCGGTCGGCAGCCTGGGCTAGCAGGGTGGATGTCGTTTGAGTTTCTGTTTGTTTTTCATCCGTAGTCGGATGTTGCTCTTATGTATGAGATGATGTTGTATTCGTGTGGCATTGTATGCCTTTTGTATGTATCCCCATCTATTATGTAATGTTGATGTAATGATATCCACCTTGCAAAAGCGTTTCAATATGCGGGTCTATCCTTGGTGGGACCTTCGAGTTCCTTTTGGATAGGGTCGCATATTGGGCGTTGACAAGTTGGTATCAGAGCCAGGTTCCGACCTTAGGAGCCCCCCATGATTGATCGTGTAGTTTGGCTGTTGTTTAGTCTGGAAGAAAACTATTTTGGAGTCTAGTTATATCGGAGAGTAGGAATTCTTTTACTCCTCAGCCCCTTCGTCGCTCTGGTGAGGAATCTTGACGTAGGTGTTTTGAATTACTCCTCTTCCCGTTCAAATTTTTCTTTAGGCTCATGCGGTTAGTTTTCGTTCGTTGTCCATCCTCTTTTGTCCAGTGCATTCCTCGTCAAGCTGATTCGAACCTCTCTCTCTTTGGGAGATCAATCCTCAGCTCTTTTCGATCGATGTTGTTTCCCCTTCCAAGTTGCCTTTGTTTTCCCGCCCTCCCACCCTTTTTCTTCCCTTAGCTTGAGTCTCTTTCGACAATCAATTTCATCCATGTGGAGCCTCTCCAGTCCTTCGTCAATTATTTCAGCCGGTCAATTCTCGTTTTGTTTAAAAATCTTCATCTCTTTTTCTTCTACGGTGGTTTCAATTCAAGTTTTCGGGTTGATCACATTCTTTTCCTCAGCTCAAGTGTTTTCCCTGCTCGTTCGCCTCTCGCCAGTTTATCCTTCCGGAGTGTTCAAGATATCTCAGGAGATTTGTCTGTGTTTGAATTAATTCGAGGTTATCACCTCATTCAAAAATTTCAATTGTTCCGGTGCATCATCTACCTGTTCAACAATCCTTTTCAACGGTGTTTTCTTTTAGTAGGCCCTAACCCACAGGTCTTTTCCCAGGATCTTACCTGACTCTTCTAATTCCCCGGAGTTATTCTCAATTCTTTTCAAGTGTGATGTAAGAATGGATCACATCAGTCACATGCCTTCTCGAAGATTGATTTCAAATTCCTTCATTGTTGGCTCAACCTCTTCGTTTTTCATTCTTCCGGAGTACCTCGGTAATTTTGGTGGTGTTTCTCGTCATCATTTGAAGACCGAAGAAGAATTTGTTCTCTTAATCTTGTCCGTTCTCCCGGAGATTCACGGTGCTAGCTCGATGTTATCCTATCAAATTGTTTCAAGTCATGCAAATTCTTTTCATTCATCCGGAGCATTTCAGGAGTTGCTTTCTCTCTCGATCATCCGGAGGCCATCTTTTCAGAAGATTTCTTCGTTCTAAGTTTTCAGATTCGTTCTCCAATTACTCTATATCTGTGCCCTTTCGTTCGTCTCAATATTCTTCTGGTGCTTCGTTAAAGTATTCTTCAATCAGCTCATGATCTCTTTATTCTTTTGCATATAAATTCCCACTAGCATATTTGTTCTTCTAACTCTTCCCTGTGATTCATTCTCTTCCATCAGTCATTTTCTAATTCTAACGGTGGTTCGTTCAAGATTCTTTTCCTTGTTTATCATATTAATTCATTCGTTCTTTTCAATCCTACCGGTGGTTCATGAAGACCTTCTCAAGTTTGCGATATGTCACTTCTCAATTCTTTTTCAAGAAGAATAAGTAGTATGCAAAAATCCATTGCTTGTCATCAATTTAATTTGATGAAGGATAAGCATACAATAAATCTTATTCTTATTTCATCCAAGTGAGTAATCCCTTCCTTCGGAGTTTGTTCCTGATGAATAAATCCTAGTACCAAGTGTTTTCATCTTTTCTTTTCCGGAGTTCAAATTTCCTCGGCAATTTCGTCGGAACCTCCATCTAAATCACCGCAAGCTTTAATCTCATTCCTTTCATCCTTCATTTCTATCTCATCATACTTTTGTCACCAGAGTTCTTCAGGGTGGTTCTTCATGATTTAATTCATTCTTCAAGAGTTCATCAAGATTCTAATTGAAGGAGCTCAAGTATCCTTCTTCTTGCTTCTCAAGGTGCAATCAAATCTTCGTATTCTTTTGAAGTGGAGTTTTGCATTTCTTCGTTCTTCTCAGCTATTTAATCTTTTCTGCCCGTGGTCGATTATCACCTCATAATTTTGATATGTTATCTATAAGACCACAACAAGCTGATTCTTTCATTGTTAATTTTCTCAACAACTCCGTTCAAACCTTCCGTCTAAAGATGCTTTCTATTTCATTCGTGGCACAAGTTGTCATTTTCTTCTCCGTTCTTTTCATTCAAATCTTTCAATCCTTTCCGGAGGTTTGGTGTCATGTCTTCATCAAGTATCATTCCATCCTCTCAAGCTCGTGTTCTATTCCTTCCATCGTCAGCCGGAGTGCTACCTAAATCCTTTCAGACTTATTCGTTTCTTTTCTCATTCTAACCACTCCGGTTAGAACGAGTGATTACATAGTCTATCTGATTCCATGAGCTTTCGATTCTCGTCATTCTCATCGTTCCTCTCTTCTTCTCGAGTGCTCTCGATTCTTTGCTTCTTCTCTTGAGTTCTTGTTTCACCTCATCCCTTTTCCCTTCCGTCTCGGTCCTAAGATCTCGGGACGAGATCTCTTGTTAGTGGAGGAGTGTTGTAACGCCCCGGATTCGATGCACCAGGTGTCTTCCAGTTATTCGCCGTCGTTGCCATGTCATTTGCTTGCGTGTTGCATATTATCATGTCATCATGTGCATTGCATTGCATATGTGTTCGTTTCATGCATCCGAGCTTTTCCCCGTTGTCCGTTTTGCAATCCGGCGCTCCTATGTCCTCTGGCGTCCCCCTTTCGTCTCTTGTTGTGAGCGGGTGTTACACGTTCTCGGAATGGACCGAGTCTTGCCAAGTAGCCTTGGTATAGCACCGGTAGACCGCCTGTCAAGTTTTGTGCCATTTGGAGTCCGTTTGATACTCCAACGGTTAACCGGGTAACCGCAAAGCCTCTTTTGTGTGCAGCCCAACACCCCTTCCAAAGTGGCCCAAAACCCACCTAACTCCCCTCCATGCTCTCAGTCATTCGATCACGATCGCGTGGCCGAAAACCGCTCCTCATTTGGACTCTCCTAGCTCCCTCTACCTATATAAACACCTCCCCTTCCGAAATTTGTGGTGCAACCCTAGCCATTTTCATCCTCGCGCCACCGGACACGTCCGCCCGAGCCGGACATGTCCGCCGGCCACCTCACTCCGGCCAATCGCGGCCTGCCACCTCAGCGTCGCCGCCCCCGCGCCCAATCCCGCTTCGCCACGTGGCCACCCGGCCACCAGCGTGCCGCCGCCCGGCCCATGAGCCAGCGCCGCCCCAGCCCGAGCTCCGCGTCCGCCGACCGCCCTCGCCCGGCTCCCGCCGCCGCGACCACGCGCCGCGCTGGTCCCCGCCGCCGTCGCCTCCTCGCCCGCGCCCGTGCCTCGGCCCGCCCAGCCTCCTCCGCCGCCCGCCCGCCGCCCGTCCGGCGGGAGTGCTCAGCGCCGCCCCGCGCGCCTCCGCCTCCGACCGGCCCCGACCCCATCGTCGCGCCTCCGTCGCCTCTCCTCCGCCAGATCCGGCTGCGGGAGCCCCGGATCCGGCGACCCCGAGCATCTCTGGCCACCTTCTTCCCCGACTCCGGCGACATCTTCGACGTGCTCCGTTTTCCGTGCAGAGGTTGACCCCCGAAATTCCCAAGTCCCGGAGTATTTTGACATTATCATGCCATGTTCATCGCATTGTATCTCTATATCCGTAGCTCCGTTTCATGCGTGTAATATGTAAAATTGTTCGTCTCGACGAGTACTTCATTTACTTCCATTGCATCATGTTAATTTGAGCTCATCTTGACGCCCGAAATGTTGTTGGAAGAGTGCATGTTGTTGTTAATTTGCTGAAACTGTTACGACATGCTCATTTGTCATTTTTGCCGTTTTGATGTGTGCATCCGATGAGGTTGATGTCCACATGTGTTTTGATCTATGCTATGCCATCTTTCTAGGGGTGCCATCCATGTAATTTTGTGAGTTGTGTGCTGAGTGCTTCAAGCTTGCTAAGTAGGGTACTTGCTGTTGCTGTTTTCCTGACAGATTCTGTTATATTTTGTTGCTATGTTAACATGCTTCTACAAGTCACTCTATGCATAATCTGGAGATGTTCACTAAGGATGTATTGTTATACATGTCTTGCTCTATCCATTCATGCCATTGGTTGCAATTATAGCCTGCTGTATCATGTTGTTATCTTGCTCCAAAGTTTGCTAAATAATGTTGCTGCCAGCCTGTTAACATTAAGTTAAATGTTTCCATGATTGTTTGCTAGTGATCCATGCACCCTATGAACTTGATCTTGCCATGCTTAGCTTCATAAACATGTCTTCTTACTGTTGGTTGCCTTGCCATGCCATGTCTTTCTCTGTGGTGAGTGGTTCAAGCTCACCAACATGCCTACTTATCGTTGTTCCTGCCATGTATGAATCTGTTATATATCTTGCCATGTTTACATGGCTGCCATCATATTTTCTGTGCCCTTTTGGCTCATGGTCAGTAAGGGACTTTTGATCTATGCAATTAGTAGATTCATGCCATGCCTTTGTTGACATGATAAGTTTCTGTAACGTGTTGTTTGATAGCTCTAAACATTGCAACCTGATGTTATTTCCTGATAAGTCTGAAACTGTTATTATTTGCAATCTTCCCATGTCCTTTTGAGCATGTTCTAGTCTTTTCTGGAGATAGCTCAGTGTTCATGTTTTCTTGTGCTTTACCTGTACATCATGCTCATGCCTTTTGTTCTGATGTTGGGGTGCTGTAGCTTGTTGTTTTGATGCTTGTAAGATGCCTAGTTGCTGTTATGGACAGATTATTGCTATCACTTGTATAGAGTGTATGTGTTGGACCGTTGCTCCGTTTTGAGTGAGCTCTATATGAAACTTGCTTGATTTTGCATGTAGTTCCATATTATCATGTTGCATCCTTGTTTTGAGGTGTTTGCTTGATGTTTGTATGCATTTTGCATCAATGCCATGCTTAACTTGTTTTGCTCATATCTTCTAGGCCGTAGCTCCAAATCTAATGAACTTTATATGTAACTTGACTACAATTTCGTGTAGATCATCTTGGTGATCTTTAACTTGCTGTTTAAAAACTTGAACATAAGGTTTATTCAGATCTGGACCAATTTTGGAATATGCATATGAGGACTTACCGGAATTGTTATATGTTGTTTCCGGCCTCATTTAAACTTGCCTTGATGTGTTGTTCTTGTTTGCATCGTCTCTTGCCATGAGTAGCTCCATGTAGCTTTGTCATGCATCATGCTTGGTTATGCATCATGTCTTGTCTATGTGTGGTGTGTTTACCATGTTGTGTGCTTCTTCTCGATAGTTCCCGTTTTCGTTGCGATCGTGAGGATGCGTTCGTCTACGCTTGGTTCGTCTTCGCGGCTTCATCTTCTTCATGGGCTCGTTCTTCTTCCTAGCGGGATTTCAGGCAAGATGACCACTACCCTGGATCTCACTACTATCATTGCTATGCTAGTTGCTTCGTTCTATCGCTTTGCTGCGCTACCTATCTTTTGCTCTTCAAGCCTCCCCCAAATTGCCATGAACCTCTAACCTTTGACAACATTCCTAGAACACCGTTGTTTGGCTATGTTACCGCTTTATTCAGCCCCTCTTATAGCATTGTTAGTTGCAGGTAAAGTTGAAGATTACTCCATGGTGGACAGGATTTTTGGTTGGGATATCACAATATCTCTTATATTATTAATGCATCTATATATTTGGTAAAGGGTGGAAGGCTCGGCCTTATGCCTGGTGTTTTGTTCCACTCTTGCCGCCCTAGTTGTCGTCATACCGGTTTTATGTTCCCGGATTTTGCGTTCCTAACGCGGTTGGGTGATTTATGGGACCCCCTTGACAGTTCGCTTTGAATAAAACACCTCCAGCAAGGCCCAACCTTGGTTTTACCATTTGCCTCACCACCACCTACCTTTTCCCTTGGGAGTAATTAACCCAAGGGTCATCTTTATTTTAGCCCCCCCCCCTCGGGCCAGTGCTTGTCTAAGTGTTGGTCCAAACCGAGCCGCCTGCAGGGCCCCCTCGGGGCAACTCGAGGTCTGGTTTTACTCATAGCCTGTCTCATCGGGTGTTGCCCTGAGAACGAGATATGTGCAGCTCCTATCGGGATTGTCGGCGCATCGGGCGGTCTTGCTGGTCTTGTTTTACCATTGTCGAAATGTCTTGTAAACCGGGATTCCGAGACTGATCGGGTCTTCCTGGGAGAAGGAATATCCTTCGTTGATCGCGAGAGCTTATCATGGGCTAAGTTGGGACACCCCTGTAGGGTATAAACTTTCGAGAGCCGTGCCCGCGGTTATGTGGCAGATGGGAATTTGTTAATGTCCGGTTGTAGATAACTTGACACCTGATCTGAATTAAAACGCATCAACCGCGTGTGTAGCCGTGATGGTCTCTTCTCGGCGGAGTTCGGGAAGTGAACACGGTCTTTGAGTTATGTTTGACGTAAGTAGGAGTTCAGGATCACTTCTTGATCATTGCTAGTTTTACGACCGTTCCTTTGTTTCTCTTCTCGCTCTCATTTGCGTATGTTAGCCACCATATATGCTTAGTCGCTGCTGCAACCTCACCACTTTACCCCTTCCTTTCCCATTAAGCTTTGCTAGTCTTGATACCCATGGTAATGGGATTGCTGAGTCCTCGTGGCTCATAGATTACTATAACAACAGTTGCAGGTACAGGTTATGCGATGATCTTGACGCGAGAGCGATGTTTGCTTGTCTTGGAGTTCTTCTTCTGTTTCTTTTTCGATCAGGGGATAGGTTCCAGGTCGGCAGCCTGGGCTAGCAGGCTGGATGTCGTTTGAGTTTCTGTTTGTTTTTCATCCGTAGTCGGATGTTGCTCTTATGTATGAGATGATGTTGTATTCGTGTGGCATTGTATGCCTTTTGTATGTATCCCCATCTATTATGTAATGTTGATGTAATGATATCCACCTTGCAAAAGCGTTTCAATATGCGGGTCTATCCTTGGTGGGACCTTCGAGTTCCTTTTGGATAGGGTCGCATATTGGGCGTTGACATCCCACGCGCATCGTCACCTTGTCCTTAGCCAATCTTCGCTTAATCCGTAGTCCGTGTTTCGAGTTGCAAATATTAGCAACAGAACCAGTATCAAATACCCAGGTGCTACTGCAAGCATTAGTAAGGTACACATCAATAACATGTATATCACATATACCTTTGTTCACCTTGCCATCCTTCTTATCCGCCAAATACTTGGGGCAGTTCCGCTTCTAGTGACCAGTCTGCTTGCAGTAGAAGCACTCAGTCTCAGGCTTAGGTCCAGACTTGGGTTTCTTCTCTTGAGCAGCAACTTGTTTGTCGTTCTTTTTAAAGTTCCCCTTCTTCTTTCCTTTGCCCTTTTTCTTGAAACTAGTGGTCTTGTTGACCATCAACACTTGATGCTCCTTTTTGATTTCTTCCTCCGCAGCCTTTAGCATCGCGAAGAGCTCGGGAATAGTCTTGTTCATCCCTTGCATATCATAGTTCATCACAAAGCTCTTGTAGCTTGGTGGCAGTGATTGAAGAATTCTGTCAATGACACTATCATCAGGAAGATTAACTACCAGTTGAATCAAGTGATTATTATACCCCGGACATTTTGAGTATATGTTCAATGAAAGAACTATTTTCCTCCATCTTGCAGCTATAGAACTTATTGGAGACTTCATATCTCTCAATCCAGGCATTTTCTTGAAATATTAACTTCAACTCCTGGAACATCTCATATGCTCCATGACGTTCAAAACGTCGTTGAAGTCCCGGTTCTAAGCCGTAAAGCATGGCACACTGAACTATCGAGTAGTCATCAACTTTGCTCTGCCAGACGTTCACAACGTCCGGCATTGCTCCTGCAGCGGGTCTTGCACCTAGCGGTGCTTCCAGGACGTAATTCTTCTGTACAGCAATGAGGATAATCCTAAAGTTATGGACCCAGTCCATGTAATTGCTACCATCATCTTTCAACTTAGCTTTCTCAAGGAACACATTAAAATTCAACGGAACAATAGCACGAGCCATCTATCTACAACAAACATAGACAAACAAAAATACTATCAGGTACTAAGTTCATGATAAATTAAAGTTCAACTAATCATATTACTTAAGAACTCCCACTTAGATAGACATCCCTCTAATCATCTAAGTGATCACGTGATCCAAATAAACTAAACCATGTCCGATCATCACGTGAGATGGAGTAGTTTTCAATGGTGAACATCACTATGTTGATCATATCTACTATATGATTCACGCTCGACCTTTCAGTCTCAGTGTTCTGACGCCATATCTGTATATGCTAGGCTCGTCAAGTTTAACCTGAGTATTCCGCGTGTGCAACTGTTTTGCACCCGTTGTATTTGAACGTAGAGCCTATCACACCCGATCATCACGTGGTGTCTCAACAGGAAGAACTTTCGCGACGCTGCATACTCAGGAAGAACACTTATACCTTGAAATTTAGTGAGAGATCATCTTATAATGCTACCGTCAATCAAAGCAAAATAAGATGCATAAAGGATAAACATCACATGCAATCAATATAAGTGATATGATATGGCCATCATCATCTTGTGCTTGTGATCACCATCTCCGAAGCACTGTCATGATCACCATCATCACTGGCGCGACACCTTGATATTCATCATAGCATCATTGTCGTTTCGCCACCTATTGCTTCTACGACTATCGCTACTGCTTAGTGATAAAGTAAAGCTATTACAGGGCTATTGCATTGCATACAATAAAGCGACAGCCATATGGCTCCTGCCAGTTGCCGATTACTTTGTTACAAAACATGATCATCTCATACAATAAAATTTAGCATCGTGTCTAGACAATATCACATCACAACATGCCCTGCAAAAACAAGTTAGACATCCTCTACTTTGTTGTTGCAAGTTTTACGTGGCTGCTACGGGCTGAGCAAGAACTATTCTTACCTACGCATCAAAACCACAACGATAGTTCGTCAAGTTAGTGTTGTTTTAACCTTCTCAAGGACCGAACGTAGCCACACTCGGTTCAACTAAAGTTGGAGAAACTGACACCCGCAAGCCCCTATGTGCAAAGCACGTTGGTAGAACTAGTCTCGCGTAAACGTACGCGTAATGTCGGTCCGGGCCGCTTCATCTCACAATACCGCCGAACCAAAGTATGACATGCTGGTAAGCAGTATGACTTGTATCGCCCACAACTCACTTGTGTTCTACTCATGCATATAACATCTACGCATAAAACCAGGCTTGGATGCCACTGTTGGGGAATGTAGTAATTTCAAAAAAAATCCTATGCACACGCAAGATCATGGTGATGCATAGCAACGAGAGGGGAGAGTGTTGTCCATGTACCCTCGTAGACCGAAAGCGGAAGCGTTAGCACAATGCGGTTGATGTAGTCGTACGTCTTCACGATCCGAGCGATCAAGTACCGAACGTACGACACCTCCGAGTTCAGCACAAGTTCAGTTGGATGACGTCCCACGAACTCCGATCCAGCAGAGCTTTGCGGGAGAGTTCCGTTAGCACGACAACGTGATGAAGGTGTTGAGCATGCTACCGACGCAGGGCTTCGCCTAAGCACCGCTATGATATTACCGAGGTGGAATCTGGTGGAGGGGGTACCGCACACGGCTCAGAGATCAAGAGATCACTTATTGTGTCTAGAGGTGCCCCCCTTCCCCCGTATATAAAGGATCAACGGGGAGAGGGCGGCCGGCCAGGAGGAGGCGCGCCAGGGAGGAGTCCTTCTCCCACGGGGAGTAGGACTCCCTCTTTTCCTAGTTGGAGTAGGAGGGGAAAGGAAGGGAGAGAGGAGAGGAAGGAAAGGGGGGCGCCGCCCCCCCTCCTTGTCCTATTAAGACTAGAGGGGGAGGGGGTGCGCGGCCTGCCCTGGCCTCCCCTCCTCTTCTCCACTTAGGGCCCATGAGGCCCATTAAAGCCCCTGGGGGGTTCCGGTAACCCCCCTAGTACTCCGGTATATGTTCAAAACTCCCCGAAACACTTCTGCTGTCCGAACATGGTCATCCAATATATCGATCTTTACGTCTTGACCATTTCGAGACTCCTCGTCATGTCCGTGATAATATCTGGGACTCCGAGCTACCTTCAATACATCAAAACACAAAAACTCATAATACCGATCGTCTCCGAACTTTAAGCGTGCGGACCCTACGGGTTCGAGAACTATTAAGACATGACCGAGACACGTCTCCGGTCAATAACCAATAGCGAAACCTGGATGCTTTGGCTCCTACATATTCTATGAAGATCTGTATCGGTCAAACCGCATAACAACATACGTTGTTCCTTTTCTCATTGGTATGTTACTTGCCCGAGATTTGATCGTCGGTATCTCAATACCTAGTTCAATCTCATTACCGACAAGTCTCTTTACTCGTTAAATAGTGCATCATCCCGCAACTAACTTATTAGCTACATTGCTTGCAAGGCTTATAGTGATGTGCATTACCAAGAGGGCCCAGAGATACCTCTCCGACAATCGGAGTGACAAATCCTAATCTCAAAATACGCCAACTCAACATGTACCTTTGGAGACACCTGTAGAGCTCCTTTATAATCACCCAGTTACGTTGTGATGTTTGGTATCACACAAAATGTTCCTCCGGTAAACGGGAGTTGCATAATCTCATAGTCATAGGAACATGTATAAGTCATGAAGAAAGCAATAGCAACATACTAAAAGATCAAGTGCTAAGCTAATGGAATGGGTCAAGTATATCTCAACATTCTCCTAATGATGTGATCGCGTTAATCAAATGACAACTCATGTCTATGGCTAGGAAACACAACCATCTTTGATCAACGAGCTAGTCAAGTAGAGGCATACTAGTGACACTATGTCTATGTATTCACACATGTATTATGTTTCCGGTTAATACAATTCTAGCATGAATAATAAACATTTATCATGATATAAGGAAATAAATAGTAACTTTATTATTGGCTCTAGGGCATATTTCCTTCACCGGAAGGCATCCCCTCTTTCATCTTCGTCTATCGGTAACTTTACTTGGAGCTATATTTTTATTCGCCACATGATATGTGTTTTGCTTGGAGCATCATGTATGATATTAGTCTTTGCTTTTTAGATTACCACAATCATCCTTGTTGTACACACCTTTTGGGAGAGACCCACACGATTTGGAATTTATTAGAATACTCTATGTGCTTCACTTATATCTTTTGAGCTAGATAAGTTTTGCTATAGTGCTTCACTTATACCTTTTAGAGCACGGCGGTGGTTTAATTTTGTAGAAATTTTTGATCTCTCATGCTTCACTTATATTATTCTGAGAGTCTTTTAGAACAGCATGGTATTTGCTAATATAAAATTTGTCCTAGAATGATGGGCATCCAAGTTGGGTATAATAAAAACTATCATAGGAAGTGAATTGGATGCTATGATCAATTTGATGCTTGAGAATTGTTTTGAGATATAGAGATGGTGATATCAGAGTCATGCTAGTGGGGTAATTATGAATTTAAAGAATACTTGTGTTGAAGTTTGTGATTCCTGTAGCATGCATGTATGGTGAACCGCTTTGTGATGAAGTTGGAGCATGATTTATTTATTGATTGTCTTCCTTATGAGTGGCGGTCGGGGACGAGCGATGGTTCCTACCAATCTTTCTCCCTAGGAGCATGCGCGTAGTACTTTGTTTTCAATGGCTTGTATATTTTTGCAATAAGTATATGAGTTCTTTATGACTAATGTTGAGTCCATGGATTATACGCGCTCTCATCCTTCCACCACTGCTAGCCTCTCTTGTGCCGCGCAACTTTCGCCGGTACCATACACCCACCATATACCTTCCTCAAAATAGCGACCATACCTACCTATTATGGCATTTCCATAGCCATTCCGAGATATATTGCTCTTTGGATGATCATGTAGTTGACATCATATTTGTGGCAAAGCCACCTTCATAATTCTTCCATACATGTCACTCTTGATTCATTGCATATCCTGGTACACCACCAGAGGCATTCATATAGAGTCATATTTTGTTCTAAGTATCGACTTGTAAGTAAATAAAAGTGTGATAATCTTCATTATTAGAGCATTGTCCCAAGTGAGGAAAGGATGATGGAGACTATGGTTCCCCCACAGGTCGGGATGAGACTTCGGACTTAAAAAAAAAGAGAAAGGCCAAATAAAAAAAGAGAAAGGCAAAATAAAAAAATGAGAGAAAAAGAGAGAAGGGACAATGCTACTATCCTTTTACCACACTTGTGCTTCAAAGTAGCACCATGATCTTCATGATAGAGGGTCTCCTATGTTGTCACTTTCATATACTAGTGGGAATTTTTCATTATAGAACTTGGCTTGTATATTCCAATGATGGGCTTCCTCAAAATGCCCTAGGTCTTTGTGAGCAAGCAAGTTGGATGCACACCCACTTAGTTTCTTTTATTGAGCTTTCATACATTTATACCTCTAGTGCATCCGTTGCATGGCAATCCCTACTAACTCACATTGATATCTATTAATGGGCATCTCCATAGCCCGTTGATACGCCTAGTTGATGTGAGACTATCTTCTCCTTTTTTGTCTTCTCCACAACCACCATTCTATTCCACATATAGTGCTTTGTCCATCGCTCACGCTCATGTATTGCGTGAAAGTTGAAAAGGTTTGAGAATACTAAAGTATGAAACAATTGCTTGGCTTTTCATCGGGGTTGTGCATGATTAAATACTTTGTGTGATAAAGATAGAGCATAGCCAGACTATATGATTTTGTATGGATAACTTTCTTTAGCCATGTTATTTTGAGAAGACATGGTTGCTTTGTTAGTATGCTTGAAGTATTACTATTTCTTATGTCAATATGAACTTTTATTTTGAATATTTGGATCTGAACATTCATGCCACAATAAATAAAATTACATTGAGAATTATGCTAGGTAGCATTCACATCAAAAATTCTGTTTTTATCATTTACCTACTCGAGGACGAGTAAGAATTAAGCTTGGGGATGCTTGATACGTCTCCAATGTATCTATAATTTTTTATTGTTCCATGCTATTATATTACCCATTTTGGATGTTTATGGGCTTTACTTTACACTTTTATATCATTTTGGGACTAACCTACTAACCAGAGGCCCGGCCAATTTGCTTTTTTTTGCCTATTTCAGTGTTTCGAAGAAAAGGAATATTAAACAGAGTCCAAACGGGATGAAACCTTCGAGAGCGATCTTTTTCAAACAAATGCAAACCAGGAGACTTGGAGTGGATGTCAAGCAACAAATGAGGCGGCCACGAGGGTGCCTGGCGCGCCCTTGGGGGTGGGCACGCCCCCCACCCTCATGGGCCCCTCGAGCATCAACCGACCTACTTCTTCCTCCTATATATATCCACGTACCCTGAAAACATCCTGGAGCATGACGAAAACCTAATTCCACCGCCGCAACCTTCTGTATCCGCGAGATCCCATCTTGGAGCCTTCACCTGCGCTTCGCGGGAGGGGGAATCGACCACGGAGGGCCTCTACATCATCTCCAAGGCCTCTTCGATGAGTTGAGAGTAGTTTACCATAGACCTTTGGGTCCATAGTTATTAGATAGATGGCTTCTTCTCTCTCTTTGAATCTCAATACAAAGTTCTCCTTGATCTTCTTGGAGATCTATTTGATGTAACACTTTTTGCGGTGTGTTTGTCGAGATCCGATGAATTGTGGGTTTATGATCAAGTTTATCTATGATAAATAATTGAATCTTCTCTGAATTCTTTTATGTGTGATTTGTTATCTTTCCAAGTCTCTTCGAATTATCAGTTTGGTTTGGCCAACTAGGTTGATCTTTCTTGCAGTGGGAGAAGTCCTTAGCTTTGGGTTCATCTTGCGGTATCCTTTGCTAGTGACAGTAGGGGCAGCAAGGCACATACTGTATTGTTGCCATCGAGGATAAAAAGATGGGGTTTATATCATATTGCATGAGTTTATCCCTCTACATCATGTCATCTTTCTTAATGCGTTACTCTATTCTTCATGAACTTAATACTCTAGATGCAGGCAGGATTCAGTCGATGTGTGGAGTAATAGTAGTAGATACAGAATCATTTCGATGTACTTGTCACGGACGTGATGCCTATATACATGATCATGCCTAGATAATCTCATAACTATGCGCTTTTCTATCAATTGCTCAACAGTAATTTGTTCACCCACCGTAATACTTATGCTATCTTGAGAGAAGCCACTGGTGAAACCTATGGCCCGCGGGTCTATCTTTTATCATATAAGTTTTCCATCTACTTTTATTTGCATCTTTTACTTTCCAATCTATATCATAAAAATACCAAAAATATTTATCTTATTATCTCTATCAGATCTCACTTTCGCAAGTTACCATGAAGGGATTGACAATCCCTTTATCATGTTGGCAGCGAGGTTCTTGTTTGTTTGTGTAGGTGTGTGGGACTTTTGAGGAGCCTCCTATTGGATTGATACCTAGGTTCTCAAAAACTAAGGGAAGTACTTACGCTACTTTGCTGCATCAATGGCATAATCAACTAGAGAGCAATAATAATAAATCTCGGATGACAACACTTTATCAAAACAATCATAATATGATATAACAAGATGGTATCTCGCTAGCCCTTTCTGAGACTGCAAAACATAAATGTAGAGCACCCCTGAAGATCAAGGACTGACTAAACATTCTAATCCATGGCAAAAGAGATCTAGTCATAGTCATACTCAATGTAAATTAATAGTAATGCATACAAATGACAACGGTGCTCTCCAACTGGTGCATTTAAATAAGAGGATGATGACTCAACATAAAAGTAAATAGATAGGCCCTTCACAGATGGCAGCAGGGATTTGCAGAGGTGACGGAGCTCGAGTTTTGAAACAGAGATAAATAATATTTTGAGCGGCATACTTTCATTGTCAACATGACAACCAAGAGATCTCAATATCTTCCATGCTACATACATTATAGGCAGTTCCCAAACAGAATGGTAAAGTTTATACTCCCCCGCCACCAAAGAGCACATTCCATGGATGGCCCGAAACAACGGGTGCCGTCCAACTAACAACAATCTCGGGGAAGTTTTGTTTGCAATTATTTTGATTTTATTTGAGCATGGGACTGAGCATCCCGGTTACCGGCCATTTTCTCGAGAATGACGAGCGGAGTCTACTCATCATGAGAATAACCCACCTAGCATGGAAGATCTAGACAACCCTAGTTGATACATGAGCTATTCGAGCATACAAAACAGAATTTTTTTTGAAGGTTTAGAGTTGGGCACATACAAATTTACTTGGAACGACAGGTAAATACCGCATATAGGAAGGTATGGTGGAGTCATATGGAACAGCTTTGGGGTTTATGGAAGTGGACGCACAAGCAGTATTCCCGCTTAGTACAAGTGAAGGCTAGAAAGAGACTGGGAAGCGACCAACTAGAGAGCGACAACATTCATGAACATGCATTAAGATTAACCAACAATTAGTGCAAGCATGAGTAGGATATAAATCACCATGATCATAACTATCGTGGAGGCTATGTTGATTTTGTTTCAACTACATGCGTGAACATGTGCCAAGTCAAGCCACTAGAATCATTCAAAGGAGGATACCACCCTATCATACCACATCACAACCATTTAAATAGCATGTTGGCACTCAAGGCAAACCATTATAAACTCCTAGCTAATTAAGCATGGCATGAGCAACTATAATCTCTAATTGTCATTGCAAACATGTTTCATTCATAATGGGCTAAATCAGGAATGACGACGAACTAATCATATTTACAAAAACAAGATAGGTCGAGTTCATACCAACTTCTCTCATCTCAGCCATTTCATTATATATCGTCATTATTGCCTTTTCACTTGCACGACCGAACGGTGTGGATAATAATAATAGTGCACGTGCATTGGACTAAGCTGGAATCTGTGAACATTTAATACAAAGGAGAAGACAAGGTAATCTGGGCTCTTGGTTAGATCAATAATAATGCATATGAGATCGACTCATCATTTTCATCATGGTCTTCTCCTCTCAACCCCAAAGGAAAGGAAAGAAATTCAAAGAATGAGAAAAACTATTTAAATGGAAAAGCTCCCTACAAGCAAAAGAAGAACGAGAAATATTTTTGGATTTTCTTTTAATATTAATACTACAAGCATGGAAGGTAAACTAGCTAAAAGCTACAACTATTTTTTTGGTTTTTCTTAAGGTTTTTCAAACACACAAAAAGAATGCAGGAAAAGAAAATAAACTAGCATGTATAGTACAATGAAAAAGTATGAACACCGACAATTGGAATGAATGTGTGAACGTGAATGTAATGTCGGTGAGAAATACGTACTCCCCCAAGCTTAGGCTTTTGGCCTAAGTTGGTCTACGCCCATGGATCGAAGCAATCCTCTCCCTTGTACCGAGGAGGGTCCTGCTACCTCTTGAGCATGCGTTGGTTTTCCCTTAAAGAGGAAAGGGTGATGCAGCAAAGTAGAGTAAGTATTTCCCTCAGTTTTGAGAACCAAGATATCAATCTAGTAGGAGACAACGCACAAGTCACTTAGTACATGCACAAACAATCAAGAACCTTGCAACCAACGCGATAAAGGGGTTGTCAATCACTTCACAGTCACTCGCAAAAGTGAGATATAATAGAGATAATAAAGTAAATATTTTTGGTATTTTTGTTGTATAGATTGGAAAGTAAAGATTGCTAAATAGTAAACGAGATGCGATGTAAATAAAAGAGATGTAATATAATAGGAAAGAGACCCGGGGGCCATAGGTTTCACTAGTGGTTTCTCTCAAGATAGCATGTATTACTGTGGGTGAACAAATTACTGCCGAGCAATTGATAGAGAAGCGCATAATTATGAAGATATCTCAGCCAATGATCACGAATATAGGCACCATGTCCGTGTCAGGTAGACCGAAATGATTCTGCATCTATTACTATTACTACACACATCGACCGCTATCCAACATGCATCTAGAGTACTAAGTTCATAAGAACGGAGTAACACATTAAGCAAGATGACATGATGTAGATGGATAAACTCAAGCAATATGATATAAACCCCATCTTTTTATCCTCGATGGCAACAATACAATACGTGCCCTGCTGCCGCTACTGTCACTGGGAAAGGACACCGCAAGATTGAACCCAAAGCTAAGCACTCCTCCCATTGCAAGAAAGATCAATCTAGTAGGCCAAACTAAATCGATAATTCGAAGAGACTTGCAAAGATATCAAATCATGCATATAAGATTTCAGAGAAGAACCAAATAATATTTATAGATAATCTTGTTCATAGATCCACAATTCATCGGATCTAAACAAACACACTGCAAAACAGTATTACATTGAATAGATCTCTAAGAACATCGAGGAGAACTTTGTATTGAGAATCAAAGAGAGAGAAAAAGCCATCTACCTAATAACTATGGACCCGAAGGTCTGTGGTAAACGACTCAGGCTTCATCGGAGAGGCAATGTTATTGATGTAGAAGCCCTCCTTGATCGATTCCCCCTCCAGCAGATTGCCGAAAAAGGCCCCAAGATGGGATCTCACAGGTACAAAAGGTTGCAGCGGTGGAAAAGTGGTTTCGTGGCTCCCCCTGATGTTTCTAGGGTATAAGAGTATATATAGGAGAAAGAAGTATGTCGGTGGAGCTACGAGGGGCCCACGAGGGTGGGGGCGCGCCCTCTTGTCTCGTGGCCTCCTCGTGGAGTTCCAGACTTCAACTCCAAGTCTTCTGGATTGCTTTCGGTCCAAGAAAGATCATCGCGAAGGTTTCATTCTGTTTGGACTCCGTTTGGTATTCCTTTTCTGCAAAACTCTAAGATAGGCAAAAAAACAGAAACTGGCACTGGGCCTCCGGTTAATAGGTTAGTGCCAAAAATAATATAAAAGAGCATATTAAAGCTCATTAAACATCCAAAGTAGATAATATAATAGCATGGAACAATCAAAAATTATAGATACGTTGGAGACGTAGCAGGTCCTTGGGGTGCCACTGGTTAGCGAGCTCCTCCAGATCCCACTGATAAACAAACTGTTGATATGGGTCACGTGGTGGCCCTGGCTCAGGCTCTGAGACTCGTGTCAGCTCCCAGTAAGCATAAATGTCCTTGGGCATGATGAGGTACGTGACTGAATGTATATTAAACAAAGAGGGTGCAGGCAAGATAATAGTCTCACACTTAGTTTTAGCAAACATCAAGTTATACTTATGTATCTTCTTATTTTTAACAATAAAGTCATGTGCTACCATACTCTTATAGTCTAGCAAATTAGTGGGCAGCAACTTTTCATCTTTCTCATAATGCCTAATAGGTATCTCAAAGTGTTTAGCAAGCCATGAAGCAAAGCTACCTCCGAAGATGGGGCCCTTTGTACGGTTCAGACTTCACCGTTTAGCAACAATAGCGCCAAAACTGAAAGTTGTATCACAAACTAAAGCATGGAGCAAAATAACAAGGTTAGGAGCCCTAAGGCTCCCACTATTCCCGTGACCAATTAAGCATCTACTAGCAAATATTGCAAAGTAACATAGAACAGGAAAATGTAAACTAGTAGTCCTTGCATCTGAAACTTTTCTTGTTTCCCCTACAGCAATTTGATCAATAAATTCATCCACATCCCTAGGATGTGGTTCCCGACGCTGCCCTCATAGGGCAACTTGAAAACCACACAAAAATCATAGAGTGACATCTCCTTAAACTCATCATATAAATAAAACTCCACCAAAGGTGGTGATCTTCTAGCATGGAAATGAAAGTTTTGCACGAAAATGTTAGTGAGTAGGAGTTACTGTTCACACTGCTCGTGGAGGAAGTCGGTGATGCCTACATTCTAAGCCAAATAATAAAAGTCATCGTGGATTCTGGCGGCACTCAAGAATGCATCACAAGGCCATTCACACGGCTGAACCTCCGCGGTGCGAGGAAGATTGTATTTGGGCTTCTTATTCTCTTCATTAAGCTTTTCCATCGAGCTTCGGCTCGAATAGCCTCTCAAGAATCTCTTCATCATTTTCTTCATCTGGAAATTTCTGAAATTTTTAGTGACTCAAAATAAAAGTGAACCAAACTCAACAAGATTGATAGCAACTACTCCCACAAGTGCCTAGAGTCTATATCATGCATTAAAACTACTTTGGACCATATAAATTTGACATGCAAGCTCAAGAACAGGGTCACCTCAGCAGCAAAACTTTGCAATAAATAAAGCACTAGAACAAAAACTAATTGGACCATTGGAGGAGTCACATACCAAAGAACAATCCCCCAAAGCAGTTTTGTGAATGGAGCTTTGAGCAAGGAGATCGAAAACGGCAGCAAAACGAGCAAGAACACGAGTTTGAGCTACGGGATGATTTTTCTGGAGGAAGACGAAGTGTGTGGGTGCTGGAATAAGTGGAGGGGGTCCACGTGGGGCCCACGAGGCAGGGGGCGCCCACGGGGGTAGGGCGCGCCATCCACCCTCCTGACCAAATGGTGGGTCCCTCTGGTGTGTTATAAGTGCTAGAAATTCTCAAATATTCTACAAAAAATCAAACTCCATTTTCAGGGCATTTGGAGAACTTTTATTTTGGAGGTATTTTTTATTGCACGGATAATTCAGAAAATAGACAGAAAATACTATTTTTGCTTTATTTAACATAAATAATAGAAAATAAAAGAAGGGTACAGAAGGTTATGCTTTCTAAATTCATCCATCTCATGCTCATAAAAAGGAATCCACTAACAAGGTTGATCAAGTCTTGTTAACAAACTTCTTCCGAATAACATGAAAGCGGAGAATTTTCGAATAACACTAGGTTACCTCAATGGGGATATGAATGTCCCCAACAATAAGAATATCACATTTCTTTTTGACAGTAGGAAGAGGGAATTCAAAACCTCCAATAGTAATCGTTGAGATTTTTCCAATAGAATTGATACTATGAACTTGAGGTTGTTTCTTCGGAAAGTGTACTGTATGCTCATTACCATTAACATGAAAGTGGTATTACCTTTGTTGCAATCAATAAGAGCCCCTGCAGTATTTAGAAAAGGTCTACCAAGAATGATCGACATACTGTCGTCCTCAGGAATATAAAAAATAACAGAGTCCATTAAAATAGTAATGTTTGCAACCACAACAGGCACATCCTCACAAATGCCGACGGGTATAGCAGTTGATTTATTGGCCATTTGCAAAGAGATTTTAGAGGGTGTCAACTTATTCAAATCAAGTCTATGATATAAAGAGAGAGGCATAACACTAACAACGGCTCCAAGATCACATAAAGCAGTTTTAACATAGTTTCTTTTGATGGAGCATTGTATAGTTGGTACTCCTGGATCTCCTAGTTTCTTTGGTATTCCACCTTAAAGGAATAGTTAGCAAGCCTGGTGGAAATTTCATCTTCCGGTATCTTTCTTTTAGTTGTGAAATTATCAAGTATTTCATTTTTCTTGAGAGGATGATCAGGCAAAGCATTAAGTAATCGGAGAAGCCTCCCCCAAGCTTGCGGGAGACTCTCTTCTTCAATTTGCACAAAATTAAATATTTCCCTTAAGGCAGCTTGTTTCTTATGAGCGGGGAAATATTTTGCAGAGAAGTAATAAATAATATCCTGGGGACTACGCACACAATCAGGAGCAAGAGAATTAAACCAAATCTTAGCATCACCCTTTAATGAGAAAGGAAACAATTTAAGGATATAATAATAACGAATTTTTTCCTCATGAGGGTGGCTATATCATTCAATTTAGTAAAATGTGCCACAACATTTTTAGATTCATAACCATAGAAAGGATCAGACTCAACCAAAGTAATTAACTCAAGATCGATAGAGAATTCATAATCCTTATCAGTAACACAGATAGGTGAAGTAGCAAAAGCGGGGTCATATTTCATTCTAGCATTCAAAGACTTTTCTTTCAGCTTACCTAACAGTTTCTTAAGATCATATATTGCAAGCAAAAAGGTCTCTAGCAGTTTCTTCATCCATAACATAACCCTCAGGCACAACAGGCAATTCACATCTAGGGGGAGAATCTTCATCATCACTTTCATCAATATCATCAGTTTCAATAATTTTATTCTGTCTAACCCTAGCAAGTTGTTCATCAAGAAATTCATCTAATGGCACATTATTATCAAGCAGAGAAGTAGTTTCATCATAAGCATCAACATAGCAGAAGTGGCATCATCAATAACATGCGAAATATCAGAATCAATAGTAGGTGCAGGTGTAGGTGTCACAAGTTTACTCATAACAGAAGGTGAATCAAGTACAGAGCTAGATGGCAGTTCCTTACCTCCCCTCGTCGTTGAGGGAAAAATCTTGGTTCTTTCATCTTTCAAGTTCCTCATAGTGATCAACAGATATAAATCCCAAGTGACTCAAAGAATAGAGCTATGCTCCCCGGCAACGGTGCCAGAAAAAGGTCTTGATAACCCACAAGTATAGGGGATCGCAACAGTTTTTGAGGGTAGAGTATTCAACCCTAATTTATCGATTCGACACAAGGGGAGCCAAAGAATATTCTCAAGTATTAGAAGCTGAGTTGTCAATTCAACCAGACCTGAAAGACTTAATATCTGCAGCAAAGTATTTAGTAGCAAAGTAGTGTGGAAGTAGCGGTAACGGTGGCAAAAGTAACAGTAGTAGTTTTGTAGCAATTGTAACAGTAACAACGGAGAAGTAACGAAGCAAAGATCAATATGTGAAAAGCTCGTAGGCAACGGATCAATGATGGATAATTATGTCGGATGCAATTCATCATGCAACAATTATAACATAGGGTGACATAGAACTAGCTCCATTTCATCAATGTAATGTAGGCATGTATTCCGAATATAGTCATACGTGCTTATGGAAAAGAACTTGCATGACATCTTTTGTCCTACCCTCCCGTGGCAGTGGGGTCCTATTGGAAACTAAGGGATATTAAGGCCTCCTTTTAATAGAGTACCGGACCAAAGCATTAGCACTTTGTGAATACACGAACCCTCAAACTGTGGTCATCACCGGGAAGTGTCCCGACTATTATCACTCCGGGGTTTGCCGGATCATAACACGTAGTAGGTGAATATAACTTGCAACATAGGATCAAGAATTCACATATATTCATGAAAACATAATAGCTTCAGATCTGAAATCATGGCACTCGGGCCCTAGTGACAAGCATTAAGCATGGCAAACTCATAGCAACATCCATCTTAGAACATAATGGATACTAGAGATCAAACAATAACAAAACTCACTCGATTACATGGTAAATCTCATCCAACCCATCACCGTCTAGCAAGCCTACATTGGCATTACTCACGCACGGCAGTGGGAATCATGAAATTGGTGATGGGCGATGGTTGATGATGACGATGGCGACGGATTCCCCTCTCCGGAGCCCCGAACAAACTCCAGATCAGCCCTCTCAAGGAAGATTAGGGCTTGGCAGCGGCTCCATATCGTAAAATGTGATGAATCCTTCTCTATGATTTTTTCTCCCCGAACATGAATATATAGAGTTGGAGTCGAGGTCGGTGGAGGTCCAAGGGACCCATGAGGCAAGGGGCGTGCCCCAGGGGGTGGGCACGCCCTGCACCCTCGTGAACAGGGTATGGGTCCCCCTCTGTTGATTCTTTCGCCAATATTTTTTATTAATTCCAAAACATGACTCTTTGGAGTTTTAGGTCATTCTAGGAACTTTTATTTCTGCACAAAAATAACACCATGGCAATTCTGCAGAAAATAGCATCAGTCCGGGTTAGTTCCATTCAAATCATGCAAGTTAGACTCGAAAACAAGGGCAAAAGTGTTTGGAAAAGTAGATACATTAGGGACATATCATCTAGCCTATGAGAATTCCAATAATGGTGAAGAGGATCCCCTCTACGGACTAACCTCTCTAGTTTATATACACACTGGAGGGGCCTAGGGTTTGTACAAGGTCGGTTTATCAGGGAAGGAAGCTTCCAGACTCTATTCTTGCTGTCTACATATTGAGAAGTCCCATCCGGACACGGAGGATAATCTTCAGCTTGATCTTGTATGGCCCATCCAACCCGGCCCATACTCCTGGGTCGGACACCTGAGGACCCCTGGATCTAGGACTCCCTTAGAAATCATCACCGGATGCCATCTTCATCATCTCGGCGACCACCATGATGAGAAGGGAGTAGTTCACCCTCGGGGCTGAGGGTATGTCCCAGTAGCTATGTGTTTGATCTCTCTCTCTCTCTCTCGTGTTCTTGATTTGGAATGATCTTGATCTATCATGAGCTTTGTTAATATAGTTGGATCATATGGTGTTTTCCCCCTCTCCATATTATTGTGATGAATTGAACTTTTACCTTTGAGGTTTCACAGTTACTGGATTGGATACTTTGTCTGATTTGAGAACACTTGATGTATGTCTTGCGATGGGATATCCATGGTGACAATGGGATGTTCTATTGATTGAATTGATGTATGTATTGTGATGGGATTTCCGTGGTGACAATGGGATGTTCTATTGATTGAATTGATGTATGTTTTGGCACTCAACTCGCGGATTCCCGATGTGTCATTGGGGTAATCTATGCATAGGGGTTGATGCACGTTTTCATCCTTGTTTCTCCGGAAGCAATCTAGGGGCACTCTTTGAGGTTCTTTGTGTTGGATTGAATATTATGAATATGAGGTTGTTTGATGCATATCGTATAATTGACCCACAGATACTTGTGGTGACATTGAAGTATCTAGGTGACATTAGGGTTGATTGATGTGTATCATATAGTGTTATTTTAGTATGAACTTTAGGGTTGTTTGTGACACTTATAGGAATAGCTCAAAAGATTGATCAGAAAGAATAACTTTGAGGTGGTTTCGTACCCTACAAGCAATTTCATCTTATGTTCTCCATGATAGGAGCTTTGGAGTGACTCTTTGTCACACATTGAGGGATTGCCATATGATTTAATTATGTTATCATTGTTGAGAGACTTCACACTAGTGAAAGTACGAACCCTAGGTCTTGTTTTGAAGCATTGCAATACCGTTTGTGCTCCATTTTATCACTTGTTACCTTTTTTTATATTTTCAGATTAAAAAAACTATATCTACTATCCATACTACACTTGTATCACCATCTCTTCGCCGAACTAGTGCACCTATACAATTTGCCATTGTATTGGGTGTGTTGGGGACACAAGATATTTCTTGTATTTGGTTGCAGGGTTATTTGAGAGAGACCATCTTCATCCTATGCCTCCCACGCGAAGATAAACCTTAAGTCATCCACTTGAGGGAAAACGGCTACTGTCCTACAAAACTCTATCCATTGAGGCCCAACAAGAGTCTACAAGAATAAGGTTGCGTAGTAGACATCAAGGTCCCGCCACCGATCCGCAGCACGGATCCCACGCCCACAGTGCACCATCTAGCGGAGCATCCTCGAGCCACCACCCCACGCTGGATCCGCTCACCCCCACCCCGTCTGCCGAATGCATGGACCTTCCTCCACCGCGGCCGTGATAGAGGACATAGCTCGGCTCCTGTAGCGCGCCTGCGGGACATGGGTGGCGGAGATCATCGACCGGGAGAACCACACGAGGAAGTGGATTGAGTCATTCCACACGGTGGAGCTCGCAGTGATGGAATACGATCGGTGGCAAGTCCAGTTCCACGGCTCCGCCGGGAGGCTCAACGTCCTGTTTGGGATGGCGCCGGTCCACCTCGTCCCGCCGGCGTCACGTATGGTGAGTGCGGTGATGTCTCGGGAGGACCGAGAGGTGAGGGAGTGCGTGTGGCAGAGGCCGCCAACAAGGCACACATGGAGGACCTCCGGCGCCAGCATCTCGAGCTCGTGGAGGCGGAGCGGGCGATATTCGCCGACAATGGCGGGGAGGTGATCGTCATCTTCGATGACGAGGTGCAAGGTGGCGAGGAGGGCAGCAAGGAGGACGGTGAGTAGGAGCAGGAATTCGACGTCGAGGAGTGGCGGCACATATTCCCCGGCTGCAACGATGGTGGCACCGGGCCAGATCCATGTCTCACTGGTGGTGGCCTGTCGAGGAAAGATTGGCATGACCTCCAGTATGGATGATGAGTAAATTTGAATTTATACTTAATGTTCGGTTGTCAAGACTATGTTGAACTTAGGTTTAAATGTAAGCAAATTTAAGTTTTACTCCGCTAACTTTAGGGGATCAGCTAGAACCAATCAAATTTAGGTCTAGTATAAATACTTCACTAAGGTTTACTCGGCCTGATCCTGATTAGAAATTCCGTTACCTGGAGAAAGGCTAAAGGTTTAGACACTTGCTAGTTGTTCCAAACAACTGAAAAGGAAGATGATCCCGTGTTTACTTTAGCTTGAGCTATTTTCTTGTCTCTTCTTCCTCTAGGGAAGTATTTACTCATGTTGTGTTTGATCTTTTTTGCCACTCGGAAATAATTTTCCATTTATTTGTAAAAAAGAGGGGTATGTTGTTTCAAGCACTATCGGTCTAAAAATATATTGAGGTTTAACGAGCTTATGAGTAAGTTTATAGCCAAACAGTGACAAACATAGAATCGCAGGTTTGAGCATGCCATGGTTCAACATTTACAATAAAATGATCATAATCTCAGTAAATAGTTTTAAACTAGCAACAACTTGATGGATATTTAGTGTGATGTATATAGTAAATATTATTTTACAATTTTGGAGGGGGTGTCGTAGATCTGCCCCTGAGCCAAATAGACTTAGGTAGTGTCTCTACATTTTTATACGAAGTGCCTCTATGTTCACATCTACATCGATTGCTACCATTTTATCATCGAAATGGACGACCTTAGCAAAACGCGCCATCATGTTCTACTTGACACTGGGTTAGACCACGGCAAAATTGATCCCACTACAAGGCACCACTCCCTCTAAAGAAAAGCCCATCTAACTTGGCCAGAAGGTAGATATATGAGAGAGCATATACAAAGCTATTTAATTATGCAGCAACAAAACCTCAAAAAGATTCAATTGTTTTTCATGAAAAATCTGATCATAAAGTGGCAAGTCATCATGTCCCAAGAAACACACCATCGATTACATCGAATTAATCTCGATTAAGAACGAAAACATGGGATTGAAGATCGAAAAAGAAAGATAACCATCTAGCTACTAATAGGTCCTAAGGGAACCATTAGTACATGGTTATGGAGGCTGCAAGGTTCATGAAGATGTCTCTGATGTCTACTATAGAACCTTCTTCTTCTAGACGTTGTTGGGCCTCCAAGTGCAGAGGTTTGTAGGACAGTAGCAAATTTCCCTCAAGTGGATGACCTAAGGTTTCTCAATCCGTGGGATGAAGATGGTCTCTCTCAAACAACCCTGCAACAAAATAAGAAAGAGTCTCTTGTGTCCCCAACACACCCAATACAATGGCAAATTGTATAGGTGCACTAGTTCAACGAAGAGATGGTGATACAAGTGCAATATGGATGGTAGACATATGCTTTTGTAATATGAAAATATAAAAACAGCAAGGTAACTAATGATAAAAGTGAGCACAAACGGTATTGCAATTCTAGGAAACAAGGCCTAGGGTTCATACTTTCACTAGTGCAAGTTCTCTCAACAATAATAACATAATTGGATCATATAACTATCCCTCAATATGCAACAAAGAGTCACTCCAAAGTCACTAATAGCGGAGAACAAACGAAGAGATTATTGTAGGGTACGAAACCACCTCAAAGTTATCCTTTCTGATCGATCTATTCAAGAGTCCGTAGTAAAATAACACGAAGCTATTCTTTCCGTTCGATCTATCATAGAGTTCATACTAGAATAACACCTTAAGACACAAATCAACCAAAACCCTAATGTCACCTAGATACTCCAATGTCACCTCAAGTATCCGTGGGCATGATTATACGATATGCATCACACAATCTCAGATTCATCTATTCAACCAACACAAAGTACTTCAAAGAGTGCCCCAAAGTCTCTACCGGAGAGTCAAGACGAAAACGTGTGCCAACACCTATGCATAAGTTCATTTAACCCGCAAGTTGATCACCAAAACGTACATGAAGTAGATCCCGTGAATATCCCATTGTCACCACAGATAAGCACGACCATGGTTTATCAAATTTATCATAGTGTTTAAGACTCTCAAAATAATATAATTGAAGCATGAGAGTTCATCTATTTCTTCAAAATAAAACCACCACCGTGCTCTAAAAAGATATAAGTGAAGCACTAGAGCAAATGACAAACTACTCCGAAAGATATAAGTGAAGATCAATGAGTAGTCAAATAATTATGCAACTATGTGAAGACTCTCTAATATTTAAGAATTTCAGATCTTGGTATTTTATTCAAACAGCAAGCAAAACAAAACAAATGGATAGCACACATCATGTGAAGAATAAAAAACTTAGGTTCAACCGATACTAACCGATAGTTATTGAAGAAGAAAGGTTGGATGCCTACCGGGGCATACCCAAGCTTGGATGCTTGAGACTTCTTTAAATATTATCTTGGGATGCCTTGGGCATCCCCAAGCTTGAGCTTTTGTGTCTCCTTGATTCCTTTTATATCACGGCTTCCCTACATCTTAAAAACTTCATCCACACAAAACTCAACAAGAACTCGTGAGATAAGTTAGTATAAATCAACGCAATAACCTTATCATTATCTACTGTAACAAATCACTAAAATTATTTTTCAACATTGCATACTAAATGCCTCTTCATATTTAATACTCCTATCCTCAAATAGAATCATTAAACAAGCAAACATATGCAAACAATACAGACATAACAGCAATCTGCTAAAACAGTTCAGTCTGTAAAGAATGCAAGATTCGTCATACTTCCCTAACTCCAAAAATTATGAGAAAACTACTACACTGTATAAAATTTATCAGAGCTTATTCTGCAAAAAGTTTCAACAATTTATTATATCCTGACTTTTCTAGAGAATTTTTAGAACATCGATAAACTTTCTGTTTTCAAACAGGAACAAGCATACTTGCAAAATAACATGGTAAAGGCTATCCTTGACATTTTTCTTGAAAATATAGATGCAAAACATTATTCTAAATAACAGAAAGAAAATACTAACAAAAGAAAATGATGCTCCAAGAAAAACACATATCATGTGGTGAATAAAAATATAGCTCCAAGTAAAGTTACCGATGAACGAAGACGAAAGAGGGGATGCCTTCCGGGGCATCCCCAAGCTTAGGCTCTTGGTTGTCCTTGAATATTACCTTGGGGTTCCTTGGGCATCCCCAAGATTATTCTCTTGCCACTCCTTATTCCATAGTCCATCGAATCTTTACCCAAAACTTGAAAACTTCACAACACAAAACACAACAGAAAACTCGTAAGCTCCGTTAGTATAAGAAAATAAATCACCACTTAGGTACTGTTGTGAACTCATTCTAAATTCATATTGGTGTAATATCTACTATATTCCAACTTCTCTATGGTTCATACCCTCCTATACTACTCATAGATTCATCAAAATAAGCAAACAACACATGAAAACAGAATCTGTTAAAAACAGATCAGTCTGTAGTAATCTGTATCATTTGAATACTTATGTAACTCCAAAAATCGTACCAAATTAGGAAAACCTGAAAACTTTGTGTACTAATCCATATCAAAAAGAATCATATCAAAATCATGTTTCGGTGAATTATCAAAACTAATTTACTAGGCGCAAAAGTTTCTGATTTTCAGCAGGATCAACACAACTATCACCGTAAGCTATCCTAAAGGTCTTACTTGGCACTTTATTGAAACAAAAGCTATAAAACATGATTACTAAAGTAGCATAATCATGTGGACACACAAAAACAGTAAAGGTAAATATGGTAAATATTGGGTTGTCTCGCAACAAGCGTTTATCTTTAATGCCTTTCTAGCTAGGCATGATGATGGCAATGATGCGGACATAAAAGATAAGAATTGAAACATAACGGGAGCATCATGAAGCATATGACTAGAACATTTAAGCCTAACCCACTTCCTATGCATAGGGATTTTATGAGCAAACAAGTTATGGGAACAATAATCAACTAGCATAGGAAGGCTAAACAAGCATAACTTCAAAACTTTGAACACATAGAGACGAAACTTGATATTATTGAAATTCCTACAAGCATATGTTCCTCCCTCATAATAATTTTCAGTAGCATCATGAATGAATTCAACAATGTAACCAGCACATAAAGCATTCTTTTCATGATCTACTTGCATAAAAATTTGACTACTCTCCACATAAGCAAGTTTATTCTTTATGGCATACGTATCATCACAATAATCATCATAAATAGGAGGCATGCTTTCATCATAATAAACTTGCTCATCTAAACATGGGGGACAAAAAATATCATCTTCATCAAACATAGCTTCCCCAAGCTTGTGGCTTTGCATATCATTAGCATCATGGATATTCAAGGAATTCATACTAACAACATTGCGATCATGCTCATCATTAAAAGATCTAGTACCAAACATTTTAATGCATTCTTCTTCTAGCAATTGAGCACAATTTTCCTTTCCATCATTTTCACGAAAGATATTAAAAAGATGAAGCGTATGAGGCAAACTCAATTCCATTTCTTTTCTAGTTTTCTTTTATATACTAAACTAGTGATAAAACAAGAAACTAAAAGATTCGATTGCAAGTTCTAAAGATATACCTTCAAGAACTCACCTCCCCAACCACGGCGCCAGAAAAGAGCTTGATGTCTACTACACAACCTTCTTCTTGTAGATGTTGTTGGGCCTCCAAGTGTAGAGGTTTGTAGGACAGTAGCAGAATTTCCTTCAAGTGGATGACCTAAGGTTTTGTCAATCCGTGGGAGGTGTAGGATGAAGATGGTCTCTCTCAAACAACCCTCCAACCAAATAACAAAGAGTCTCGTGTGTCCCCAACACACCCAATACAATGGCAAATTGTATAGGTGCACTAGTTTGGTGAAGAGATGGTGATACAAGTGCAATATGGATGGTAGATATATGTTTTTGTAATCTGAAAATATAAAACAGCAAGGTAACTAATGATAAAAGTGAGCACAAATGGTATTGCAATGCTAGGAAACAAGGCCTAGGGTTCATACATTCACTAGTGCAAGTTCTCTCAGCAATAATAACATAGTTGGATCATATAACTATCCCTCAACATGCAACAAAGAGCCACTCCAAAGTCACTAATAGCGGAGAACAAACGAAGAGATTATTGTAGGGTACGAAACCACCTCAAAGTTATCCTCTCTGATCGATCTATTCAAGAGTCCGTAGTAAAATAACACGAAGCTATTCTTTCCGTTTGATCTATCATAGAGTTCGTACTGGAATAACACCTTAAGACACAAATCAACCAAAACCCTAATGTCACCTAGATACTCCAATGTCACCTCAAGTATCCATGGGCATGATTATCCGATATGCATCACACAATCTCAGATTCATCTATTCAACCAACACAAAGTATTTCAAAGAGTGCCCCAAAGTTTCTACCAGAGAGTCAAGACGAAAACGTGTGCCAACCCCTATGCATAAGTTCATTGAACCCGTGAGTTGATCACCAAAACATACATCAAGTAGATCACGCGAATATCCCATTGTCACCACAGATAAGCACAGCAAGACATACATCAGGTGTTCTCAAATCCTTAAAGACTCAATCCGACAAGACAACTTCAAGGGGAAAACTCAATTCATCACAAGAGAGTAGAGGGGGAGAAACATCATCAGATCCAACTATAATAGCAAAGCTCGCGATACATCAAGATCGTATCACCTCAAGAACACGAGAGAGGGATCAAACACATAGCTACTCATACATACCCTCAGCCCCGAGGGTGAACTACTCCCTCCTCGTCATGGAGAGCGCCGGGATGATGAAGATGGCCACCGGTGAGGGATTCCCACTCCGGCAGGGTGCCGGAATAGGGTCCCGATTGGTTTTTGGTGGCTACAGAGGCTTGCGGCAACGGAACTCCTGATCTAGGTTTCTTTCTTGAGGTTTCAGTATTGATAGGAATTTTTGGCGTCGGTCTCACGTCAAGGGGGTTTCCGAGTCATCCACGATGCAGGGGGCAGGCCCTGCGGGGTAGGGCTCGCCCTCCACCCTTGTGGACAGCTCATGACACTTCTGGCCCAACTCTTTTACTCCAGGGGCTTCTTTTGGTCCATAAAAAATCATCAAAAATTGGAACGTCAATTGGACTCTGTTTGGTATTCCTTTTCTGTAAAACTCAAAAACAAGGAAAAAAAAAGAAACTGGCACTGGGCTCTAGGTTAATAGGTTAGTCCCAAAAATCATATAAAATAGCATATAAATGCATATGAAACATCCTAGTTGGAGACGTATCAGTCTCTGACAATGGCCTCCCCCTTAGGCAGGGCTCCGGAATAGACCTCCAGGTGGGATCTCCGTAGAACAGATACGTGCAGCAGCAAAAAAATTCTTCTGAAAATACGTCGGTGGGTTTTAATAGGTATAGGAATTTATGGTGGTGGAGTTGGACTAAGGCGTTGTATGTTGGCCCACACGACCAGGTGGCGCGCCCCTCACCTAGCTTCTGTGGGGTACCCATATGGGCCCTGGTAGCTCCTCCCGAGGTCTCCTGTAGCTTCATGTCTTTCTTGTTGCCCGAAAAGTTGTATCTTTTTGGCAAGTTATTTTGACCTCCGTAGATATTGGTTTCCTGCATAACCAAAAACAAGTAGAAAAAAGAACTGACACTGGATACTAAATTAATAGTTTAGTCTATACAAATAATATAAATTGTTATGAAAAAGTATATAGAAATGATAATATAATAGCATGAAACAATCAAAATTATAGATACATTTGAGACGTGTCACATGTCTGATTTACCATTGTGTTGTACTCGCTTGTGCAAGAAGCCCCTACTGTGTGCAGCGTGTGGGGTGCAGCGAAAGACGGGGAACACAAACAGAAGGTAATATGAAAAAGAAGAGGAAGAAGCGCGCTAGAGACCACCCCATGCACAGCATAAACCAACTTAACGAGACAACAAGAAAAAACACCCAAAAGAGAACCAATGAGCCGCTGACCGACAGGACCAGAAACACCCAGTTCCAGGGGCAGCCACATGGCCAAAGTGAGATGCGGTGACGAGCAAATGAATGTATGACCCAGGAAAACAAAGTCCGGGTCAGGCATATGCAAACAAACCCGACCAACCAAGCCGCTTACAACCCTAGACATCATCAACACCAAACATGGTATACACCTAGCCAAGCACTTGCGCGTGCCAAACTCGCGCGAGGGAAAGAGGCTGGTAGGGAGCAAACGGTAGCAGCTGCCAACCAGCTAGCCCCAGCAACATACAACAACTGAGCAGAGGAAAACATGCTGCCGGCTAGGATGTGCAAAGGAAAGAGTCCATGCAGGCAATGCCCAGGTGAAGGATGAGGCGTGTGCACGCGCCAAACCACCTCGCGCAAGCAACAACCACCGCCAGGGGAATGCGATGTGGATAGGTTGACCCGCCCTCCCCCTCGCGAGCGGAGCGCCACATAGGGTGGCACACACGGGCGTGACTGAAATCACCACATGTCGGTGGCCCCAGCCGCACTCATAGTCCACCGTCATGACCCCCCCCCCCCCCGAAGCAGACCGCATGGTATGCGTTGTCTGACCATATCACACAGTGTGGAAAGCACCAGCAACGCAGCCCCGTGCGCCCAATGCAAAATGGACGGTGCAGAGGTCCTCCTCGCCAAGCCATACATTTGAATGTGACATGTTACTCTTGGTGTGCAATAAGTGTAGATGGAAATTAACTCACTACAAGAAATCTTTAGAGATAAACCCTTGTTTGGAAAATTTTATTAGGAATGGTAGTATAAGAATTTATAGTTTACAAATAAAATACGTGAATTGAGTAATTTCTTGTTTATGCGTGTGAGTTGTTGTCCGGTTAGCTGGCCTTTTAGATGGACAGTTCACTCAGTCAGACATGGAACAAAGCGAGCGAGCGCCTCATGGCGTATAGTGTCACGCGTGTCATACCAACTACCCGGGGGATAAAATTCCTTCGAAACAAAGCAACCAGTTGATAACATAATTTAATGTGCTGAAAATCCTGCACCAAAATTACATAATGCATCATTAAAGAATACACTACATATCACTAGAAGTAAATGCATTGAAATCATAAGTGTGCATGTAGACTACTTGTCATTGAATCGTAATCCAATCTTGAAAAAACACTCCTAATAAATGACGAAACACCTCAAGCTTATCTATAAAAGGCTAGAAAAATCTCATAAGTACCATGGGCTTCTCCTAGTGATAAGGTCAGGAAAAAATCTTTGTGTTCTTAACCTCTTCACAGTGTTATTGTCGTTGGCCATGTTTCAGGGAATGAGGTCAGAGACTTTGTTCTTGTAAGTTTCCCCATCCTGATTTTTGTGTTGTTGTGCTTGACTTTGTGGATGGAAAATTCATTCTTTCCCATCTATTTTTTCTTATGATTGTTTGGTACACCCTCGGCAAAAAGGTTTGGGGCCGCAGTGAGATTGTTCTATTTTTCCTTGCTAGTTGGTCCTTCCTTGTCCCCTTTTCTTATGTCTTTATAATTCATGTTAGTTTGTCTATGGTGGTGAAGATTCATGGAAAGTTCTGTTATTCTTACATTCTCGTTTTTTGAATAATTCTCATCACATTTTGTTATAACAGTTGATATTTCCTAACAATTTTTTCTTGCATTTTTTTGCATCTTCATTGTTTTGAATGTATTCGTACTTCCCGCAAATGCCAAATTTGAGCTCTATTGCTGACACAAGCTTACCATTCGTCTGCTTCAGATAGCTAGTAGACAACATCCCAATTTCTTGCTTGCTAAGGACTCTCAGCTAGAGAAAACTCCAGATACACCATTGCTTCACATTGAGATCTTTGTAAGTATGTGATATCCTTTCTTGTTTTCTATCACTTGTTGATCAGAATTATCCAAGTGTCTAACAAGTAAAGCAATATTTTCTATGGTACTAAGTCATGGTTGGCTAGGTTCTAAATCCTTAATATGCAATTCACACATGCATGAGTACTTCCAGAGTCTACAAGTAGAACCATTTTAATGCTTTGAATGAGAACATATCATAATCAATCACAAAATAGAAACAATACCAATTCAATGTATTTATTTTTTCTAAATATCCTCCTCATTATATATAAGATGATACTTTAACAACCCATCATTTATTTGTGGATATTTATTGGCCGTGGGAACAGAAGTTGAAGGCAAGATCTATCTTCCAGGATAATTGAATTACAGATTCCAGTGTAAACTTGAAAGGCAACTGGTTATCATAAAACATGGAGAACAAGCCAAGCGAGCATCTTAGTAACATATTCACAATAAAACCCACAAAGGGATTTCGATATCTTGACAATGCTACAGTAAAACGGACCATACTTGCACAAGAAGCTACATTCCGGGAACAGGTAGGTTGTGATTTTTCTATGTGCATTCAGTAGTCTAAGGAGAAACAAAACATTGCTTAGATATGTAAATGATGTGTTGTTTCTTATACTTTTCCATAGATGTAGTTGTTTATCATTTCTTATAAAGTTTTGGTATCTTTATAGGTCTCGGAACTTCATTGTTTGTACAATGTCCAGAAGAACCTAATGGAATTAGAATGCCAACGGCATGGATTAAGTGAACATTCTCAAGAAGAAATGTATTCATCACCATCTGGGGGGATAAGAACAGTTCGTAAAGTTGAGCCTCCTACTAGACGTGATATGAAGAAACCATCTGAAAAGATCATGAAGGGAAAATATATAGAGTGTAGTTCAAACGGAGTGTCTATGCGGCATAGAAATAGTAGGTCCACACAAGAAAAGCTAGCCTTTCAGGTTCCAAATGATGCACATGCTGATGCTAGTGATGATGACGTGGTGATACTATCGGAGAAGCCTGCAAATAGTTTAGCAAGAAATAAAGGTTCCACTCTTGGTACAAATGTTCACAGAATAGAAGACTTCACAAATGTGGATGCCTCTAGTTTCCAAAAGAAATGTTATTCATCCCCAGGAGTGAACATGAACCTCCCAAGCTTAGAAGATACCTTGAAAGGAAAGCATGTGGGTGCAACCATTGGTTCAAACTTCTTTGGTCCAAATGAAGAAACAAGGCATAGCAATCCATACATCCACACAAAATATGGTAAGCTTTCTTATTTTTTTTGCAATTGTTATAGCTTCATGTAAGCATCAATGCACACTAAGCATAGAACTTTTTCCTTTTACAGATAGAAGCAATGGCATGGAATTCTTCACACATGAAAAAAATGGTGTTGATTCTTCTACCGCACATGATCACTCCAGCTATAGCATCCACAATCCACAAACATTTGCAGCCTCCAGCTCCAATGCTGCATTCAAATCTTTATGGCAAAGCAACACCAAAGATTACACAACTAGGATGTATTATGATGACACTGAAGTGCCCAATGGTCAGAATGGTCACCTTCCAACATCACAAGAATATTTTTGCCTTCCAACACCAAAGATTCCACAACTAGGAGGCGCTCAATATCAAAAGCAATCCCAATTCTCTAGTTGTCCAAAGGACCTGAATCTGAGCAATGGTCCTCAAGATGCAACTACCACTCTGGGACAAGCAAGACATGACACCCCAATGGAAATATCGTGGGTGAAAAAGAAGTTGCTAAACATGAGGAAGGAAATCTCCAAGAAGAAGTCACAAGTGCCATCAAATTATGTAGGTGGGCATCCCCAGATTTTGCTTGGTTCCATGGTTTATTCAGAAGGTAATACAAGAACTCTTGGTTTCCCTATTAATGCAACCATCGATAAAGATTCTTAACTATCATGCACTATTGACATGGGCACAGATTGCACACCCTCGAGTAAGGGTGTACCTGACATGGAAATACAATTCAAGAACAAGGATGATACCAATGCCAGGAATCTCATTGACCTAAATGTTGCACTTCCTTTCATTGATGAAATGGAGATAGATGCCCGCTTGTCAGAAGGCGACACTGTTCCTCAAGAACAAGATGATTCTTCCGGTGAAGCTCTTGTTGTGACTGCTGCAAAGAATCTTATGGCCATGCATAAGGATAAGTTCCAAGCAGGATCACCTGAAGGCAATAATAATGATGAGGACTTTGAAGCTTTGAAAATGCAGTTGTTCAAAACCAAGGACCGTGTGTGTAGCTCAACTCTGTTAACCCAAGATAATAAGAGGAGCGAAGACCATGACATTGCTACAACTTCAGCCTCCAATGTCTCTGGAAAATCTAATTAAAGCGCATCAATGCCTCCAGAAGGATGTTGTGCCAGGTACCCAGGATTCTTCATGATGCCTACCATAGGTTCAAAGAGAACTTAAGATTTCTTACCTCATCAGAACTTACTAAAAAGTAGTTTTTCGATGATGAACTTGCCGACAATTGAGGAACTAGTAGCTTATAATAATTAAGGAACATCGTGTGTGGTTCATAGCTCTAATATGGTCTCGAGAAACTTGCATTGGATGAAAACATCTTGCCTTGTTTATTTCGGAGCCAACTCCTCTTTGAGATTTACTTTGTCAATGTTGTAATATCACTTTTGATTGATTTGGTCATTTCATTTGATTTAGTAATTTCATTTAGAACTTGTGAGCATGTTGATGTGATTCCATGTTTTGAATTGTTTAAGAACAAAGGTCAAATGATGCTATTTTAACACACTGATGATGTTAGGTTGTCATTTTTAGTACTTTTCATGGTAAACATGTCGTAGGTAAGGTCTATTGGAGGTGGTTTGTTGTGATGACACATTTAGTTCATTGGATATACAATTTTAGAATGGTTGGTGAGAAAGAGTGTCGAGGGATACGACGGGCAACCAGGCATGGTAGTTTTGCCCATCGGTATGGGTACCCGCGGGTACCCTACCCGAAAACAATGGATATGAGCAAGACTTGGAGACTTTTTGTACCGATGGGTAACGGTACCCATACCCACAAAATATAGGGGTAGGGCATGGGTAAGAAATTGTGCCCATGGGTAACCCAAGGGATACCCAGAAAAAATTAATAAATGAAAATAACTCCTATAACATGTAGGGTTAACATCCAACTCATATGGTCCAAACCTAAATCTTGTATTCCTTAAACAAGTCATAGCTCATAGGCGCATAATCACCTGCTTGCCACTCCTTATACGTCCTATGTGACTCCTCAAAAATATGAAATATCGACTCTTCACTACCACACTCTTGTCGAACTCTCGATCCAGCGATCCCCAACTCCCACCACCGCCTTCCACTGCGTCGGTCTTCCACCAACCGCTGCTCATACTCCCCTAATGCCTCCAAGAGGCCACCCACCGGAGGAGGCCGCATCCGTGTTATACTACTCTACCATGATCACTTGAACTTTGAACTCATGTCTCTAACTCTTAAGAATTTGAATGCTATATATTGTACCCAATGGATACCCATTGGGTATAGGATACCCGATGGGTATGGGTATGGGTATGGGTGTCTGTTTATACCCATGGGTATTGAAGTGGGTGGGTGTAGAAAAGTTTGTATGGATATGGGTTTGGGTAGAAGCAGGTTGTACCTGCCCATACCCTACCCATTGCCATCCCTACGGGCAACCACCTTCACAACTTATTCCCTAATATTTTGATTTTCCTAGTCTACCAAAAAGTGAAGTAAGAAGCCAGCCACCTGAGCACTTACCCCAATAGGATCGTCGCCGGATCAAATAGGAAACTTCAACCCTATTTTAACTCACTGATGATGTCTAGCTGCCATTCTTAGTACTTCTCATCTTCATGGTAGAGATATCCTTTGGTACATTCCTCTAGAAAATTTACAATTCTCGAGACAGATATATGGTTTAGAATAGAACTTACCCCTCACTTCAAGAAGAAGTATATAGACAATTTACATGTTAAAAAGGTTGCATCCCCAATCATCTATAGCCCGACACAATGTCCCAGAAATCAGTTGTTTTGGCCATTGTTCGGGTGTTGGGCGTGCTAGGAGTGAATGCCACAACCTACTAGAGCACATCATTGAACAACCTGGCGATGGTCTGGATCGGTAGCCAGTTCAAACTCATCTATCCATCTGTAGTGTAGTTCGTCGGTGTTGTGCTCAAGGTCACGTTCTTATTCAATTTAAGTCAAGAATTTCTCATCTTAATTGAGATCGAAGACTTTTGATCAATTAGAAAAATAGAGAGATCATCGATCCAAGCAAGTATTAACTTGACACCTCAATTCATGTATAATACTCTACTATGGAAAATGGATGTTGTGAGGAGCTTGGTGGGGTTGTGCATGTTTGGGAGTTTGCTATTCTTGTCCAAAGGACTCCTAAGCCTCCTCAAGGTATTCATAGATGGATGGCCGGGGCTGAAGTGGCCGAGCATCGACACAAGCGACTCGACATGGAAAGGGTGGATAAGATCACGGTCTGGCGTGCGAGGAGTCTTGTGATCTTGAGGATGCATGGATAGTGCATGGTGGGCTGGGCCGGCGAGCCGGTGTAGATGGTTGCAGGGTCGGCCAAGCGACCGCGGGAACCAACGAGTACGACGCGATGTCAAATCAGGCATGATGGTGTGATTTTTTTTCCTGGGCGAAGACTATTTGGCTCTAATTAAATGCCTAACAAGTTAGATGATTAATTGGATGGATGGGAACACCCTTTACAATTTTTTAGGGGTGGGTATAGGTAAGATCTGTTGTAGGTGGTTCGTCTTGATGGCACGTTTGGGTCTCATGGGATAGCCAATTTTAAAATATGTGGCTAGAAGAGATGCGGAGGGATATTGACTTCCAAGTTCCCAATGTATTCTCCAAAATTTTGTTTTCACTTGTCCGCCGGAAAGTCATGCACAAAGTCAACCACTCTCTCACTTTCCCCAAGAGCCTAACAACATTTTTCATCCGCCTCTCACTCGCGCTCACCCCGGTAAAAAAGAAAAAACCCAACCCTAGGTCTCCCTCTTTCCATCTTCATTCTCTTCTCTCCTATGGATGGAGATAGTTGCAGTTCGAAAGAGCATGGCCATATGATGATATGAACCCAACTCGATCCCCATCCATTTGTACATATGCATGCATGATCACGTGCGATTGGGTTGGTCATGAATGGGAGCAATCACGACCGCTCCTATCTATCTTTCTCCATAATGGGAAACAAGGGATTGTAGGTTAGGTTGTCACTCCTACCTATTTAATATAAAAGAAATATTTGTCCATAAAGGACAACGAGCGATTGTAGGATAGGTGGTCGCGTGAGAAAGCGGCCACCAGTAGGTCACTGGTTCAAACCCGCCGCACCCTGGAGTATATTTACGTATTGATTTCTTTTCGTATTGATTTATTTCTCCATCCCACTGTATGGTGTGAATCCCCTGCATCCGAAGTATTTTTACATATCGATTTCTTTCTTCATCCCACTGACATGTGAGGCCCACATGGGCCCGCTGCCACTTTGTTGGACTAGACATGAGCAGCTAACGGCAGCATAGGGTGTGCTGGTATGGTTGAAGGGAAATGTATGAAAGTGTGTTGTTAGGTAAGTTTTTGGACCATTTTTATGGGGTCTTTTAGGGCTCAAGACAGACCCGTAAACCTTCAGTAATCGTTCAAACTATGTTGTCCGGACCGCGGAAGCCATCTAACGCCGACCTGTTTTGGTCTGCTGGACGGTCCGAATGCGAGTTCTTCCGCAAATTGGAGACAAAAGTGTGGGAGGTTTGCGGGAGTCCGGACGCCCGAAACATAGGACTCCCACACACACACCCGGCCCACCCAATCCCCCCTCCCGGTCCCATTACCTTCCACTCAGCCCCTTCTCTCCCTTGCTCTACACATGGACAGCTTGTTGTGTTACAACATCTGAAAATTGTGCAGTGTTATTTTCATATTGATTTCTTTCTCCATCCCACTGTCTAGTGCGAATCCCCTACGTCTGGAGTATTTTGACATATCAATTTCTTTCTCCATCTCACTAACATGTGAGGCCCACATGAGCCTGCTGCCACTTTGCTGGACTAGACACGAGCAGCTAACGGCAGCATAGGGTGTGCTAGTATGGTTGACGGGAAATGTATGAAAGTGTGTTGTTAGGTTAGTTTTTGGACCATTTTTATGGGGTTTTTAGGACTCAAGACGGACCCGTAAACCTTCAGCAACCATTCCAACCATGTTGTCCAAACAGCGGAAGCCATCTAACACTGACCTGTATCAGTCTGCTGGATGGTCCGAACGCAATTTCTTCCGCAAATTGGAGACAAAAGTGTGGGAGGTTTGCGGGAGTCCGGACACCCGAAACATAGGACTCCCACACCCCTGACCCACCCAATCCCCCCTCCCGGTCCCATTACCTTCCACTCAGCCCCTTCTCTCCCTTGCTTTCCGTCCGCACCCTCCACCTCCGCCGTCGTTGTTGTTCATCTCCGACCGCCACATAAGCATTGCCGGATGTCCGCAACCAGTACCGATGCTCCCGCTCGCTGTTTTGTTAGAGCTTTCAGCCCTAGAGTCGTTTATACCCAAGTACACGCCGCCCCTGTCGACGACCTCCATGGCGGACACCACACCTGGCAGGTGTTCGGTCAAATGTCATTGAGCTTATTTTCAAATTCTATGTCATTTTTTAGAGTGCATAGGATGGTGAGCTACTTGACCATGGAGGATGAGTTGTTGTGTGATGCGTAGCTGGCTGTATCCGTGGATTTCATATGTAGGACCAGAGAGCCACCCTTCTGGGAGCAAGTGCATGAAAAGTTTTACGCAGGAAAGCACATTGGGCCCTACGACATGTACATCATTCAATGACACAACATGAGGTCGTTCTCGTATGGCTGGCATGCTACCCAGGTCAGCGTCTTCAAGTTTTGCAACCTGGTCAGTCTGCTCGACGCAAGGTGGCTAGTGCACGCAGACATGGTGGAGATGGTAAGTTTTATTTCCTCTTTCTCAACTAGTTGATTGATTGATTCACTCAATGTTGGTCTACACAATATATGTATCCCGCACGCGCCATCGCGGTGTACCATAGGTTAGAGGGACGGGCATTTATGTGCACAGATAGTTGGATGAAGTTGAACGGGAAGTATGTGTGAGAGGACATGATCCGTTCATGAAAAACTTGTTGGACATCTGGGATCTAGTAGAATTTGAGACCTTGTTGTACTATACTTAATTTGCATGCTATGTGTGGATGATTTGTTCTATTTTCTATCCGCGCTTTGATGACTATCGTCCAATCTGCATGAATTTTGTCTGCTTTGTTAAAATGCGGTTTGAAATGTATGCGGCTAGTGTTGGATAATATCTTCCCGCATCCTTGTCCGTGAACTGATCCTCCTATTCACGGACGGACATAGGCAAGGTTTTTTGCGGATTGTCATTGGATACGCCCTTGTTCTTATATCATTTTGTTCCCATCAGTAAAAGTTCTTGTATCATAAGTGATATTAACTCCGTCGACGATGTGGTCTTCCTAGTTTACTGTACTTATCCTCGCGCAACAGCGTCTGATGTGTTGATTCAATTGATTAAGCCAGCCCAAATTCATGCATAACGTTTGACATTATTGAGTATCATGGTTATTTAGGAAACGTAGGATAACATAGGATTTATTCTACCTTGACTTGTACTCGAAGATGATCATGTACTCCTATATATATGCCCACGAGGCTCAAGCAATAAATCATCGATTCCATCAATCCGTCTCTATCCCTTCTAACATGGTATCAGCCTAATCTCGATCCAAACCTTAGCCGCTTCTACACCACACAACCCAGATGTCTACTACACAACCTTCTTCTTGTAGACGTTGTTGGGCCTCCAAGTGCAGAGGTTTGTAGGACAGTAGCAAATTTCCCTCAAAGTGGATGACCTAAGGTTTATCAATCCGTGGGAGGCGTAGGATGAAGATGGTCTCTCTCAAACAACCCTGCAACCAAATAACAAAGAATCTCTTGTGTCCCCAACACACCCAATACAATGGTAAATTGTATAGGTGCACTAGTTCGACTAAGAGATGGTGATACAAGTGCAATATGGATGGTAGATATAGGTTTTTGTAATCTGAAATTATAAAAACAGCAAAGGAGCAAGCGATAAAACTGAGCGTAAACGGTATTGCAATGGTAGGAAACAAGGCCTAGGGTTCATACTTTCACTAGTGCAAGTTCTCTCAACAATAATAACATAACTGGATCATATCACAATCCCTCAACATGCAACAAAGAGTCACTCCAAAGTCACTAATAGCGGAGAACAAACGAAGAGATTATTGTAGGGTACGAAACCACCTCAAAGTTATTATTTCCGATCAATCCATTGGGCTATTCCTATAAGTGTCACAAACATCCCTAGAGTTCGTAGTAAAATAACACCTTAAGACACACATCAACCAAAACCCTAATGTCACCTAGATACTCCAATGTCACCTCAAGTATCCGTGGGTATGATTATACTATATGCATCACACAATCTCAGATTCATCTATTCAACCAACACAAAGAACTTCAAAGAATGCCCCAAGGTTTCTACCGGAGAGTCAAGACGAAAACGTGTGTCAACCCCTATGCATAAGTTCACAAGGTCACGGAACCCGCAAGTTGATCACCAAAACATACATCAAGTAGATCATGTGAATATCCCATTGTCACCACAGATAAGCACATGCAAGACATACATCAAGTGTTCTCAAATCCTTAAAGACTCAATCCGATAAGATAACTTCAAAGGGAAAACTCAATCCATTACAAAGAGAGTAGAGCGGGAGAAACATCATAAGATCCAACTATAATAGCAAAGCTCGCGGTACATTAAGATCGTGCCAAGTCAAGAACATGAGAGAGAGAGAGAGATCAAACACATAGCTACTTGTACATACCCTCAACTTCGAGGGTGAACTACTCTACTACAAAAAAAAAGACACATCCGTGACATTTTGGGCCGAACGAATTTTTTTTGTCATACATATGACACTTCTATGATGATAATTGTGACAAAACCCGGTATCATCATAGATGTGGTGGGCTCCTACTTCTATGACAAAAAATCATGACAGAAAATGGGCTTTTCGACCTGGGTGGGCCAGAGACACAGCTGCATGACATTCTTTGGGCCGTCCATGACGGAAAAATCATGGTAGAAGCGAGGGGGAGGAAAATTTCGAGGATTTGCCGGTTACGGTGGGAGGTCGGGGGCCGAGCAATGCGCGTTTCTCTCGTACACATACGCGCGTGTGTGCGAGGCGTTGGCTCTAACTAAACCCGAGCAAGGCGTTGGGCTCTAACTGAACCCGAGCGATTGCACTGCAGGCTACGCGTTACTGAACCTGAGCGATCGATCGATGGCTATTAACTAAACCCGATGGAGCGATTCCTTCGCTAGTGCTGCTAACTGAAGCAGAGCGATTGGATGAACAGTGAGCGTGGCATTGCCTCTGGATGAACAGGAACCTGTGGTGTGGAGGGCTGGATGAGCGATGAGCGTTGGAGGGTGGCCGTGGAGGGTGGTTGAACAGGACCCGTGGTGTGGGCGGCTAGATGAGCGATGAGCGATGGAGGGTGCCAATGGAGGGTGGTTGAGCGATGGCGGTGGAGTAGCGCGGTGGAGGCTGGATGAGCAGGAGCCCGTGGAGGTGGAGGAGGTCGGCGCTAGCCCGTGGAAGTTGGAGGAGGTCGACGGTGGAGATGAACGGTATCCGTGGAGTCCGCTTTTGCGACGCCACACCCTCCCGATGAACAGGACCCCGTTTTGACCGTAGGAGGTCCGTTTAAATCCGTTTTGATGCACGCCACACCCTCCCGATCAACGGGACCCCGTTTATTTGGAGGAGGTCCGTTTAAATCCGTTTTGCGGAACGCCACACCCCTCCCGATCAACAGGACCCCCGTTTCGACCATAGGAGGTCCGTTTCCTCCGTTTTGCGGTACGCCACACCCCTCCCGATCAACAGGACCCCGTTCTGAACATAGGAGGTCCGTTTCCTCCATTGTGCGGTACGCCAGGCCTCGTTTCCATCGCCTGTTCCGTCCAAGCCCTCCCAATGAACACGACCACGAATTCCATTCCGACCAAGCCGGTTGGCTCCCCATGAACACGAAGACGACGTTGTTTCTCCGTTCTGACCCAGCCATGTATGTATGCACGAGTAGGCGTTCGAGACCTACCCGTATGTACGTACGTGGCCATATTTTCTTTCTTGCACCCTCGCCGCTGTATGTACGTGTACATGCTACGTGTGCGCCTCTACTACGACATGTGCGCGCCTCTACTACGACACATGCCCGCCTCTACATCGACCAGTATGTACATACACGTTCGTGAACAGAATGACAACGCTACATATGCTTCGACCAGGTGTGTCCCGACTGTCAGGCACTTCCTTGCCTCCGAAGATGTAGCTGGTGGGTCCCAGCAGTCAGGGGGCGAATCGTTTTTTTTTGCCCGGACGCACTTCCTTGCGTGTGAAGATGTAGCTGGTGGGTCCCAGCAGTCAGGGGGGCGAATCATTTTTTTTGCTCGGATGCACTTCCTTACGTGTGAAGATGTAGCTGGTGGGTCCCAGCAGTCAGGAGGCGAATCATTTTGTTTTTTCTTTGCCCGGATGCACTTCCATGTGTGCGAAGGCGTAGCTGGTGGGTCCCAGCAATCAGGGGGGAAACATTTTTTTCATGAAATATGGTGGCCCGTCCGGTGGGTCCCCGCTGTCAGGTGGATGAATAATTATTTTGCGCGTAATAAGGAGGCACTTCCTTGCTGCGGCCGTGGACCCAGCTGTCAGCCTCTCCACGTACAGTCCACGTCTGATGGAAGACGTTCCTTGACCACGCCGCGCCGACGGCACCAGGGCGGTGGACGACGGCGAGACCTAGGAAGGGGACGATGCGGAGCCGGGGAAGACGCGGCAGTGGATGCACATGCGTAGAGGAGTACGAGGGTTCACTGGTTCGCTGCGATGTGAGGTTGCCGTTGCCGCAGAATAACAGGAGATGTGGGTGAGTAGAGGGATAGTGTGGCCAGCGGTGGGAGTAGTAGGAGGTGGTGAGGCCTCTGCCGCATCGCAGCCGGCTACGGGAGGCAGGAGCACAAGGCACTACCGGCGCTGGTCTGGGCGGCTGGAGCAAGAAGACCAGAGGTTGAAGAAGCACTACGGCCGTTGCATGGACATCGTACGGTCATTGGAGCTAGAATCGTGCATATTGACTAAGTTGACAAAGCCCTCCGTCCCCGTCAACTTAGTAGACCCACAAGTCAGCCTGCCACTATACTGGGTCCCGGCTAACAGGGGGAGCATTCATTTTTTTGTGCGTAATAAGGAGGCACTTCCTTGCGTATGAAGATATAGCTGGTGAGTCCGAGCTGTCAGAGCCGGTCGCGGGGAGGAGGGAGCAGGCAGTCCCGCTGGCGCTTGTTTGAGCGGCTGGAGCAGGAAGAGCAGAGATTGAAGAAGCACGACGGCCGTTGGATGGCCATCCAATAGTCATTGCTTGTGCGTCATCCTTTTTTTTAGGAAAGCCTCAAATCTATGGAAAACAGCATACAACCCATCTTCCATTATTTTTAATAATTTACAGCCCTTTTGCTAATTCTTAAGGTTTTTTTTGAGCCCATATTCTTTTTGTTAGCATTACAGCCCATATTGTGGCCACGGTTAAAAAATTATACGAATTTTTGCATATTTCGATGCGGTCCGAACTGTTTTTCATCCCGAAATTTCGACTCACATTCAAACTAATTTTAAAAGTAAATGTATGTCAATATAAAATCCAACAAATTCTCCACGTATAAAAATTAATGTAATTTAAAATCTTGAAATGAAAAAAAAGATATTTGAAACTAATTGCCGGTTTGATGTGTTTTTAAAATGTACAACCCATTTCTCATTACTGATGGGCCATTTTTCTCGGCTAGCCGAATGAAAGGTCTCCTCGTCTTGAAAGATTTGCAGCCCAACAGGCCTGACAAAGCGACTTACTTGGCAAATCACAAAAAAACTGAGCTATGGCCGTGGACCCAGCTGTCAGCCTCTCCACATACAGTACTCTTCCGATGGAATGTCGTTGACCACATTGACCACGCCGCGCCGAGAACACCAAGGCGATGGACGACGGCGAGGCCTAGGAAGGGGATGACACGGAGCCGGGGAAGACGCGGCAGTGGTGCCCACGCGGAGAGGAGTATGAGGGTTCACTGGTTCGGCTGCGGTGTGAGGCTGCCGTCGCCGCAGGGCCTGGCTAGCGGTGGGAGTAGTAGGGGGCGATGAGGACTCAACGGCAGCAGAACGCCACTTGGAGGCGGAGCGGCGGTCACCCGGCGCTGGTTTGGTATTTGGTGCAAGAAGAGCGGCGATTGAAGAAGCAGTAGGACCGTTCAATTCAAATCCAATGGTTCTGCTGCTAGAATTGTTTGTTGACTAAGTTGACAAGCCTGCGTGCTGCGTCAGCGTAGTAGGCCTGGTCAGCCTCCCAACGGTGCGCCCGGATGTCGATGGGAGGAATCATTTTTCGCGTAATAAGGAGGCGATTGATTGCGTGCGGCCGGCCAGCGGAGGGAGTAGGGTGGGCGCGGAAGCTGCGTGGCATCTGTGAGGCACAAGAGGAGGAGCGAGGCAGTCCCTTGACACTAGTTTAGGCGGTTGGAGCAGGAAGATCAGAGATTGAAGAAGCACATCGGCCGTCGGATGGAAATCCAATAGTCACTGCTGCTAGAATCATGTGTTCACTGACAAAGCCTTGCGTAAACAAGTCAGCCTCGAAATTTGTGGAGTGCAGCCCATTTGCTATTATTTTTATAATTTTTACTCATTTTCTAATTCATATGGAATTTATTGCAGCCTGTTTTCCATTTTTAGAATTGTCGGCCATTTTCTGGTCAGTACCAGGGTCAAAAAATTAACTAAATATGTGGGAAATTTTGAAAATTCGCAAATTTTTGCTGGGGAACAAAATATTCTTAATCCGAAAATTAGTAGCCATACTAAAACAAATTTAAAAATAAATTAGTACTATGTCATGTTAAATCCAATGAAATACGTATAAGATATCAGTGAAGAACAAAATTCAAAAAAAAAACAAATATCCCATTTGCTATATTTTTTTGGAATTTTCAACCCCTTTTGATATTACTTTTAACAGACATTGACCATACTATTTGGCCAGGACGAAATGCATCCCTCCTCGTCTTGAAAGATTTGCAGCCCAGTAATTCAGAGAAAACAAATAGGCCTAGCTTGGGTATTCTTCAAAAAGAAATACTGCGCTACCTATTTTCCCAAAGTACTCGTGCATGAGCATTTAGCTTTATTTATTTATTTACTTATTTATGTTTAGGGGACCATCAGCATGTACCTGGGCCGGATTCATGTGAGAGCCTCCCTTCCAGTTAATTATGGGCTTCTCTATTGGGCCTTCATCAGTGGGCTGCATGTTATCAACAAGTGGAAAATGTGTTCCGTATGAAAAATAGTATGAGCTACGTACGGTACGGGGCACTAAAGGATTGAACCGTGCAACGACTTCCCAAACATTGTGTTTGTCGTTCTAACAACACATTTATTCAACCAACAGACGAAATACACTACTGATTGTACATTGAAAACAGCAGCAGGAGCAACCAGGGCTGGGGGTGCAACAGAAGCAGTAAGCAGGCCAGAAGAGTGAAGACGCAGCTCTCTCTTCCAAACCAAACATCAGCCATCATTACAAAAGGGCTACCAAAAAAGAACAAGTGTATGCATCAAACTAAATAAAGATCCTACTACACCAAGTGTACGCATCTAACTAACTAGCTCAGTTAGATGTTACTATTTATTAAGCTGTGGAGATTGGCTGACGGCTTGAACCAGATGGGTGCCTGACGGGGGAAACTCCAGCTAGCAGGTCGAAGTCTGATACTAGCGACCCTCTCTCCTACTTTGGGCTGCAGAGCGTGGCAGCACATATCAGGGTATGGTGCATGTAGAGACACATGGTACGCTGTACACACACAGTTTTGCCTGATGAACGAAACCGCGCTGCCATCATGATCCTTGCCGTCGGTTATCTCCTGGTTAATCGGATAATTATTCCGAGAAACAAAGAGTGTTTACCAAGGCTACTTACCAGCCTCCAGTCAAAAATTCCTGAAGGCCCAAAGAAGCTGGGATCCTGCTCAAAGACCTTGCAGTGACTGTGATTGTATTCTGCAAAACAACATGTCCGGTACGTGCGAACGATCATCAATCTTTCACCGTGGTCTGATTGAGCCAGGAACCACCTACAACTGCCATGCCACTTTTCTTTGAAAGGTTCTGGGATTAGGAAGGGTAGGGACACCAGGCGGCCTACAACATCATATCAAGTTGGAGTCAAATAAAAAAGGGCTCTTGATTTAGTCAATCTTAAGAACAACATGTTATGAGCATGAATATATTTTTAGTAAATGTTGACAGTAATATAAGCAAGCCATCATGATATCATAGGAAAGTAACATATTGTTGTAACAGCCGTTTGTAGCAATAACTGGAGTAGGCCAGCAATACGTCCAGCATTAGAAGGAGTCGACAGCATAAATGAAGTCCTTGTGTTCAATGGCATCAGAGAACCATGGAGGATGTACGATCCTGCGATGGACGTGCAGATTTATCCACTTACCGTAGTGACCTGTCAGGTAGGCGAGACCGCGGTTGAAGAACGCAATTAGCCTGAAATCTTTATAATTCGCAGATCTTGTGGGCACTTGGCAGATTACAACCTTGAGCAAATCAAACTTGGTATCATGTTGGCTACTGTAAGATTCCGAGTATTCTGTGCCGCGATGCCGAAGCAGTGCAGTGTTAATCGAAGGAAGGGGGATCAATCGTCGGGTGTAGACCTCCACGAGCATCTAGCTGCCACGACCGTCGACGAGAACCATCCAAGACGTGTTCATGCCGACCCAGTACATACCGTTAATGTAGCTGAGGCTGACGGGGATCGGATCGCAGTGAAGGGGGTTGATGCTTGCCACCCTATGATCGTTATGTTGTGTGACATGCTGTTTCTGAAGATCAGGCGGCATCAGCAAGCAAGGAGCTAGCCTAAAAAGCTCCGGCCTAAGGGCTTTGAGTAAACGGTACAGCCCCGACGAGCACGCGGCGAGCGGCAGGGTACTAAGATTGTCCACACGCGAAACAATGAGCTTGATTACCTCTGTGGGGAGCGAATTCCAGCAACTCTTTCGGCGGATGTTGCTCGGTTCTGCCATTGTTAGTGCTTGGGTTTCGGACGAGGGGGGGAGGCGCCTTAGCGGGGATCGAAGCTTGGACGAGATTATGTGCGGACAAAGATGGAGAAGTGAATATGTGTTGCGGGAAGTGGACATGTGATGATGACTACAGCATGCCGTTTGACTTACGAGACACATACCAGCAGCGTAGGGTCATATCGATGCCATACAACTTGCTTGAGTGATCACAGTACTGGTACTCCCTACAGTACCTACTACAGTACTATGCCCTAGCTTGCTAGAGTATAGTAGTAGAGTAGACACTGCTCTACTACTAGCACCGGAGGAGTATTATATTCTAATCTAAAATAGTTGCAAACTTCAATGCCCGATCGTGGAACGACTACGAACCATGCTCAAAGACCGTGTCTATGTGGTGTTTGGACTTATATGCAAAAAATAGCAAGATGCTCGTGCATTGCACGGCACACCATCATCACCAACTCAGTTTTTTCTCTACTCCTACTCCTATAAAAGACTCAGTTGGTCATGATGGAGGCGAGGAGGCGTGTTCAGCCGGGCGTGCAGCGGATGGCGCAACAGTATTCGATTTGTTATAAAAAAAGAGTAGTAGAGATAGAGACATAGGGAGGAGCACGAGGTTGTGGGAGATAAGGATGAACAAGGCAAGGCCTTATCTGTAAATGTGGAGAGAGGTGTGGGTATGTTCTATAAAATTGTCATAGTTGGCTTTCTATCCATCAGATGTAGATCAGACGGTCTATATTACAAGATGGAAGGCATACCATCATCACCAACTCGGTTTTCTATAAGAGTAGATATATATAGATATAGATAGATAGAGACTAGGGAGTACAAGTAAGGACACCATCTACTGCTTCGTGTGCCACTCCTGTGCTCCATTCGGTGGCCACAGCGTCCCCTACAGCCACTCCCTCCTGCACTCCATTCAGCGGGCGCTGTTCAAATCTGGGGAGCGCACTCTCGCGACTGCTGGCAGCCATGACTTCACCGACGACGACTTCTTCCCCGACCTCAACAACCTCTTCCTCAACGACATGGGCGACAACCTCAATGCCAACAGTGCTGCTCCCGTTGCACCGTATGTGTTTCTATCCTTCCTGTTTGAAATCGTGGTAGAATTCATGTTTCTACTCTGTATCCTACTACTCTGCTAGTCCACATGATTAGTTTCATCTTTGTTACAGCCGTCATGATTTATTTTGTGCTTATTCGGATTAAATCTCGTAGTAACTTGCTCATATATTCAACTGGCGCAACGTCCCCTACAGCCACTCCCGTTTCATTGAAGGCCTGGTCGATGCCTCCAAGGAGCCCTTCATCCACTTCTATGAGTGCCCGATGCCGTTTTGTGGCTCGCTGGCGGACATGGTGCATCACCTCACGGATGCGTGCAGCGGTCACTACTGGCCCTTGGCGGAGAACATCAAGTACGACACATGCTACTGGTTCACCATGCCGGAATCGCTAGAGGATCACCGTCGCCTGCTAGTCTCGGAGGAGGACGACAGCGTCTTCCTCTTGATCATGGGCACCGGCGAGGCCAGCGCAGGCCGCCACCCCGTCTCTGTAATGTGCGTCAGGGGCGTCGCCGCTGACGCTGACACTGACACGAGGCAGATGTACGGGTGCGTGGTCAATGTTACTACCCCTCCGGGTCGCGTGGGCGGCGACACCGGCCTCATCGGACGGACTTGGACTCTGGGGAGCTGGGACTATCCCGCCAATGTGGACTTGGAAAACCCATGGCATCCTTTACCCGTCAACGCGGTGCACGGGGACTCCAAGGAGGTTCACCTAGACATACGCATTACCAAGTGCACTTAGAAAACATGTAGCGTGCGTGTGGGCGCTTATGGCCCGTGTCTTTGCCACTTTTGATTTTGTAAGCTTGTCGTTAAACTTGAGTGGCTTTTGCCATAGTCCTTCCTTTGAACTGTTCCTCTCAGTGAGCTGATGTAAGACACTTTGGGTTTCATTTGATAATGGAACTGGGGAGGAGCCTCCCTGTTCATCTAAAAAAATATGCATTATCAAGTTAAATGTTGATCATTAGTCTTCGCTCAATGTAATCCGCTGTCTAAGCATGTGGAGACTTCCATGCAGGATCTTGCTCTATTGGAGTATCGCGCATGAATAAAAGTGTATCCGTTTATGGTTTAGTCTAGAATCTTCCATGTATGAATTTTTACTATAGTACTGGTGAAAGATTTACGATGAACCATTTCTTACATCTCCTCTGCCCCCTTGCAAGTCATCCTGATTTAATCCCTCCGTCTAGGTGTATAAGGGCATGGTTAATATTACTTAATAGTATAGCCAACTGTTGACTATAAGAAAGTGCCATGTCATCTGTAGCCAACATGTATAACAATCGATACTAAAAACTAATTCTTAAAGATCATTTCTTGCAAAGCACAATAAGTGTTATTTCTTTGCATGTTTTGGATGCAGGTTGAATAGTTGAACGCTTTTGTTTGCAAAAGATACCTTTTTATATATTTCACTCGGATGTTTGTGAGCTCTAGAGATGAGATAATATCCGAAGAAACCTATTGATACCCGTTACACATGAGATGACCCCCACATCCTTTGTCAAAATAAACAACTCCCCGATCAATGCATTTCACTCTTGATTGCAGCATACGGGCACCTTACTACTATAGATTAGTACGACCAAAAATTGAACTAACATTATATATATGGTACGATAAATACTGATTCATGTCACCTAAAATTATATCATTTAAAACTATGTTCAAATACGAATCCAACGATATAGTTTTTGTTGACATGCACTAACATTTTGTCAGTTAAATCTTCAGTCAGATTCAATGGGGGAATAATAAACCACGACCGATGTAGTACAAGTGTAGAGGGCGGCGCTGCACCGGAGTCTCACCTCTCACCCCGCTCGTGGCGCGGCAGTAAAGCCGTCATATCACAAAACCCAACCACTCCCAGTAAAAAGTGGCCTGGTAAAATAAACGGACAAGCAACCATCACATCCCTCCGTCTTTTTTGCATTTCATCTCTCTCCATTTACTTTCTCCGGTTCATCTCCGACACTCGATCCCTAGCTACTACTCCTAGGGCCAGTTCTTTTGGCGGCTTCCCCAGCTTTTCCCACAAGACTAGTCACGGTGGAGAGTAACAATAAGGCGCCTCACTCATTTATTTGGGCTTCTAAACTACTACTCTGTCCTGGTTTATTCCTCACCATTGTAATTTGTGCTAAATTTTGACCAAAGATTTAACTGATAAAATGTTACTCAAAACACTTAGGCGCGGTGCATCTAGGTGTGTAAGTCATCTTACGAAAACCAAATAATCCCAAAACACTTAGGCGCGATGCATTAACTTCTACCTCGTTTCTTGTTTCTTCACATATCAACCAATAAGAGATAAAGAGTGTGCATCCTTTTAATGACTTGAGATATCAAACACGACATGAAGTGGTTAGTTCATTGCATGCAATACTATTAATTAGCAAATAAACATTAACGTTTCTCGTTTTCTCCTCCTCCTTGGTCACGGTGCACAGCCTAAGATGACTTACTCACCTAGACGGATGGAGTAGTGCATGTGACATGCACTAATATTTCATTAGTTAAATTTATGATCAAAATTTGACACAGATTACAATGGGGACCAATAAACCAGGACAGGGGTAGTAGTTATGGGATTACTAATCTCGAAGCCTAAAAGAACTGGCCCCTGGTACTCCTACTAGTAGTAGTACTCAAGTTGGAATTCCAATTGCACGGCACAACTTGTTAGGCAAAAAATTCGATACAGGGTGTAGGAAGCGGTTTGGGAATTTGCATGCCTTTCCAACCAGTGAGATACTCCGTACAAAGTACAACAGAGAAATAACCACAGAGAAGGAAGATAAAAGTAAACAATCAAACGAGCAATTTTGCATTTGTTTTGCATTGAATCGTTTCACAAGCTTGACTAGTGCTGTTTTTCTACTTTTACAAAAACCGCATCGTAATGTTAAAACGTGCATTTGCACGTACTCCCTCCGTTTTTATTTAGTTCGCATATTAGCTTTGGTCAAAGTCAAGCTTTACAAGCTTTGACCAAGTTTATAAATAAAAATATTAAGATATACAATAACAAATCAACAACATTAGATTCATTATTGAATGTACTTTCACATCGTATAGATTTATTATGATAAATGTCTATATTGTTTTCTATAAACTTGGTCAAACTTGGAGGGAGTACATAAGTAATAGTAGTACTCCCTCCGTCTAGGTGTACAAGTCTTCCCTCCTTCTTGGTCACCATGCACAACCAAAGATGACTTATTTACCTGGACGGAGGGAGTAGCACAATCTGCAAGCATATATTAAGAGAGACGTGTAGTCCGATAGTATATACTCCTAGTAAAGTTTGTGCTATATGCACATACTTGTAAAATGCGTAATAATACACAACATTTCCAAACTTTCCCTTTTACATACTTAATTAAGGACGCTAAAAATTCCTGAACGTTCAGGATTTATCATTTGTGTCCCAAAACTAATGAGATCGCCTTACGAAACAACAACTATACTCCTCCTAAAAGCCACGGCGCTCGCAGGAGCGCTTGCGGCGAGCCACGTGCCCTGGTGCGCGGCCGTTTCCAGTGCGCCGACACAACGCCTCTTCCTCCGCCTCGCAACTCACGAGGTGCTGATTGGCGGCTTGCCGGCGGGCGAGCGCGATCTCACCGGTGTGGTAATCCGGTGCCAACAGGTGTCACGCCCAATATGTGACCCTATCCAAAAGGAACTCGAAGGTCCCACCAAGGATAGACCCGCATATTGGAACGCTTTTGCAAGGTGGATATCATTACATCAACATTACATAATAGATGGGGATACATACAAGAGGCATACAATTCCACATGAATACAACAACACATCATGTACAAGATCAACATCCGACTACGGATGAAACATAAATAGAAACTCAAACAATATCCACCCTGCCGACCTGGAACCTATCCCCTGATCGAAGAAGAAGCAGAAGAAGAACTCCACAACAATCAAACATCGCTCTCGCGTCAAGATCATCGCATAACCTGTACCTGCAACTGTTGTTGTAGTAATCTGTGAGCCACGAGGACTCAGCAATCCCATTACCATGGGTATCAAGACTAGAAAAGCTTAATGGGAAAGGAAGGGGTAAAGTGGTGAGGTTGCAGCAGTGGCTAAGCATATATGGTGTCTAACATACGCAAATGAGAGCGAGAAGAGAACCAAAGGAACGGTCGTGAAGCTAGCAATGATCAAGAGGTGATCCTGAACACCTACTTACGTCAAACATAACATAGAAACCGTGTTCACTTCCCGGACTCCGCCGAGAAGAGACCATCACGGCTACACACGCGGTTGATGCGTTTTAATTCGGATCTGGTGTCAAGTTATCTACCACATAACCGCGGGCACGGCTCTCGAAAGTTTATACCCTACAGGTGTGTCCCAACATAGCCCATGACAAGCGCTCGCGATCAATGAAGGAATAGACCTTCTCCCAGGAAGACCCGATCAGCCTCGGAATCCCGGTTTACAAGACATTTCGACAATGGTAAAACAAGACCAGCAAAGTCGCCCGATGGACCGACAATCCCGATAGGAGCTGCACATATCTCGTTCTCAGGGCAACACCGGATAAGCAAAGCGTACAGGTACCGACGAATCCAAGTTGCCAAGGAATGGTCCTGCACGGTGCGCTAGTTTGGACCAACACTTAGACAAGCATTGGCCCGGGGGGGCTATAATAAAGATGACCCTTGGGTTAATTACTCCCAAGGGAAAAGTAGGTGGTGGTGAGGCAAATGGTAAAACCAAGGTTGGGCCTTCTTTGGAGGAGTTTTATTCAAAGCGAACTGTCGGGGGTCCCATAAATCACCCGACCGCGTTAGGAACGCAAAATCCGGGAACATAACACCGGTATGACGGAAACTAGGGCGGCAAGAGTGGAACACAACACCAGGCATAAGACCGAGCCTTCCACCCTTTACCAAGTATATAGATGCATTAATTAAATAAGAGATATTGTGATAGCCCAACAAAACCCTGTCCACCATGGAGAAATCTTCAACTTCACCTGCAACTAGCTATGCTATAAGAGGGGATGAGCAAAGCGGTAACATAGCCAAGCAACAGTTTGCTAGGAATGGTGTCAAAGGTTAGAGGTTCATGGCAATTTGGGATGGCTTGATAAACAGGTAATAGGTAGCGCAGCATAGCGATAGAACGGAAGCAACTAGCATAGCAATGATAGTAGTGAGACCCAGGGTAGCGGTCATCTTGCCTGAAATCCCGCTAGGAAGAAGAACGAGTCCATGAAGAAGATGAAGCCACGTGAGCGAACCAAGCGTGAGCGAGCGCATCCTCACGATCGCAGCGAAACGGAAACTATCGAGACGAAGCACACAACATGGTAAACACACCACACATGGACAAGGCATGATGCACAACAAGCATGATGCATGACAAAGCTACATGAAGCTGCTCATGGCAAGAGAGGATGTAAACAAGAACAACACATCCAAACAAGTTTAAATGAGGCCGGAACAACATATAACAATTCGGTAAGTCCTCATATGCAAATTTCGAAATTGGTCCAGAACTGAATAAACCTTAAGTTCAAGTTGTTAAACAGCAAGTTAAAGATCACCAAGATGATCTACACAAAATTCTAGTCAAGTTACATATAAAGTTCATTAGATTCGGAGCTACGGCCTAGAAGATGTGAGCAAAACAAGTTAAGCATGGCATTGCTGCAAAATGCATACAAACAACAAGCAAACACCTCAAAACAAGGATGCAACATGATAATATGAAACTACATGCAAAATCAAGCAAGTTTCATATAGAGCACACTCAAAACGGAGCAACGGTGCAACACATAAACGCTATACAAGTCATAGCAACAATCTGTCCATAACAGCAACTAGGCATATTGCAAGCATCAAAACATCATGCTATAGCACCCCAACATAATAACAAAAGGCATGGTCATGAAGTACAGGTAAAGCATAACAAAACATGAACACTGAGCTATCTCCAGAAATCACTAGATCATGCTCAAAAGCACATGGTAAGATTGCAAATAATAACAGTTTCAGACTTATCAGGAAATAACATCAGGTTGCAATGTTTAGAGCTATCAAACAACATATTACAGGAACATATCATGGCAAACAAAGGCATGTCATGATACTACTAAGTGCATAGATCAAAAGTCCCTTACTGACCATGAGCCAAAAGGGCACAGAAAATATGATGGCACCCTTGTAAACATGGCAAGTTATATTACAGATTCATACATGGCAGGAACAATAATAAGTAGGCATGTTGGTGAGCTTGAACCACTCACCACAGAGCAATACATGGCCTGGCAAGGAAACCAACAGTAAGAAGGCATGTTTATGAAGCTAAGCATGGCAAGAGCAAGTTCATAGGGTGCATGGAACACTAGAAAAACATATGGGAACAAGTGAACTTAATGATAACAGGCTGACAGCAACATCATTTAGCAAACTTTGAAGCAAGATTACAACAAGCGACAGTTGTCTATAATTGCAACCAAGGACATGAATGGATAGAGCAAGACATGTAGATCAAAACATGTTTATAGAACATCTCCAGATTATGCATAGAATGATTAGTAGCAACATGTTAACATAGCAACAAAATATAACAGAATGCCTAGCAAAACAGCAACAGCAAGTACTCTCCTTAGCAAGCTTGATACACTCAGCACACAACTCACAAAAATACATGGTTGGCACCCCTGGAAAGATGGCATGGCATAGATCAAAACACATGAAGACATCAACCTCATAGGATGCACACATCAAACATGGCAAAAATGACAAAAGAGCAAGTTATAACAGTTCAGCAGATTAACATCAACATGCACTCTTCCAACAGCATTTCGGGCATCAAGGTGAGCTCAAATGAAAATGATGCAATGGAATGAAATGAAGTACTCATTGAGATAAACAATTTGACATATTACACGCGCAAAATGGAGCTATGGATACAGAGATATAGCAGGTTAAACATGGCATGATTATGTCGAAATATTCGGGACTTGGAAGAAATATACCCCTCCGGATCAGATCTAGGGTTCGGGCGCGAGTCCCGAGGTCGGCCGGACTCGCCGGAGAAGAGAGTGGCCGGGGCGGAGGGAGGTCATCGGAGGCGCGGCCGGGGCGAGGTCGGGGACGGCCGGGGCGACGAGGGCCGGAGGCGCGGAGGCCCCGCCGGCGGCGGCGTCGGTGGCGAGGAGAGGCGGCTCGGCTGGCCTTGAGGCCGTCAGGCGGAGGCAGCGGCTTGGCGCGCCACCGAGCGGAGGTCACCGGCGGAAGGAGGCGGCGGGCGGCGCCGGTCGCCGGGCGCTGACGCGGAGAGGCGCCGACAAGGCTTGCGGCACGCTGGCTGGGCGGTCAGCGTGAGCACCGGGCGGGCGGCGTGCGGCGCGGGCAGGGCGGGCCCGCTGCTTGGCTCGCCGGGCCGTGGCACGGGGAGCCATGTGGCGGACGTGGATTGACCGCGGACGGCGGCGGAGATGCGTCCGGCGCGGACGGACATGTTTGGCGTGGCGCGGAGGGGAATTTGCTAGGGCTTGGACCAGGATTTTCGGAGGGGAAGGTGTTTATATAGGTAGAGGGAGCTAGGAGAGTCCAAATGAGGAGCGGTTTTCGGCCACGCGATCGTGATCGAACGAACGAGAGCATGGAGGGGAGTTTGGTGGGTTTTGGGCCACTTTGGAAGGGGTGTTGGGCTGCAACATAAGAGGGCTTTGCGGTTACCCGGTTAACCGTTGGAGTATCAAACGACCTCCAAATGGCACGAAACTTGACAGGCGGTCTACCGGTGCTATACCAAGGCCGCTTGGCAAACCTCGGGCCATTCCGAGAATGTTTAACACCCGCACAAGAGAAGAGTCAAAAGGGGAACGCCGGAGGACATTGGAGCGCCGGATTGCAAAACGAACAACGGGGAAAATGCTCGGATGCATGAGACGAACACGTATGCAAAATGAAATGCACATGATGACATGATATGAAATGCAGATGATGATATGGAAAAGTGCAACACGCAAGCAAATGACATGGCAAGGACGGCGAATAACTGGCAGACACCTGGCGCATCGAATCCGGGGCGTTACAACACTCCTCCACTAACAAGAGATCTCGTCCCGAGATCTTAGGACCGAGACGGAAGGGAAAAGGGATGAGGTGAAACAAGAACTCAAGAGAACAAGCAAAGAATCGAGAATCTTTGAGAAGAAGAGAGGAACGACGAGAATGCCGATAATGGAAAGCTCACGGAATCCGATAGACTATGAGACCACTCGTTCTAACCGGAGTAGTTAGAATGAGAAAAGAAATGAATAAGTCTGAAAGGATTTAGGCGGCACTCCGGCTGAACATGGAAGGATTAGAACAAGAACTTGAGAGGATGGAATGATACTTGATGAAGACATCACACAAAACCTCCGGAAAGGATTGAAAGAGTTGAATGAAAAGAACGGAGAAGAAAAGTTACTTGAATTTCTCCAACAAAATCTTGATGAACTCTTGAAGAATGAAATAAATCATGAAGACCCACCATGAAGAAGTCCGGTAACAAAAAGATGATGAGATAGAAATGAAGGATCAAAGAATAGATGAGCGTTGCAATGATTTAGATGGAGGTTCCGACGAAATGACCGAGGAAAATTTGAACTCCGGAAAAGAAAAGATGAAAACACTTGGAACTAGAATTTATTCATCAAGAACAAACTCCGAAGGAAGGGATTAATCACTTGGATGAAATAAGAATAAGATTTATTGTATGCTTATCCTTCATCAAATTAAATTGATGACAAGCAATGGATTTTGCATACTACTTATTCTTCTTGAAAAGGATTGAGAAGTGACATATCGCAAACTTGAGAAGGTCTTCATGAACCACCGGTAGGATTCGAAAGAACGAATGAATTAAAATGATAATCTAGGAAAAAGAATCTTAAACGAACCACCGTAAGAATTCGAAAATGACTGATGAAAGAGAATGAATCACCGGCAAGAATTAGAAGAACCAATAAGCTAGAGGGGATTTAGATACAAGAGAACGGGAAGAACTTGATTTGATTAAAGAGCACTTGAATGAAGCACGGGATAATATTGAGAACGATAACTGGAATGATGGCCTCCGGTGAAAAGAAATGGGAAAACAACTCCTGAAATACTCCGGGTGGGTAAGAAAAGAATATCTGACAATTGGAATAATTCGAGAGAATAACAAGAAGTTAGAACCACGAATCTTCGAGAGAACGGGCAAGATTTAGAGGAAAAACTCTTCTTCGGTCTTCAAAAGACGACGAGAAACACCACCGAAATTACTGAGATACTTCGGAAGAATGAAAAGCGAAGAGGTTGAGCCAAAGATGAAAAGAATTTGAAATCGATCTTGGAGAAGGCATGTGACTGATGAAAATCATACTTACGTCAAACTTCAAAATGATTTGAGAATAGCTCCGGGAAATTAGAAGAGTCAGGTAAGATCCTGGGAAAAGACATGTGGGTTAGGGCCCACTAAAGCGATAACACCGTTGGAAAGGGATGTTGAAGAGATAGATGATAAAGCGGATCAATTGAAATATTTGAATGAGGTGACACCCTCGAATTATTTGGAACACAAACGAAACTCCCGAGATGTCTTGAGCACTCCAGAAGGATAAACTGGCGAGAGGCGAACGAGCAAGGGGAAAAACATTTGAGCCGAGGAAAAGAATGTGATCAACACTGAAAAACTTGAATTGAACCCAGCGGAAAAGGAAAAGAGATGAAGAATGTCAAACGAGACGATAATTCACCGGTTGAAATAATTGAGGGAAGACTGAAGAGGTTCCGAGCGAATGAAATAGATGGTCGAGAGAGAGTCAGACTCCGGGAAGAAAAAGGGTGGGAGGGCGGGAAAAACAAAGGCAACTTGGAAGGGGAAAACGACGAATATCTTGAAGAGGAAACACCGGTTGAAATCATTGAGGAAAGAAAGCAAAGACTTCACACGAGTAGAAAGGATACTCGATTATGGACTCCGGTTCCAAAAAGAAGAACAGGGAGGGCGGGTGGGAAAATAAAACAACTAAGGATTGAACTTGGCAAAGATGAAGAGGCTCGAGTCAACTTGACGAGAAAAGCACCGGATAAAAGAGCTGAGGAACAACTACCGGAAAACCAACTGCATGATCCTAGAGAAAAATTTGAAGGGGAAGAGGAGTAAGTCAAAACACCTACGTCAAGATTCCTTACCAGAGCGACGAAGAGGCTGAGGAGTAAAAAGAATTCCTACTCTCCGATATAACTAGACTCCGAAAATAGTTTTCTTCTAGACTCAACAACGGCCAAACTACACGATCAATCAAGGGGGGCTCCTAGGGTCGGTCGAGGCTCTGATACCAACTTGTCACGCCCAATATGCGACCCTATCCAAAAGGAACTCGAAGGTCCCACCAAGGATAGACCCGCATATTGGAACGCTTTTGCAAGGTGGATATCATTACATCAACATTACATAATAGATGGGGATACATACAAGAGGCATACAATGCCACATGAATACAACAACACATCATGTACAAGATCAACATCCGACTATGGATGAAACATAAACAGAAACTCAAACAATATCCACCCTGCTAGCCCAGGCTGCCGACCTGGAACCTATCCCCTGATTAAAGAAGAAGCAGAAGAAGAACTCGAAAACAATCAAACATCGCTCTCGCGTCAAGATCATCGCATAACCTGTACCTGCAACTGTTGTAGTAATCTGTGAGCCACAAGGACTCAGCAATCTGATTACCATGGGTATCAAGACTAGCAAAGCTTAATGGGAAAGGAAGGGGTAAAGTGGTGAGGTTGCAGCAGCGGCTAAGCATATATGGTGGCTAACATACGCAAATGAGAGCGAGAAGAGAACCAAAGGAACGGTCGTGAAGCTAGCAATGATCAAGAGGTGATCCTGAACACCTACTTACGTCAAACATAACACAGAAACCGTGTTCACTTCCCGGACTCCGCCGAGAAGAGACCATCACGTCTACACACGCGGGATGCGTTTTAATTCGGATCTGGTGTCAAGTTATCTACAACCGGACATTAACAAATTCCCATCGCCACATAACCGGGCACGGCTCTCGAAAGTTTATACCCTGCAGGGTGTCCCAACAGCTCATGACAAGCTCTCGCGATCAACGAAGAATAGACCTTCTCCGGGAAGACCCGATCAGTCTCGGAATCGGTTTACAAGACATTTCGACAATGGTAAAACAAGACCAGCAAAGCCGCCCGATCGCCGATAATCCCGATAGGAGCTTCACATATCTCGTTCTCGTGGAAACACGGATAAGTGAAGCGTCACAGTCTACAACGAATCCAAGTTGCCAAGGAATGGTCCATACGGTGCTCTAGTTTGGACCAACACTTAGACAAGCATTGGCCCGGGGGGCTATAATAAAGATGACCCTTGGGTTAATTACTCCCAAGGGAAAAGTAGGTGGTGGTGAGGCAAATGGTAAAACCAAGGTTGGGCCTTGCTGGAGGAGTTTTATTCAAAGCGAACTGTCAGGGGGGTCCCATAAATCACCCGACCGCGTTAGGAACACAAAATCCGGGAACATAACACCGGTATGACAGAAACTAGGGCGGCAAGAGTGGAACAAAACACCAGGCATAAGGCCGAGCCTTCCACCCTTTACCAAGTATACAGATGCATTAATTAAATAAGAGATATTGCGATATCCCAACAAAACCCTGTCCACCATGGAGAAATCTTCGACTTCACCTGCAACTAGCAACGCTATAAGAGGGGTTGAACAAAGCGGTAACATAGCCAAGCAACGGTTTGCTAGGAATGGTGTCAAAGGTTAGAGGTTCATGGCAATTTGGGATGGCTTGATAAACAGGTAATAGGTAGCGCAGCATAGCGATAGAACAAAGCAACTAATGATAGTAGTGAGACCCAGGGTAGTGGTCATCTTTCCTGAAATCCCGCTAGGAAGAAGAACGAGTCCATGAAGAAGATGAAGCCACGTAGACGAACCAAGCGTAGACGAACGCATCCTCATGATCGCAACGAAACGGAAACTATCGAGAAGAAGCACACAACATGGTAAACACACCACACATGGACAAGGCATGATGCACAACAAGCATGATGCATGACAAAGCTACATGAAGCTGCTCATGGCAAGAGAGGATGCAAACAAGAACAACACATCCAAACAAGTTTAAATGAGGCCGGGAACAACATATAACAATTCCGGTAAGTCCTCATATGCAAATTTCGAAATTGGTCCCGAACTGAATAAACCTTAAGTTCAAGTTGTTAAACAGCAAGTTAAAGATCACCAAGATGATCTACACAAAATTCTAGTCAAGTTACATATAAAGTTCATTAGATTCGGAGCTACGGCCTAGAAGATATGAGCAAAACAAGTTAAGCATGGCATTGATGCAAAATGCATACAAACAACAAGCAAACACCTCAAAACAAGGATGCAACATGATAATATGAAACTACATGCAAAATCAAGCAAGTTTCATATAGAGCACACTCAAAACGGAGCAACGGTGCAACACATACACGCTATACAAGTCATAGCAACAATCTGTCCATAACAGCAACTAGGCATATTGCAAGCATCAAAACAACATGCTACAACACCCCAACATAATAACAAAAGGCATGGTCATGAAGTACAGGTAAAGCATAACAAAACATGAACACTGAGCTATCTCCAGAAATCACTAGATCATGCTCAAAAACACATGGTAAGATTGCAAATAATAACAGTTTCAGACTTATCAGGAAATAACATCAGGTTGCAATGTTTAGAGCTATCAAACAACATGTTACAGGAACATATCATGGAAAACAAAGGCATGGCATGATAATACTAAGTGCATAGATCAAAAGTCCCTTACTGACCATGAGCCAAAAGGGCACAGAAAATATGATGGCACCCTTGTAAACATGGCAAGTTTTATTACAGATTCATACATGGCAGGAACAATAATAAGTAGGCATGTTGGTGAGCTTGAACCACTCACCACAGAGCAATACATGGCATGGAAAGGCAACCAACAGTAAGAAGGCATGTTTATGAAGCTAAGCATGGCAAGAGCAAGTTCATAGGGTGCATGGAACACTAGCAAAACACATGGGAACAAGTGAACTTAATGATAACAGGCTGACAGCAACATCATTTAGCAAACTTTGGAGCAACATTACACAAGCTACAGTAGTCTATAATTGCAACCAAGGGCATGAATGGATAGAGCAAGACATGTAGATCAAAACATGTTTATAGAACATCTCCAAATTATGCATAGAATGATTAGTAGCAACATGTTAACATAGCAACAAAATATAACAGAATCTGCCTAGCAAAACAGCAACAGCAAGTACTCTCCTTAGCAAGCTTGATACACTCAGCACACAACTCACGAAAATACATGGTTGGCACCCCTGGAAAGATGGTATGGCATAGATCAAAACACATGAAGACATCAACCTCATAGGATGCACACATCAAACATGGCAAAAATGACAAAAGAGCAAGTTATAACAGTTCAGCAGATTAACATCAACATGCACTCTTCCAACAGCATTTCGGGCATCAAGATGAGCTCAAATGAAAATGATGCAATGGAATGAAATGAAACACTCGTTGAGGCGAACAGTTTGACATGTTACACGCGCAAAACGGAGCTACGGATACAGAGATATAGCAGGTTAAACAAGGCATGATTATGTCGAAATATTCGGGACTTAGAAGAAATATACCCCTCCGGATCAGATCTAGTGTTCGGGCGCGAGTCCCGAGGTTGTGAGCTCGCGGAGAAGAGAGTGGCAGGCGGAGGAGGTCGTCGGAGGCGCTTGGCCGGGCGAGGTCGGGACGGCCGGGAAGGACGAGGGCCGAGGGCGGAGGCCGGCCGGCGATGGCGTCGGTGGCGAGGCGGTGAGGCTCGGCTGGCCTTGAGGCCAGCGGAGGAGGTGGCCTGGCGCCACCCAGCGGAGGTCTCCGGCGGAAGGAGGGCGGCGGGCGGGCGCTGATCGCGGCCGTGAGACGCGGAGAGGCGCCGGCAGCAGGCGAAGGCGGCGCAGGCATGGTCAGGCCTGGGCACGGGCACCATGGGTGGGCGGTGGCGGCATGGCCGGGCGGGCAGCCAGCTTGAGCTCGCCAGCGCAGCCTTGGCGGAAAGGGCGCTGGGAGCCACATGGCGGCCGTGGATTGGCCGGGACGGCGGCGGAGATCGTCCGGCAGACGGACATGTCCGGTGTAATGGAGGGAATTTGCTAGGGTTTGGACCGGGATTTTCGGAGGGGGAGGTGTTTATATAGGTAGAGGGAGCTAGGAGAGTCCAAATGAGGAGCGGTTTTCGGCCACGCGATTGTGATCGAAGGACCGAGAGCATGGAGGGGAGTTTGGTGGGTTTTGGGCCACTTTGGAAGGGGTGTTGGGCTGCAACAAAAGAGGGCTTTGCGGTTACCCGGTTAACCGTTGGAGAATCAAACGACCTCCAAATGGCACGAAACTTGACAGGCGGTCTACCGGTGCTATACCAAGACTGCTTGGCAAACCTCGGGCCATTCCGAGAATGTTTAACACCCGCACAAGAGAAGAGGCAAAAGGGGAATGCCGAAGGACATAGGAGCGCCGGATTGCAAAACGAACAACGGGGAAAATGCTCGGATGCATGAGACGAACACGTATGCGAAATGAAATGCACATGATGACATGATATGAAATGCAGATGATGACATGGCAAAGTGCAACACGCAAGCAAATGACATGGCAAGGACGGCGAATAACTGGCACACCTGCGCATCGAATCCGGGGCATTACAACAGGTACTCCTCCTGGCTGGAAGCGTGCACCTAGTCCACGTACCGCCAAGCGTAGATGAGGCGCTTGGGCCCGACTGCACTCAGGGCGTCAGCACGGGCGTCCTCCGCCACCCTCACGGCCCTCGCACGAGACTTCTTCCAAAGAACCAATTACTTGACTCTCTCGGACGCGACATAGATCTCCCAGAAAGCTTGTTGCGTTGTGCGCTTCTCTTCCTCGGCCTTCTTCTCCGCCTCTATTTTGTCGCGCTCTGCTGGAGGCAAAGCCTCCCACAAGGCGACATCCATTTCTTTTCAAAGCTCCTCAAGGCTGGGGCGGGCTCGGTGGGCGGCGCGGCGTTCTCCTCGTAGCGGGGAGCCAACGCGTCCTCCGACGCGCGTGCTGGCGAGATTGGGAACGCCGACGCGTCCACCTCGACGCGTCGCGGCGAGGAGCGGAACGCCGACGCGTCCTCCTCGACTAGTGGCGGCGAGGAACGGAACAGCGACGCATCACGTCCCGGAGAGGAGCGGAATACCGATGCATCCTCCTCGACTAGTGGCGGCGAGGAATGGAACGGCGACGCGTCGCGTAGCGGCGAGGAGCGGAACACCGACGCGTCCTCCTCGATTAGTGGTGGCGAGGAACGGAACGGCGACGCGTGACCGTCCACGCGGTGCAGCGAGGGGCTCCTAGGGCTTGGGAGGGGTGATGCCATGGTGGTCGACATGATAGGGAGCGGGAGGAGATAGCGATGAACGTGAACGTGAGGGGGACGAGATAACGATGTCGTGGGAGGCGTAGTATTTATATCGAGCAATGGCACACCTACGTAAGATATGGACTGAGCTGCACTGACTTAACTGTAGGTCCAGTTGCATCACTGACATGTGGGCCAGTACACTGCTGGGCCCGTATGTCAGTGACCCAATGCACCTAAAGTTAAGTAAAAGCTACGTGGGCATATTTGTTGGAGTAAATTACGGGGGAGCGAAGGGGTGGAAATATTGCTGGTCACAACGGATTGGACGAGCGTGGGGGGAGGAGAGTCATGCATGCAGATTTTTTCGCACGGGGTGGAGTGGTGGGACCGCCGGAGGGAGGAGAGTTTGGCAGGCATATTGTTTCCACACATGGAGAGGAAAAAAATTGGAGACGGACGGGCTTCCTGCAGGTATGGGAAACGGTGCATAATAAGTCATCTTGCTTGAAGGGCTAGGTATAGTCTCAAGTCATTAAAAACATACACGCCCCACACATGTTCATATTTCAAGGTGCACTAAATTATTGCATACGATGATTAAGGCTGGCCATAATGGTGGTATCTTAGCTAGTATCATGCACACAGGAATAGCAAACATGCTGATGTGGCAAAGAATTAAAGAAGAGAGGCGGGTTAGAGTTACTAGTGTTCATGCATGCATTGGTAAACACATTTTTTTGTGAAGAACGACAGCATTAGTTGAGTACTTTTGCAGACTTCAAAAACTATTCCACCGCCTCTACTATCTTGCTAAGAGTAGGTGAAATTTTTGAGTCGAGCCCTTTAAACAAGAAGGGAGGTAGTGGTACTCTAATAGCTAGGTGTGTAAGTCATCTTACGAAAACCAAATAATCCCAAAACACGTAGACGCGGTGCATTATCTTCTACCTCATTTCTTGTTTCTTGACATATAAACCAATAAGAGATGAGGGTGTGCATGCTTTTAATGACCTGAGACTATCAAACATGACATGCAGTGGTTAGTTCATTGCATGCAATACTATTTAATTAGCAAATAAAAATTAATGTCTCTCGTTTTCCCCTCCTCCTTGGTCACGGTGCACATCCTAAGATGACTTACTCACCTAGACGGAGGGAGTATCAACATTCACAATGTCAAATCAATATTTTTACACTCATTATAAAACGTAGTTCTTATACTCATTAAAATCAGTGTTGTAGATATTGATATTTTTAGTATAAATTTGGTCGTGGGATTTCATTGATGCCTGTCAAAGCATGGAGGAAGCGGAGCTTAGGGCTTGCATTGCCGGTCTCTACTTAGGTATTTCTCTTCATAATCCTGTAATTTTAGAGACTGATTGCGCTTTTGTGGTAGCGTCTCTTGCATCGGGGGACTATGAAAGGTCTGCTTTGCGTGACCTGAAGATGAAAGCGTTGAGCATCTCGAAGTTGATCAACAATCTTCAATTCTCAAAGATTAGCCATTTGGCCAATAAGGTGGCACACTTAATTGCAAAGTATAGCTTTGACAATAGATTAGATGGTATTCTTGTAAATAATGTATCGCCCTGTGTGGTGAATATTGTATCGAATGAGTGTACTGGTGTGGCTGGTTAATTAATATAAGGTGGTGTTCAAAAAAAGTATATATTTGGTCAAACACTTTGCAAACAGTTGACGGGAGTAAAAAGGACCAGAGGGAGTATCATGCATGCGGAGTAGGCAAAAAAATTGCTCATTTATAGCCGATCGAAGTCTCAAAGGGCGCGATCGCGCGAGGGAGGCGAAGGTCGTGGGAGGCACGACGTTTGACGGAATTAAGTGAAGTTACATCCACGCGCTGGCATGGCGTGCGAACAGGCAGAAGCTATACCGTCAGGCCTACGATATGGGTCTAGTAGACATGACATCTAGTGGGTCCCACATAGTTCTCGAGAACTCTTTGGGGGCTTGCAGCCATTTATCCACCGGGCAAGCCAGCAACCCCATGTCGTTCGCACGCCCTAGTCGTCCCCGTCTTCTACCTCACAACAGTTCGCTCCCAGTCGTCCCGTCCTTTCACATTAGTTCGCTCCCAGTTTTTGCGGGGTACAACAGTTCAACTTCTCCTAACCCTCCTCCAAAATCCATGGCCTCCTAAATCTCCATGGTCGCCGCTGAGTACCAGATTAGAGCCATCACCGGCGATAAGTTCATCGTCATCTACACACGTGGATCTGCGACGGTGAAAGCCTGGCTTGCTCGCTTCCTACACGTGTTCAAAAGTTCAATGGATGAGTGGGTCACTGGGCTAGATGTTGAGTACACCACAGTCCTGGGATGAGAGAAGGATCTAAAGGACGAAAAGAGGAAGAAGCCCGCCGTGATCCAGGTTTGCGTACATAACGTTTGCTTGGTTTACCACATATGCCATGCCGACGTTGAGTGCCAGCATTTTAAGAACTTCCTCAAGGACAAAAGAGTGAAATTCGTTACTGTAGGCTTTAAGAACGACAGGGATGTCCTACGTTGGATAGGTCTCATTGTAGGCCAGCCCTTCAATCTCCAAAAGGCAAGCCTGGTGTCCTCCTCTCAACCTTCAATGCTGACCATGGTAGCAGCCATGATTGATCCTTCATACGCTAAACTGAAGAAACCTCATCACGATTTTCATCATGCATGGGAGTTGAAGACATTAGATGAAGATCACATCCTGTACGCAACAATGGATGCCTACCTTTGTTTAAATATCTACATGGGTTCGATGAAGAAGCAGAGCCCAGTGTCCGGTTCAAGCAAAGAAGCGCCAGTGAAGAGGAAGAGGAAGAGGGACGAGGACGAAGTCGAGGATGTGGACTCGGACTCCGAGTAGGTGGCAGTGCCGTCGCTCATGCTGGTTCTACTGCAGTGTCAAGCGGACTAGTTACTTAGTTTATTTTCAAGGGTGTGTTGTGCTGAGGCCCCAGCAGAACTATGTTTATGTTCTTTCTTGTTATTTGAACTCTTTAGTACGTAGAGTAGTACTAGTACTATGTCTTACTACTATTCTTCTTGCAGTTGGTACTACTGCTCGTATCTTCGTGTTCCTACCGTACATAATACGTTCGTACTTGTAGTATAATTTGGGTCAGTCGATTTGTGAAAGAAGTTCGACGAAGCGAAGGAAGAAGACGGCAGAAGAGGTGGAAGAATCCCTTCTAGCCATCCATGTTGCATCAAACGGCTCACATGAGTCGACTGACCCAAATTGCTCCTTCAGATTGCAGGATACACGTGGCATTCAAGGTCTCGAAGGTAGATTCCGCGTCCGCACCCGGTTTGCGGGCTCGACGTGTGCGCGACCGGCTTCCGCCGCGACAGCCACCATGCGCACCTCCTTCGCGCGGGCGAAGACGACAATGACACGCTAGTTCCTCCTCGCCGGTGTGCTGGAGCACGCGCTCGTCCTCCTCTTCGTACGCTGCGTGCATAGACGCGGCTCCACCAGCTGCTCGCGTGCCTGGCAGCATGGCGGCATGGCGAGGAGGGACTACAGACGACGTGAGCGGGCGAGCCTTCAGCTTCATGGCACAGGGATGGCGGCGACATGGCGGTGATGAGCGAGAAATTGTTGGCCGGAGCAGGCGGGCGCCGGCATGCGCAACGGCAGCGACAGCAAATTGATGAGTGTGCGTATGGGAGCTTACTTTAGTTTTATATAAGGTTGGTCAAACTTAAAATAAAACCTTACTAGTACACGTAAACATTAGACTTAGGCAGTGCTTTTATTAAAAAAATTGAAGTTAGTACCACAGCCACGATACGGAATCCTGTGCAAGCGTGTGAACCGCGGCTGCGCGGTCGATCGAACGGTGCGTCACCGTGTCGCGCTCGAAGGACATCCACCGAACCTTTTTGTGTGTGTGAAAACATCCTCGAGTATTACTCAACTTTTTTTTCCTGGGAAAGTTCTTGACGCTGCAATATTTCCATATATTTGAATTTAGCTCCAGTTTGTGTTTATTTGGATTTGGACGTTTTAGGTGCGCCCTAGTTTTTTTTAATACTTATTTGTGTGTGTGACTGAGAGAGAACGTGTGTATGTGTCCATATGTGTGTTGTGGCGGAAGGGCAACGTGGAGACGGTGTGCGTGTGATACAGACATAGAGAGGTGTGAATGTGCAAATGATCATGCATGAGTGAGACATAGACAGATGCCGATACGTTGTGTATACATGAGAGAACAGTCTTCTAGTTTACTTGTGTGTGTGTGAGAGAGAGAGAGACACACACACACAGAGAGAGAGGAGCATCCTTAACACAACAACCATCTCTCTCGATTCGTACGCCCCTCGCACGATCGCATGCAACACATGCATCAACACGCACATTTTGACACCCTCACTCGGCCCCTGCCCACCTCAAGGCCCGCACAATCTCTTCGTGAATACCCATTTCTCTCCTTAGGTTTTTTCGCTCAATATCTGACACACACACACACACATGCGCACGCGTGCGCACACACACACACACACACACACTCCCCCGAGCACACAATTCATCCCCATCCAAGGTTATACGGCGACCACTCTGGCTTGTGCTTCTTTGCACCCCAACATGCACAACACCTCAATCTTCAAAGAGGGCATCGAGCAGATCAAAGACGGCGACCACACCGCGCTAGAGAATGCGGGGTCATTTGGAAGCAGGGTGATGTGACAACGGCTGGCTGACTCCTCCCCCACCCTCTCTCTCTCTTGCACAAAATTACCAATCCCTCTCTCCCCCGCACAAAATTGTCAATCCCTCAACCCATGAGATCCTTCCCCTCTCGTCCATGTTTTTCCAGCTCTCTCATCAAACATGTTGTCTCTTCTCCTTCCACGTATACAAAATCCGGATGCACAGGCATCTCACGTATATTACATGTCTCCATATTTCTCACAGACCTAACTTCTTCTCTCTCTCTCTCTCTCTCTCTCTCTCTGTCTTGTTAGGTTTGTCTCCTACTCTCTCGTCCACATACATACAATCTTTCCTGCCCTATCTGCTCCATCTTCAAAAGCTCTCTTTGCATGTTTCATTCACACATTGGGATATGTCAAAATGTTGCTCTATAATGGATAATGTACATTTTTGGTTGTTTTTGTTGCATCCTACAAAGTAATAACTATGAAATGCATTTAGATTCTCATTTGACTGGGATTATGTGAGTTTGAGCATGTTGTGAAGTACTATAGACCTTGTATACATCTTGGGATTCGACAATGATTGTAACTATTAAATTTTATAGACCATTACATTCGAAGTCAATAGCCTAATATATTTATTTCACAATTTCAACAAATGATTAGTTCACTACAAACTAAGAAAACAAATGTGTACTCCCTTTGTTTTTATTTAAGTCCGCGTATTAGCATTGGTCAAAGTCAAGTTTTGTAAACTCTTAGAAAGCTTATAACAAAAAATATTAACATATACAATAACAAATAAATACCATTAAATTCATTATTTAATGTACTTTAACATCATACATATTGGTAAATGTTTATATTTTTATATAAACTTGGTCAAACTTTAGGAAGTTTGACTTCGGTCAAACCTAATATGCAGAGTTTACTTCTACTACTCGCTAGTTGCTTAGCCGAATCACTCAACACGCCACACGGGGAGTCCAGTGTCACAAAATTTTGAGGTCGGCTGGAAAATCTCCCACGACCCTGATTCGAGCAGTGGGAAGTTACCATCATAGCCTTCGGAACAGGCCTACGGACGACGCTTGGTAGGGGTTGTTTTCGTAACCGGAGTTCACCCTACCCAGCCAACCCCACCCGGCACCCAGAGTAGTACACCTGAATACTCCCCATTTTCTATCCCCACCGCAAAATAGACTTCTCCATGGCACCGCAGCCTTCGTTCTCCTCCCCTTTACATCGGTGCACTCGTCCACCGCGGCGCATCTGCCTAATTGACGACCTCGTACGCCGCACTGGAGCCGGTCCACCGTCGTCGTCGTAGACAGGGCCTCTTCCCCGGCATCATCTTCCACGGTCTCGGATCTACTTCCCGGAAGCTGACGCCAAGTGCAGAAATACCACCGTCATGGACAATGAACTGACTCCCGTTGCCGACCATGACTCACAAAGGCCGCCGCGACCATCGTTCTCCTCCACGATTGGTAATGTGTGTATTGAATCACTTAGCAGTACATGTGCAGTTCCAATTTTGTTCATACCTACCCTTCAATTTTCCTGGGTGCTATTGTTCCCGTAAAAGTAATTGGTTATAGCCTCCATTGTCCAACATAATATCAGCTTGTAATTGTGTGTCGCTCCTGTATCGCGTTGTGCTTGGGTAGGTTTTTTATCTGCAACCAGTAGTGTGGCAAATTATGGAAAGGTTTTTAGAACTAGCAAGATGCCCATGCGTTGCACGCATCAAGATGCATTTGTATGAGTAGTTTATCTTGTGGGAGAAAAGGATGAACGAGGGAAGGCCTTATTTGCAAATCTGGAGAGGGGTATGGGTATCTTTTGCAAAATTCCCATTTGTTTCCTTCCTATCATCGGATATAAATCGGACGACCTATATTACAAGAAAAAAGTATAGAAAAAAAAGTAGACGATAAAGGAAGTAGAGATAAATATTAAATATTAAATATTAAATAAATATAACCGGAGAGAAGAGAGTAGAGATAGCAGCGACGTCAGGAAAGGATCGCTGTGAAAAAGCAGGCGTGCGCTAGTTTTTTTGTGGCGTCCGGCGTGCTTTATAAAATCCAACGCCCTCCCACCACTCTGTGCCTTGCCACCGCTCTGTGCCTCGCCACCGCTCTCTCCCCGCTCTTTTTCACCTTGCCGCCGTTGTGCCACCATGCCACTGCGTCGCAGGGAAACTTGGGGATACCGCGGCGTCCGCGCGCGCCCCTCCGGCGGCTTCTCCGCCGAGATCCGGTTCTACGGGATGCGCCTCGGCCTCGGCAATTTCGACACCGCCAACGAGGCTGCCCGCGCGTACGACGCGGCGGCATGGCGCCTCCGGTGGCCTCATAGAACATTGAAATTCCCTAATGTGCTGACGCGGGAGCGAGCGCAGGAGCTCGCGCCTCTGCCATGGCTGAGCACCGACAAGGATCGTCGCGACAACCGAAGGCGAGATCACCGTCTCGGCATCACCGAGATGGACGAGGAAGCCATGGCACTGTGGCGCCAACACTTCTCGCAGGACATCATCAACGAGCGCGAGTTCTACGCGCAAAGGAGGGCGGAGGCGGATAAGAGGAGGGCGGAGCGAGCCGCCTATCGCGAGGACAAGCGTAGGGGAAAAGCGGACGCTCAGTTCAACATGAGGCTAGGAGCAGCGTCGCCCTGGGAATCCGACGACGATTGGTATCTTCATGCCTATAGTCAGACATCGAAGGAGGACATCACCAAGGAGGAGTCGGATGTCGAGGAGTAGTTGAATTATCTATTTTTATCTATCTATGCTGAGAACTATCCTCTACTCTCTAGTATCTACTTCTCGATCTCAGCACTGTAAACGCTTTTTTAAAGAGCCGCGCATTGCGATTCTGTTAGAGATGCTCTAACATGGCAGACGAGTGCTTTAATGTTGCCCACAAGATGTGCGAGTATTACTAGAAGTATTTTTCTTGCCATGTTGAGATTTTAAAACCACGAGTGTGAACATGCAGAGGAGCAATGAAGACCAAACACGGGATATTCGGGACATCTTCAAGGAGTGTGGCAAGTTAAAGAGGAGCTGCACCGAACCTGTAAAACAAGCTTTGGTAAGTAACACCCTTTCAATTACTTTCGTTTAGCCTCGTGTTCTTCGATGTGTATATGTTATAGTTTCTGTTTCTCTTAAGCGTGGTGTTCTTCGATGTGTATATGTTGTAGTTTCTGCTTCTCTTAAGCGTGGTGTTCTTCGATCTGTAATAAGAAGAGTCTTAATCATCCTAATGCTTTCGTTTTTAACTTAATGTAGGAAGTGGGTGTTCTCACCTTGTAGTCTGTTTTTAGATTTCTTTTCCTTTTGAATTCACTTCTCCGAGTTCTGTTTATCTGGCTTCTACTAAATGGATCTAGGTTTCTCTGAGTATTGATCTAAAAAAGTAACTTCATGTCGGGATGCAGTTCTGCGAGGAGGAAGTATGGTCAACCTCGAGATCATGTTTCCAAAATGAGGCTGGATTACACACAAGGTGCAGTTCCTAATGATCTTTGGAATAGACACAAGGTGCAAATTCCCGAGATGATCTTTGGATTACACACAAGCCGGTGGAGTCGTCGACTATTCGTGTCCTCGTGGCATTAGTAAAGGCTGAAAGAAAGCGTCAGCAGCCCTTGAGAATGTAGCTGAGTTCTGAAGAAGCGAAAAGAGCAATCAGATGTTCTCTTCACCCAAGCCAAAGAAGAGATGGAAGAAGCGAGAAATAAGCTAGCAGAGGCAGAGCAGGCTAGGCGTCTCTCGCTATCTAAAACTGTTGTCAATACAAAATTTCCTTCATAATAGCTAGGTTCAAATGTTTATCCGATCGGCATGCATCTTTGTGATGTCGTGCATCTCTTGATGTGGCACAAAATGTTTTTTGGGTCATGTAATAACAACAATTACTTTCCAAACAATAATGAATGAAGCATTGGACATGGTATTGTTCACGCGCAAGCCAGACATTCCAAGTTCAACTTACACATCAAACTCATGTTCATAGATATCTGCACATTCATACATAATGTCCACAACCATGATTCACTTCAAAGCCAAAAAAATGTGAATAAAGAAAAACCTCTACTAGTTCCTGCTACCAGTGCGAGCACAACAAGTCAAGACCATGCGTAAATTAATTATAATTTAGTCATTTTTTCTGTTCTAAAATGCCTGCCGGCTCCGCGGAAGGACGTGTTGCCGGCACACGCGCGGATTCAATGAAGGCAGGCGGGGCAGTCTTAAGCTGGTTGCACGCGGCGAGGAGGCGTGCTCAGCCAGGCCTGCAGTGAGCGCGGACCTCTTGGCTGGCACGCCGGTTCAATGCCTGTGCTATGAGAGGTCGCGTCTGTGTCAGACAATCACTCCCTCCAGTCCTTTTTTGTTTGGGTATAACAAAATCTCATTTTCCATTCACATTTTACAAGTAAAATTCATGGACAAACTTTGACCCAAAGTACGATGGGGACTAATAAACCAGAATGGAGGTAGTGTTTTTTTTTAATCAAATAAGGGTTTCCCCTTCCGATTACTGAAAACCAGCATCTAAATCTAAACCATAGTTTTGCCCTAGAACTACCAGGTTCAACATCTCGCAACATAAACCCATACAACCATACGCCAAGGAGGTACGTAGTACTATGAATTCCATTTTCGCTCCATACCAATCGTTCTAAAAACTACTTACTACTTATAACGTGCCATTGAAAATCGGAACTCTTAACCCTGCTCAAAAAACGATATTTTAAACGTGGCTACTCGATCTGTGGCAACTGGCGAGCCACCGCGCTCCAAGTCGTTCACCTGTGGTCCCGACCATCAACTCCTACAAAGGTGCTCCACCACGCACCGGTACCCATGAATGCAGCAATCGTGCACCTAGGGTTTTAGGGTTTATTTGTTAACGTTGCTTTACGTAACACTCATGTGTGCGAGACAGCGAGAGGCCATTGCGTCGTCGCCTCTTCTCTTCGTATATGTACTCCACCATTTGTCGATGTCCAAAAATTATAATAACTACTAGCAATGTGCCAATGCGTTGCCACACGATCAAAGTAGATTAATACATATTCACCGATTTGATAGAAAAAAAGTCTAGTTTTGAAATACGTATATCACTAAAAATATGTTATGTTTCACTCAAAATATATTCCTTTGGCGGTTTTGATGAGATAAGGGAGGAATGTTGTTGGTTTCAAGATTCGAGAAGTGGTATATGTCTAATTTCTACTCTTACTAGCAAGATGCCCGTGTGTTGCACGGAACATCGAGATCTTGTGGGAGAAAAGGATGAACGAGGAAAGGCCTTATCTGCAAATGTGGTGAAGAGTGCGGGTAAATTGCCATATTTTCCTTCCTATCCGTCAGATATAAATCGGACGACCTACATTGCAGGATGGCAGGCCCACCATCATCACCAACTCTATTTTTTATCCCTACTCTTATAAAAAGCATTGTAGGTGATGATCGGGTGCCTTCCATCTTGCAATATAGGCCGTCCGATCTATATCTGACGGATAGGAAGGAAACTATGGCAATTTTGCAAAAAGATACCCACACCCCTCTCCAAATTTGCAAATAAGGCCTTCCCTCGTTCATCCTTTTCCCCCACAAGATAAACTAACAAATGCATCTTGATGTTCCGTGCAAAGCATGGGCATCTTGCTAGTTGTTGCAAAAAGCCCATGTGTGTGTGAGAGAGAGGGAGAGTGGAGGAGGACGGAGTGCATGTGTGACAAAGTCACAAGTAGTGTGTGTGCGATAGATATCAGCTTAAAATGAGGCGATAGTGTGTGTGTGCACGATCGAGAGGGTGTGTCTCGAGAAGGGAAGAAAAAGCTACATAGATACAAGGAGCGGGAGAGAGACATGTATGCGATGGTGGAAGCACGAGTGTGCGAGTATATAAACCTATCTAGAGGCTAGCTACTCGATAAATGTTTGTGAGAGAAATATGAGTCGGGGTGCGAAAGCGAGAGTTTTGTGTGTGTGAGAGAGAGACGGTAGTCGGGAAGGGGAGTGGAAGCAGGAGTTGTGTGTGTGTCTGAGAGAGAGAGAGAGGAGACAGTAGTCGGGGTTGTCTGATCGGTAAACAAATGAATAATGTAAGTCTGGGATGGAGAGGAAAAGGAGACCGCAACAAATGTTATGTCTACAGGAGAGAGAGAGTAATTTTAGTGGTATGAGTCATATGTAGAGACATATAGGGTGTGTGAGAGAATCCCAGAGAGAAAGACAAAGTGAAAGGCAGTGGAGGCTGTGTGTGTGGCGGTGAAAAGAAAGCTTAGGTGCCGAGTGATACAGAGAGAGCAGTAGAGGCGTGAGAGATAATGAAAACCGTGTAATGTATAATGATAGGGAGAGTGTGACACTTCTCAAGGGAGACGTCGAGAGACCATGTTTGCGAGGATAGGAGAAACATGAAGTGAGCGTGCGGATGAGCTGGAGAAAAGAGAGTGATAGCTACATGAAGGAGCATGCATGCGAGAGAGATGGGCGTGAAAGGAGTGAACAAAAAAGGGATTCAAATATTTGAATTCGAGATGATGATACATGTAATCCGTACTCAAACCAAAATTGATCTATCAAACATGCATACTCATATGAATTCACGCACATATATGTTATTTAATATGTAGATATTACTGATCCATACATTTTAGTAGAACATAATTTGGTTAAATTTTTTGAATTCAACCTTAAGATTTTGAGATCGTTGTATTTGTAAATCATATTATACATATAAAGGAGCAGAATTCTTTGTTGTGCTTTTGAAAGTATATATAAAAATGATGTATATAGAATGTAATTCCAATTGAAAATGGATCCCTTGAAAAAAATAGTAGAATACAAGCGGGATTGAATTGAGTTGGCATGGTAAATGTGCGATCTGCAAAATTTGAGCAAGCGGGGAAAGTCGCGATAACGCTTGAAACCAAAATCTGCGAGATGCAAATCACTCGCCTATCCACGCCACGCAAAGCCTATCTGCTGGATTTCTATAGGTTTCGATAGGGGTAGGTTTGTAATTTCACCCAAGCGTGGCGTAACCGCCTCTCACCGGATTCATACGGTGGGTGCCAAAACACAGTGTGCCCTCGGCCGAAATCGACTCCCTCCCCGATTCATATTCATACACGGTGGGCGCCAAAAACAAACTCTCGTCGGCAAATATTCGGTGTATGGGAGATTACCGTCCTATCCCCAACTGACTAATGTTGCTATGATGTAGTAGAAATTTGAAACGGGGGCTAAGTTTGAAAATTTCCTCGCATTTGAGACAAGCGCGCCTTGAATACATGGTCCCCCCTTCCTCTCTACCTCCCTTTTCCCCATTCGTACTCCGTGGGCGCCAAAACACCTTCTCCATCCTACCCTCCTCCGTCCGCCGCCGTCCGCCACCCCATCCACCATCGTCCTCCTCCACCATGCCGGAGCTGATACCCCGACGCTGTCGTCCATTACAAGAGATCGACCTCTCTCATCCACGCCTTCGGACCGGGATCCTTGCATCCCGTCCTCGCGCTTCATCCCCGCCGTTGTCCACCATGCCGGCATCGCTCGTACGACCATCTCGTCCACCGCTCCCTGCCGCCACCGTCTACCCTCCTAGATCTGCTTCAACGCCGCCGACAGCCATCGCTACCGCAGCACCGTCAAATTCTCAGCAGATGCGTACACGGCACCACACCAGAGGCGGTACTCTTTCGTATCTGCTCAACTTATTTATCACAGCAAGAAAATAGATCACCACTGCTTTACTCTTATTTCTTGTCTTGGTTGCGAATTTGCCTTTGTCCGGTTTGCACCTTCAGATCCGCCATGGCACGCTCAACACTATACTCCCAATGCTTATGGTTTTCCCCTTTTATATTCCACACTAGTTAAATCATAGTAGACTAAATTTCAAAATTGGGTCAGTCGATTTTTCAGAGCTCGTCGGAGTTCACCGGTGCGATCCAAGGGGCTCAGGTGGTTGTGGGGCCTCCCCGAACAAAGAAAACTCGAGCCGGGTGGGGGTGGGGTGGCGGAGGAACACAGCGATGGGGGCGGTGGTCGCCCGGTGACCCGTCTTGGTGTTCTGTATGGGAAGAATCAGAGATGAGGAAGAAGAAGGGTTAGGAGGCGTGGGATCTTCATCCAACCGCTGAAATGGTCGAGACAGTGGGAGTTGCATTCTTAATGCGCTCTGGTTCATCATGTGTGGGCCCTGCGCAACCAACATTTTATTATCCAAAATCTGCTTGCTCTTCTTTACCATGTTCCTCTTCCGTTCTTCTTTAATATGTACTCTCTCCGTTCCTAAATACAAGTCTTTGTATAGATTCCACCATGGACTACATATGGAGCAAAATGAGTGAATCTACACTCTAAAATGTATCTGGATACATCTGCATGTGATCCATAGTGGAAATCTCTACCAAGACTTATATTTTGGAACGGAGGGAGTATGCTAGTAGTATAGTATGTTCCTTGTACTGAAGATGAGCACGGACATTTGCGATGTGTAGAGGTCTATCTGATCGGTTGTGATGGACACTTTGAGCCTCTTTGATTGGTAGGATCTTGTAAACATAGGAATAGGATTTGTAGTGGCCTGCCCACTTGAATCCTATAAGAATAGCAAGGAAATGTGCGGAGCTGTGTCGCCTTTGAGAGTTACTTGATATTAATGATGCCGCACCTTCACTTGAAGAGAGCTAGTATCGAAGCCTTTCTAGCCGTCTGCAAGCAATACTAGCACATATATTCCAGCAAGTTCCACTTTGCTGATTTTACTCTGATGCTTAAGGTTTTCCCATTATATCTACACTATGATCTGTGTAGCTGCTTTGTGTCGCACTAGCAGCAGTCCACTCTTGAAGCTAAACACTGCAATGACTTACAAAATTGGCACCAGGGCATTTAGTGCCATTCTGGATGCAATGAAATTCATACGCTCCCCACCTGTTGACTCTTGTTCAGAATATGATCCTAATGACTATTCTAACCTCGAGGAGTCAAAGGCGGATGGCCTGTCCTGTTCACCCATCAAGGTGGCTGTTCTAATTTAGCAATGTTTTATTGATTGCGGGTATCTTGCATATGTTGTCTTGCATTTCTTCTACTTTTTTGCACCGCCATCTGCTTAGTTTACTCATCATATATATCGAGATGCCATGCCCATCCATTATCAATACATATTCCATCTATCATCATACCATGTTTTCCACTCAAATGTTGTTCGTGTGCATCAGACATCAAAAAGGAAGAGTGTGATTGCCTAACCTGAAGGAGCACCAGCAAAGTCCTTGAAAAACATGGTGGTGCGGAGAAATCGACAGACACCCACTTATATTGGTTGTACAACCCGGTGACACAAAAGCGTAGGACCGACTCCGGTGATTGTACCCATACTTCTTGGCCACACCACTAGCCCTACCACACAGGATCTGCACTCCGACAAAAGGTATACCGATTTCATTTGCCATAGCACCACTGTACCACAGAAAAATCCCTCCGACAAAAAAGTACAACAAGTCCACCGGCGAAGACCTATCCCAAGCTGAGAGGCGGCCAATTCCTGCAGATTGGAACCCCATTCCATTTATTCCAGTTTAAAGATAATGCTTTCAATGTTGTTAGGGACTACGTGCATATATTCCCATCATGGGAAGATTATTGTGAAGACAAACACCATTTTCACATCTTCTGTCCAACTTACGTGTAAGTGCTATTATTCATGGTTATTATTTTCCTATTTTCGCTGATTGAACACATCAATGATTTACATTACATTGTTGTAACTAGGCGAGGTCAACTGGATAGTCATGACGAGCAATGCTTTCTTGTGCTTTTCAAGGAAGCATTGCAGCGATATCGGTGTTACTGAGGAAATCACACTTTGGTGGCAAGTCTATAAGCAATTTCGGTGAAGTCTCTGTGCTAAATTTAGAAGACATTGAATGGAAAAACCTTGTTGTGCCTTGGTCTCGTTCCTAGGATGAAGTCTGGCTATGAAATCACATGACAATTTGAACTTCTACTTTTCGCATGTGCCTTACGGATCTTTTTGCGGAAATCTGCTCGAAGAAGAATTCCGGTTTGAAAAGAACGACAGGATATCGCAAATATGTTGCCCGCTGCTTTGCTCTTGTTAGTACCAGTTGTCCTGTATCACTGTACTTGCATACGTACCTCGTTCATTATGTGACAGCAGTATGCATGATAGCTTGCTTATCAATTGTTTGCTCCAAATTATCTGATTTGTATGAATGGTTACATCAGTGTAGAATATATCCAATGCCAATGTTTTTTTAGCTCTGCATTGTTCTTGTAAGTACATGATGTCCTTTATCAATGTACTTATAATGACAGGTAGTTGTTCATGTACCATCACTCTACAGCTTATTTTCCTTTGCCCTCCATTTTCTACACATCAGATCTATATTTACTCTTACCATAAGGTTGGTACTGAAGAAGTTTAGCTATTCATTTCTCTTGGCTGTACCTTTTGCCTCTATCGCTGCGCTTACATTTATAGCTACTTGGTTATGTAGCATCACTCTTCACATTATCTTAAATATTCTCCATTTTTCCATATATTATCACATCTATATTTACTCTTAACAAAATGTAGAATAAAGGCAATGCTTATGAAGAAGATTCTGTGGTAAACTTCTTGAATTGCCCCCCCCATCAGCATGGACAAGGCCTTTATAGAGCCTGTCTTCACCAATAATGTAAGTTTATCCATCTCAAGCCTTCAAACTTTGTTGTATATATTTGGTTAGGCATGACTACAACAGCTGTTTATTTTTGGTGTTTGCATCAAATTGCATGTTTAAAGTTTATTATGTAGTTCATAAACAAAAGTTTGACCTTTCTCAATTGAAGTTTTCAGTTGTACAACCAAGTTCCTTATTCATACCATGTAAATTAAACTATCTGAGCAAGTGATCTTCTTTTGCCTTTGCATGTATGCTACATTCTTCATCCGTAATCCAGTGGTGTGGTGAACCTACCCACTACAGCATAATGTCATATTCTGCAATGTCTTAGCTATGAACAATGTCATATCATTCTACTACTCCCTCCGTCCGAAAATACTTGTCATTGAAATGGATGTATCTAGATGTATTTTAGTTCTAGACACATCAATTTTGATGACAAGTAATTCCAGATGGAGGGAGTATTATTTAAACCGTCCCTTTATTTCCCAATCTGAAATGGGCTAAATTGACAGCACACTAGCCATTGATACTTATGAGTTCTTGATCTGTAATCCAGTGGTGTCGTGAAGCTGCCAACTCCTTCACAATGTCATTTCCTGCCATGTCTTGACCTGAACAATACCATATTGTGTTAATGCAATTTTGAAGTGTGTCACTTTATTAAATCGATAATAAATGTGATGAATTATAAAGACTTGATACTTTTATGTGCAAAACACATTATCTCATGCCTTGTTTATCTTTTAGAGTCGGGAAGATTTAAGTGTTGAACAAGCTGATCTCATCATCTTGCTCATTTGCTTGCTTGCTGCAGCTCCTGATGAGGCTAACCTTTCTTGAACTCTATTGAAGTCTTTGTCGGTTTTATATATTATTTTGTCGGCGTGTTTATTTGCACGGTGGCGATCTCGATGCCAGTGTATGTAATCTGTTATGCCTTGTGCTTTATTATCATAGTGGTGAACTTTGATGCCCAGTGGATGTAATATGCTGTAATTTCTTTATTGTATAGTCTAGGTTTTTTCTTATTCACGATGCTGCAGTTATTTTACTGTATATATATCCTGTCTTCGCAGTAAACCGGCCAAACCGTAAAATTACGGTGCATAATCGGGCCGTCATGCAATCACGATGTAGGTTGGGCCAGAAACGTGCCGAACAGCTAACGGGCCGGCAGCAGCCCAAAATGAACCCCGGCCCATGATTGTGCGAATCAAATCACGGGCTTTTAATAGGCCAAAATTGTCTCAGTCCTTGTCGGTGTCAAAACCAGCGGATCTCGGGTAGGGGATCCTGAACTGTGCGTCTAGGCGGATGGTAACAGGAGACAAGGGACACGATGTTTTTACCCAGGTTCGGGCCCTCTCGATGGAGGTAAAACCCTACTCCTGCTTGATTGATATTGATGATATGGGTAGTACAAGAGTGGATCTAACACGAGATCAAGGAGGCTAAACCCTAGAAGCTAGCCTATGGTATGATTGTTGTTCGTCCTATGGAATAAAACCCTCCGGTTTATATAGACACTGGAGAGGGCTAGGGTTACACAGAGTCGGTTACAAAGGTAGGAGATCTACATATCCGTATTGCCAAGCTTGCCTTCCACGCCAAGGAAAGTCCCATCCGGACACGGGAAGAAGTCTTCAATCTTGTATCTTCATAGTCTTGGAGTCCGGCCAATGATGATAGTCGGCTATCCGGACACCCCTAGTCCGGGACTCCTCGGTAGCCACGAACCGGGCTTCAATGGCGGCAGTCTGGCGCGCATATTGTCTTGACATTGCAAAGCGGGTTCCTCCCGAATAATTCATAGAAGATTGTGAACACCGGGATAGTGTCGGCTCTGCAAAATAAATTCCACATGCCACCGTAGAGAATAATATTTACACAACTTCAATCTGGCGGCGATTTAGTAGCATGACATCGCATACGGCCAAGCCTTTACTCGAATTGTTTTATTATTCCACCTCGGTAGCGTTTAGCGGCGGTTTCCTTGGCATGTCTTATCGAGCGAGATCGTGTTCCCCTTATTTGAGATTCCCATCAATACGGACGTGGGTAACCCAACCGCGCCCGTTGCCCCGCCCCCTCCATCGAAGGCGAGTTCCAAACGGTCACGGGGACGGCTCTTGGTATTCTCCCCCTTTATAATGAGACCAAGGCCTATCCCTTTCCTTCGATCCTCAATCGAATCCGCCCCTTGCCCCGAGTTCCAACACACAAGGCTCCAGATTCGGGCGCTTCGGACCTTCGACAATGTCCGGCTCCGACATACAGGGCCGGTGGATGCCCTCTTCCGTCACGGAAGAAGACGTGCTAAAGCTGAGAGACGCCAGGTACCTAACCTACGAGATTTCGCATAGGTTGCCCGCCCGAGGGCAAGTCATTCCCGCTCCCGAGCCTGGTGAGAGCGTCGTGTTCATGTCTCACTTCCGTCGAGGTTTAGGCTTCCCGATGGACCCCTTTGTGAGGGGGCTCATGTTTTATTACGAGCTGGAATTCCATGACTTGGCTCCAGAGTCCATCCTCCACATCTCATCGTTCATTGTTGTCTGCGAAGCCTTCCTCCGCACTACCCCTCACTTCGGTTTATGGCTCAAGACCTTCAACGTGGAGCCGAAGATGATCGAGGCGGCAGGCGAGAAAGCGGAGGCGATTATAAAGTAAGAGGGCCGATGCTTCATGGCCGAGGGCTCTTCAAGAGGAGCTCGGCTTGTAGTAACAGGAGTGGTTCTATATCACGCTCGAGGGCAGCAGGTGGCGCCACCCGCCTTCGCTCGGGCCCTCCACAGCGGCTGGTGTCATGGGTCGACAAAGGGCTTGGTGGGGCCGTCAAGGATGTACCAATATTGCGGGGCGGATTCGAGACCTCCAGAGAGGAGATCAATCTGGTTGTAGTGACACGAGTTATCTTGATTCAGCGTATACGCCTGCAAATGCCACCCCCTCCGTCTGTGGAATTCAATCCGGAGGGACCATGAGCTCTTGACACTTCATGGAGTGCGACACCGTGGAGATGTATAAACTGTTCTTGGATCACAAGAGATGTGTCCGGACTTGACCGAGGCCTTGGCCTAAGCTGCAATCGCTTGGGATACTCAAGTAAGTAGTCTGTGTCCGGACATCTTGTTCATTTGTTTATCATGGATTTGCCTTTTAACCAGCTATCCCTTGAACAAGAGTGGATAGGGCAAGCAAAAGCGACACGGTGTCGGCCCCCCTCCGGAGACCACGCGGATCCGTGTTAGTCAAGATCTTTGGAGGTTGCGCCTTGAGAAGAGGCGAAGGGGAAAACAGGAAAACTACGCCTTTGCTAAGGAGGCTCTCAAGAAAGGGGATCGAGAATCCCTCCTTCGAGGAGAAGAGGACCGCTTCAAAGATCTGGAGGCCAAGGCCTCAAAGCGGGGAAGAAATCTTCACGGAGGTCTGCGCCGGGAGAAGCCACAGCGCACTATCTCCCCAAGGAATCATCCCTCCAGTGAGCCATAAGTAGAAAAAGGGAGTTTAAGTAATAAGGGACATCCTGTTTTTATTTACGAGGATAACGAAGTTCTTACCTTGTGGTTCGGATCTCAGCCCTTCTCGTGAGCTCATCCTCGGGGATCTTCGCCGGAGATGATGGAGAGCGAGCGCCTCCATCTGCCGCACCGTCAGCGAGGCGGACGACCTGAGTGTCATTGCGGAGGTCTCCCGAGTCCGGCGGGGCGAGAGTTCGGCACCAAGCGGTGTCTGACCGGAGGAGCTGAAGAATCTGCTCGAGAGGGCGTCTTTTGACAGTTTTGCACATAGAGTGCGCCCTGTATAGATAGTAGCCCCTGACACTCGGTATGTTTGTCGGAAGCGACAGCGTGCCGAGGATCATAATCTCAGTTGTAAGATGCCGCCCTTCCTATTCAGGTGGCGGAACATTCGATGGCCAGCCGGACTGATAGAGTTGCTTAACCAGGCGGCAACTCGACGTGCGGATCACGGACATCGTTGGTCAATAAACGACTTGACGAGTCACAAGGTAGGTGGTTTCTCCGTGGTCACCCGGTAAGGGAGCTGATGCCAATGCCTTACAACATGTATGCTTTGATGCAGATGGCACCGCTGCTATGGAGGACCTTCGGGCAGAGCTTGCTCGAGCCAAGGAGCAAGCCAGAAAGAGTGATGCGGCTGCCTCGAAGGCAGCCGAAGAGCTAAAAGCCGAAAAGGCTGCCCACTGCCGAAGCAGGGAGAAGATGGCCGGAATGGCTGTGAAGCTGAGGGATGCTACCGACCGCTGTGAGGTTCTTGAAAGAGAACGCCAAGTGGGGCAAGAGGACCTGAAGAAGGCCACCGCCGAAGCCAAGGATGCCCGCTCTGTGATGAGGGCTATAAAGGAGGAGCTGCGTCAGGCCGGAGACATTGCGGCTGGAAAGCCCTTTCTGCTGCGTAGGAAGTTCACGGATCCGAAGTATGCTCAGTTGGGCCAGTTGTGGGGTGCGGAGGATGCTTATCTGAATTTGGCGGCGAGTCGACGAGCGATCGTGCACTTCCGAAGCCAAAAGGATCACGACATGGAAGAGCTTTTTTGGTCTCAATTCCATAGTCCAGAGCGTCCCCTTCCGTTAACTGATCGGTTGGCTGAGTGGGCTGAGCTGAATAGGCTATCCGGACATGCCATGAAGGATGTCGTGGCTCATCTGTGGCCGGAAAGGCCCAAGCCGAAGAGTTATTTTGGCTTAGTGCAGCAATTCCTTGATGCGGTGCCGCATATCAAGGCGATGAAGTGATCGGCATGCATAGAGGGTGCACGGATGGCTCTCGCCCGTGTCAAAACATACTGGGCAGAGATGGATGCCACCGATGTTGCGTCTCGGGATTCGGACAGAAGCCGATTACCCGCCAAGCACTATTTTGAGGAAGTTGTAGCGACCCGACCTCAGATGGTCAAGTCTCTGTGCTCAGGTGTCATCCCTGGATTAGTAATGCTGACACCACACAGTACTTCGAAGGATTTATAACAAAGTAGCAATCACACACTTATTACATCGATGTCCCAAAAGAGGACTTATTACAATAAATATGGCTTAAGGCCATCTAATAATGATAACAGCGGAAGACTTGGAAGATAAGTGAGTCCATCAACTCCAACGGCATCACTGAGTATAGAACCACGACCTAAGAGCACCTTACTCGTCGTCTGAAAAGTCTGCAACATGAAACGTTGCAGCCTGAAAACAGGTCAGCACATGGAATATGCTGGCAATGTAACACATAGAGGATAACAATGATAAGCCTATACTACATGCATATATGGCTGGTGGTAAAGCTCTATGGTTACAGTTTTTGCATAAAGCCAATTTTTCCCTACTGCAAAGGAATAAATTTATTTAACTATCATGGTGGTTGTTAAACATTGAGAATGGTTGACAGCATCCTCAATCCCAATTAAAAGTAATCATTAACAAACCCAACAATGTTAATTAGAAGTAACATGTTGAGATTCACATGATATTCAAGTACTAGATACTCAAGATGTCCATAACTGGGGACACGGCTAATCATGATTAGTTTGTACACTCTGCAGAGGTTTGCGCACTTTTCCCCACAAGACTCGATCGCCTTCGTTTGGTTTCTCGCACTACATGGTGTTTGAGAAACAGATGACCGAGACATAGTCTTTCAGAAGCGCTAGCACCTTACGATGGGTAGACCGATACACCTACTTCCCTACATCGCTAGTCCACCACTATAAGAGTTCATACGATTTAGTCAACTATGCCAGAGCCCATAATGGCTTGTGGCTGCACACGGAAGTTACTAGCATGAATTATCTTATGATCCCTTTGAGCCTGGGTGGCAGTCCAAAGAAAAACAGGCAAGTCCTGATAGAAACCAGGTGCCTCAATCCACCCAGATGTGTATTTAAGTTGCCACCTTAGATAAACCATTAATTAATAAACTCACATCTGTCATGGATATCACTCACCCAATCCACGTCTACTAGCATAGCATGGCATGATAAGCAAACACAGAAGTAACTCCCAAAGGTTTCATAATTAAAACAGGTAATAGGTACTACCTCATCTACTTCCCATCCCACAATTTAATTAGATCCTAATCATGCAATGTTTGAGGATTGATCTAATGCATAAAAACTGGGTAGTAGAAAAGTATGGTCAAAGTGTTACTTGCCTTGCTGAGGATCCGCGAAACCTAGAGATTCGAAGTAACAGGCGGCGCATTCCGGGTGATCTATCGCAGACAAACAACAAGCAAACAATAAGTACTCATCTAATGCACAGGTAAATCTCGAATAAAAGATCTAACCATAAAGTTCAACTTAAGAACCACAGGTTGCAAAAGAAAGCGAACCGCACAAAACAACGGAAAACAAGCGGCGGAAGAAAACAACTCGGTTCTAGCAAGTTGAAACTAGGTCAAATTTTACAGTAGCAAAACTTTGTTTAAGTTGATTAGTCGAATGGCGGTTTCAAAGCGAAACTCGAGCGCTTGAATCACCTGATTCCGATAAACGAGCGAGAAGATAAACTAGAACGAAGATCGGATCTGAAATCACGATCAGAAAATCGCGGAATAAATCTGACTAAAAAAAAGAAAATGACGAACGGTTAAACGAACGGACGTACGTTAACCGAGAATAACCGGTGATCACGTTCTTTAAGATGAATGGTCCGGCGAACGCTCGCAAAACAACAAAACCGAAAATAAAAATCGATCTAGGGTTTTTCGAAAAAACCGAAACATCAAAAAATAAACCGGAACGGTTTATTAGAAAACCGAACCGGCGAGGCGGGCGTGATGGCTACCTCGACGAGGGCTCCGCGAAGCGGGACTTAGCGCGAGCGGCAATGACCTTGATGTGGCGGCGGCGGGCGGCTTGATGGCGTATTGTGTGGGCGGCAGCAGCAATGTGGCGGGCGGCAAGGGCTTTATTCTTATTGCAGAGCTGAGGGCTGCAGGCGGTGTGGGGAGGAGAGGGGGTGTTGGGTATTTAAAGGGAAAGGGTGGCTTGGGGAGGGGCAAGCAAGGAGGAGGAGGAGGAATCCTCCTCGGATTCGGCCGGCCGGTGTGTGTGACTATCTGTGTGTGTGTGGTGAGTGGGGCGTGGTGGGCGGCTCGGTGGGTCCTTAGCCCGATCGAGCGCTGCGTTTTTGTTTTTTATAAATCTGGCATAAAAAGAAAAATAAAGAAAAGAAAATCTAAACGAACTCCAAAAATTACAAAGTAAATTTTCCCCGACTCCTAAAAATGAGTCGAACAAAATGTACTTTTACTCGGGGCCTAAATGCAATTTTTGAAAACACGGATTTTTCCCTTAGGCAAATAAACTCCGGAAAAATCCAAAATTTGATTTATTTATTAAACCTTCATTTTTCCTAAATTTTGGGAAAGTCATTTTATTCCCTCTCTTATTTTTGATATTGGAAAAATATTTGAAGATAAAATAATCAAATCAAATGATCCTCTTTTCATAACTTGAGAAAAAACTCAAATATGAAAAATTACGAAATCTCCAACTCTCTCCGAGGGTCCTTGAGTTGCGTGAAATTTCTAGGATCGACAAAATGCAAGAAAATATGATATGCATGATGATCTAATGTATAACATTCCAAATTGAAAATTTGGGATGTTACAAACCTACCCCCCTTAAGATGAATCTCGCCCTCGAGATTCGGGTTGGCTAGAAAATAGGTGAGGGTGGTCCTTGAGCAAATCTTCTTCTCTCTCCCAAGTGGCTTCATCCTCCGAGTGGTGGTTCCACTGGACTTTGCAAAAACTTGATAACCTTGCTGCGAGTAACTCTGCTGGCGTGCTCGAGAATCTTGATGGGTTTTTCCTCATATGTTAAATCATCCTTCAACTGAATTGCTTCAAGTGGCACTGTATCTCTTAGCGGTACCTCCGCCATCTCGGCGTGACATTTCTTCAGCTGAGAAACATGGAATATGTCATGAACTCCTGACAGTCCTTCTGGTAATTCCAACTTATAAGCGACTTCTCCCATGCGTTGCAAGATCCTATATGGTCCACCGAAACGTGGTGCTAATTTTCCTTTAACTCCAAAGCGTTTCACTCCTCGAAGTGGGGATACTCTAAGATAAACTCTGTCTCCAACTTCATAGTCTATCTCCTTGCATTTTGAATCCGCATAGCTCTTCTGCCTGGACTGGGCTACTTTTAGCCTATCGCGAATCAACTTTACTTTCTGTTTAGACTCCTTAATCAAATCTGGTCCAAACAACTGACGGTCTCCAACTTCGTCCCATGACAACGGTGTCCTGCACCTCCTTCCGTATAAAGCTTGAAGGTGCCATCTTCAAGCTGGTTTGGTAGCTGTTGTTATAAGAAAACTCTGCATCTGACAAGTTATCGTCCCAACTAGATCCATAATCTAGTGCACAAGCTCTCGACATATCTTCCAAAATCTGATTGACTCTCTCGATCATCCATCATGCGTGGGTGAAAAGTGTCTTGAATTCTAGCTGGTTCCCAAAGTTTCATGCAACTAATTCCAAAACTTTGAGGTAAATTGGGTTCCTCTATCTGATACTATACTCCTCGGAACTCCGTGTAAACACACAATTCTGGTCATGTATATCTTTGCCAACTTAGCTTTGCTATAGGTAGTCTTATTTGGAATGAAATGTGCTACCTTCGTCAAGCGATCGACTATAACCCAAATCAAGTCATAGCACTGAGCGAGTCTTTGGCAAACCGTGATGAAATCCATGCCTAGTTTATCCCACTTCCATTCGGGTATCGGCAATGGTTGCAACAATCCTGCTGGCCACGATGTTACGCCTTCACTCTCGACATACATCACAAACTGCTACATACTCCATAATATCCTTCTTCATTCCGGTCCACCAGAACATTTCCTTCAAATCCAAATACATCTTGGTATTTCCTGGTTGAATCGAATAGGGTGAATCATGTGCTTCTTGCAGAATCAACTTCCTGATCTCCGGGTCATTTGGCACATAAACACGGTTCTCAAACCATAGGGTATCGTGCTCATCTTCATGAAATCCCTTTGCTTTTCCTACACTCATTTTCTTCTTTATATCTGCAATCTCTTTGTCATTTTTCTGAGCTTCTCTGATTTTATCCATCAAGGTAGACTGAATCTCCAATGCTGCTACATAGCCTCTCGGAACTATTTCCAAACATAGCTAACGAAGTTCTTCTGCTAACTCCTTTGGTATTTCTCCGGTCAATAGTGTATTGACATGGCTCTTGCGGCTCAATGCGTCAGCTACTACATTAGCTTTTCCGGGATGGTAATGCAATCTCATATCATAATCCTTGATGAGCTCCAACCATCTCCTTTGTCTGAGGTTCAACTCTTTCTGCGTAAAAAATGTACTTCAAACTCTTGTGATCCGTGTACACCTCACAATGATTTCCAATAAGGAAATGTCTCCATGTCTTCAATGCATGCACTACGGCTGCTAACTCCAAATCATGTGTGGCATAATTTAATTCATGAGGTTTCAGTTGTCGTGAAGCGTATGAAACAACTCTTCCTTCCTGCATAAGCACTGGTCCAAGTCCTCGACGTGAAGCGTCGCAATACACCTCATAATCCCTGGTCTGATCTGGCAAAATTAACACTGGTGAGGTAACCAATCTTTCTTCAACTCCTGAAAACTAGCTTCACACTCCTCAGTCCATATGAACTTGGTATCCTTTTTCAACAATTCAGTCATAGGTTTCGCAATCTTTGCGAAATTCTCAATGAATCTCCGGTAGTATCCTGCGAGTCCAAGAAAACTCCGGATCTCTCCAACTGTCGTTGGTGCTTCCCATTCGGTTACAGTCTCAACCTTTGTGGGGTCAACTGCTATACCTTCTCCGGATATAACATGTCCAAGAAATCCAACTTCCTTTAGCCAAAATTCACATTTGCTAAACTTGGCATATAACTAATGTTCCCTATTTCTCCAAAACCAATCGCAAATGTTCTTTATGCTCCTCTTCATTCTTCGAGTAAACCAAAATATCATCAATGAACACCACGACGAAGTTATCCAAAAACTCCATAAACACTTTGTTCATCAGGTTCATGAAATAGGCAGGTCGTTAGTCGGTCAAATGACATAACGGTACATTCATCGATCCATATCTTGTGGTGAATCTGTCTTAGGTATGTCCTGCTCTCGAATCTTCAATCGATGGTACCACGATCGCAAATCGATCATGGAAATCACTTTAGCTCCTTGCAAGCGATCAAAGCAGATCATTTATCATTGGTAGTGGGTACTTGTTCTTGATTGTTACTTCATTCAATCCACGGTAATCAACAACCATCCTTAACGATCCATATTTCTTCTCCACTAAAAGTACGGGTGATCCCCAAGGCGAAGAACTTGGGCGTATATAACCTTTATCCAATAGCTCCTTAATCTGCTTCTTGATTTCCGCCAAATCCTGTGCGGGCATCTGTATGGTAAACCGATATTGGGCACATGCACGGCAAAAGATCAATCAAAACTCAATGTCTCTATCCGGTGGCATTCCTGGCAATTCCTCAGGAAATACATTAAGGTAATCCTTCACCACTGGTACCTCTTCCTGCACAACTCCTGATAAGGAATTTACGTGATTCCTATTTGGTCCATGTCGTGATACATACTTGATCCTTCTTCCTTCTGGCGTTGTGAGCAAAATTGTCTTACTTGCGCAATCGATGTTTCCTCCATACATCGATAGCCAATCCATACCGAGAATCACATCCAGACCTTGGGATTCCAGAATGATCAAATCCGTTGGGAATACATGCCTTCCTATACTCAATGGCACTTGAAAACATCCTTGTCTGGCCATGTACTCTGCTCCTGGTGAGCTTACTAGCATAGGGGTTTTAAGAATCTTAGTGGGCAGGCTATACTTTTCTACAAATCCCCTTGATATGTATGAATGCGATGCACCAGTATCAAAAAAAAACAAGTGCAGTAAATGACTTAACCAAAAACTTACCAATTACTGCATCGGGCTGATCTTCAACCTCCTCCACATCAATGTGGTTCACCTATCCCCTGTTGAAAGGGTTTGGCTTCTTTCCAGAACTTCCATTTCCACCTTGGCCTTGGGACATTCATTTGCATAATGTCGGTCTTGGAACACTTATAACGGTGACTTGGCTCAGGTCTTTCTTGGCTGGGGTTGATGGGGTGGTCGGTTCGCCGTTGCTTCCTCCATTCCCATTACCATTCTTGTGGCCATTATGGTTGTGCGAACTACCTCCTCCATGGGTATGCTGAAATAGAACTCCTGTTTAGGGGTATAGCAGGGCTTCTTTGGGCTCGAGTTATACTTCCCTGCCCATACTTCCTCTTATGGTTCTCAATCTGTTCTGCTTCCTTCAATCATGATGGCGCGGTCTACCAACTCTGGTAGTTATTGAAACTTGCTACCATCAACTGCATGCTTAACTCATCATTCAGTCCTTCGAAACTTCTCTGCTTAGCTGCGTGCAGTAGCGTCATCGGGGCATAACATGCTAACTTACTAAAATCATCCACATCTTGTGTTGTCCTTCCTCCTTGGCGTAAGTTGCAAAACTCACGCTTCTTCATGGCCATAGCTCCTGCTTTGAAACATGGGCGGTCTGGAAAGCTTCTGAAACCGATCCCATGTGGCGGTGTCTCTGAGGTAAGTGGCTGTGAAATTCTCCCACCATGCAGCTGCGGGTCCGTCAAGCTGATGTGCGGCAAACTTCACCTTCTCACCATCTGTACATCCTGCAGTGGTCAACTCCCTTCCTATCTTGCGGAGCCAATCATCTACTACAATCGGCTCAGTGCTACTGGAATACACCAGCGGATTTAGCCTAAGGAAGCGAGTCAAGTGATCCGCAGGTGGTGGTGGTGGTGGTGGGTTGTTGTTGTTGTTGTTGTTCTGCACCAATGTTTGGATCAAGGCATTTTGCTGCTGAATCAACTGAGTGATCTCTAGCGGGAAAACGAATCCATTGTCACGTCTCGGAGGCATCTGAGGTTTTAGAAAAGACGAGAGATTAAGAATAGAGTGAGGTCTAAGGAGAAAACACTACCCAAATGCACATGAGACAAATGCACTCAAAATCACTTCATTCAATTCAAACAAAGGGCATACAACGGTCTAGAACTATCGCAAAAGTGCTTGAACTATAATGTTTACATGGAGGAAATACTAGTAATATGTGGGGGTCATCTACTAATTTGAACCGGTGGAAGACTCCATGATGTCCGCTCCAGCTTCGTCTTCAAAGTTGGGTTCACTTGGATCCGAATCGGTGTCGTCGATGATGATGTAGTTGCTTGGACATTTGACGTACTTGTCTTCATTCTTGAGCGCTAATTTCCCCATGAATTCTTCAATCTCTCGCTTAAGATTGCTATTGTGCCTTACTACAGCTACGATCTCGTCCATGTAGTCCTTGCGTGTAGACTTCAGCTCTCCTTCAAGTTCGATGATCCTTCCCTTCGAATTCTTCAACTCTATCATATCATTGCACATTTGGTTCTCCTGGCGTCGAATGTGCTGGTTTAGCTCTTGGATGAAAGCTACAATGGATCTATCCTTGTTGGTGTTGACTATCTCCCATTGTTCATCTCGGCGTCCGCAAATCTGGTAGATAGTGTCCTTGAGGTCTTCTTGATAAACTTCTCCAATGCATCCCATGGTGATATGAGCTGCCATGCTCTTTCCCAGACTCCAGGTTGGTGCACTGAAAACACTATCTATGGGTTTGGTGATTGGCGCGAATGTCCTTCCCGGAACGTGAGCTTGAATCTTCCAGCGCTCCTCTTGAGCAGAGTGGCGTTGAAAGTCCGGTGAAGCTTGGTAGTCAATGTTCAGTACTTGGTGAATTCCTTCAAGTGGAATCCAAAAGGTGTGCCTTGTTACGGTTGGCGTACTTGATCTTTCGTCCATCATCCTAAAAGAGTAGAAAAGATGAGGAGTTAGAAAATGAGAAGAGAATAGTGATCTATGGCTTTAACTTAGTGGTCGTGTCCTCTGATCGGCGTGTGCTCTGATACCATCTCTGTGAGCGACCGACCTCGGATGGTCAAGTCTCGTGCTCGGTGTCATCCTGGATCGATAATCTTGACACCACACAGTACTTGAAGGATTTATATGAGTAGCAATCACACACTTATTACATCGATGTCCCAAAGAGGACTTATTACAATAAATATGGCTTAAGGCCATCTAATAACGATAACAGCGGAAGACTTGGAAGATAAGTGAGTCCATCAACTCCAACGGCATCATGAGTATAGAACCACGCCCTAAAAGCACCTTACTGTAAATGCGAAAAGTGCGCAACATGAAATGTTGCAGACACAACAATTCGACACATAGAATATGCTGGCAATGTAACACATAGAGGATAACAATGATAAGCCTATACTACATGCATATATGGCTGGTGGTAAAGCTCTATGGTTACAGTTTTTGCATAAAGCCAATTTTTCCCTACTACAAAGGAATAAATTTATTTAACTATCATGGTGGTTGTTAAACATTGAGAATGGTTGACAGCATCCTCAATCCCAATTAAAAGTAATCATTAACAAACCCAGCAATATTAATTAGAAGTAACATGTTGAGATTCACATGATATTCAAGTACTAGATACTCAAGATGTCCATAACCGGGGACACGGCTAATCATGATTAGTTTGTACACTCTGCAGAGGTTTGCGCACTTTTCCCCACAAGACTCGATCGCCTCTGTTTGGTTTCTCGCATTACATGGTGTTTAAGTAACGGATGACCGAGACATAGTCTTTCAGAAGCGCTAGCACCTTACGATGGGTAGACCGATACACCTACTTCCCCTACATCTGCTAGTCCACCACTATAAGTGTTCGCACGACTTAGTCAACTATGCCAGAGCCCATAATGGCTTGTGGCTGCACACGGAAGTTACTAGCATGAATTATCTTATGATCCCTTTGAGCCTGGGTGGCGGTCCAAAGAAAAACAGGCAAGTCCTGATAGAAACCAGGTGCCTCAATCCACCCAGATGTGTATTTAAGTTGCCACCTTAGATAAACCATTAATTAACAAACTCACATCTGTCATGGATATGACTCACCCAATCCACGTCTACTAGCATAGCATGGCATGATAAGCAAATGCAGAAGTAACTCCCAAAGGTTTCATAATTAAAACAGGTAATAGGTACTACCTCATCTACTTCCCATCCCACAATTTAATTAGATCCTAATCATGCAATGTTTGAGGATTGATCTAATGCATAAAAACTGGGTAGTAGAAAAGTATGGTCAAAGTGTTACTTGCCTTGCTGAGGATCCGCGAAACCTAGAGATTCGAAGTAACAGGCGGTGCACTCCGGGTGATCTATCACAGACAAACAACAAGCAAACAATAAGTACTCATCTAATGCACAGGTAAATCTTGAATAAAAGATCTAACCATAAAGTTCAACTTAAGAACCCTGGTTGCAAAAGAAAACGAACCGCACAAAACAACGGAAAACAAACGGCGGAAGAAAACAACTCGGTTCTAGCAAGTTGAAACTAGGTCAAAATTTTACAGTAGCAAAACTTTGTTTAAGTTGATTAGTCGAAACGGCGGTTTCGAAACGAAACTCCAGGCGCTTGAATCACCTGATTCCGATAAACGAGCGAGAAGATAAACTAGAACGAAGATCGGATCTGAAATCGCGATCAGAAAATTGAGGAATAAATCCGACTAAAGAAAAGAAAACGACGAACGGTTAAACGAACGGACGTACGTTAACCGAGAATAACTGGTGATCACGTTCGTTAAGACGAACGGTCCGGCGAACGCTCGCAAAACAACAAAAACGGAAATAAAAACCGATCTAGGGTTTTTGAAAAAACCGAAACATCGAAAAATAAACCGGAACGGTTTATTAGAAAACCGAACCGGGCGAGGGCGGCGTGGCGTGGTGGCTACCTCGACGAGGGGCTCCGGTGGGGCGGCGGCTTGGCACGAGGCGATGGCGGCAGTGGTGGCGGCGGCGCGGCTTGGCGCGGTATGGCGGCAATTCTTTATTCTTGTGGCGGGCGGTGCGGAGGCGGTGTGGGGAGAGAGGGGGTGTTGGGTATTTAAAGGGAAGGGTGGCTTGGGGAGGGTAAGCAAGGGAGGAGGAGGAGGAATCCTCCTCGGATTCGGCCGGCGGTGGCGTGGCTCTTGTGTGGTGTGTATGTATGTGAGGGTGTGGTGGGCAGCTCAGTGGGCCATTAGCCTGTCGGTAGCTGCGTTTTGTTTTTATAAATACACGCGCAGAAAGAAAAATAAAGAAAAGAAAATCTAAACGAAGTCCAAAAATTACAAAGTAAATTTTCTCCGACTCCTAAAAATGAGTCGAACAAAATGAACTTTTACTCGGGCCTAAATGCAATTTTTTAAAACACGCATTTTTCCCTAAGGCAAATAAACTCCGGAAAAATCCAAAATTTGATTTTATTCCCTCTCTTATTTTTTATATTGGAAAAATATTTGAAGATAAAATAATCAAATCAAATGATCCTCTTTTCATAACTTGAGAAAAAAACTCAAATATGAAAAATTACGAAATCTCCAACTCTCTCCGAGGGTCCTTGAGTTGCGTGAAATTTCTAGGATCGACAAAATGCAAGAAAATATGATATGCATGATGATCTAATGTATAACATTCCAAATTGAAAATTTGGGATGTTACAGAAGTCCTGCGGGGCGCTCGTTTAGTAGAGTCGCAGTGCTCGAAAAACGTTATGTTCAAATGACATGTATGATTTGTAAAACCATGTTTATAATATAAGGGCTTTTTATACTTGTGCGTTGAAGTATTGAAATATCTCCTGTGCGGCCGTTAATGTATATATATATAACCTGAAAGATGGCAGTCTTGACTTCATTACGCACATGGTGCGGGGGTGTTTGCAAAAAAGCACATTTTCACACTTAATCCAACGTCTTGGTCCTTTGAAGGAGGTGATAGCGTAGCAAACTAGGCAACCGGACTATAATGCTTTATCACTTTCACTTAGCCATAGGAGTTTGATGGTGGGGCAACGATACATCCCCTAGGGGCACCGCGCTCTCCGAATTCGGGGCGCGTGTGTGCCTGACCGGGAAACGATCCTTCATCAAAGCGGAGGAATTCTAGACATTCTGGTAGTCGATCGAGTGGTTGACCAGTCTCTCGCTATATCATGACAGTCAGTTTTCGGCTTTCTCTACTGAGGTGCTCGCTAGGCCGAGCGGGGCAAAATCGCGATAGTTCTCCCGATGCGCGTTAGCCGATAAAGCGGGCGTAAAGCAGCAAAAGCAGAGGCCGGGCAAACCCAACATTTGACCAAAGACATGATTCAGAGTTGGTGCATATAAGGCCTAACTCGAGACGCCGAACACTCCCTAAGGTATTCAGTCTTTATGAAAACGGGCAGAACGATGCCCTAAGCCCCTAGTGCCTAGGTACGCGTGAAATCTTCTAACGCGGCCAATGCCAAAACGTCAGCCTCCTCCTCGGTTATGGTAAGAAACCGCGGGACGTATCAATAAGAGACAGTAAAAAAGGTTTACGCAGGGTCTTAATCTGAAAAGAATCCTTGCAACGGGTCCCTGCTGCACGTCTGCGCCAGTGTCTCCATTGTGTTGTATCCTAGACAGGTGTAGCACGTTGTTCATCTGTAAAAGATAATAACTTAGTTTGGAAAAATATCGCACAAAAAATGTATTTAAAACAGAGTATGATTAAAAGATGAATAAAGTTGAGCTTTATTGGCTCTCATTGTTCATGCGTGCAGCCCCTTGTAAAGGGGTATGCAGCTAGGATGCCCCTTGTTTATTTATGCCGGACTCGCCTAACCGTGTCCGGGGTCTGAATGACCTGTTTTTAGGGGCTTTGATCAGCAAGGCCGGATTAGTGTGTGGCTGTCAAGGCAGTCTCACGTTCTTTCGTGGTCGAGGAACACTCGAAGTTACCTTTTAATGAGATGATGCCACGTGGACCGGGCATTTTAAGTGTAAGAGATGCGTAATGCGGTATTGCGTTAAAGCGGGCGAAAGCTTCGCGTCCCAATAGTGCTTGATGGCTACTTTTGAATGGGGCGATATGGAAGATTTGCTTTTCGCGACGGAAGTTGTCGGATGAACCGAACACAACCTCTAATAGTAAAGAGCCCGTACAATTGGCATAAGGGCCTGGCGTCACTCCTTTAAAGGAAGTGCTGCTATGGCAAATTTTAGTAGGGTCTATCCCCATTCTGCGGATGGTGTCCTAGTATAGCAGGTTTATATCACTGCCGCCATCCATTAGGACTTGTGTAAATTGTAGTCCGTCGATTATGGGATCCAATATCAAAGCGGTCCATCCCACGTTTTGGATACTTCTGGAGTAATCCTGATGGTCGAAAATAATTGGTTTTCACATCCAGTTTCGGGACTCCGCTGGGGTGGACCGTGCGGCGCGTACTTTAGTAGGTGCCGCCCTATTTTTTCTTGTTATCACTTGAAGTGAATTCACTGTTTTGACTTCTTGTGGGAAGTTCTTTTGTTTTCCGGCGCTCTGCTTGTGGGGTTCGTTGTCGTCCTCGCTTGGTGTGTCGAGCCCCTTGTGTTCGGCGTTAAGTCGGCCGGACTGCTTGAAGACCCAACAATCTGTGTGGGTATGGTTTGCAGGCTTCCCGGGGGTACTGTGGATTTGACATATCCTGTCCAAGATTTTGTTTAGGTTGGATAGCTTGTCACCGTTGTCCTTTAGAGGCAGTGTTTTGTTGTTCGGCCAAGAGCTTTTGAACCCGGCATTGACCGTCGTGCTCTTTGGGCCATTTTCCTTAGTCCGGCGCTGATCTTTTCTGCGTCGTGGTTTCCCATTTCCATCCCTGACCTCGGATGTACTCGGGTCGCTGGTGCTACATCTTGCCAGCCAGCTATCTTATCCCGGTCAAAAGCGGGTCATGAGGCTTGTTAGTGCGGCCATTGTCCTTGGCTTTCCCTGGCGGAGGTGTCTGGCGAGCCATTCGTCTTGGACGTTATGTTTGAAGGCTGCTAAGGCTTCGGCGTCCGGACAGTCGACTATTTGGTTCTTTTTGGTAAGGAACCTGTTCCAGAATTTGCGAGCTAACTCTCCGGGCTGTTGAGTTATGTGACTTAAATCGTCTGCATCCGGAGGGCGGACATAAGTCCCCTGGAAATTTGCCCTAAACGCATCCTCGAGCTCTTCCCAACTTCAATGGTATTTTTCGGGAGGCTTTTGAGCCAATGCGGGCTGGCCCTTTGAGCTTGAGGGGTAGGTATTTTATGGCGTGGATATCATGTCCTCTAGCCATATGTATGTGTAGGATGTAATCCTCAATCCAGAGTCCGAGGTCTGTTGTTCCGTCGTATGCCTCTATGTTCACAGGCTTGAATCGGCTGGAAATTCATGATCGATACATCATCGATGAAACATAGGGGTGTCTGGCGCCCACATTTGGGTGTGCGTTATTTTGAACACTCGGCGTGTTGTGTTGCTCCCTGGAGCCTTCTTTCTTGGCCCATAGATGGACCTGACCGGGCCATCATTTTTGCGAGGATCCTTATGTGGATCGTGTGCCGGCTTGTGTGCGACGCCGTTTGCCGCTCTTTGCTTGTCATGTGGTCGTCTATCCGGCCAGGCAGCCTCTTTGTTTTTTGACTGTGGGGGCTCTACGGCCTCCTCGTCAAATTCGGGCAACAACTTGTGCTTCGGGTAGCCCTTTGCTTGGTGACAATCGCCGTATTTATCTGCGGTCTTGAGTACTTTGCTCCATCTCATTCTTAGTACGTCTTCCACTGTTTTGAGCTTCCGCTTCTGCTTCTTCAGACTTCTTGCAGTGGCGACGAGTCTTTTGTGGAGGTTCTTATGCTCCGATGATGTGTCCGGCGTGAGGTCATCCGGACTGTTGTTTTCGCTGGGGATGGGTTGCTTCTCCAATTCGTCCTGTTCGGGCGGTTGCTTAGTGGCATGTTCGTCGTCCACTGGTTCGCCCTGCTCTATGGCTGGGTCTATATGGGTGTTGTTGCTGTCGAGGCGGGACTTCGTGCGGCGCTTGCGTCGCCGTTTTGGCTGTTTTTCGGGAGAATTATCCTTCGCCCCGTCCCGTTGTTCCTCGTTGTTGCTTCCTTTTGTTGTATCTGCCATGTATACATCGTGAGTTGAGGTGGCTTTCCAGTGCCCTGAGGGCACTGGTTCTTGATCATCTCCAGCATCGTCGTCCATACCGTCGATGTCTTCGGAGTCGAAGCCTAGCATGTCGGTTAGGTCGTCGACAGTGGCTACAAAATGGGTGGTGGGTGGGCTTTGAATTTCTTCGTCGTCCGCATCCCAACCGTCCTGACCGTGGTCCGGCCAGGGCTCTCCTGATAACGAGAGGTACTTTAGCGAATTCAGGATGTCGCCAAAAGGCGAGTGCTGAAAGATGTCCGCAGCGGTGAACTCCATGATCGGCGCCCAATCGGATTCGATTGGTAGGCGCGGGAGGTTGAGTCCGCGAGTCCGGCACCTCGGAGTCACAAGCTTCACAAGGGACAGGGTCGGTATTCGGCTCCATCGCCGTAGAGGTAGCAGCCCCCGAGGCAGTGTCTAGCCACCCATCCTCGATCTGCGTAGTTGTCTTCGAATTAAGGGTCGGAGCGGACTCTTGTGCGGCCTCTAGGGCACTGTCCGGCAGCAGAGCTAAATCATGCCCATCGTGACAGTGCGGCACGCTCGGCTGTGGCTCGAATCCGTCAAAGATCAAGTCTCCGTGGATGTCGGCCACGTAGTTCAAACTTCCAAATCTGACCTGATGGCCAGGGGCGTAGCTTTCGATCTGCTCCAGATGGCCAAGCGAATTGGCCCGCAGTGCAAAGCCGCTGAATACAAAGATCTGCCCGGGGAGAAAAGTCTCACCCTGGACCGCGTCGTTGTTGGTGATCGAAGGAGCCATCGGGCCTATAGGTGACGACACAGAGGACCTCTCAATGAAAGCACCAATGTCTGTGTCAAAACCGGCAGGTCTCGGGTAGGGGGTCCCGAACTGTGCGTCTAGGCAGATGGTAACAGGAGACAAGGGACACGATGTTTTTACCCAGGTCCAGGCCCTCTCGATGGAGGTAAAACCCTACTCCTGCTTGATTGATATTGATGATATGGGTAGTACAAGAGTGGATCTACCACGAGATCAAGGAGGCTAAACCCTAGAAGCTAGCCTATGGTATGATTGTTGTTCGTCCTATGGACTAAAACCCTCCGGTTTATATAGACACCAGAGAGGGCTAGGGTTACACAGAGTCGGTTACAAAGGTAGGAGATCTACATATCCGTATTGCCAAGCTTGCCTTCCACACCAAGGAAAGTCCCATCCGGACACGGGACGAAGTCTTCAATCTTGTATCTTCATAGTCTTGGTGTCCGGCCAATGATGATAGTTCGGCTATCCGGACACCCCCTAGTCCAGGACTCCCTCAGTCTTTGTTTGGCCCAATCAGATATCGGCTGCGAGCAGGCCGAATGCAAACTGGGTCGTAGTTAGGCCCAACTATATGACGGGCATTTAACAGGCCGAAATTAATATGGGGCCAAAATATTAAACAGGCCCTTAAGAGGCCAAAACTAATATTAGGCTGAATTACTAAGTGGGCCTTTAGCAAGCGGGCCCAAAAGCATAGTGTCCAGTTGACGGGCCGAATCTGATATGGGCCATAATTGAGCCCATAGCCTCTTAAAGGGCCAGACCTAATCTGGGCCGTAATTTGGCCCAGAATGTGGTAGGCTTTTAACGGGCCGGATCTCATATGGGCCACTATTAGGCCCGGAACGTGGCCGGCCATTAATGGACCGGATCAAATATGGGACGGCATTTGGCCCAAAACATGGCAGCCAGTTAATGGGCCGGCCTACTAGGGTCCTCAAATTCTTGTGGGCCTACAGCTGGGCCGGCCCATTAATGTTGGTGAAATCTTGTGGGCCTTTAGCCGGGCCGGACCATTATGATCCGCAAGAATCTTGTGGGCCTTTACCTGGGCCGGCCCATTACGGCACACAAAAATCTTGTGGGCCTTTACCTAGGCCGGCCCATTATGGCCCACAAAATCTTGTGGGCCTTTCACTGGGCCAGCCCATTATGGTCCTCAAAATCTCATGGGCCTTTACCTGGCCCGGCCCATTATGGTCCACAAAATCTTGTGGGCCTTTAGTTGGGCCGGCCCATTTAAACTTTATGGGCCAGTCCACATGTCAACATATCATAGGCGCGTCTCACCCATTGGATGAGTGACACTGTGCGGTAGCGGACGACACGTGTCTCCTCCGATAGCGATGATTTTACACGTGGAAAATCCCCATTGGTCCGGGCTATTAACGGGTTATCGGATCCAAAACCTGACCCGATAGCTTAACGGCGTTCCGTTACGGTGGATGCCACTTGTCGGTCACCCTTGACGAAAGCACTTCTGTGATGCGCAATTTATCGTCATGGAAGTGGACACTTCCATGATGATAATTTTGGTAATGTCATGGAACACTTCTACGAAAGCACATGTATGACTATCGTGATTCTATCATAAATTTGTCATGGACGTACATGCATGACAAAAAACGCGACCTACTGTGACAAACACATATCATTACGGAAGTGTATTTTTTTTGTAGTGATCCCTCCTCATCATGGAGAGCGACAGGATGATGAAGATGGCCACCGATGATGGATCCCCCCTCCGGTAGGGTGCCGGAATAGGGTCCCGATTGGTTTTTGGTGGCTACAGAGGCTTGCGGCGGCGGAAGTCCCGATCTCGGTTATTTTCGGGAGGTTTCGAGATTTATAGGAGAGGTTGGCATCGAGAACAAGTCAGGGGGCCCCATGGAGAGTCCACGAGGCACAGGGACGCGCCCCAGGGGGTGGGGCGCCCTCCATCCTCGTGGGCCCCACGAGACTCCCCTCCGATAACTTTTCGTTCCAGTATTTTTTATATTTTCTAGAAAAAATCTCCGTTGATTTTCAGCGCATTCCGAGAACTTTTATTTATGCACAAAAAACAACACCACGATAGTTTTGCTGAAAACAGCGTCAGTCCGGGTTAGTTCTAACCAAATCATACCAAAATCCTGTAGAAATATTATAAACATGGCATGAATACATCAAAAATTATAGATACGTTGGAGACGTATCAGCACCCCAAGATTAGTTCCTGCTCGTCCTCGAGTAGGTAAATGATAAAAACAGAATTTTTGATGTGGAATGCTACCTAACATATTTATCAATATAATCTTCTTTATTGTGGCAATAATATTCAGATCCATAAGATTCAAAAAAAATTAATATTGACATAAATACGATAATACTTCAAGCATACTAGCAAGGCAATTATGTCTTCTCAAAATAACATGGCCAAAGCAAGCTATCCCTATAAAATCATATAGCCTAGCTATGCTCTATCTTCATCACAAAAAAATTTTAAATCATGCACAATCCCGGTTTCAGCCAAGCAATTGTTTCATACTTTAGTATTCTCAAACTTTTTCAACTTTCACATAATACATGAGCGTGGGCCATGGATATAACACTATAGGTGGAATAGAATATGGTGGTTGTGGAGAAGACAAAAAAGGAGAAGATAGTCTCACATCAACTCGGCGTATCAACGGGCTATGGAGATGCCCATTAATAGATATCAATGTGAGTGAGTAGGGATTGCCATGCAACGGATGCACTAGAGCTATAAGTGTATGAAAGCTCATCAAAAGAAACTAAGTGGGTGTGCATCCAACTTGCTTGCTCACGAAGACCTAGGGAAATTTGAGGAAGCCCATCATTGAAATATACCAGCCAAGTTCTATAATGAAAAATTCCCACTAGCATATGAAGGTGACAACATAGGAGACTCGCTATCATGAACATCATGGTGCTACTTCGAAGCACAAGTGTGGTAAAAGGATAGTAACATTGTCCCTTCTCTCTTTTTCTCTCATTTATTTGGTGGGCTTCTTTGGCCTCTTTTTTTTATTTGGGCTTCTTTGGCCTCTTTTATTTTTCATAAAGTCCGGAGACTCATCCCAACTTGTGAAGGAATCATTGCTTCCATCATCCTTTCCTCACATGGTACAATGCTCTAATAATGAAGATCATCACACTTTTATCTACTTACAACTCAAGAATCTTAGAACAAAATATGACTCTATGTGGATGCCTCCTGCGGTGTACTGGGATAATGAATCAAGAGTGACATGTATGAAAGAATTATGAATGGTGGCTTTGCCACAAATACGATGTCAACTACATGATCATGCAAAGCAATATGACAATGGTGGAGCGTGTCATAATAAACGTAATGGTGGAAATTTGCATGGCAATATATCTCGGAATGACTATGGAAATGTCATAATAGGTAGGTATGTTGGCTGTTTTGAGGAAGGTATATGGTGGGTGTATGATACCGGCGAAAGTTGTGCGGCACAAGAGAGGCTAGCAATGGTGGAAGGGTGAGAGTGCGTATAATCCATGGACTCAACATTAGTCATGAAGAACTCACATACTTATTGCAAAAATCTACAAGATATCAGAACAAAATACGACACGCATGCTCCTAGGGGAAGGGTTGGTAGGAGTTAACCATTGCGCGATCCCGACCTCCACACATAAGGAAGACAATCAATAAATAAATCATGCTCCAACTTCATCACATAACAGTTCACCATACGTGCATGCAACGAGATTCACAAACTTTTAACACAAGTATTCCTCAAATTCACAACTACTCAACTAGAATGACCCTAATATTACCATCCTCATATCTCAAGACAATCATCAAGTATCAAACTTTTCATAGTATTCAATGCGCTTTATATGATAGTTTTTATTATACCTATCTTGGATGCTCATAATATTAGGACTAAAATTTTAACCAAAGTAAATTACCATGTTGTTCTAAAGGACTCTCAAAATAATATAAGTGAAGCATGAGAGATCACTAATTTCTATAAAATAAAACCACCGCCGTGCTCTGAAAAGATATAAGTGATGTACTAGAGCAAAATTATCTAGCTCAAAAGATATAAGTGAAGCGCATAGAGTATTCTAATCAATTCCGATTCATGTGTGTCTCTCCCAAAAGGTGTGTGTGGTAAGGATGATTGTGGTAAACTAAAAAGCAAAGACTCAAATCATACAAGACGCTCGAAGCAAAACACATATCATGTGGTGAATAAAAATATAGCATCAAGTAAAGTTACCGATGGACGAAGACGAAAGAGGGGATGCCTTCCGGGCCATCCCCAAGCTTAGGCTTTTGGTTGTCCTTGAATTTTACCTTGGGGTGCCTTGGGCATCCCCAAGCTTAGGCTCTTGCCACTCCTTATTCCATAATCCATCAAATCTTTACCCAAAAACTTGAAAACTTCACAACACAAAACTCAACAGAAAATCTCATGAGCTCCCTTAGCGAAATAAAACAAACCACCACTTTAAGGTACTGTAATGAACTCATTCCTTATTTATATTGGTGTTAAACCTACTGTATTCCAACTTCTCTATGGTTCATACTCCCCGATACTAGCCATAGATTCAACAAAACAAGCAAACAACACATGAAAAAACAGAATCTGTCAAAAACAGAACAGTCTGTAGCAATCTGTAACTTCCGAATACTTATGGAACCCCAAAACTTCTACCAAAACAGGAAGTCCTAGATAATTGGTTTATTAATATTCTTCAAAAAGAATCAACTGAAAATCACGTTTCTGTGATTTATGAAAATTATTATCATGCGCACAAAAGTTTCTGTTTTTCAGCAAGATCAAATTAACTATCACCCAAGAAGATCCCATAGGTTTTACTTGGCACAAACACTAATTAAAACATAAAACCACATCTTACCAGAGGCTAGAGGAATTATTTATTACTAAACAGGGACAAAAATCAAAGAACAAAAATAAAATTGGGTTGCCTCCCAACAAGCGCTATCATTTAACGCCCCTAGCTAGGCATAAAAGCGAGAATAGATCCAAGTATTGCCATCTTTGGTATTCAATTCATAGGTGGCTCTCATAATAGATTCATAAGGTAGTTTGATTTTCTTCCTAGGGAAGTGTTCCATACCTCTCCTTAATGGAAATTGGAATCTAATATTTCCTTCTTTCATATCAATAATTGCATCAATCGTTCTAAGGAAAGGTGTACCAAGAATAATAGGACATGAAGGATTGCAATATATATCTAGAACAATAAAATCTATGGGCACATAATTCCTATTTGCAACAATAAGAACATCATTAATCCTTCCAATAGGTTTCTTAATGGTGGAATCCGCAAGGTGCAAGTTTAAAGAGAATCATCAAATTTACGGAAACCTAACACATCACACAAAGTTTTTGGATTCATGGAAACACTAGCACCCAAATCACACAAAGCATAGCATTCATGATCTTTAATTTTAATTTTAATAGTAGGTTCCCACTCATCATAAAGTTTTCTAGGGATAGAAACTTCTAATTCAAGTTTTTCTTCATAAGATTGCATTAAAGCATCAACGATATGTTTAGTAAAAGCTTTATTTTGATTATAAGCACGAGGAGAATTTAATACGGATTGCAACAAAGAAATACAATCTATTAAAGAACCATTATCATAATTAAATTCCTTGAAATCCAAAATAGTGGGTTCATTGCTATGTAAGTTTTGAACTCTTCAATCCCACTTTTACCAATTTTTGCATAAAGATCTAAAAACTCCGAATCATTGGGATGCCTCTTAACTAAAGTTGACACTTCTCTAGTCCTATCATTATCAAGATTCATATTGCAAAACAAAGATTTAATAGGAGACACATCAATCACTTTTAGATCTTCATCCCTATTTGCTTCTAACCCTTCTAGTTTGGCGGCCATCTTATTAATTAAGGTGGCCTGCTTATCCGAACTTTGGGCTATTGAGTTTTCAAGACGAGCAAACTGAGATTTCAAACCATAAAACTCCTTAGACATATCATCAAGCTCTGTATTCATGTAATCCATAAATATTTTTTGTTCTTTAAGCTCATTTATAAAGAAACTATTATGCTCACATTGTAAAGTCATAAAGCTTCTAACGTTATTTTTGATTTCTTCCAACCTTCTAAGGTGAGGATCAACGTTTTTAGGCAAGGCCATCAGGGCAAACAAGCACACAAGAAGAAAGCCAAAAAGAGGCGAACGGGAAAAATAGGGCAAATAAAACGGCAAGGGTGAAGTGGGGGAGAGGAAAACGAGAGGCAAATGTCAAATAATGTAATGTGAGGGATAAGAGTTTGTGATGGGTACTTGGTATGTCTTGACTTGTGTGGACTCCCCGGCAACGGTGCAAGAAATCCTTCTTGCTACTTCTTGAGCATGCGTTGGTTTTCCCTTGAAGAGGAAAGGGTGATGCAGCAAAGTAGCGTAAGTATTTCCCTCAGTTTTTGAGAACCAAGGTATCAATCCAGTAAGAGGCTACACTCAAATCCCTCGTACCTGCACAAACAAATAAGAACCTTGCAACCAACATGATAAAGGGGTTGTCAATCCCTTCACGGCCACTTGCAAAAGTGAGATCTGACAGAGATAATAAGATAATTTTTTTGGTATTTTTATGATATACATTGAAAAGTGAAGATTGCAAAATAAAATAGATCGGAAACTTATATGATGGAAAATAGACGCGGGGGCCATAGGTTCCACTAGTGGCTTCTCTCAAGATAGCATAAGTATTATAGTGGGTGAACAAATTACTGTCGAGCAATTGATAGAAAAGTGCATAGTTATGAGAATATCTAGGCATGATCATGTATATAGGCATCACGTCTGCGACAAGTAGATCGAAATGATTCTTCATCTACTACTATTACTCCACACATCGACCTCTATCCAGCATGCATCTAGAGTATTAATTTCATAAGAACAGAGTAACACATTAGGAAAGATGACATGATGTAGAGGGATAAACTCAACCAATATGATATAAACCCCATCTTTTTATCCTCAATGGCAACAATACAATGCGTGCCTTGCTACCCCTGTTGTCACTGGGAAAGGACACCGCAAGATTGAACCCAAAGCTAAGCACTTATCTCATTGCAACAAAGATCAATCTAGTAGGCCAAACCAAACTGAAAATTCGAAGAGACTTGCAAGATAACAAATCATACATAAAAGAATTTAGAGGAGATTCGAATATTGTTCATAGATAATCTTGATCATAAACCCAATATTCATCGGATCTTGACAAACACACCGCAAAAAGTATTACATCCAATAGACCTCCAAGAAGATCGAGGAGAACTTTGTATTGAGATCCAAAGAGAGAGAAGAAGCCATCTAGCTAATAACTATGGACCCGAAGGTCCGAGGTAAACTACTCACACATCATCGGAGAGGCTATGGTGTTGATGTAGAAGCCCTCCATGATCGATTCCCCCTCCGGCGGAGTGCCGGAAAAGGCCCCAAGATAAAATCTCACGGGTACAGAAGGTTGCGGCAGTGGAAATAGGGTTTCATGGTGCTCTCGGATGTTTTTAGAGTGTATGAGTATATATATAGGTGAAAGAAGTCAGTCAGGGGAGCCACGAGGGGCCCACGAGGGTGGGGGCGCGCCTACCCCCTGGGCGCGCCTCCCTGCCTCGTGGCTGCCTCATTGCTTTCTTGACGTCCACTCCAAGTCTCCTGGATTGCGTTTGTTCCAAAACCGATTGTCCCAAAGGTTTCATTCTGTTTGGACTCCGTTTGATATTCCTTTTCTGCGAAACACTGAAATAGGCAAAAACACAGCAATTTGGACTAGGCCTCTAGTTAATAGGTTAGTCCCAAAAATAGTATAAAAGTGTATAATAAAGCCCATTAAACATCCAAAACAGATAATATAATAGCATGGAACGATCAAAAATTATAGATACGTTGGAGACGTATCATGGTCGAGCTTTGAGCCTTACTCAACTTCACACCTTACAATACATGCAAGAACTCCTTCTTTGACTGATCCATTTTGAACTCCTTCCAAATCTTTTCAAGGTATGTACTCATTGAAAATCTTATCAAGCATCTTGATCTATCTCTATATATCTTGATGCCAAATATGTAAGCAGCTTCACCGAGGTCTTTCATTGAAAAATTCTTATTCAAGTATCCTTTTATTCTATCCAGAAATTCTATATCATTTCTAATCAGCAATATGTCATCCACATATAACATTAGAAATTCTACAAAGCTCCCACTCACTTTCTTGTAAATACATGCTTCGCCATAAGTATGTATAAAACCAAATGCTTTGATCACCTCATCAAAGCATTTATTCCAACTCCGAGATGCTTGCACTAGTCCATAGATGGATCGTTGGAGCTTGCAAACTTTATTAGCACCTTTAGGATTGACAAAACCTTTCGGTTGCATTATATACAGCTCTTCCTTAAGAAACCCGTTAAGAAATGCAGTTTTGACGTCCATTTTCCAGATTTCATAAAATGCGGCAATTCTTAACATGATTCGGACAGACTTAAGCATCGCTACGGGTGAGAAAGTATCATCGTAGTCAACCCCTTGAACTTGTCGAAAACCTTTTTGCGACAAGTCGAGCTTTGTAGATAGTGATATTACCATTAACGTCATTCTTCCTTTTGAAGATCCATTTATTCTCAATGGCTTGCCGATCATCAGGCAAATCCATCAAAGTCTACACTTTGTTCTCATACATGGATCCATCAGATTTCGTGGCCTCAAGCCATTTTTCGGAAGCTGGTCTCATCATAGCTTCTTCATACTTTGTAGGTTCGCCGTTGTCCAAAAACATGACTTCCAGGACAGGATTGTTGTACCACTTTGGTGTGTAACGTGCTCTGATTGACCTACGAGGTTCAATGGTAACTTGATCTGAAGTTTCAGGATCATCATCATTTGCTTCCTCTCTGGTTGGCGTAGGCATCATGGTAATGGCTTTCTCTGATGTACTACTTTCCAATTCGAGAGAAGGTAGAACTACCTCATCAAGTTCTACTTTCCTCTCACTCACTTCTTTCGAGAGAAACTCCTTCTCTAGAAAGGACCCATTCTTAGCAACAAAGATCTTGCCTTTGGATCTGTGGTAGAAGGTATACACAATAGTTTCTTTCGGGTATCCTATGAAGACGCACTTCTCCGCTTTGGGTTCCACCTTATCAGGCTAAAGCCTTTTAACATAAGCGTCGCATCCCCAAACTTTAAGAAACAACAGCTTAGGTTTCTTGCCAAACCACAGTTCATATGGTGTCGTGTCAATGGATTTAGACAGTGCCCTATTTAACGTGAATGCGGTTGTCTCTAACGCATGAGCTGAAAAAGATAGTGATAAATCGGTAAGAGACATCATAAGACACACTTTATCCAATAAAGTATGGTTACGACGTTCGGACACACCATTACGTTCTGGTGTTCCAGGTGGCGTGATTTGTGAAACTATTCCACATTGTTTTAAACGGAGGCCAAACCCGTAACTAAAATATTTTCCTCCGCGATCTGATCGTAGAAAAATTATTTTCTTGTTACAATGATTCTCCACTTCATTATGAAATTCTTCGAACTTTTCAAATGTTTTAGACTTATGTTTCATCAAGTAGATATACCAATACCTACTCAAATCATTTATGAAGGTTAGAAAATAACGATACCTGGCACGTGCTTCAACACTCATTGGACTGCATACATCGGTATGTATTATTTACATAAGCCATTAGCTCGCTCCATTGTTCCAGAGAACGGAGTTTTAGTCATCTTGGCCATGAGGCATGGTTCGCAAGTATCAAATGATTCATAACCAAGTGATTCCAGAAGTCCATCCGCATGGAGTTTCTTCATGCACCAATATGTCCTAAATGGCAGTGCCACAGGTATGTTGCACTATTATTATCAACTTTGCATCTTTTGGCATCAATATTATGAATATGTGTATCACTATGATCGAGATTCAGTAAACCATTCACGTTGGGTGTATGACCATGCTACCTCTTGAGCACTGCATTGGATTTCCCCGAAGAGGAGAGGATGATGCAGTAAAGTAGCATAAGTATTTCCCTCAGTTTTTGAGAACCAAGGTATCAATCCAGTAGGAGACCACGCACAAGTCCCTCATACCTACACAAAACGATAGCAACTCGCAACCAACGCTTGGGGGTTGTCAATCCCTTCACGGTCACTTACGAGAGTGAGATCTGATAGAGATAATATTTTTGGTATTTTTGATAGATAGATGCAGAGTAAAAAGTAAAGGCAAAGTAAAAACAAAGCAAGTAAATAAAGTGATATAGATTGATATGATGAGAATAGACCAGGGGGCCATAGGTTTCACTAGTGGCTTATCTCAAGAGCATAAGTATTCTACGGTGGGTGAACAAATTACTGTTGAGCAATTGATAGAATTGAGCATAGTTATGAGTATATCTAGGCAATGATCATGTATATAGGCATCACGTCCAAAACAAGTAGATTGAAACGATTTTGCATCTACTACTATTACTCCACTCATCGACCGCTATCCAGCATGCATCTAGAGTATTAAGTAAAAAAACAGAGTAACGCCGTAAGCAAGATGACATGACGTAGAGGGATAAATTCATGCAATATGATAAAAAAACATCTTGTTATCCTCGATGGCAACAATACAATACGTGCCTTGCAACTCTTTACATCCTTGAGTAAGGACACGCAAGATTGAACCCAAAGCTAAGCACTTCTCCCATTGCAAGAACTACCAATCTAGTTGGCCAAACCCAAAAGATAATTGAAGAGACTTGCAAAGATAACTCAATCATACATAAAAGAATTCAGAGAAGAATCAAATATTTTCCATAGATAATCTTGGATCATAAACCCACAATTCATCGGTCTCAACAAACACACCACAAAAGAAGATTACATCGAATAAATCTCCACGAGAGAGGGAGAACATTGTATTGAGATCCAAAAAGAGAAGAAGCCATCTAGCTACTAGCTATGGACCCGAAGGTCGGAAGTAAACTACTCACACTTCATCGGAGGGCTATGGTGATGATGTAGAAGCCCTCCGTGGTGGATGCCCCCTCCGTGAACTCGGAACAGGCCCAAAGATGGGATCTCGTGGATCTGAGAAGGTTGCGGCGGTGGAATTAGGTTTTGGCTCCTGTTACGATCGTTCGGGATACGAGGTATATATAGGACGAAGGAGTACGTCGGTGGAGCTCCGAGGGGCCCATGAGGTAGGAGGCGCGCCCTCCACCCTCGTGACCTCCTCGGGCACTGCTTGGAGTAGGGTCCAAGTCTCCTGGGTCACGTTCGGTTGGAAAATCACGATCCCGAAGGTTTCATTCCGTTTCGACTCCGTTTGATATTCTGTTTCTTCGAAATACTGAAAAAGGCAAAATAACAGCAATTCTGGGTTGGGCCTCCGGTTAATAGGTTAGTCCCAAAAGTAATATAAAAGTGGAAAATAAAGCCCAATATAGTCCAAAATAGTAGATAAAGTAGCATGGAGCAATCAAAAATTATAGATACGTTGGAGCGTATCGGACATTCCAAGCTTAATTCCTGCTCGTCCTTGGTAGGTAAATGATAAAAAGAATTTTTGATGCGAGTGATACTTTGGCATAATTTCAATGTAAATCTTCTTAATTGTGATATGAATATTCAGATCCGAAAGATTCAAGACAAAAGTTCATATTGACACAAAAATAATAATACTTCAAGCATACTAATCAAAGCAATCATGTCTTCTCAAAATAACATGGCAAAAGAAAGTTCATCCTACAAAATCATATAGTTTGGCTATGCTTCATTTTCGTCACACAAAGATGTTCCCAACTTCTATACCCCGATGACAAGCCAAGCAATTGTTTCATACTTAAATAATCTCAAACTTTTTCAACCTTCACGCAATACATGAGCGTGAGCCATGGATATAGCACTATGGGTGGAATAGAATATGATGATGGGGATTGTGTGGAGAAGACAAAAAGGAGAAAGTCTCACATTGACGAGGCTAATCAATGGACTATGGAGATGCCCATCAATTGATGTCAACATGAGGAGTAGGGATTGCCATGCAACGGATGCACTAGAGCTATGAATGCTCAACAAAAGAAAACTAGTGGGTGTTCATCTAACTTGCTTGCTCACAAAGACCTAGGGCATTTGAGGAAGCCCATCGTAGGAATATACAAGCCAAGTTCTATAATGAAAAATTCCCACTAGTATAAAAAGGAAAACTTATGAGACTCACTACATGAGGAACAAGGTGCTACTTTGAAGCACAATATATGAGACTCACTACAAGAAGAACAAGGTGCTACTTTGAAGCACAAGTGTGGAAAAAGAGATAGTATCATTGCCCTTTTTATTTTCCTTTTTTTGGGCCTTTCTTTTTTTTGGCCTTTATCTTTTTTTTGGCCAATGCTCTAATAATGATGATCATCACACTTCTATTGATTACAACACAAGGATTACAACTCGAAACTTAGAACAAGATATGACTCTATATGAATGCCTCCGGCGGTGTACCGGAATGGTGCAATGAATCAAGAGTGACATGTATGGAAAATAATGCATGGTGGCTTTGCCACAAATACGATGTCAACTACAAGATCATGCAATGGCAATATGACAAAAGTAATGTATGTCATGATGATAATGGTGGAAGTTGCATGGCAATATATCTCGGAATGGCTATGGACATGCCATGATAGGTAGGTATGGTGGCTGTTTTGAGGAAGATATAAGGAGGTTTATGTGTGATACAGCGTATCATATCACGGGGTTTGGATGCACCGGCAAAGTTTGTGCCAACTCTCAAGGTGAGAAAGGGCAATGCACGGTACCGAAGAGGCTAGCAAAGGTGGAAAGGTGAGAGTGCGTATAATCCATGGACTCAACATTAGTCAAAAGAACTCATATACTTATTGCAAAAATTTAGAAGTCATCAAAAATTCAAGTACTACGCGCATGCTCCTAGGGGGATAGATTGATATGAAAAGACCATCGCTCGTCCCCGACCGCCACTCATAAGAATGCACAAGCCAGGTACACTTCATGTTTCAAATTTGTTACACAACTTTAACCACACGTGCATGCTACGGGGCTTGCAAACTTCAACACAAGTATTTCTCAAATTCATAATCACCCTAGCACGACTTAGATATTATCACCTCCATATCTCAAAACAATTATCAAGCATCAAACTTATCTTAGTATTCACTTCACTCAAAAGAAAGTTTCACATATCTTGAACACCAAGTATATTAACATTAAGAAAATTACCATGCTATTAAAGACTCTCAAAATAATCTAAGTGAAGCATGAGATATCAATAGTTTCTTTAAAACAAATCCACCACCGTGCTCTAAAAGATCTAAGTGAAGTACTAGAGCAAAAATTATCACGCTCAAAAGATATAAGTGAAGCACTATGAGCAAAACTATAAAGCTCAAAAGATATAAGTGAAGCACATAGAGTATTCTAACAAATTCCAATTCATGTATGGCTCTCTCAAAAGATGTGTACAGCAAGGATGATTGTGGTAGACTAACAAGCAAAGACACAAATAATACAAGACGCTCCAAGCAAAACACATATCATGTTGGTGAATAAAAATATAGCTCCAAGTAAATTACCGATGGAAGTGGACGAAAGAGGGGATGCCTTCCGGGGCATCCCCAAGCTTTGACTTTTTGGTGTCCTTGGATTATCTTGGGGGTGTCATGGGCATCCCCAAGCTTAGGCTCTTGCCACTCCTTGTTCCATAATCCATCAAAAGAATTCACCCAAAACTTGAAAACTTCACAACACAAAACTCAACAGAAATCTCGTGAGCTCCGTTAGAGAAAGAAAACAAAAGACTACTTCAAGGTACTGTAATGAACTAATTCTTTATTTATATTGGTGTTAAACCTACTGTATTCCAACTTCTCTACGGTTTATAAAGTAATTTACTAGCCATAGATTCATCAAAATAAGCAAACAACACACGAAAAACAGAATCTGTCAAAAACAGAACAGTCTGTAGGAATCTGTAACTAACGCAAACTTCTGGAACTCTAACAATTCTACCAAAATAGGAAGTCCTGGACAATTTGTTTATTGATCATCAGAAAAAAGAATCAACGCAAAATCACGTTCCTGTGATTTATCATAACTAAATTAGTGCGGGCAAAGTTTCTGTTTTTCAGCAGAATCAAATCAACTATCATCGTAGGTTATCCTATAGGTCCTACTTGGCACAAACACTAATTAAAACATAAAACCACATCCAAACAGAAGGTAGATGGATTATTTATTCCTAAACAGAAGCAAAAACAAAAAACACAAAGTAAAATTGGGTTGCCTCCCAACAAGCGTTATCGTTTAACGCCCCTAGCTAGGCATAAAAGCAAGGATAGATCTAGGTATTGCCATCTTTGGCAGGCAATCCATAAGTGGCTCTCATAATAGATTCATATTGTAATTTTATTTTCTTTCTAGGGAAGTGTTCCATCCCCTTCTTTAAGGGAAATTGGAATCTAATATTCCGTTCCTTCATATCAATAATTGCACCAATCGTTCTAAGAAAAGGTCTACCAAGAATAATAGGACATGAAGGATTGCAATCTATATCAAGAACGATAAAATCTATGGGCACATAATTCCTATTTGAAACAATAAGAACATCATTAATTCTTCCCATAGGTTTTTTAATAGTGTAATCCGCAAGATGCAAATTTAGAGAGCAATCATCAAAATCACGGAAATCTAGCAAATCACATAAAGTTTTGGGGATAGTAGAGACACTAGCACCCAAATCACACATAGTGTGAAACTCAAAATCTTTAATTTTAATTTTAATAGTAGGTTCCCACTCATCATAGAGTTTTCTAGGGGTAGAAACTTTCAACTCAAGTTTTTCTTCATAAGATTGCATCAAGGCATCAACAATGTGTTCGGTAAAGGCCTTATTTTGAATATAAGCATGAGGAGATTCTAGCACGGATTGCAACAAGGAAATACAACCAATCAAAGAGCAATTTTCATAATTAAATTCCTTGAGATCCAAAATAGTGGGTTTAGCAACATCACGGTTTTTATTTATTTCAATCCCACTTTCATCAATTTCATCATCAAGATCTAGAAACTACGAATTCTTAGAACGCCTTCTAGGTAAAGGAAGATAATCTTCAGATTCATCAAGATTCATATTGCAAAACAAAGATTTAATGGGGGACACATCAATATCTTTTAGATCTTCATCTTGATTTTCATAGGGATTGGAAGAACACGCTTTAATAAAACCATCTTTGGAAGCACGCATCCTAGCGGTTCTTTCCTTGCACTTATCAATGGAAATTCTCATGGCTTTGAGAGAATCATTGATATCATGCTTAGGAGGAATAGATCTAAGCTTTAAAGAATCAATTTCAAGAGAAATTCTATCAACGTTCCTAGCCAAATCATCAACTTTAAGCAATTTCTCTTCAAGCAAAGCGTTAAAATTCTTTTATGAATTCATAAACTCTTTAACACTACTCTCAAACTCAGAGGGCATCTTATTAAAATTTCCATAAGAGTTATTGTAGGAATTTCCATAATTATTAGAAGGATTACTAGGATAATGCCTAGGATTAAAATTCCCTCTATAAGCGTTGTTTCCAAAACTATTCCTACCAACAAAATTCACATCCATAGATTCATTATTATTCTCGAGCAAAGTAGATAAAGGCATATCATTGGGATCAAGAGGAGTATTTTTAGGAGAAAACATCTTCATAAGTTCATCCATCTTTTCACTCAAAACATTGATTTCTTCTATAGCATGCACTTTTTACTAGAAGATCTTTCGGTGTGCCATTGAGAATAATTAGTCATAATATTATCAAGCAATTTGGTAGCATCCCCTAACGTAATTTCCATAAAAGTGCCTCCCCCGGCCGAATCTAAAAGATTTCTAGAAGCAAAATTCAATCCGGCATAAAAAAATTGTATGATCATCCATAAATTCAAACCATGAGTAGGAAAATTGCGAAGCATTAATTTCATTCTTTCCCAAGATTGGGAACATGCTCATGATCAAGTTGTTTAAAATTCATGATATCGTTCCTAAGAGTGATAATCTTAGCGGGAGGAAAATACTTAGAGATAAAAGCATCTTTGCACTTGTTCCAAGAATCAATACTATTTTTAGGCAAAGATGAAAACCAAACTTTAGCACGATCTCTAAGTGAAAGTGGAAATAACTTTAATTTTACAATATTGTTATCTGTATCTTTCTTCTTTTGCATATCACACAAATCAACAAAATTGTTTAGATGAGTAGCGGCATCTTCACTAGGAAGGCCGGCGAATTGATCTTTCATAACAAGATTCAACAAAGCGGTATTGATTTCACAAGACTCATCATTATTAAGAGGAGCAATCGGAGTACTAAGGAAATCATTATTATTGGTATTCGAGACATCACACAATTTGGTATTATCTTGTGCCATGGCAACAAGTAATCCAACACACAAGCAAACAGAAAGGCAACGGGAAAGAGAGGTGGAGATTGGGAAAGAGAGGGCAAATAAAACGGCAAGGGTGAAGTGGGGGAGAGGAAAACGAGAGGAAAATGGCAAATAATGTAATGCGAGAGATAGGGATTGCGATGGGTACTTGGTATGGTTGACTTGCTTGCGTGAGCCTCCCCGGCAACGACGCCAGAAATTCTTCTTGCTACGTCTTGAGCACTGCGTTGGATTTCCCCAAGAGGAGACATTGATGCAGTAAAGTAGCGTAAGTATTTCCCTCAGTTTTTGAGAAGCAAGGTATCAATCCAGTAGGAGACCACGCACAAGTCCCTCGTACCTACACAAAACGATAGCAACTCGCAACCATAGGGGTTGTCAATCCCTTCACGATCACTTACGAGAGTGAGATCTGATAGAGATAATATTTTTGGTATTTTTGATAGATAGATGCAAAGTAAAAAGTAAAGGCAAAGTGTAAACAAAGCAAGTAAATAAAGTGATATAGATTGGTATGATGAGAATAGACCCGGGGGCCATAGGTTTCACTAGTGGCTTCTCTCAAGAGCATAGGTATTCTACGGTGGGTGAACAAATTACTGTTGAGCAATTGATAGAATTGAGCATAGTTATGAGTATATCTAGGCAATGATCATGTATATAGGCATCACGTCCAAAACAAGTAGATCGAAACGATTCTGCATCTACTACTATTACTCCACTCATCGACCGCTATCCAGCATGCATCTAGAGTATTAAGTAAAAACAGAGTAATGCTGTAAGCAAGATGACATGATGTAGAGGGATAAATTCATGCAATATGATAAAAAAACCATCTTGTTATCCTCGATGGCAACAATACAATACGTGCCTTGCAACTCTTTCTGTCACTGAGTAAGGACACCACAAGATTGAACCCAAAGCTAAGCACTTCTCGCATTGCAAGAACTACCAATCTAGTTGGCCAAGCCAAAAAGATAATTCGAAGAGACTTGCAAAGATAACTCAATCATACATAAAAGAATTCAGAGAAGAATCAAATATTTTCCATAGATAATCTTGGATCATAAACCCACAATTCATCGGTCTCAACAAACACACAAAAAGAAGATTCCATCGAATAGATCTCCACGAGAGAGGGGAGAACATTGTATTGAGATCCAAAAAGAGAAGAAGCCATCTAGCTACTAGCTATGGACCCGAAGGTCTGAAGTAAACTACTCACACTTCATCGGAGGGCTATGGTGATGATGTAGAAGCCCTCCGTGGTGGATGCCCCCTCCGACAGACTCAAACAGGCCCCAAGATGGGATCTCGTGGATCTGAGAAGGTTGCGGCGGTGGAATTAGGTTTTGGCTCCTATTACGATCATTCGGGATACGTAGGTATATATAGCGAGGAAGGATGCGTCGGTGGAGCTCAGGGGCCCACGAGGTAGGGGCGCGCCCTCCACCCTCGTGACCTCGTCAGGCACTGCTTGGAGTAGGGTCCAAGTCTCCTGGGTCACGTTCAGTTGGAAAATCACGATCCCGAAGGTTTCATTCCGTTTCGACTCCGTTTGATATTCTGTTTCTTCGAAATACTGAAAAAGGCAAAAAATAGCAATTCTGGGCTGGGCCTCCGGTTAATAGGTTAGTCCCAAAAGTAATATAAAAGTGGAAAATAAAGCCCAATATAGTCCAAAACAGTAGATAAAGTAGCATGGAGCAATCAAAAATTATAGATACGTTGGAGACGTATCAGACCATAGAAGGTTTTATTCATGTAAACAGAACAGCAATTATTCTCTAACTTAAATGAATAACTGTATTGCTATAAGCACGATCCAATCATGTTCATGCTCAACGCAAACACCAAATAACATTTATGTAGGCTCAACACTAATCCCGAAGCTGGAGGGAGTATGCGATGGTGATCTTATCAATCTTGGAAACACTTCAACACACATTGTCACCTCGCCCTTAACTAGTCTTCGTTTATTTTGCAACTCTTGTTTCGAGTCACTAAACTTAGCAACTCTTGTTTCAAATATCCAGGGGCTGTTACGAGCACCAGTAAGGTACACATCAATAACATGTATATCAAATATACATTTGTTTACTTTGCCAGCCTTCTTACTTGCCAAGTATTTGGGGTAGTTCTGCTTCCAGTGACCATTTTGCTTGTAGTAAAAGCACTCAGTTTCAGGCTTGAGTCAAACTTTGGGTTTCTTCACGGGAGTGTCAACTTGCTTGTCGTTCTTCTTGAAGTTCCCTTTCTTTCCCTTGTCCTTTTTCTAAAACTGGTGATCTTGTTAACCATCAATAATTTATGCTCTTTGATTTCTACCTCCGGCGATTTCAGCATCGGGAAGAGCTTGGGAATCGTTTTCGTCATCCCTTGCATATTATAGTTCATCATGAAGCTCTAGTAGCTTGGTGATAGTGACTGGAGAACTCTGTCAATCACTATCTTATCTAGAAGATTAACTCCCACTTGATTCAAGCCATTTTAGTACCCAGACATTCTGAGCATATGCTCACTGGCTGAGCTATTCTCCTCCATCTTGTAGGCAAAGTACTTGTCAGAGGTCTTATACCTCTCAACACGGGCATGAGACTGAAATACCAATTTCAGCTCTCGGAACATCTTATATGTTCCATGACATTCAAAATGACTTCGGAGCCCCGATTCCAAGACGTAAAGCATGGCGCACTAAACTATCAAGTAGTCATCAGACCAAGCTTGCCAAACGTTCATAACTGCATCAGCTCCTGCAGCAGGTCTGTCACCCAGCGGTGCATCAAGGACATAATTCTTCTGTGCAACAATGAGGATAATCCTCAGATCACGGACCCAGTCCACATTATTGCTACCATCATATTTTAACTTAGTTTTCTCTAGGAACGTATAAAAAATCGCGAGCTATTTATCTACAACATAATTTGCAAAGACATTTTGACTATGTTCATGATAAATTTTAATTCAAATAATTAAATTACTAATGAACTCCCACTTAGATCAACATCCCTCAAGTTGTCTAAGTGATACATGATCCAAATCAATTAACCCATGTCCAATCATCACGTGAGATGGGGTAGTCACCAATGGTGAACATCTTCATGTAGATCATATCTACTATATGACTCTTGTTTGACCTTTCGGTCTCCAGTGCTCCGAGACCATGTATATACATGCTAGGCTCATCAAGTATCACCCAAGTATTCCTTGTGTGTAAATCTGGCTTACACCCATTGTATGTGCACATAGAGTCTATCACACCCAATCATAACGAGGTGCTTCGAAACGACGAACTTTAGCAACGATGCATACTCAGGGAGAACACTTTTATCTTGAAATTAAGTGAAGGGATCATCTTATAATGCTACCATCATTCTAAGCAAAATAAGATGCATAAAGGAGAAAGATCACATGCAATCAAAATATGTGACATGATATGGCCATCATCATCTTGTGCTTTTGATCTTCATCTCCAAAGCAACATCATGATCTCCATCATCACCGGCGCGACACCTTGATCTCCATCGTTGCGTCGGGGTCGTCTCATCAACTATTGCTTCTACGACTATTGCTAACGTATAGCGATAAAATAAAGCAATTACATGGTGCTTAATGATTAACACGCAGGTCATAATATAATTAAAAGACAACCCTATGGCTCCTATCGGTTGTCGATATTACAAAACATGATCATCTCATACATCAATGTATATCACATCACATCTTTACCATATCACATCACAACATACCCTGCAAAAACAAGTTAGACGACCTCTACTTTGTTGTTGCAAGTTTTACGTGGCTGCTATGGGTAACTAGCAAGAATCGTTCTTACCTACGCAAAACCACAACGGTGATTATCAAGTTTGTTGTTTCACCTTTTGTCTGGACCGGCCATAATCAAATTTGATTCAACTAAAGTGAGAGAAACATACACCCGCCGGCCACCTTATGCAAAACAAGTTGCATCAGTCGGTGGAACCTGTCTCATGTACGTGGACATGTAAGGTTGGTCTGGGCCGCTTCATCCCACAATACCGCCGAATCAAAATAAGGCGTTGGTGGTAAGCAATATGAACATCACCGCCCACAACTCCTTTGTGTTCTACTCGTGCATATCATCTACACATAGACCTAGGTCATGATGCCACTATTGGGGAATGTTGCATGGAAAACAAAAAATTCTACGCACATGCAAGATCTATAAATGGAGATGCATAGATACGAGAGGGGAGAGCATCTTCATACCCTTGAAGATCGCTAAGCGGAAGCGTTTATCAACGCGATTGACGTAGTCGTACACCTTCATGGTCCGTCCTGATCAAGTACGGAACATATGGCACCTCGGCGTTCAGCACACATCCAGCTTGATGGCGTTCTCGCCTTCTTGATCCAGCAAGAGCGGTGAAATAGTAGATGAGTTCCGACAGCACAGCGGCGTGGTGACAATCTCCACAGGGCTTCGCCAAGAACAACGAAAACTATGACGAAGGATTAACTAGAGGGGCGGGGTTGCTGGCACACGGCTTGGTGATCTTGATATGTTCCAGGTGCTAGCCCTGCCACTCTATTTATATGTTGAGCCCTAGGGCCGTTTCTTGGAGAAAGAGCCTCCTAAAAGTCGGTTTAGCCCACAAGTATGAGTCCTTCTTGGACTTCCAGGACCAGACGCCAGGGTCCCCGGCGTATGGTCCCTGACCTCCGCAAAACTCCCTTTTGCACCGACCTAAAGTCCAGTGGGCCTTACCCCTTGGCCTAACCATATCATCCCATATATCAATATTTACCACCGGACCATTCCGGAGCTCCTAGTCATGTCCGTGATCTCATTCGGGACTTCGAACAACATTCAGTCACCAACATACATAACTCATACAATACAATACTGTCAACGGATATTAAGCATGCGGACCCTACGGGTTCGAGAGTGATGTAGACATGACTGAGATGCTTCTCATGTCAATAACCAATAGCGGGACCTAAATGCCCATATTGGTTCCTACATATTCCATGAAGATCTTTATCGATCGAACCTTTGCAACAACATACGTAGTTCCCTTTGTCTGTCGGTATGTTACTTGCCCGAGATTCGATCGTCGGTATCTCCATACCTAGTTCAATCTCGTTACCAACAAGTCTCTTTACTCGTTCCATAATACATCATCCTGTACTTAGTCACTTTGTTTGCAAGCTTCTTATGATGTTGTATTATCGAGAGGGCCCAGAGATACCTCTCTGTCATACCGAGTGAGAAATCCTAGTCCCGATCCATGCCAACCCAACAAACACCTTCGGAGATACCTGTAGAGCACCTTTATGATCACCCAGTTATGTTGTGACATTTGATGGCACACAAGGCATTCCTTTGGAGTCCGGGAATTGCATGATCTCATGGTCGAAGAAACATGTATTTGACATTAAGAAAGCAGCAGCAAAAAACTGAACGATCATATGCTATGCTAACGGTGGGTCTTGTCCATCACATCATTCTCCTAATGATGTGTTCCCATTATCAAATGACAACTCATGTCTATTATTAGGAAACCTTAACCATCTATGATCAACGAGCTAGTCTAATAGAGGCTCAATAGGGACACGGTGTTGTCTATGTATCCACACATGGATCTGAGTTTTCGATCAATACAATTCTAGCATGGATAATAGACGTTTATCATGAATAGGGAAATATGATAATAACCAATTTATTATTGCCTCTATGGAATATTTCCAACATTATAAACATTACCCTTTGTGATAATCTTGGAAAAGGCATGAATGAGTCTCATGGAATGGAACGCAGATACATCCTCAACACCCCCTCTGTTAGGTAAGAACACAATGTTTATCACATTGGTCACAACAAAAAGTACCATATATTTGTATCATTCATATGATATTAGTGTATGAAATTACCTACATAATACATAGTATTATAGTTAGGTATCATAGTGATATTATTTATTGCCATACATGACATATATACTAGTACATCGTTTGATACTATACGACATCATATCATTGTATCCAATCCTCTCTTTTGTCATGTAACTATGCGACGCGTCAGAAAAAATGCCTAGTTGGCACGCAAGATACTATCTACTACCTCTGTCTAGCTGTATAAGTCATCTTACAAAAAACAAATAATCCCAAAACACTTAGGCATGGTGCATTAACTCCCACCTCGTTTCTTTTTTCTTGACATATCAACCAATAAGAGATGCCGGACGTGCATGCTTTCAATGACTTGAGACTACCAAGCACAACATGAAGTGGTTAGTTCATTGCATGCAATGCTATTAATTAGCAAGTAAACATTAAGTTCTCTCGTTTCCCCTCCACTTTGGTCACGGTGATGTAGCGACCAGACCTCAAACGGTCAAGTCTCTGTGCATTGCTGTCATCCCTGGATCGGTAATGCTGGCACGCACAGTACTCGAGGAATTATAACAGAGTTTCAATCACACACTTATTACATCGAGTCCTCATAATGAGTATGTTTACATAAATAAATCATGGCCGAAGGCCATATAAACTAGATAACTGTGGAAGCTTCGAAGGTAAATGAGTCCATCAACTCCAACGGCATAGCTGAGTGCAAAACAACGACCTATCTCACCTTATTCACCGTCTGAAAAGTCTGCAACATAAGACGTTGCTGCCCGAAACGGGTCAGGGAATGGAATATGCTGGCATACCTACATTGTAAAGCAATGATAATGCAAGAACTATATCTACATGCAGTATTTGGATGGTGGAGGCTGTAAGTTTCATGGTTTTGCATAAAGCTAGTTTTCCCTACAAGAACGGAATAAATTTATTTAACTACTCCCAGGTTACCCATTATTTGAGAAGGTAACCCCAACTCAAATCCCAATTAAAAGTATCATCATTAACCCAACATCATAATTAGTTAGAGTAACGTGATGAGATCACATGAATAGATTCAAGTACTAGATACTCAAGATGTCCATAACCGGGGACACAGCTTACCATGATTAGTTTATACACTCTGCAGAGGTTTGCGCACTTTTCCCCACAAGATTCGACCGCATCCATGATCGGATGATCGAGACATAGTCTTTCTGAAGCATTAACTCTCTACTCCGGGTAGGCAGTACCACCTACATCCCTCTACATCTGCTAGTCTACCTCTTCAAGAGCTCACGCAACTTACTCAACTATGCCAGAGCCCATAATGGCTTGTGGCTGCAGATGGAAGTTTCCAGCATGAATAATATTATGATCCCTTTGAGCCTGCGTAGCATTCCATAGGATAATCACACGGTAACCCCGGGATTTCCAAAAACAGGCAACACTGGGTTCCCCAGGTGCCTCAACCAATCCACCCAGATGCGTGTTAAAGTTTCCACCTTAATGTTATCCATAATTAAATAACTCTCAAACTTCCATGTGTGAATCACGATCCAATCCCCGTCTACGAGCATGGCTAAGCAATAAGCATAACGTATATTCCAGGGGTGATCAAAAGGTATTAGGTTCCTACCTCAAACACTACAACCAAGACCACATGTTCCCAATCCTACCAATGCAAATATTTGTGGAGCAGAACTAATGCATAGTAAAAAAACTGGGTATAAAGAGTATGATCAGAGTGTAACTTGCCTTTCTGACGATCTGCAAACTCTAGAGATTCGTAGCAATAAGCTTCGCACTCCAGGTAATCTAGCCTAGACAAACAATAGCATACATAAGCAATCACTCAAACGAAACACAAGAAAAACCGAGAAAAGATCCAAATCGAACACGAAACAAGAAAATGGCTTAAACTAAAAAGAGTCAAAAACCTAATAGCAATATTAACATGTGAATTAGATCTTAACAGTAGGTACATGTGATTAGCTACAATTCGCAAAAAGATTCATCTCAAACGGAGAAATGAAACTCACAATACGAACGAAACAAGATCGTTTACTAATCTGGACTAAAGTCAAATTTTACTGTACCAAAATCATCTTCAAGTTGCTTATCTGGAAAGAGGGCTTCGAGACGAAGATTATGGCGTTGGTTTCACTAGCTTTGGAAGAGCGGTTAAAAAGTTGTGAGGGTTTGAAGATCATGGGCTAATTTGCAATAAAAATAAGCGCAGATAGGTCCCTGGTGAATAAAAACAGAAAAAGAAAAATCTACCGGATGAACGTCCGCTAACAGTGACAAATGAACGAGTTTGTTCGTTATAAGAACTAAACGAACAAACATTCGCAGAATAGATCTAACCAAAGAAAACCGGAAAAAAAAATTGATCTTTTAAAAATAACCTGGTTAGACCTAGGGTTTACCAAAATCGATTTAAAACCGCAAAACCGGTCGGCGGCGAGGCGACGTAATAACAATGGCGGGCGGGCATGCAGTGAGGCTCTCATGGGCATGGCGCGGCAGTGGGGGGGCTAACAACGGCGGGGTGGTGCGGCTTAGGAGGCGGCGGCAACTATGGTGGCGGGGCGGCGGAAGTGGCGGCGGGGGCGGCGCTTATAAAGGTCGAGGGGGGCAGCGGCTTGCGCAAGGGGAAGCGGACGCGGAGGCCGACCCGGACTCCGGCGGGAGTCCGGCGCTCGCATGGCTGGAGGGAGGCGGTGGCGCTGGTTGGGCTTAGCCCGGCTCGGCTGGGCCGTTGGCCTAGTCGGGCGGAACTTTTTTTTAAATAATTTCGCCCGAAGAGAAAATCCTAAATAAATAAAGAAATTCTAAAAATGCCAAAAACAATTTTCACCGTCTAAATAGAATATTTAGAACAAAGTGAACATTTTTCTGGCCTAAGAATGCAATTTTCAAAACTGAATTTTTTTTCTAGTTCAAATTAAATACCAGAAAAAACATAATTTGATTTTAAAATTCTTTCTCCAATATTTCTCTTAATTTGAAGAAGTCATATTATCTTCTCTTATTTATTTTTAATATTGGAAATAATTGGAGAGAAAAATAATAAAACCAAATTGATCCTTTTCTTCAAATTTGAAAATAAATTCAAATAGGAATTTTGTGAAACCTCCAACTCTCTCCTTGGGTCCTTGAGTTGCTTAAGATTTCTAGGATCTCAACCAAAATGCGAGAATAAATATGATATGCATATGATAATCTATGTATAACATCCAAATTGAAAAATGAGATGTTACAAACCTACCCCCCTTAAGATGAATCTCGCCCTCGAGATTCGGGAAGATATACTCTGTCTTCGACTTCGTAAACTATCTCCTTGCGTTTAGAATCCGCATAACTCTTCTGCCTGGACAGGGCTATATCTCCCACGTGTCGAAGCACGACTTAGAGGCATAACCGCATTGAAAGCAATGTCGCAAGTAAGGTAATCTTCACACAACCCATGTATTACATAAGGGAAAGAGATACATAGTTGGCTTACAATCGCCACTTCACACAATTACATGAATAAAGCATTACATCATCCAGATACAATCAAGGTCCGACTACGGAACCAAAATAAAGAAGAACCCCAAATCGACATAAAGGTCCCCGATCGACCCCAACTGGGCTCCACTCTTGATCAACTAGAGCGAAACAACACAAAGGGCAAGATCTTCATCGAGCTCCTCCTTGAGCTTAGTTCGTCACACCTTTCGATAACATAGGCACCTGCAAAATGGTTTTGGAAGTATCTGGTGAGCCACGAGGACTCACAATCCCATTACCATGGGTATCAAGACTAGCAAAGCTTAATGGGAAAGGAAGGGGTAAAGTGGTGAGGTTGCAGAAGCGGCTAAGCATATATGGTGGCTAACATACGCAAATAAGAGCGAGAAGAGAACAAGCGGAACGGTCGTGAAGCTAGCAATGATCAAGAGGTGATCCTGAACACCTACTTACGTCAAACATAACCCAGAAACCGTGTTCACTTCCCGGACTCCGCCGAGAAGAGACCATCACGGCTACACACGCGGTTGATGCGTTTTAATTCGGATCTGGTGTCAAGTTGTCTACAACCGGACATTAACAAATTCCCATCTGCCACATAACCGCGGTCACGGCTCTCGAAAGTTTAAACCCTGCAGGGGTGTCCCAACTTAGCCCATGACAAGCTCTCGCGATCAACAAAGGAATAGACCTTCTCCCAGGAAGACCCGATCAGTCTCGGAATCCCGGTTTACAAGACATTTCGACAATGGTAAAACAAGACCAGCAAAGCCGCCCGATGCGCCGACAATCCCGATAGGAGCTGCACATATCTCGTTCTCAGGGCAACACCGGATGAGACTAGCTACGAGGAAAACCAGACTTCGAGTTTCCCCGAGGTGGCCCATGCAGTAGCTCGATTCGGACCAACACTTAGACAAGCACTGGCCCGGGGGGGCTAAAATAAAGATGACCCTTGGGTTGGCCGACCCAAGGGAAAGGGATAGGTGGTGGTGAGGCAAATGGTAAAACCAAGGTTGGGCCTTGCTGGACAAGTTTTATTCAAAGCGAACTATCAGGGGGGTCCCATAAATCACCCGACCGCGTAAGGAACGCAAAATCCGGGAACATAACACCGGTGTGACGGAAACTAGGGCGGCAAGAGTGGAACAAAACACCAGGCATAAGGCCGAGCCTTCCACCCTTTACCAAATATATATATGCATTAATATTATAAGAGATATTGTGATATCCCAACATAACCACATCCACCATGGAGAAATCTTCAACTTCACCGCAACTAGCAAGCGCTATAAGAGGGCTGAGCAAAGCGGTAACATAGGCAAACAACGGTTTGCATAGGAAAGGTGTCAAAGGTTAGAGGTTCATGGCAATATGGGATGGCTTGATAAACAGGTAATAGGTAGCACAGCATAGCGATAGAACGAAGCAACTAGCATAGCAATGATAGTAGTGAGATCCAGGGTAGCGGTCATCTTGCCTGAAATACCGCTAGGAAGAAGAACGAGTCCATGAAGAAGACAAACGGACGCAGTAGAACGAATCCTCACAATCGCAACATTACCGGGACTGAGAAGCAACACCGGAAAGAAACAAACATGGTAAACACACAAGCATAAATATGGCATGATGCACAATCAAGTATGATGCATGTCCGGTTTAATGAGGCATGGTATGGCAAAGTGCAACACACAATACTACAAGTTAAGTGGAGCTCAATATGCAACGAGTTGCATATTGACAAAACACCACATTCGAGTTATTTAGTTTGATCTCGTTTAGGTACACAACAATGTTAAATGTTGTTAAACATGTCAAGGGGTGTAACAAAAGTAAACTAAATATTTAGGCAAGTTTAAATGAGGCCGGAACAACAAACAATAATTCCGAAAAATCCTCATGTGCAATTTATGAATTTGCTACTGTTCTGCCCTAAAACATATTTTAAAGTTGTTAAACAGGAAAATAAAGTGGACCATGTTAAACTAGGCATTTTTCCACCCCATTTACATATATAGTTTATTTAAAATGGAGCTACGGTTATTTAGTTATGAATGAGCATGGCATTTAGCTAATTTTAAACAAACAACATTTTAAATATTTTAAACATGAATGAAAATGGCATATTATTAAACTACACAAAATTCTAAGCATTTTACATGTTCAAATCATTTTAATCCGATGCACGGTTTGTGAATTATTAATGCATGAACAAGGAGGGGTTTTTCTGCAAATCTGTAAATCACTGGATAAAGCTAAAATCGCAGTGCACAGAAAAAAATACATGGACCGAATCCGCTGGGCCAATAGTGCACAGGAGGGACTGGGGGCTGCTCACCCTTGGGCCTTGGCCCGTTCGGTGGATAGGGAAGGCAGGGCGACGGATCTGCTGGTGGGCCTTGGCGATTCTGACCAGTGGCGGCCGGTCAGCAGGGGACGACAAGTCATTGCTGCTGCTCGTTGTGGAGAAATGAGAGGACAGCGCCACGCGGCGGCTGGCGCGGCTGGGACTTAGCGGCCATAGCGACGGGATGGCGGGGACGGAGAGGGCCCTCCGGATCTGGCCTGAGATGGCAAGGACGAAGGTGAGATGGGGTCTCTTCGGGGCTGGGCCTCTCGGGTGGCCCTGCCTACTTGAGAGGTCGTCCGGACCTGCACAAAACGGCGACGACGACAGGGTCAGTCGGTCCGGCGAGCAGAAAAAAGGAGGAGGGGCGGCGTGGACCTGCTGCTAGTCCGAGACGAGCTGAGCAGAGGGGCGCTGGCGTTCCAGACGAGCAGGGACGCGGTCAACGGGGCTGGGCGCGCCTCGTTCGTCTTCGAAGCAGAGGAACCAGGGGCGCGGCATGGACGGGGTCAACGGTGCGGCAGCAGCTGCAGGGAAGGCCGGCGAGGTGGAGATGGGGCGGATCCGGCTGGCCGGCGCCGGATCCGGGCAACGACGGCGCGGACAGAGCTCAGGGACCGCCATGGCGTTTTCCTGCAGAGACACGGGAGAGAGAGAGGGAGCATGCTGTGAGAGAGAGAGGCAAGGGAGGAAGTAGAGAGAGAGAGAGCAAAGCGGCGGGGAAGGAGAAGCAGAGGGACGAGGGAGAGGCCTGGAGCGGTTGCTGGCTCTTGCGGGCACGGACGACGACGGCTGCGTGCGGCCGGACGCGTCCAGGACCAAGGGAGGAGTAGGCACGAGGCGCTGGATTGGGTGCTCGGGGTCGGAGAGAAGAGCTCGGGCTCCTGTTGGTGGGTGGAGGAAACGAGGAGAAGGGGATCCCGAGGAATAAGGGAATGTGGGTGGCGGCGGCTGCGGGATGTAATGGATGGATGGGACAGCCTAGGTCTAGGGTTGGACAGATATTTATATCAGATGAATTTAGGTTAGGGGATATCTGTCCCTACAATTTTGATCGGACGGTCGGGAAAAATAGACTAGGGAAGCTCAAATAAGAAAACGGTGATGTTTTGTAGACGTTAGGGGTTGATCCGGACCCAACGGTAATGAAAGCCCGGGTCGGGTTCGGGGAAGTTTTTGGACGCACGAGAGGGGTCTATGCGCTGTGCAAAGAGGATTAGGCGGTCACGGTCAAGAGGGGAGCGAACACCCAATTGGCCTGGAACGGTCAACGAAGGCAAAGCGGTCAAGAGGGAAGGTGATGAAGGCAAAGGGAGAAACGTCAACGACTAACGAATGAAAGTTTTAAAACATGACGGCAACAGAGTGCCAATGCAATGTAGATAATGACATGATGAAATGCAACAAACAAATAAATAACACACAACACCAACGAAATAACTGGAAGGCTCTGAAGCGTCGGTCTTGGGGCGTTACAGGGCTACCTTGAGTCTGTCGTGAATCAACTTAACTTTCTCTTCAAAGTCTTTGATTAAGTTTGGTCCGAACAACTGTCGATCTCCAACTTCATCCCATGATAATGGTGTCCTACACCTCCTTCCATACAAAGCTTCAAAAGGGGCCATCTTCAAACTGGCTTGACAACTCTTGTCATAGGAGAACTCTGCATACGGCAAATTGTCGTCCCAACTAGACCCCTAATCTAGCGCACAAGCTCTCTACATGTCCTCCGGAATCTAATTGACTCTCTCGGTCTGTCCATCTGTCTGTGGATGAAAGGTTGTACTAAACTCTAGCCCAGTACCCAAAGTTTCATGCAACTGATTCCAAAACTTTGAAGTGAACTGGGTTCCTCTATCTGATAGAATGGTCCTCGGAACTCCATGCAGACATATGATCCTTGTCATGTATATCTTTGCCAACTTAGCACTCATATAGGTGGTCTTTACCGGGGTGAAATGAGCTAATTTCGTCAAACGATCGACTACAACCCAGATAGAGTCATAGCCTAAACGAGTCCTAGGCAATCCAGTGATAAAATCCATGCCATTATCCCACTTCCATTCGGGTATTGGCAATGGCTGTAGCAATCCAGCTGGCTTCTGATGCTCTACCTTAACTCTCTGACATACATCACATACTGCTACATACTCCGCAATATCCTTCGTCATTCCTATCCACCAGAAACTTTCCTTCAAATACAGATACATCTTAGTGTTTTACAGCGAATCATGGGCCTCTTGCAGAATCAACTTCCTGATCTCGAGGTCATTAGGCACATATACGCGATCCTCAAACCATAAAGTGTCGTGCTCATCCTCATGAAATCCTTTAGCCTTTCCTTTGCTCATCCTTTCCATAATCTCGGCAATCTCCTTGTCAGTCTTCTAGGCTTCTCTGATTTTACCCATCAAAGTGGACTGAATTTCCAATGCTGCCACATAACCACTCGGAACTATCTCCAAACATAGCTCTCGGAGATCAACTGCTAAATCCTTAGGTAATCCTCCGGTCATGAGCGTGTTAACATAACTCTTGCGGCTCAACGCATCTGCTATGACATTTGCCTTTCCGGGATGATAGTGCAACTTCATATCATAATACTTGATGAGCTCCAACCATCTCCTTTGCCTGAGGTTCAACTCCTTCTGTGTGAAGATATATTTCAAACTCTTATGATCCGTGTATACTTCACAATGGTTTTCGATGAGAAAATGTCTCCATGTCTTCAGCGAATGCACTACGGCTGCTAACTCCAAATCATGTGTAGCATAATTCAGCTCATGAGGTTTAAGTTGTCGTGAGGCATATGAGACAACTCTTCCTTCCTGCATAAGCACTGCTCCAAGTCCTCGATGAGAAGCGTCGCAATATACTTGATAATCCTTGCATTGGTCTGGCAGAATCAGCACTGGAGCTGTAACCAAACGTTTCTTCAACTCCTGAAAACTGGCTTCACACTCCTCATTCCATTTAAACTTGGTGTCCTTCTTCAATAACTCTGTCACGGGCTTTGCAATCCTGGAGAAATTCTCAATGAACCTCCGATAATATCCTGCGAGTCCAAGAAAACTTCTGATCTCTCCAACTGATGTGGGTGCCACCCATTTAGTCACAGAAGCAACCTTGGTAGGGTCTACTGCTATTCCTTCTCCGAATATAACATGTCCGAGAAATCCAACTTCCTTTAACCAAAACTCACATTTGCTGAACTTGGCATACAACTGATGTTCTCTGAGCTTCTCAAGAACCAAACGCAAATGCTCCTTATGCTCCTCTTCATTCTTCGAGTAGACCAATATATCATCAATGAACACCACAACAAACTTATCCAAAAACTCCATAAACACCTTGTTCATCATGTTCATGAAATAGGCAGGCGCGTTAGTCAGATCAAATGACATAACGGTATACTCATATAGCCCGTACCTTGTGGTAAAAGCTGTCTTAGGTATATCCTGCTCTCGAATCTTCAACTGGTGATAACCCAATCGAAGATCAATCTTAGAGAAAACTTTAGCTCGTTGCAACTGGTCAAACAAATCATGGATCATCGGCAAAGGGTTCTTGATCGTCACCTCATTCAACGCGTGATAATCGACAACCATCCTTAAAGATCCATCCCTCTTTTTCACTAGAAGCACTGGGGCTCCCCAAGGTGTTGAACTTGGTCAAATGTAACCTTTCTCCAGTAACTCCTTAATCTGCTTCTTAATTTCTTCAAAATCTTGTGCGGGCATCCAATATGGTCTCTTTGATATTGGCCCGGTGCCTGGCAATAGCTCAATCAAAAACTCAATGTCTTGATTCGGTGGCATGCATGGTAACTCCTCCGGAAATACATCGGGGTAATCCTTCACCACTGGTACTTCCTCCTGTACAACTCCTGATAAGGACCTCACTTGAGTCCTCTTCGGCACATGACGGGATACATACTTGATCCTTCTTCCTTCTGGAGTGGTGAGAAATATCGATTTACTAGCACAATCAATGTTTCCTCCATACTTTGATAACCAATCCATACCTAATATTATATCCAATCCTTGTGACTCCAAAACTATTAGGTCCGAGGGAAACGCATGTCTGCCAATGGTCAGCGATAACCGATCACACCATCGGCTGGCCATATACTCTGCTTCTGGCGAGCTTACTAACATGGGTGACCTAAGGGCTAGGGTTGGAAATTTAAACTTGTCCACAAATCCCCTTGATATGTATGAATGTGATTCACCAGTATCAAAAAGAACAAGTGCGGGAAATGCATTAATCAAAAACTTACCGACAACTATGCGGGTCGATCCTCTATCTCCTCCACGCTGATGTGGTTCACCTGATCTTTGGTGAAGGGGTTGGGCTTCTTGGTAGAACCTCCATTGCCATTTCCATTCTTAGCGTCGGGACATTCATTGGCATAATGTCCAGTCTTCTGGCACTTAAAACAGGTAACGTGGCTCAAATCCCTCTTGGCTAGTGTTGAAGGGTTGGAGCGATTCTGGCTGCTGCTTCCTCCATTCCCGTTGCCATTCTTGGGGCCACCATGGTTATGCGAACTTGCTCCGTTGTGCGTGTGTCCTCCATGGTTGTGGGTATGTCCTCCTGAGTATGGGGAATAGCGGGGCTTCTGCTGAGCTCCTGAAGTGTACGTCCCCTGTCCATACTTCCTCTTGCGATTGTCAATCTGTTGTTGCTTGCCTTCAATCATAAGTGCCCTATCTACCAACTCCTGGTAGTTGTTGAATGTTGCCACCATCAACTACATGCTCAGCTCATCATTCAGCCCTTCCAGAAACTTCTCCTGCTTAGCGGCATCTGTAGCTACGTCATCAGGGGCATAGCATGCTAACTTGCTAAACTCATCCACATACTGGCCCACAGTACGTCCTCCTTGGCGCAAGCTGCTAAACTCACGCTTCTTCATGCTCATAGCTCCTGCTGAAACATGGGCAGTGCGGAAAGCCTGCTGAAACTGATCCCATGTAACAGTGTCAATGGGGTAAGTGGCTATGAAATTCTCCCACCATGATGTTGCGGGTCCATCTAGCTGATGTGTGGCGAAATGCACTCTCTCTGCATCTGTGCATCCTGCAGAATCAACTCTCTTCCAATCTTGCGGAGCCAATCATCTGCAACAATCGGCTCGGTGCTACTAGAGAACACCGGCGGATTCAACCTTAAGAAACGGGCTAGGTGATCAACAGGGGGTGGTGGTGGTGGGTTGTTGATGTTGTTGTCTTGGTTCTGATTCTGGACTAAAAGCTGCATCAAGGTATTCTGCTGCTGGATCAACTGAGTGATCTCCAGTGGGAAGGCAAATCCATTGCCACGTCTCAGAGGCATCTGATGGGTTTAGAAAGAGTGAGAAAACAAAATAGAATTGGGGTCTAAGAGAGATTCATTACCCATAATGCTCATGAGACAAACACAATCAATTTCACTTCAATCAATAGCACACAAGATCACACAAAGCGGTCTAACCTATAACTACAAACTCGATCATTGCAACTACTTGGAGGGAAAATACTACTAATTACAAGGGTGGTCGTCTAGAAATTTCATCAGAGGAAGACTCCATAATATCTGCTCCAGCTTCATCGACGTAGTCATCAGCACTATCAGGGTCGGAGTCGGTGTCATCGAGGATGATGTAGTCTCCTGGTTAGTTGTCCTTCTTTGGCACGGGGTCTCCCATGAACACTCCTAGCTTCTACGTCGGGTCTTCATTCTTCTCCAGTAGTATAGCAATCTCTTCCTCGTATCCATGGCGTGTGGACTTGATCTCCTCCTCCAGCTCGTTGTTTCTCCTCACCAGTTTCTTGATCTTTTTCATGTGGATAATTTGTTGGTTTTCCTGTCGACGAATATGATCTCCAATCTCTTGAATGTAAGCTGCAATTGATCCATCCCTCCTGGTGCGAACCATCCCCCATTTGTCATCTCGGCGGCCACATATCTGGTAAACGGTATTCTCCAGCTCCTTGTGATACACCTCAAATATGCGTCCAAAGGTGATATGTGCGGCCATGCTCTTTCCAATACTCCAGCTTGGTGCATCCAAGTAGAAATCAATAGCCTCCGTTGTTGGCGCAAAGGTCCTCCCAGGTATCCAGACTTTGATCTTCTAGGGCTCCTCTTCCTCTACAGATGTAGAGAAAGTCCCCGGGAAAAATCGATCTTTAAAAAAAACCTAGTTAGATCTAGGGTTTACCGAAATAAACCAACGAAAACCGGTCGGCGGCGGATCCGAAGCGGCGGGGGCGGCGGGCTAACGGCGTAGGCGGCGTGCGTCGGCGAGGCGGCGGCGGTCCGAGGGCGGCGTGGCTCGCTGGCGGGGCGAATGGCGGCGGCGGCTACAGCGGCGGGTGGCGCGGCTTGGGAGGCGATGGCTGCGGTGGCGGGCGGCGGAAGTGGCGGCGGGGGCGGCACTTATAAAGGCCGAGGGGGAGGGACGGCGGCTTGCGCGAGGGGGCGCGGACGCCGAGGCCGACCCAGACTCCGGTGGGAGTCCGGCGCTCGCACGGCTGGAGGGAGGCGGCAGCGCTAGTTGGGCTTGGCTTTGGCTCATTTGGGCCCTTGGCCCGATCAAGTAACTTTTTAAAATAATTTACCAAGAGAAAATCCTAAATAAATAGAAAAAATTCTAAAAATGCCAAAAATAATTTTCACCGTCTAAATAGAATATTTAGAACAAAGTGGACATTTTCCTGGCCTAAGAATGCAATTTTCGAAAACGCATTTTTTCTAATTCAAATAAAATAGCTAATAAAATACCAGAAAAATCATAATTTGATTTTAAAATTCTTTCTGCAATATTTCTCTTAATTTGAAGAAGTCATATTATCTTTTCTCATTTATTTTTAATATTGGAAATAATTGGAGGGAAATATAATAAAACCAAATTGATCCTTTTCTTCAAATTTGAAAATAAATTCAAATATGAATTTTGTGAAACCTCCAATCTCTCCATGGGTCCATGAGTTGCTTAAGATTTTTAGGATCTCAGCCAAAATAAAAGAATAAATATGATATGCATATGATAATCTATGTATAACATCCAAATTGAAAAATGGGATGTTACAGGTGAACAACCTAAGATGACTTATGCACATGGACCGAGGAAGTATGATATTTTGATTGTGACTAGGCCTCCCAAAGTAGGGTTATCATAGGACCACCTCATGGTAGGAGTATCATAAGGTCTTGTACAATGCAGGGTGTTCATGGAGATGGTAACATAAATAACTATTTTTTTCTTAAGCAATATTACTTATTTGTAGAGGATATACGCTTAATTAGACATCTCTCTTATAGATTAAAAAACAAGTGGATCTTCACTCCGTTTAATAAAAGCCACCTCCCTCCAACAGAGATAAGCAGGAGTGCTTAAGAAAATCTTTGTTTATTTACTATGCACCTTGCATTGTATGAGGCTGTCGGGGGAGTTACCCGCACTTAGACCCGACAGCTCAAGTATAAACCCGCCAAAGACCAGAAGGCCCAGGACATTGAGGAAACAACTTTGGTCGCCTCACTACGAGCTGGGAGCCTGCGCGGAACCCGGCCAGGACTATCAAGACCCGGCAAGGGAAGCAATATCGAGCAAGGGAAGTAAGATCAGGCAAGGGAAGTCAGACCCGGTGGAGGACAAACCCGGCCTGGGTTGATTGGTGCGGAACAGAATACGGGTGCCCTCATGGAGGTAGAACGTGGCCCAACACGGGGTGGCCCAGCAGGCCAGTTTTGGACCGTTCAAATAAGACCCAGGCTAGTGTTCGGCTTATAAAAGAAAAGAGATTAGTTGTAGTCCTACTAGGACTCTACATGTAAGCCGCCCCCTTTAACTTATATAAGGAGGGGCAAGAGACCCCAAGAGGGACATGTCAGGAGAGACAAACAAATTATTAGCTCTCGAGATAGAGGTAGCGAGACATCGCCCTTGTAATCGAGATCATCACCATCATCATCAATAGCAATCATGTAGGATGTAGGCTTTTACCTCCACCACGAGGGGCCGAACCTCGGTAAAACTCACGTCTCTCGATTCTGACCAAACCCGTTCAAGCAATCTCATAGCAACAATGACCTCACTCACACGAGGACATATGTCGTGACAAAACCATGACAAAGGCCTTATAATGATAATATGAACTACGATGGTACATCATACAAATAGACCTAGGTGCGCCTATGCGGTTCCCATGAGGCCAACAAGACTAATGATTCATGACCTAAAACAATCTTCTTTTTCAAACACTAACATTAATACTCTCCGATGTATTCTTGGTGGAGCTTGCAGCCCAAAGCTGGTGCTCCTATAATGCGCATAAAGTCCATGCAACTGGCGCTCACTGCCGCACATGGTGGGCCGGCCTAGGAACACGCAGAGTATTTGTAGCGCGGAAAACCTCCCAAAAAGTTTGCTCCTCTCAGGATTCGAGCTCACACTCGCGTCGCTTCGATACTGTCCATGTTGCCTAACCACTTGACCTACTAGGAGCTATTGAATGAACACAACGTGAAGAGTTTAAAATATAGACGCGTTATTTCTTGCACATGCATCTCAGAAAAAAGTGACTTTTTTAAGGAAAAAATACGAACAAAATAAAAAAACTTGAATTAGGAAAAAGTTCATGTGTTAAAAAAACAGGAATTATAAAAAGTTCATCGATTTAAAAAAATCAAAAAATTGAAAAAAGTTCAATGATTTTAAAAAATGGTTATCCATTTTCAAAAGAATTTTACAAATTTGAATAACAGTTCATCGATTCTGGAAAAGGTCCATCAATTTAAAAAATAAAAGAACAGTTCATCGATTCCAAAAAAATTCATGAAATTTCAAAAAATATTAATGATTCTTGAAAAATGTTCATTGGTTTTCAAAAAAGTACATCGTTTAAAAAAATAAGTTCATGGATTTTCAAAAAAAAGTTCTCAAATTCGAAAAAGTTCATCAATTTTTGAAAAGAAATGACAAATTCGTAAAACAGTTCATCAGTTTCAGAAAATTTCATTGATTCTAAAAAGAAGTATTGGATTTTGAAAAGGTTCACAAAAATAATAAAATTAAAAAATAACAAATGAAAAGAAATGAAAAAAGGAAAAATGAAAAGGATAAGAAAGAGGAAAAAGAAGAAAGATAGAAGTAATCAGAACATGCGAGGTGACCTCGGTGGATACTCAAGTGCGGGGACATGGATTTGAACCCGCGCCCTAGCGATTAAGTGTGCCACACCATAACCACCGCGACACTCGTTGTTCTGCGATCAAGTACATTTTCTTACCATTTTTCTTTCTATTTTTATTTTTCTTTTTCTAATTCGATAAAAAAAGTTCACCAGATTTCATGAACAAGTTTTCAACTTTAATGAACTTTTCCAAAATTTGATAAACTATTTTTCAAATTTGATGAACTTTTTTCCAAATTCATTGAACATTTTTTCAAATCCGATGACCTTTTTCTCAAATCTGATGAACTTTTTCAAATTTGATGAACATTTTACAAATCTGATGAACTTTTTTTCAAATCCGGTGAACTTTTTCAAACCTGATGAACTTTTTTCATTTTTTGTGTTCAAAATTGATGAACTATAGAATTCAGAAATTCGTGAACTGTTTTTCAAATTCGTAAATTTTCAGATTCATGTGTTTTTCAGTTTTGTGAACGAAAGGACGAACAGCAAAAAAACTAACGAACGAAGGAAGGAAACGTGAGCGAGCGATCGAAGAAAGGAAGATGTGAGCGCGCTAGCTGGGCCGGCCCATGCGAGGCTGCTGCGCGAGCGCCCGCTAAGCGAACGGGCACATAAGGCGCCGAAGAGGAGGTCTTTTTAGGAATTGCCGCCGAAAATTGGGCAGATCAAACAAAAGAAAATAGCTTGTGGGCAGTTGTTTGAAGGCCCAGGAGTAGATGAATAGGGTACAAAATCTTGGGAGCTAGACGCGCCACGGTCTTTTGGGCTTTTCTATAGCTCCGCAATGCATGCGCTAATAAGGAGTCCCATCAAATTAAACCCATCAGATCCTAAAAAAAATTAAATCCATCTATTCTTAAAGAAATAAAATCAAATTAAACCCATCTAATTAATGACGCGCATATGGACGTAGAGGGGTTGATAATCGATAGAGATAGGTATCAGTATATCTTCCAGTCACGAAAGTGAAGACCGTATACATACTCAAACCGTGTTTGAAACTAGATTGACAAGACATCCGCACACATGTGTCTTCCCTACGATAACGATTGAAAAGGAAATCATGGTGTCAATTTCGTGGTTAATTATCAACAAGAGCGGCGGTGTCAATGTCAGCTTTTGTGGTTCGCTAATTGACACTAGTAAAATTGCACGTGCAGACGCACGTATCCGATTAATGCACCAAGAATAGGCCGTTTTACAAATAATAATGCGCACAAATACTTCATGGGGTAAATTATCATTTGTCGTAACATGTTTTCATCTAGAAGGGACGATTGTCAACAGTTCTTCGCGCTATTTCATACTTTGTTAAAACACATTATTTGCTTGTTCATAACTTCCATGTTATACTAAATTCTAGTTAGATTCTCGATCTGAGCCTTCAAAATCCATCTCTTTGTGTAGGGCGTGATAACATTCTCTAGCTGAAGATATTGTTAGAACATGTTCCACAGAATTTGTCTTGTGAGTATTGTTAGAACTATGTGACAATAAAGGCAGATAACATACTTGTTCAAGTAAACATCTGCAGTATATCCAAATCATTGTACAAATATGATAAATTATTCATGAGTCATCACATATGGGTGAAGTTTCTTCCAGCCTACAAAGCATACATAGGACAACACCATCAAGTATTCTCAAACTTCTTATGATACCTGTAGTATGACAACACATGTAGTATTAGAACACAAAGGGGAAATGTCCTCTGGGTGGCGGTACACTTGCATATTATGTAGTGAGAATTCATAAAAATGTAAAGAAGGCATATCTCTGCAGAATTCATGAAAACGTCTTTCATTTGGTATCGTAGAACTTTTTTGCTTTTATAATGTCTACAGGTGCACCTCGGATTAAAAAGATCAGAGTGCACAAAAATGACATATCACTGACTAAACGGGTGGCTAAATCCCAAGCTCTCTGTAGAAGTGGAATGTGGAATTTGACCCAGAGTAGCTTTACATTGCAGAGACTATCAGTTAGTAAAGCACACTAAACATAAGAACTAAATGACTTGGGTCCAACAAACACCAACAGCATTTACTTGCTCCAAGAATGATGATAGATGTGAATTATGTGAAAGAACACAGATAACCATGTAAAGTATATTGTCAATACATGAAACATCTTGCATTTTCTTGGAAAAGGACACACGAACTTTTATCATGTCAGGAAACCTTCAACCGACAACAGAAGTTTGTCATAATACAGATTAATCCCAAGAGAAAATATACTAAAGAATAAATTTATCAGCATAACGCAAGGAAAATATTTCCAGACTTGCGTATATAGCAGCATTGAGCATAATAATAAGAAAATGATCCAGAAGTTCAGATGGAGAGAAAAACACAGCGTTCTGGAGTGTAGACACCAAAAAGCATCTCCGGATGAAGTGGTACTTATTTAGGCTCATTTCTGCAAGACTCAATAGGAGAAAACGGATCTTGCGAATTTCTTCTATATGTCGCCTCTCTACAGATATAGTAAAGGCTTAGAAGGCATACAATGCCAATGATCTTAGGGAGTCCACAGAGTATTGGTAATAGTTTCCCATCAGTCTCAAAATATTGTATTAGAAACAAATAAAGTTCTGTTTGTACTTTGTAACTTGAATGTGCCCAAATATGTGGGTTCAGACAAATTTGTGAAAGAGCATATTTCAATAGAACTTCGGACATACCTGAAATAGAAGATACATTAGTAATATACACAAGTCCAAGCAAGAGAGATATAGAGATCACCAAGTTTGTAAAAAAATTCAACATGTACTTCAGTGCTGAAAGAATCTTAAAATTTAGTAGCTGCGGTGAAACAGATTTGAGAAAGAAACCTAAAATGTATGATGTATCAGAAGAGGAAGAAATACAGAGATACTGCCGACACAATAATTATGTCCTGCAGCAAGCACCGCGGGCATCACTTTGTACCGCCCGTGATGGTTGCCTCAAGCTTGCTCTTGTCAACACTATCAAGTACATAAGACACATTGAACAAAGTCCTATTATTGCTAGCCTGGAAGAAGACAAGAACGCAATATTCAATTCTCTGGTTCGAGTAATTGGCCAAAAGAAGATAACATGATGTTCAGAGGCTAATTCGTACCTCCGCGTTCAAGACAAAAATCATCTTTGATGAAATACCATCCCTTGCATCCTAAATTCCCAAAGGATGAAAAACTGCAATTATGAAGGAATGATGACACAATTCTTAGGGTAGCAGCAATAATGAAACCTTTTGATATGTGGTAAAATAAGTAGTAAGAAAGAACATGTAATGTGCCTCGGCATTTTACAAAGTGTGGTACAATCTCTCTGTTTCATATGACAACAAATCTGTTCAGCTATAAATATGGAGATGCTTTCAAGACACTCCATTGGCTCAATTTTCTTCAAATGCTTGGCAATAACCACCCTGGTTTATCCATTCCAACCTTAACCCCACATCCTGCAAGTGAACTACTTTATCAAGACAATGAAGAGTATTTTGAATTATAAGCAGCCATCTAGAGCTTGCGCTATTATAATTCTCTTACTTGAAAATTATCTATGCTTATCTATTTGTAGAAAGGAATTAGAATAGCGTGTTTGATTAAAAATTGCATAGCACATTTTTTTCCAATTCCGGAGTGTTATTTCTTGCAATCTTGAAAATGCTTCTATTGCACATTAACAACATTGAACAATTCGTCATAAAAACTGCAAAATTCAAAAGAGAACCGTTCGTTTCCAAACAATCCTACACTGAAAAAATGCACACTGTCGACTTGTTTCCAAACCATACAGGGTAACATGAACATTTCAATTAAAAAGTTACCACACCTGTCTCATTTGAAAATTTATCTCTTGATTCAATACCACCATCGAGGCACCCAAAATTTGTACCGAATACTTTTTAGTACCTACGAATAATGTAAACATAATCTTGCTAGAGAGTTTGAGGGCTTAGTGCGAGATCTCAAATTCCACAATACCTAGCCCTGAACCTAGTAAAGAGGGGACAAAGTAGGGCATGGCACACTCAGAACCTCCTCCCTTACACCACACGTACATTTTTAAAGAAAGCATGCATGTGAAATATAGAAGGGCGTGTATGTTTTAAGGGCAGAACTGGCACCGCAAGTTTGATTCAAGCTTGCTGAAAATGCGGCATGTCTTGCAAATAAACCATTGGGAGATAGGATTAACCCGTCAATATTGGACGTGCAGAAAATGTTGTTTTGAATACATCACCAAAATATTTACAATGATTAAGCTATGCATCCGAGGCAATAGTTTTTGTCAGTGACACATTTTCAGCACTAAAACAATGGTTATTCCTTCCAACTATGCTTAATCTAGTGCCGATAATAGGTTTAGCACATGCAATTTGGAGTCTCAGCAAAATCATCTCATAGCCACCAACACAATAAATATATTACCTCAGTTCAGCTAGCTAGTAATTGTCCTTGATACCATGATATTGCAATGCCTCCTAGTGTTCCCAATAAATATGAGCAGAATAAATCTACAAAGAATATCATAGGAACTTAGAAACCTGAGTGTTGTAGATATGGCATGAGTTGTGGGAACATCTTGTGCTGACAGGGTAGTAGATAAGCACGTATATAATGAAAGTACAATCTAGGCATGCATGTGTGTGAAAGCCTCTACAACAGGAAATGCCATCTAATGATTTAGACATGATCTGATTAAAGAAGCAAAGATTCAAAGTTAGCAGTTGATACAAAATGTGCTGAAAAAGAAATTATTTGAGAGAAACTATTCAGCAATGAGCCTGATGCACCTTATTAGATGAAAAGAAACTACATCATATACCCTGGTAAATTTGAGAAGAGAGATATTGATAAGCTCTGTAGATCTTACCAGAGATTGGAAAGTAATCAATTGCAGTAGCATTGCATAAGAGATAGTGCACTGATCTCTTCAGAAGCTTTCGTTCTTATTTACACCACCAGGATCTAACAATCTGGTCGGTAGCTGGTTTTGCATATGTGATATTTTCTCAATTGTTGAAACACAGCAATCTTGGTTCTGGTTCGAAGGGGTCAGTCTAAATAACTTTGGCCGTCAAGTCTCAACCAGTTTGTTTATAATCGTGGGGACGATGAAACTTGCAACCTGCGGTTCAGCAAGGATAAAATTTGCTTTTTACTCAAAAGATCAATTGTTTTCATCTTCACTATTATAGGAACAATGTTCGAACGAGGAGGTGGGGTGGAGGATTTGCATTATCATAATCTAAAGCGTACATCGGTGTGGCAGCAGAATAATTGGAAGTCATGGATCTACGATAATACAAATCCACCTTCAGTACAATGTAGTCCACCAGAATGTGGTCCACCGTAGAAAGCCCAAACTTACTGAGGCAAATCGTCTAAAGGAAAATGAAACTCACCATGGGATGGACGTTCCTCACCATCTGCCGACCTACAGCAAGGGAGGAGTGAGTAGATGGCGGCGTGTTCGTACTTGTGGTGCACCCGACTCGGTGGCGAGCAGTTCCGTCAAGCACGGTGATGAATGATACCGACTGCGGTGGTGACCATCTGGCTAGGACCACGCACGGCAGGCCAAGACATTGAAGCCCTCATCCACCTGACAACATAACAAATAAAGATTTCAGTTCAGTTTTCGATCTCGACAGGTGAGTATGACACTTGCATTAACACTTGAACAACAACTATTTGTTTAATGTAAGGAAAACACACTTTGCTTCTGTAACCATATCACTGAATACAGTCTCTTGAAAAGAAAAAACAAGCAAAAAATACAGTAACTTCACAGCCGTAGCCATAAGAGATGTCACAGCATAACAAAATCTCCTCTTTAAGAAGCTTGTAAACTGTAATCTGAATGTGCAACTGAGAGTAAATTAACTAAACGAACTTACCTTTGCCATGAAGGTTATGATAACAGATGGAAGCCAGGAGCGGGATGACATTGGCGTGCGTGATGATTAGGTGTAGCCCTCGACCTCGGCGAGCAGCGACAAGCACCCTCTTGCGTCCTAGCAATGGATCCCCACCATCACGTTGCTCTCCGAGATCCTCGCCTCGTCCTTGGCTACGGAGGCGGCGAAGCGCGGCGGGCGGCTCCGTGGCGACTGCAGCGAAGGGCTCGGCTGCGGGAGAGGCGGCGAAGAAGCGCGCGGAGCAGCTCCTGCGGCTAACGGCGCTTGCGCCGGCTGAGAGAAACGACGGGCGGCGAAGGAGCGGAGGAGGAGGAGGAGGTCGTGCGGCGAGAGGAGGGCTTCGGCGAGAGAGGTCGTCTTTGTCGTGCGAGTAGCGGTTGTTTTTTTAACGGCGGGCAGATTAGCGATCGATGGATTGCGGTGGCTTAATGCGTGGTTTGCAGTGTTAAACACAGAAGGATTATGGGCCGTTAGATTTTGACGATGAATGGGTGTGATTGTTTGGATCTGCCCCTCTCTTTCTCTTATAGTGGTAGTAGATGTAGGTACACATATATCGACTTTGTGCAACCCAAGCCTTGTTGCCACACACTGCGCAAGTGGCTGCAAAACAGGGAAAATCTGAAACCTAGCGGTGGCACGGGAAAGTATATGTGGGTGCAAGCGACGATGCATACAGCTGCATGTCGCGATCTCGCTTTGATTTCGTCTTTTTTACTTACAGCGTGTTGATCGAATTAACTAGGCCACAACTAATTATGTTGAGATGCAACCGAGGCGGACTAACGGACAATACCATAATACAAAATACTACCGAGTATAAGCAAAGTAAATGTGTAAATTGTGAACTGCTTGATGAGTTTAATTTAGACGAAGCGGGATGCCCGCTTGTCCGCTTGCATTGCATCCTTAAATTCATACGTACGTATTACGTGAGTGTGCCTCTCGTCGAGAAAATCTTGACAGGACAAACCAGAAAACATCACATATCAGACAGGATACAGAGTTGCTAGCTAGATACTCTATCCTGGAATATGGCTTCGTAATTTAGCGAGCCAGCTGGCTGAAGGACGAAAGGAAGAGCACATTGTTCGGTCATTATCCACTGATGATCTCGTTCTTCTCCGAGAAGCTTTGAAACGTGCGATCTGAGGAGGTTGCCTCGCCTCCAAGGCGAAGTGCGTACCCTTGGCTGACTGGCTCCACACGGCACAGCCAGAGCAGCTACTTTTTTTTGAAATGTTAATGCCCACACGTGTGGGCATTAGCCAACTCACCCACACGTCTTCATCACCGTCCAGTAACTTATGCACGAATCTTGGCATGAATTAGCTGATTTTGTATGCCATGTAGTACAAATCACGTGTGTGTGGTGTGTGAGAGAGGTCGCCCACACATCCGTTTTATCACACTGAGGGACCGGTGTGTGGGCGTTCAGCAGTTCGCGCCACACGCCACTTTGCACGCACACACAAGGGCTAGTGTGTGGGCATTTGCCATCTCGTCCACACGTCCGTATCCTCTCCCACGCCCAAACTGCTAGTTGCCATGTGTTTTCGCAGCGCACATGACAACTGCCCCTAGTGTGCTTTATAAGCACGTAGCAACTCTCTTTTTTTTACCCAAGTTGCCATGTGTTTTTGCAGGTTACACGGCAATTGCCTAGTGTGCACGTAAGAAGATGGCAACTCTCTTTTTACCGAGTTGCCATGTGTTTTTGCATGGTACATGGCAACTGCCCCAACGTGCACGTACATGGCAACTACCCTAACGTGCACGTAAGCAGATGGCAACTCTTCCTTTTTACATGGCAGCTGCCCTAGCATGCTTGTGAGCACATGTCAACTTTCTCAACTGCCTAGTGTTAATATGTGGCAACTCTTAAAGTTATGAAATCATGGCAACTACATTAGATCAGACCATACATGGCAACTGCAGTTGTCCGACATGGCAACTGTAGTTCAGCGACATGGCAACTGCAGTTAAACGAACATGGACGAGGGTCTGGACCATGGCAACTACGGGCTCGCGGTGGGCGTCACGCGTGGCGTGCGGGACCAGGAGGGTATGAGGCCTGACATATGGGCGTGTGGGCGTTATCAACTTCGCCCACACGCACGCGTGTGAGAGGTTTCGGGGGGGGGGGGGGGGAAGAGGTATGTGGGCATTAGCTTTTTTGCCCACACATAGGTATGTGGGCTGGTTGATGTACATGTCACACGAGGCGTGTGGCACAACTATCCGATACACCACACGTGTGGCAGTTATCGGGACCCTTTTTTTTAGGAGGGAGGAGAAAAACTCCTGGCCTCTGCATCAATCGATACCTACAACAGTTTTATTAAAAAGCAGGGACACAACTACTGGCCGCTGAAAATTATCTGCTCTGGGGTATCATCGATCGACTAACCGTGGCCCCACGGCACGGCATCGAGTTGAGGCTAATTTACATGGAGCTAGCACAAGGAAGGAAAAGCCCCGGCAGCGCCCGACCTGAGAAGAAGAAACCAACAAACGGTCAAGGGAACAGAAGAAATGCCAACAGATATCTGCCGACCCGTCCGTCCTCAGGCGCAGGGGTAAGCTTCTGGTTAATCGCAAAAATGCTAGACGTATAAAGATTTGTAAAAGTCTGTAAACTGTTTCCATCTAACAACCAATCACAAACCTCTCCCCCCTGATTTTCAGGGGGTGGGCCGCCCCGCGCACCTGTTAGCCAATGAAAACAAACCGACCCTGTAAAAGCCTGTAAACTGTTTATACGTGTAGCATTGCCGGGTTAATCGTGCCGCGGCTCCGAGCCCCTCGGGTTACAACTTACAACTACGTATGGTCGCCCACCGTGCTACTTGTATAGCCACGCTACTGGTAGCTCCAAGGAGCCTTGTTCCACGGGCGCATTACCATGCACAGTGTCCCTTCTTGGCTGCTAATCAAGCCTCTCCAAGCCGTAGCTGCCAAGCTCTAGTGGCCGGGACGTACTTCTACGTACAACAGCCTAGCTGCTGGCTCCATTACGTGTGCAGGCCATTGCTGCCTACACGCTTCATAGAACAGAGGGTCACAATATATATTAGTACGCGTATATCAGCTCAATCTGTATACATACACACTGTTGTTCATGACCGGTTGATTGGTTAAACTCGTGGGAATCCCAGCTCTGAATCGTCGCGATCCATCGGCGCCATTTTTTCTCGGGCATATAGCACCCTCACGTGCTTTTCCGTTTTTCAACCCCATTTATTCCACGCGAGAACCTGCAGCCTCGCGCGCGTCTCTGTCACCTATGGCTAGGCAGCTGCGTGGCTACCGATAAGATTTCATTGGCGTAGCACCGATCAAAATTTGTCAACAAAATCCCTATTAGGTGACTAGATCAATATTTGCAGTTGGCAAACAAAAGATGCCACGTAATGTGTTCAGCATAAGCTAATACTCGTTCCTGATCATGTCATGTTATTCAGTCAATACATAGATTTGTTTGGCACGACAACAATCGTAGTTACTAAGAGCATGGCTAATAGTGTAGCCTGGCTATACGAAACTAACATGTCATCTATTTTTTTTTTTTTTGAAAGAACTAACATGTCATCTATAGTCGACATCTATAGTCAACATCTATAGTTACTCATAATTATAGATAGTATTTTTCTACCTTTTCTCTTTTTCCGTATGTATATCTATTGTATTTGCCTAGAAGCTAATGCATATGCAAGGCTCTTCCTTAAGAGCTGACTCCCTTTATTTTTTCATATCTTTCTTCTATACATAGACAAAAAAAGCCACGTAAGCGGCGCATTTTCAATTCTGAGCTCGTGCTCATATGCACCTGGTGAAGAGTAAATTCAAAAATAATACTAGAAAAATTTCACAGGAAAATAAAAGCCAAATTAGATCGAAACTATGCATAAACAGTAAACTTTTTCACAGGCCTAAAATTTGTCTTTTTTGCTGAGAGCTACTCAAAAATCCAAATGTTCTGAAATTTGGCACGTACATCACACACTCGGGCATCTTTCTCCACAAAAATTTTCAAAATTTTGATTTTATTTACTATTTTTAACGATTTTTTCACTCCCAGACCCATCTGAGCCTTAAAGCCAAAACGCCTCACTCAGTAAGCCGACTATAAATCTATCATTTAACTTGCTCTAATGCACCAGCTTAGCACATGTCAATATATATTACCAGTAAATATTATGGCTTTGTGCATCGCTTGAGGCAGAGGATGGGGGTATCCTCTTTTTCAAAAAAAAAAATACTAATAGGTTAGGATCGTCATGTGGCATGCTTGTTCCTGGCTCCCGACAATTAACATATGTGGTGATCGAGCGGTACGGTACTAATCCTCGACCCCGTATGCTACTTCTCTAGTGAACTGCTCTCTCCGTCCCTAATATAAGAGTGTTTTTTACATTACACTAGTGTCAAAATGCTCTTATATTATGAGACGGAGAAAATATTATTTAACTTTGTTTTGGAAGAATGGACTATTATTTAACTAGGTCTGTATACGTACATCTTGCCGGTGATATGTCCAAGGCCCCGTCTATCAGTTGGCATATCAGCAGTGATATGGTCTATGTGAAACTGTAGAAATGAAATTTGCGTCGACCGTAAGACGATTCAAGATCCTTCTATGATTCTGCATAGATCATGTGCTTTGCTAAACTCTTGGTCTATATAGAAAAAAAATCAGAAAAGACAAAGGAAACTGACATGAGGGGTAAAGTTGCTCGAACAAGTTACAAGTGAAGTTTTGAACGCAACTAGAGGTGTGGACTGAATCCTTCATTCCTTGGGCAAACCAGAATGGTTGCCGGTGACGGGAGAGAGCATGTTCGGATTGGTGCACGAGTAAAGAAGATACCGAGCAGTATAAGACTGTAAGGGCACTATTATTCATCCTGGTCATGTGGGAACTATGGAAGCACCGCAATGCCATAGTCTTCGACGGAGCCACGCCATCCAAGGACTACGTCATCCTTAGGATCGGCAAGGAAGGACACGCATGGAAGCAAGCGGGACTACTTAAAGACGATATGAATGACTTCTTTCGAGATGTGGAAGCGTGGGCTAGATCAATAGATTAGTTTATAGTTAGAGTAAAGAAGATATCGGACTCTTTACCCCCATCCTCTTCTTTTATAATATAGTACGCACAGTCGTGCATATTCGAGAAACAAAAAAGGGGTTGGTTCCCCGAAGTTCTTAAGATTACAAGTGGATGATGAACAGGAGGATTCTAGGGATCCTATCTTGATGCCATCCGAGCGGCTGCCAAAAAATGAGGATCTGCATCTTGTTGTTTCTTTAGAGCGATTTTATCTTTGGTCAAGTCGTGTTTTTCATTTTCTTTTAGTTCTACCTGCAGTTTGGTTGTTGCTACCCCTTCCTTATTATATGATGTAAGGTTGTAAGTGTTTAATTACATGAAAGTTGGATAAAAATGATTAAATAATACATATGTGTTTGGAGTGTGAGTGTAAAGGGCATGCGTCCACGCTCTCCAGATCGCCGACTATCTGTAGTTTTTGTCTGTAGTTAGTCTTGTATTGAAGAGTATGGCATTCTGGAGAACGAGCTTCATGGAACTCTTTTTCTAATAATATCATATTATCTTGAGTTTCATAAAGAAAAACATTCTACACATTCTTTTTTTCAAGGCAAGTGACTTCACAAACTGCTCAATTTTGCCCTCTAGGACCAGGCTAATGAATAAAACAGGCTTGGATACGCCCCTCTACCATATCTAGAGAAATAGACATATGGATGTATTTTACATGTGAATAAAGTCCGATGATGAAATACATTATGTTGAGTGGTGCACAAAAAAGACAAATCCGTGGATATTATAGTAGCGAATGGTGTGTACTGTTCACCATTTTCAAAATCATGATTTTTTTATTTTTATTGTAGTTGTCTTTTATAATTTATATTATCTTCAAAATGTATAAACCTGTATTATACAAGACATGGGTATCGTTATTTTCTCACCTTCACAGATGATTTGAGCAGATATGGGTATATCTACTTAATGAAATATAAGTCTGAAACATTTGAAAAGTTTCAGAGTGAAGTAGAAATCATCGTAACAAGAAAATATAGTTTCTACGATCTGATCGTGGAGGAGAATATTTGAGTTACGAGTTTGGTCTTCATTTAAAACAATGCGGAATAGTTTCGCAACTCACGCCACCCGGAACACCACAGCGTAATGGTGTGTCCGAACGTCGTAGTCGTAGTTTACTAGATATGGTGCGATCCATGATGTCTCTTACTGATTTAACGCTATCGTTTTGGGGTTATGCTTTAGAGACGGCTGCATTCACGTTAAATAGGGCACCATCAAAATCCGTTGAGATGACGCCTTATGAACTGTGGTTTGGCAAGAAATCAAAGTTGTCATTTCTTAAAGTTTGGGGCTGCGATGCTTATGTGAAACAGCTTCAACCTGATAAGCTCGAACCCAAATCAGAGAAATGTGTCTTCATAGGATACCAAAGAAGACTGTTGGGTACACCTTCTATCACAGATCTGAAGGCAAGACATTTGTTGCTAAATTTGGATCCTTTCTAGAGAAGGAGTTTTTCTCAAAAGAAGTGAGTGGGAGGAAAGTAGAACTTGATGAGGTAACTGTACCTGCTCCCTTATTGGGAAGTAGTTTATCACAGAAACCGGTTCCTGTGACGCCTACACCAATTAGTGAGGAAGCTAATGATATTGATTATGAAACTTCAGATCAAATTACTACCAAACCTCGTAGGTCAACCAGAGTAAGATCTGCACCAGAGTGGTATGGTAATCCTATTCTGGAGGTCATGTTCCTTGACCATGGCGAACCTACGAATTATGAGGAAGCGATGATGAGCCCAGATTCTGCAAAATGGCTTGAGGCCATGAAATCTGAGATGGGATCCATGTATGAGAACAAAGTGTGGATTTTGGTTGACTTGCCCGATGATCGACAAGCCATCAAGAATAAATGGATCTTCACGAAGAAGACTGACGCTGACGGTAATGTTACAGTCTACAAAGCTCAACTTGTTGCGAAAGGTTTTCGACAAGTTCAAGGGGTTGACTACGATGAGACTTTCTCACCCGTAGCGATGCTTAAGTCTGTCCGAATCATGTTAGCAATTGCCGCATTTTATGATTATGAAATTTGGCAAATGGATCTGCATTCCTGAATGGATTTCTGGAAGAAGAGTTGTATATGATGCAACCAGAATGTGCAAGCTCCAACGATCCATTTATGGACTGGTGCAAGCCTCTCGGAGTTGGAATAAACGCTTTGATAGTGTGATCAAAGCATATGGTTTTATACAGACTTTTGGAGAAGCATGTATTTATAAGAAAGTGAGTGGGAGCTCTTTAGAATTTCTAATACTATATGTGGATGACATATTGTTGATTGGAAATGATATAGAATTTGTGGATAACTTAAAAGGATACTTGAATAAGAGTTTTTCAATGAAAGACCTCGGTGAAGTTGCTTACATATTAGGCATCAAGATCTATAGAGATAGATCAAGATGTTTAATTGGACTTTCACAAAGCACATACCTTGACAAAGTTTAGAAAAAAGTTCAAAATGGATCAAGCAAAGAAAGGGTTCTTGCTTGTGTTACAAGGTGTGAAGTTGAGTCAGACTCAATGCCCGACCACTTCAGAAGATAGAGAGAAAATGAAAAATGTTCCCTATGCTTCAGCCATAGGCTCTATCATGTATGCAATGCTGTGTACCAGACCTGATGTGTGCCTTGCTATTAGTTTAGCAGGGAGGTACCAAATTAATCCAGGAGTGGATCACTGGACAGCGGTCAAGAACATCTTGAAGCACCTGAAGAGGACTAAGGATATGTTTCTCGTTTATGGAAGTGACAAAGAGCTCGCCATAAATGGTTACGTCGATGCAAGATTTGACACTGATCCGGACGATTCTAAATCACAAACCGAATACATGTTTATATTGAATGGTGGAGCTGTCAGTTGGTGCAATTCTAAACAAAGCGTCATGGCGGGATCTATATGTGAAGCGGAGTACATAGCTGCTTCGGAAGCAGCAAATGAAGGAGTCTAGATGAAGGAGTTCATATCCTATCTAGGTGTCATACCTAGTGCATCGGGTCCAATGAATTTTTTTTGTGACAATACTGGTGCAATTGCCTTGGCAAAGGAATCCAGATTTCAGAAGAGAACCAAGCACATCAAGAGACGCTTCAATTCCATCCGTGACCAAGTCCAGGTGGGATACATAGAGATTAGCAAGATACATACGAATCTTAATGTTGCAGACCCGTTGACTAGGACTCTCTCACAAGTAAAACATGATCAACACCAAGACTCCATGGGTGTTAGAATCATTACTTTGTAATCTAGATTATTAACTCTAGTGCAAGTGGGAGACTGAAGGAAATATGCCCTAGAGGCAATAATAAAGTTATTATTTATTTCCTTATTTCATGATAAAAGTTTATTATTCATGCTAGAATTGTATTAACCAAAAACATAATACATGTGTAAATACATAGACAAATAGTGTCACTAGTATGCCTCTACTTGACTAGCTTGTTGAATCAAAGATGGTTAAGTTTCCTAGCCATAGACATGAGTTGTCATTTGATTAACGGGATCACATCATTAAAGAATGATGTGATTGACTTGACTCATTCCGTTAGCTTATCACTTGAACGTTTAGTATGTTGCTATTGCTTTCTTCATGACTTATACATGTTCCTATGACTATGAGATTATGCAACTCCCGAATACCGGAGGAACACTTTGTGTGCTAGCAAACGTCACAACGTAACTGGGTGATTATAAAGGTGCTCTACATGTGTCTTCGATGGTACTTGTTGAGTTGGCATAGATCGAGATTAGGATTTGTCACTCCGATTGTCGGAGAGGTATCTCTGGGCCCTCCCGGTAATGCACATTGCTACCTCTTGAGCACTGCGTTGGATTTCCCCGAAGAGGAGAGGATGATGCAGCAAAGTAGCGTAAGTATTTCCCTCAGTTTTTGGGAACCAAGGTATCAATCCAGTAGGAGCCCACGCACAAGTCCCTCGTACCTACACAAAACGATAGCTACTCGCAACCAACGCGATTAGGGGTTGTCAATCCCTTTACGGTCACTTACGAGAGTGAGATCTGATAGAGATGATAAATAATATTTTTGGTAATTTTGATAGATAGATGCAAGGTGAAAAGTAAAAGGCAAAGTAAAAGCAAAGCAAGTAAATAAAAAGCGATAGAGATTGATATGATGAGAATAGACCCGGGGGCCATAGGTTTCACTAGTGGCTTCTCTCAAGAGCATAAATATTCTACGGTGGGTGAACAAATTACTGTTGAGCAATTGACAGAATTGAGCATAGTTATGAGCATATCTAGGCAATGATCATGTATATAGGCATCACGTCCAAGACAAGTAGATCAAAGCGATTACGCATCTACTACTATTACTCCACTCATCGACCACTATCCAAGCATGCATCTAGAGTATTAAGTTAAAAACAGAGTAACGCCTTAAGCAAGATGACATGATGTAGAGGATAAATTCATGCAATATGATAAAAACCATCTTGTTATCCTCGATGGCAACAATACAATCGTGCCTTGCAACCCTTTACATCCTTTGGGTAAGGACACCGCAAGATTGAACCCTAAGCTAAGCACTTCTCCCATTGCAAGAACTACCAATCTAGTTGGCCAAACCAAAAAGGATAATTTGAAGAGACTTGCAAAGATAACTCAATCATACATCAAAGAATTCAGAGAAGAATCAAATATTTTCCATAGATAAGCTGGATCATAAACCCACAATTCATCGGTCTCAACAAACACACCACAAAAAGAAGATTACGTCGAATAGATCTCCACAAGAGAGGGGGAGAACATTGTATTGAGATCGAAAAAGAGAGAAGAAGCCATCTAGCTACTAGCTATGGACCCGAAGGTCTGAAGTAAACTACTCACACTTCATCGGAGGGGCTATGGTGTTGATGTAGAAGCCCTCCGTGGTGGATACCCCCTCCGGCCGAGCTCCGGAACAGGCCCCAAGACGGGATCTCGTGGATACAGAAGGTTGCGGCGGTGGAATTAGGTTTTTGGCTCCTTTTCTGATCGTTCGGGGATACGTGGGTATATATAGGAGGAAGGAGTACGTCGGTGGAGCAACAGGGGGCCCATGAGGTAGGGGGCGTGTCGTGGTTCTAAGTCTGACAGTAGAAGTAGGGGTAGGTTAAGGAGAGGCGATGTCCTAGCTATGGAGCAGTTGTGGAGACAAAGGATGTCTGAGTTCAGGCCCTTCCGGAAGAAGTAACAGCCCCTCGTCTGAGCCCCGAGGCGGTCGAGTGGATTATGAGTATGAGTATTACAGAGTCTGAACCCTTCTACTGTGGAGGGGGTGGCTTATATAGAGTCTTGGGACCCCAGCCAGCCCACATAATGGAGGGATTAAAGTACATTAAGCTAGGGGGTTCTTGTAACGCCCTCATAAAATGCCTTAACTATCATTAAGTCTATTCAATAGCACACCGTTATGCGGTGGAGTGTCTTGACCTTCGGTGGTCGAGTGAGTCTTCATGGTCGAGTGAGTCCTCCATGGTCGAGTCCTTCGATCTGGTCGAGTGGATTCCTCTTTGGTCGTTGGAAGATGATCTCTTCTACGAGTACCCTTGGGTAGGGCGTTTAGGTCGAGCCTATGACCCTACCCTAGGTACATGAATCCATCATTAGCCCCGAATGGATTGAGGCTTGAGTGAAGGAGGAGTTGAAGTTGTTTCGATTGCTTTTGCATTACAGCAGCGTGTCGTCTCGGATCAAGATCTTCTTTGTTGATAACAAGAAACCTTCCTTGATCGGCTTGATCCATTCTTGTTCTTTAGTCAGTGACTATTTCGCTATACCGAGTAACAAATCGCGAAGAATCTCGCGCAGACAGACCGATCCGTCGCTGCGGATCTCGCGGATCTGAAATTTGGGGACAGCAAACGGAACAGATCGGCGCTTGGATGGGGCGTAATAGGCGCCTCGATTTTGGCGCCGCTTTCTCCGCCACGATCGTCGCGCCGTGCGGCCGCCGGGATATGATTAGATCGCTTGGGTCCACATGTCATCCACTCGGAAGAGATGCTATAAATGTAACTCCGGAGGCTCGTGCACGATATCCTGTTCTTTCTCCCCATTCTCTCCGTCTCGCTCTCCACCTCCATTGCTGCTCTTTTGCCATATCTCTCCTTGCGCATTCCGCGGCCATGGGCAAAGAGAAGACGACGATGCTGGAGCGTCGCGAAGAAAGCGTCGGCGGCGGAGAAAAGCGCCGCGGCTGAGAAAGCGAAGGAAGATCCACCGTCATGGCGGTTCCTCGTCGAGATCAAGCTGCCAAAGGCTGGGTCGAGGGGATGGATCGGTCGACGATCGTGAGAGAAGGATCTCCTTGATATGGCCAACGATGGTTTGATTCCTCACAACGCCGCAAGACTTCTGGCGAGTGGCAGCCTCAACCGTAAGAGGGTGAGTGTGTGCTTTTGGCCACCCATGTCGACCGAGGTTTTCGTTGCCACCGAGTGTATTCTTCCGAGGTTTTCTGAATTTCTTTGGAGCTCAGCTTCACCATTTCACACCAAACTCCATTGCATACCTTGCTGCGTTTGTATCTATGTGTGAAAACTTCACAGGATGTCGACCGACTGGGGCTTGTTCAAGTACATCTTCACATGTCGCTCTCGGTCGTGAAGAAAGCAAATCCCGTGACGAGAAGACCTGTAGTCCAGATGTGTGGTGGTTTAGGAGTCCAGTTGAGGAACAAAAGCACTTTCCCAGCTATGCATTTTCTGAGTCGGTTAGGGGTTGGCAGTCGACCTGGTTTTATTGCCGGAACGAGGCGACGCCGGGGCAGTCGACCGGTCTCCCAGAATTCTCCATGAGTCGAGTGAACAAGCCCTCCTCCCTGAAGGTTGTTCCTGAAGAAAGAGCTGAAGTGAAGATGCTGATGGACCGAGTGGTGCAGCTGGTTAGGGACGGTGTGAGTGGCATGGACCTTCTGGAGGTTTTTCTTCGGAGGCGAATCCAGCCCCTTCAGTTCGGAGCCCTTGTATGTGGTTGTATTGCGGCGAAGGCGAGACTCGCGTCCACCGGAGGCGATCGGCGATGCTGTTGTGGAAAGATGGATGACTTGATCACGGAAACAAGGACAACCCTCGCGGATCCCGGAGGATTTCTCCGCTGACCGCAACAATGTTCCGACATAAGGTACACTTGCTCTATTTTCATTGCATGTATGTCGAGTGTGCTACGTAATTTGGTCGTTGAACTCGCTTTGATATCTCCAGGCCCTCACAGAGCTGTACTCAATGCCCATGGCGCCTGAGTTCCGGCGAAGAAGGGAAGCGGTGGAGGTGAGAGCCGGGAAGAGTGGAATTCAGATGGCAGAGAGGCGGCGGCGGCGGCGATGATGATGGCGAGGACGACGAGGACGACGAGGATGAAGAGGAGGAAGTCGCACCACCGCGCTTGGAAAGGCGGTCAAAGCTTGTGCATGACCCTTCGGCTGAACGCGGTAAGGGGGTCGCGACTGCCTCGCAGTCGACCAAACGCCCTCGGACCGCTTCTCCGGTGCCGACTGAGAAGGCGCCGAAGCAACCAAAGGTAGTTCCGCCGAGGACGACCAAGCCTTTGCCAAAAATGAAGGTGTCCATCCCCACCATCTCAGGGTAAACACATTGCTTAAGTCTTCTTGCTTCAAACAAATTTTGCCTCTGATTGATATATGAATTGGTCGACTGATTCTTTGGACTTTCAGTGCTGCGACTTCTGAAACCTCTGCTAAGGCTGACGACTATGAGATGGAAGACGCCGCCACTTCAAATTTTGGTATTATATCCTTAATTCTTGTTTTAGTCGAGTGGCTCAAGATTTCGACTTTAACTTTTTACGAAGCTCCGGTGATAACATCATCACTCTCCCGATGGCGATGATGAGGATGAGGAGCCTTGAAGGCTAGGAGGAACAGGAAGGCAACATTGGCAGAGAAACCCAAGGAGCAACGGCACCCGAGACCATCATGACGGAAGGGGAGGCGGCACTCGACATACCGCGTGACCTTCGCGGTGCCGTGACCGATGCTCGACCCACTTCGTCGAGTCTGGACAACCTTCGATCTTCACCACGCACCACGTCCGGAGGATCAAGGCGATGCTGCTAAGGAGGCGATCCGTCAGCGAGGATCATGATGGAGCGGTGAAGATCGCTCGATGCGAGCCAAGCAGCTTACGATGCCAGCTACGCCCTTGAGCAATGTTGGTCGATCGACCACCACATGCTCTGTTAGGATATGCTATCGAAACTTTTCTTTCTGAAATTTATAGCAATAGCAATCACCCAGTGGGTGTGTCGATAACAACTCCGTGTTGGCGGGGCACGCTGAGTGCACCCGTGGGTGTAATCCCCAAGGCTAAGGTCATTCACTGGCGATCGGTTTAAACTTCATAAGTAAATTTGATCATTACTCGAATGAAACGAATGTGTTTACGAGACCCGGTGGGTGCTGCTGAGTGCACCCATCGGGTGTAATCCCGAGGCTGTGATCGATTGCTGGCGATTGATTACTGATCAAGGATTTCGTCGTGATCGACACATTTTTTTTTTTTTTTTGTTGGTCGATGGTCGATCTGCCTTAGGCTTACTAAGAATGGAACTGGTCGATTGGTCGACTCTCGCTCTTTCTTGGTCGGTGGTCGACTATGTCTTGAAATAAGACCAGTGGGGGCACGCTGAGTGCACCCACTCGGTGTAGTCCCCGAGACTACGGTTGAATGCTTGCATTCGACTGTAGTCTTAGAAACGCATCATTTTTCTTGATTCACTCGGAGGTGGATTATCTCTGATATTTTCGCAATCGACTCTTCGCAGAAATCTTGTGATCTTGCGGCACGCTATACTGAACTGGAGCAGAAGCATATTCAGCTCGAATTGGACTTGAAACTGGTGCAAGAGAATCTGACGAAGGCTAAGGAGGAGACCAAAGGTATGTTTGGTGAGATTTCGACGACTCTGTCCTCCTCCCACTTGCTTCAAGTTTGACTTTGCTGCGATTTACAGGCAAGGTGAGGGAGGCTCAAAGGAAGAAGGAGCTTGAGCTGTCTGAGAAGATCAAGCTTGCTGATGAAAAGCTGGCCTCTGTTGCCAAGCTCGAACAGGATAACGCCGATCTGAAGACTGCTCTGGCCGCTGCCGGCAAGGATGCTGAGCGAATGAAGTCTGACAAGAAGAACCTGACCGATAAGATCCTCCAACTGGCTGGGAAGAAGAATGAGCTGGAAAGCTTCCTGAGCGGTCTTGCTAAGAAATTGTTCCTTAAGCTCGAAGGTAACCTTCTCCACTCGACCAACCTTCCCAACTGTTATGTTTCCCTTCGACTGTTTTCCCGACTCGGGGTTTTGTCTTTGCAGAGTTCTGCCGCAACTTCGAAGAAGAAACCAGCCACCGGAGCGAACCTTGACCTGTCAACTCCCCGTGAACGATGAAACTGCCATGAACATCTTCCATTGGAGTCCAGCGTTGCGCTGTTGTGGATTACCTCGCAAGGATGAAGGTGGCTACGCCCCGCATCGACTCGGCGCTCGCCCATCGAGACACTCCAAAATGACCTTGAGTCATTGATGGGTCGATCGAACGCCGCCCCGACCGAGTGCAAGAGTGGAAGAAATCTTGACCCGGTGCGGTGCGGACGTTGCCCTATGTCCTGCGCGAGTCCATTGCAAGGAAGCTCGAGAAGATAAGTTGGCGGCTCTCCGAGTGGCCAATACCAAGAAGCACGACTTGTAACCTTCATGGAGACTTTCATCGCTGCTGCCACGCGAATTGCGGACGGGATTGATCTTGACGAGTTCGTTGCTCCATCCAGCCCTCCACGGGAGGGTAAAAACTTTCTTTGACCTTAAATTTGCCTCGGTATGCCGAGTGGAGTTGTAACCGACAAAACCTTAACAGGCTTGGTGCCTGAGCACTCTCGGTTATTTTAGGTATCGACCTAAATTTGGATTGAATGTTTGGGTATGATTGCTCTTGGCTTGAATTGCTCTTTGCAGGTCAACAGCGGGATGCTGACTGCAGTCGACTTATTCCTTAGGCGAGCACGGAGCTGCAGCTAAGCCTCCGAGTGAAAGCATGGCTTATCACTCGGTAGGATTTAAATAACTTAGGCGAGCGCTGGGCTGCAGCTAAGCCCCCGAGTGGGAGTTTTGCTCTCCACTCGGTAGGATTTCCTTTATCTTAGGCGAGCGCTGGGCTGCTGCTAAGCCCCCGAGTGGGAGGTTTGCTCTCCACTCGGTAGGATTTCTTTATCTTAGGCGAGCAGGGCTGCAGCTAAGCCTCCAGTGGGAGGTTTGCTCTCCATTCGGTAGGATTTCTTTTATCTTAGGCGAGCACTGGGCTGCAGCTAAGCCCCCGAGTGGGAGGTTTGCTCTCCACTCGGTAGGATTTCTTTTATCTTAGGCGAGCACTGGGCTGCAGCTAAGCCCCAGTGGGAGGTTTGCTCTCCACTCGGTAGGATTTCTTTTATCTTAGGCGAGCATCGGGCTGCAGCTAAGCCCCAGTGGGAGGTTTGCTCTCCGCTCGGTAGGATTTCATGATCGACACGTTGTATTTGTGTCAAGCTCGGAGAAGAGGGTCATGATCGACACGTTGTATTTGTGTCGAAGCTCGGAGAAGAGGGTCATGATCGGCCTGCACCTCGCTTTCCTTGAATATACTTCATACTTAGGCGAGTCCTTGGACTGCAGCTAAGCCTCAGTGAAAGTCGGCTTACCACTCGGTAGGATTTTTAATAACTTAGGCGAGCACTGGGCTGCAGCTAAGCCCCCGAGTGGAAGTCTGGCTTACCACTCGGTAGGATTTGTAAAACACTTAGGCGAGCACTGGGCTGCAGCTAAGCCCCCGAGTGGAAGTCTGGCTTACCACTCGGTAGGATTTGTAAAACACTTAGGCGAGCACTGGGCTGCAGCTAAGCCCCCGAGTGGAAGTCTGGCTTACCACTCGGTAGGATTTGTAAAACACTTAGGCGAGCCTTTGGGCTGCAGCTAAGCCCCAGTGGAAGTCGGCTTACCACTCGGTGGGATTTGTAAAACACTTAGGCGAGCATCGGGCTGCAGCTAAGCCCCAGTGGAAGTCGGCTTACCACTCGGTGGGATTTGTAAAACACTTAGGCGAGCACTGGGCTGCAGCTAAGCCCCGAGTGGAAGTCGGCACCACTCGGTGGGATTTGTAAAACACTTAGGCGAGCACCGAGCTGCAGCTAAGCCTCCGAGTGGAAGTCGGCTTACCACTCGGTGGGATTTTAATAACTTAGGCGGAACGGATTCGCGACTAAGCCACCTTTGGGGAGGTGAAAATTGTACTTGACTCAAAGTAAAAAGTGACAAAAATTATGAAGGAATTATGACACTATTGCTTCAAAACGCTACAAGAGTGCTTTATTACAATTCTTCCGAGTGAAAAACTTTAAGTGTAAAACGGGCGGAGTAGATCCGCATTCCAAGCTCGGGGCTCATCGATATCGTGTTCGACATTGTAGAGACGATATGCCCCATTGTGGAGAACCTTGGTGACGATAAAGGGACCTTCCCAGGAGGGAGCAAGCTTATGTTGCTTCGCTGATCCACCGAAGGACCAGATCCCCTTCTGGAAGGCTCGACCTCTCACATTTACGGCGTCTGGCGGCGCAAGTCTTCTGGTAAATGGTCGGCGGATCAAAGCCATTTCCTTTCCTCTTCCAGAGGTCGATTGCATCTGACGCGCTTGCTCAGCTTCTGCTTCATTATAAAGTTCAATTCGTGGAGCATCGTGAAGGAGATCACTCGGTAAAACTGCTTCTGCCCCATAGACCGGGAAAAAGGAGTTCTCCCGGTCGACCGATTAGGCGTGGTCCGCAGACCCCAAAGCGAAGGAAGTTAAATCGACCCAAGCACCAGCCGCATGCTTGAGATCTCGCATCAAGCGGGCTTCGGACCCTTGAGGATCAATCCATTGGCTCGTTACGCCTGTCCATTCGATCGTGGATGGGCAATCAAGCGTAGTCGACTCGTATGCCTTGGGAGTTGCGAAACCCTTGAATTCTTCGAGTCAAAATTCGACCCATTATGCGTGATAATATCGTGCGGGACTCCATATCGAGCGTCAACTTTACGATGAAGGAAACAGCAGATACCAGCGTCAAGTTTTTGATCGGCTTAGCCTCAATCCACTTGGTGAACTTGTCGATTGCTACCGGTACATGCGTGAAGCCGCTCCGACCCGTTCGCAAGGGACCGATCATGTCCAACCCCATCTTGCAAAAGGCCGACGAGCGGAATGGTCTTCAAGGCGACGCGGGCTTGTGTGACATATTAGAGTAGAACCGACATCCTTCGCACTTATCCACTATTTCTTTCGCCATCTCATTTGCTCTTGGCGGTAAAATCCTGCTCGGTATGCTTTGGCTACAATGGTCCGAGAGGACGCATGGTGACCACAGGTCCCCGAGTGGATATCATTGAGTATGACTCGACCTTCTTCAGGTGTTATGCATTTTTGTCCGACTCCTGTTGGGCTTTCTCTGTATAACTGCCCATTGATAACGGTAAAGGCTTTGGATAGCCTTGTGGTCGTGGGTTCGAGCCCCACGGTGGGCGCCAACTGTCGTGGTTCTAAGTCTGACAGTAGAAGTAGGGGTAGGTTAAGGAGAGGCGATGTCCTAGCTATGGAGCAGTTGTGGAGACAAAGGATGTACGAGTTCAGCCCTTCCGGAAGAAGTAACAGCCCACGTCTCTGAGCCCCGAGGCGGTCGAGTGGATTATGAGTATGAGTATTACAGTCGAACCCTTCTACTGTGGAGGGTGGCTTATATAGAGTCGCCAGACCCCAGCCAGCCCACATAATGGAGGGATTAAAGTACATTAAGCTAGGGGGTTCTTGTGCGCCCTCATAAGGTGCCTTAACTATCATTAAGTCTATTCAATAGCACACCGTTATGCAGGTGGAGTGTCTTCGACCTTACGGTGGTCGAGTGAGTCTTCATGGTCGAGTGAGTCCTCCATGGTCGAGTCCTTCCACAGTCGAGTGGATTCCTCTTTGGTCGACTGGAAGATGATCTCTTCTACGAGTACCCTTGGGTAGGACGTTTAGGTCAGGCCTATGACCCTACCCTAGGTACATGAATCCATCATTTGACACCTTCATGACCAAGTCGACCACTGCAGGGACCTCAACTTCAGTCGAGTCTGTGGCACTCTTGGGTTGTGGGACTTCCTCTGTGTAAGGATCTTCCTTGACTGACGGAATGTGTATATGTTCCAAAAACACGCCACTCGGAATGGCTTCCCTCTTGGACCCTATCTTCGCCAGGTCATCTGCAGCCTGATTTTTCAGTCGGGGGATGTGATGGAGTTCCAACCCCTCAAACTTCTTTTCCGGCTTCCTCATTTGCATTGCAATATCCGGTCATAGCCGGGCTTCTCACGCCCCACTCCTTCATCACTTGATTGACTACTAAATCTGAGTCGCCATAAACCATCGAGTGACGGACGCCGAGTGAGATGGCCATGCGCAATCCATATAAGAGGGCCTCGTACTCTGCCTCATTGTTGGAGGAATCAAAGTGAATCTGGAGCACATACTTAAGCTTATCTCCTCTGGGGGAAACCAGAACAACCCCAGCACCAGAACCATTCAGCATCTTGGAGCCGTCAAAGAACATGGTCCAATGCTCGAGTGAACTTCAGTCGGTTCTTTGTTATTCGATCCACTCGGCAAGGAAATCTGCTATAGCACAGGACTTAATGGCTTTCTTTGCCTCGAATTTGATATCAAGGGAAGAAGTTCAATCGCCCACTTTGCCACTCGACCGGTTGCGTCTCGTTATGTAAGATCTCTCGATAAAGGGCGTCGGCGACGATCGTGACATGAGTGATCGGAGAAATAGTGAGCAACCTTCTTCGTGGTCATGTATATGCCATACACAAGCTTCGATAATGAGGGTATCTCTGCTTGGATGGAGTCAAAACTTGAGACAGATAATACACCGGCGTTGAACTTTGAAGGCCTTTCCTTCCTCTTCCGCTCGACCGTAAGCCTGAATCGACAACTTGTCCGGTGGCTGCAATGTAAAGCAACAGAGGCTCTTTGCTGATTGGAGCAGCAAGCACCGGCTGGGTGGAGAGCGAGCTTTTAGCTCGGCAAACGCTGCATCAGCTTCCGAGTCCACTCGAACTTGTCGGCCTTCTTCATCGATCGGTAAAGAGGTAATGCCTTTTCACCGAGTCGTGAGATGAATCGACTTAAAGCGGCCAAGCATCCGAGAAGCTTCGGGCGTCGTGCACTCGCGCAGGCGTTTCATTCGGAGAATAGTGCCGATCTTCTCGGGTTAGCGTCGATTCCTCGTTCGAAGCGCGAAAACCGAGTAGTTTCCACGGGAACCCCGAATGTGCACTTTGACGGATTGAGCTTGATATCGCACCGTCGGAGGTTGGCAAATGTTTGGCGAGGTCGCGAGCAGGTCGGAACCTTTTCGCGACTTAACGGCGATATCATCCATATCGCTTCCACATTCCGGTGATCCGAGTGAGCGGACACTTCGAATCATTCGCATAAATGTGGCTCCGGCATTCTTGAGGCGAATGGCATGGTGATATAGCGAAGCACCGAATGGAGTGATGAAAGCTGTTTTATTTCGTCGGGTCCATCTGACGGATCGATGATACCCGGAATATGCATCTAGAAAAGACAATCTCTCACACCCCGCGGTCGAGTCGACAATTTGATCGATGCGGGGGAGAGGAAAATGATCCTTCGGGCAGGCCCGATTAATGTGCTTAAAATCAATGCACATGCGGAGGGAGTTATCCTTCTTGGGGACCATGACAACATTGGCGAGCCACTCGGAGTGGTAAATCTCTCGGATAAATCCTGCTGTCAACAGTCGAGCCACTTCTTCACCAATAGCCTTTCTCTTCCGGGACGGCGGACCGCCAAGATGCTCTTTCACTGGTTTCGCTGATTTGTCGACTCGAAGGCGATGCTCAGCCAGTTCCCTGGGAACACCTGGCATGTCAGCTGGCTTCCATGCAAAAATGTCCCAGTTCTCACGGAGGAACTGGATGAGCGCTTCTTCCTATTTCGAGTCGAGTGTTGCCGATATGTGAGTCGGAGCTGCATCGGGATCGGTCGGGTGAATATGGACGGGCTTTGTCTCACCGCACGACTTGAATGCGATTCCGTGGCTGGCCTCTTAGACTTTAGCAAATCACTCGGATCTGCGTTTTGCATATACTCTTGAATTCGATCACGACACTTGGGAGTCGGCAATCTTTGAGCCCTTCGGAAGCACTCTTACGCCTTCTTCCTATCGCGGTGACAAAGTGATCACTCCTTTGGGTCTGGCATTTTCAGTTTGAGGTACACGTAGCATGGTCGAGCCATGAATCGTGCATAGGCGGCCTCCCAAAATGGCATGATATGCACTCTGAAAATCTACAACCTCAAAGGTCAACTTTTCTTTGCGGAAGTGCTTGGAATCACCAAAAACCACGTCAAGGGCTATTTGGCCGAGTGAGTTGGCCTTCTTCCCCGGTATGACTCCGTGGAAACTCATATTGCTGGCGCTCAATCGGGACATCGGAATGCCCATCCCTTTCAATGTATCTCGCATCTGACAAATTCAGCCCACTACCGCCATCCATCAACACTTTTGTCAGTCGAGTGCCTTCGACAACTGGATCGACCACCAGCGCTTGCCGCCCAGGGGTGGCAATGTGAGTCGGGTGATCAGACTGGTCGAATGTGATGGGTGTCTGGGACCATTTCACATAACTTGGCTTAACTGGGGCAACCATATTCACCTCTCGATTGATGACTTTGATCGACTTTTGCTTTCCACATCTGCGAAGATCATCGAGTGGAGTTGACATGCGGTATTCCTCCTCACCGTCCTCTTTATCTCCGGCCTTGTCGGCTCCTTCTCCTTGTCCTTAGACTGTTTGCCTCAAACCTTTGGATCAGGAGTCGATAATTGGCGTGTGGTGTGCTTTGGGTAAATAATGTTGCCCTCTTCATCTTTCTTCGTGTGAATATGGCATGGCATATCCAACACGTCATTTCCTTCTTTATCTTTCACTTTCTTCGATTCAGGATCCTTTGGGTTTCCCCTTGAACTTCCCTTGAGTGACGGCGGGGCCTCTCCAGAGCTCTTGGCTCGGCTTTGCGCTTTTGCTTCCGATGGAATTACCCTTCTCCGATGACTCGGCTTGTACTTGCCGCCGAGTCGGTCTTCTTCCTCGCCGTTAGGCGTGTTGCTAACAATCTCCATCATTCGACTCAAGGTCATGTCCCGGTTCGACCGAACTTGAGACTCAATTCTCTGTTTTGACCCGTCCTTGAAGGCATAAACCGCACGATGGTCGACACATTTTCCACGAGATTGTGCAAGGTAATCCACCTCTGAATATACTCTCGGAGAGTTTCATTGGTCTTCGCACACAAACTTGCAGCTCTGTCAAACCAGCCGGTCGCTTGCAAGTCCCTTCAAAAGTCTGACGAACACTGGGACAAATCCTCCCAAGTATATATCTTTGTGAGGTAATTGACTCAGCCATGCTCGCTGAACCTTCTAACATGAGGGCAAATGTTTCATGGCCACCTCATCATTCCCACCACCAATCTGAACAGCCACTCGGTAATCCTCGAGCCAAGTTTCAGCTTAGATTCCCAGTGAACTTGCATACTCCTGTTGCTAATCTGAAATTGGGGGATCATCTGCGGCTCGATAGCCTGCTAAAACATTACGGACCGGAGACATGCACTGATCATTGCTGGTGGGTGCATCCTCTCGAGTCCTCCTCGATGGGCCTGTTCGGTCGACCAGGCCTTGCACGATAATGGACCGCGATCAAAGCTGGTTCCACTGGGTCGACCGGAACTCTTCATCTATCTTGAATCTATCTTCGTCGTCTTGTCGCCGAGGCGTATGACCCTTCCCTCGGGGGAAAGGGCACTCGGCGCCTATCATCTCGGTCGAATCGGTCCCCAAGCTGCTCCCGCCGGTTGTCGCGTCCTTCCCGCCGCGGAGGCGATCTGGGCTGTGAGCCGATCGATAAAGTGTTCGCAGCGACGGATCGATCGTGAATCTGCTGCGCGATCGCGACACGGCTGAGTTCGGTCACCGCTGCTCGGAGTAAATCTACGATCTGCTGCAAACCTCTTCCACTTCATTTGGGGACGGCTGGATGGACTCTGCTATGCGAGTTGCAGCTGCTAAATTCTGAATAGGCGTGCGGTATACCTGAGTCGGCGGGAAGAGCCGACGTCGACTGGATTCGGGGAGCCGTTGCGCGCTGGTCGTCGAGTGCTCGCTGAAGATTCTCCAGCGAGTGCGTTCAGCCACGCTGGCCATGGCGTGCTTCCTCAAGGCACGAGCCTCGGGGTTTCTCCGACGATGGGAGTATGTAGCGCATCCATGTTCTGCGACGAAGATCCTCTCTCAGTAGAGTCGAGTGTCTCGGGCTGGTACTCCTCGTGTTCATGCACAGGTCACCTCCTCGGCGGCTCCACCGCCGCGGGCTAAAGGGAGGACTGCGAGGGCCGTCGACCATGAGAATCTCCGCCCCGGATCACTGCTATCACATTCGATGCGCTCTCTCACGGAGCCGGTCGACAGGTCGAACAGGCCGTAGAGGGATTCATCGGGCTCGATAGCCGCGACTTGGGCGGTGGCTGTCTGGCGAGCCACCGCATGCTTCACCCACCGCTGAAGCCTAGACCGACCAGAGCGCTTGCGCTGGTGGGAGACTGGGCGGGTGACTGAAAAAGGAGTCGACCGATACGGAGTCGACGGTTGCCGCAGCAAAACGCCGCGAACACACGCGCGAAAGTGCGTCGCCCCGCGGACGGGGAGCGCCTCGACGTCAAGAGGGGCCTCCTGGAGCCATGCGGAGTCGTCGGCGACAAAAGTGAGAGCACCGAGACGGATCTCGTGCCCTGCGCTCAAAACTCCAGAAGTCATCGTGATGAAGGTACTCGGAAGTACAGCAACTCCTCCACAAATCGCTAGAACACCTGCCCCACGGTGGGCGCCAACTGTCGTGGTTCTAAGTCTGACAGTAGAAGTAGGGGTAGGTTAAGGAGAGGCGATGTCCTAGCTATGGAGCAGTTGTGGAGACAAAGGATGTACTGAGTTCAGCCCTTCCGGAAGAAGTAACAGCCCCACGTCTCGGAGCCCCGAGGCGGTCGAGTGGATTATGAGTATGAGTATTTGCAGTCTGAACCCTTCTACTGTGGAGGGGGTGGCTTATATAGAGTGCGCCAGACCCCAGCCAGCCCACATAATGGAGGGATTAAAGTACATTAAGCTAGGGGGTTCTTGTAACGCCCTCATAAGGTGCCTTAACTATCATTAAGTCTATTCAATAGCACACCGTTCTTGCAGTGGAGTGTCTTGACCTTCGGTGGTCGAGTGAGTCTTCATGGTCGAGTGAGTCCTCCATGGTCGAGTCCTTCCACCGGTCGAGTGGATTCCTCTTTGGTCGACTGGAAGATGATCTCTTCTACGAGTACCCTTGGGTAGGACGTTTAGGTCAGGCCTATGACCCTACCCTAGGTACATGAATCCATCAGGGCGTGCCCAGGGGGCGCGCCCTCCACCCTCGTGACCGCCTCTGGCACTTCTTGGAGTAGGATCCAAGTCTCCTGGATCACGTTCGGTGAGAAAATCACGTTCCCGAAGGTTTCATTCCGTTTGGACTCTGTTGGATATTCTGTTCTTCGAAACACTGAAATAGGCAAAAAAACAGCAATTCTGGGCTGGGCCTCCGGTTAATAGGTTAGTCCCAAAAATAATATAAAAGTGGAAAATAAAGCCCAATATAGTCCAGAACAGTAGATAAAGTAGCATCGAGCAATCAAAAATTATAGATATGTTGGAGACGTATCAGGCATCCCCAAGCTTAATTCTCGCTCGTCACGAGTAGGTAAATGATAAAAAGAATTTTTGATGCGGAGTGATACTTTGGCATAATTTCAATGTAAATCTTCTTAATTGTGCTATGAATATTCAGATCCAAAAGATTCAAGACAAAAGTTCATATTGACATAAAAATAATAATACTTCAAGCATACTAATCAAAGCAATCATGTCTTCTCAAAATAACATGGCCAAAGAAAGTTATCCCTACAAAATCATATAGTCTGGCTATGCTCCATCTTCCCCACATAAAATATTTAAATCATGCACAACCACGATGACAAGCCACGCAATTGTTTCATACTTATGACATTCTCAAAACTTTTTCAACCTTCACGCAATACATGAGCGTGAGCCATGGATATAGCACTATGTGGAATAGAATGGTGGTTGTGGAGAAGACAAAAAGAGGGAAGATAGTCTCACATCGACTAGGCATATCAACGGGCTATGGAGATGCCCATCAATAGATATGAGTGTGAGTGAGTAGGGATTGCCATGCAACGGATGCACTAGAGCTATAAATATATGAAAGCTCTACAAAAGGAACTAAGTGAGTGTGCATCCAACTTGCTTGCTGACGAAGACCTAGGGCATTTTGAGGAAGCCCATCATTGGAATATACAAGCCAAGTTCTATTATGAAAAATTCCCACTAATATATGAAAGTAACAAAATGACAGACTCTCTATCATGAAGATCTTGGTGCTACTTTGAACCACAAGTGTGGTAAAAGGATAGTAGCATTGTCCCTTCTCTCTTTTTCTCTCATTTTGTTTGTTTGGGCCTTTCTCTTTTTTTGGCCCCCCTTTTTTTATTCTCGTCTGGAGTCTCATCCCGACTTATGGGGGAATCATAGCCTCCATTATCCTTTCCTCACTTGGGACAATGCTCTAATAATGATGATCATCACACTTTTATTTTTCTTACAACTCAACAATTACAACTCGATACTTAGAACAAAGTATGACTCTATATGAATGCCTCCGGCGGTGTACCGGGATATGCAATGATTCATGAGTGACATGTATGAAAGAATTATGAACGGTGGCCTTGCCACAAATACGATGTCAACTACATGATCATGCTAGCAATATGACAATGATGGAGCGTGTCATAATAAACGGAATGGTGGAAAGTTGCATGGCAATATATCTTGGAATTGCTATGGAAATGCCATGATAGGTAGGTATGGTGGCTGTTTTGAGGAAGGTATACGGTGGGTGTATGATACCGGCAAAAGTGCGCGGTATTAGAGAGGCTAGCAAAGGTGGAAGGATGGGAAAAATGCGTATAATCCATGGACTCAACATTAGTCATAAAGAACTCATATACTTGTTGCAAAAATCTAGAAGTTATCGAAGCAAAGTATTACGCGCATGCTCCTAGGGGGATAGATTGGTAGGAAAATACCATCGCTCGTCCCCGACCGCCACTCATAAGGAAGACAATCAATAAATAAATCATGCTCCGACGTGCATGCTACGGGAATCACAAACTTTTTAACACAAGTATTCTTTGAATTCACAAATACTTTAACTAGCATGACTCTAATATCACCATCTTCATATCTCAAAACAATTATCAAGCATCAAACTTATCTTAGTATTCAACGCACTCAAAAGAAAGTTTCACATATCTTGAACACCAAGTATATTAACATTAAGAAAATTACCATGCTATTAACGACTCTCAAAATAATCTAAGTGAAGCATGAGAGATAAATAGTTTCTTTAAAACAAATCCACCACCGTGCTCTAAAAGATATAAGTGAAGCACTAGAGCAAAAATTATCACGCTCAAAAGATATAAGTGAAGCACTATGAGCAAAACTATCAAGCTCAAAAGATATAAGTGAAGCACATAGAGTATTCTAAAAAATTCCAATTCATGTATGGCTCTCTCAAAATGTGTGTACAGCAAGGATTATTGTGGTAAACTAACAAGCAAAGACGCAAATAATACAAGACGCTCCAAGCAAAACACATATCATGTGGTTAATAAAAATATAGCTCCAAGTAAATTACCGATGGAAGTGGACGAAAGAGGGGATGCCTTCCGGGGCATCCCCAAGCTTTGACTTTTTGGTGTCCTTGGATTATCTTGGGGGTGCAATGGGCATCCCCAAGCTTAGGCTCTTGCCACTCCTTGTTCCAAAATCCATCAAAAGAATTCACCCAAAACTTGAAAACTTCACAACACAAAACTCAACAGAAATCTCGTGAGCTCCGTTAGAGAAAGAAAGAAAAGGCTACTTCAAGGTACTGTAATGAACTCATTCTTTATTTATATTGGTGTTAAACCTACTGTATTCCAACTTCTCTATGGATTATAAACTATTTTACTAGCCATAGATTCATCAAAATAAGCAAACAACACACGTAAAACAGAATCTGTCAAAAACAGAATAGTCTGTAGCAATCTGTAACTAACGCAAACTTCTAGAACTCTAAAACTTTTACCAAAATAGGAAGTCCTGGAAACTTTGTTTATTGAACAGCAGCAAAAATAATCAACGCAAAAGCATGTTCCTGTGATTTAACAAAATTATATTCGTGCGTGCAAAGTTTCTGTTTTTCAGCAGAATCAAATCAACTATCATCGTAGGTTATCCTATAGGTTCTACTTGGCACAAACACTAATTAAAACATAAAACCACATCCAAACAGAAGGTAGATGGATTATTTATTCCTAAATATAATCAAAAACAAGAAACACAAAATAAAATTGGGTTGCCTCCCAACAAGCGCTATCGTTTAACGCCCTTAGCTAGGCATAAAAGCAAGGATAAATCTAGGTATTGCCATCTTTGGTAGGCAATCCATAAGTGGCTCTCATGATAGATTCATATGGTAATTGTATTTTCTTTCTAGGGAAGTGTTCCATACCCTTCTTCAAGGGAAATTGGAATCTAATTTCCTTCCTTCATATCAATAATTGCACCAATCGTTCTAAGGAAAGGTCTACCAAGAATAATAGGACATGAAGGATTGCAATCTATATCAAGAACGATAAAATCTACGGGCACATAATTCCTATTTGCAACAATAAGAACAACATTAATTATTCCCATTGGTTTTTTAATAGTGGAATCCACAAGATGCAAGTTTAGAGAGCAATCATCAAAGTCACGGAAATCTAACAAATCACATAAAGTTTTGGGAATAGTAGAGATACCAGCACCCAAATCACACAAAGCATGGAACTCATAATCTTTAATTTTAATTTTAATAGTAGGTTCCCACTCATCATAGAGTTTTTTAGGGATAGAAACTTTCAACTCAAGTTTTTCTTCATAAGATTGCATCAAGGCATCAACAATGTGTTCGGTAAAGGCCTTATTTTGACTATAAGCATGAGGAGAATCTAGCACGGATTGCAACAGGGAAATACAACCAATCAAAGAGCAATTTTCATAATTAAATTCCTTGAGATCCAAAATAGTGGGTTTAGCAACATCTAGGTTTTTATTTATTTCAATCCCACTTTCATCAATTTCATCATTAAGATCTAGAAACTCCGAATTCTTAGAACGCCTTCTAGGTAAAGGAAGACCATATTCAGTTCCATCAAGATTCATATTGCAAAATAGAGATTTAATGGGGGACACATCAATAACTTTTAGATCTTCATCTTGATTTTCATAGGAATTGGAAGAACAAGCTTTAATAAAGGCATCTTTGGAAGCACGCATCCTAGCGGTTCTTTCCTTGCACTCATCAATGGAAATTCTCATGGCTTTGAGAGACTCATTGATATCATGCTTAGGAGGAATAGATCTAAGATTAAAAGAATCAATTTCAAGAGAAATTCTATCAATGTTCCTAGCCAAATCATCAACTTTAAGCAATTTCTCTTCAAGCAAAGCATTAAAATTCTTTTGTGAATTCATAAACTCTTTAACACTACTCTCAAATTCAGAGGGCATCTTATTAAAATTTCCATAAGAGTTGTTGTAGGAATTTCCATAATTATTAGAAGGATTACTAGGATAAGGCCTAGGATTAAAATTCCCTTTATACGCGTTGTTTCCAAAACTATTCCTACCAACAAAATTCACATCCATAGATTCATTATTATTCTCAAGCAAAGTAGACAAAGGCATATCATTGGGATCAAGAGGAGTATTTTTAGGAGGAAACATCTTCATAAGTTCATCCATCTTTTCACTCAAAACATTAATTTCTTCTATAGCATGCACTTTTTTACTAGAAGATCTTTCGGTGTGTCATTGAGAATAATCAGCCATAATATTTTCAAGCAATTTGGTAGCATCTCCTAACGTAATTTCCATAAACGTGCCTCCCGCGGCCGAATCTAAAAGATTTCTAGAAGCAAAATTCAATCCAGCATAAAAAATTTGTATGATCATCCATAAATTCAAACCATGATTAGGGCAATTGCGAAGCATTAATTTCATTCTTTCCCAAGATTGGGCAACATGCTCATGATCACGTTGTTTAAAATTCATGATATCGTTCCTAAGAGTGATAATCTTAGCGGGAGGAAAATACTTAGAGATAAAAGCATCTTTGCACTTGTTCCCAGAATCAATACTATTTTTAGGCAAAGATGAAAACCAAACTTTAGCACGATCTCTAAGTGAAAACGGAAATAACTTCAATTTGACAATATTGTTATCCGTATCTTTCTTCTTTTGCATATCACACAGATCAACAAAAATGTTTAGATGAGTAGCGGCATCTTCACTAGGAAGGCCGGCGAATTGATCTTTCATAACAAGATTCAATAAAGCGGTTTTGATTTCACAAGACTCATCATTATTAAGAGGAGAAATCGGATTACTAAGGAAATCATTATTATTGGTATTCGAGAAATCACACAATTTGGTACTATCTTGCGCCATGGCAACAAGTAATCCAACACACTAGCAAACAGAAAGGCAACGGGAAAAAAGGCAAACGGGAAAGAGAGGAGGAGATTGGGAAAGAGAGGGCGAATAAAACGGCAAGGGTGAAATGGGGGAGAGGAAAACGAGAGGCAAATGGCAAATAATAAAATGCGAGAGATAGGGATTGCGATGGGTACTTGGTATTGTTGACTTGCTTGCGCGAGCCTCCCTGACAATGGTGCCAGAAATTCTTCTTGCTACCTCTTGAGCACTGCGTTGGATTTCCCCGAAGAGGAGAGGATGATGCAGCAAAGTAGCATAAGTATTTCCCTTAGTTTTTGAGAACCAAGGTATCAATCCAGTAGGAGACCATGCAAAAGTCCCTCGTACCTACACAAAACGATAGCTACTCGCAACCAACGCGATTAGGGGTTGTCAATCCCTTCACGGTCACTTACGAGAGTGAGATCTGATAGAGATGATAAATAATATTTTTGGTATTTTTGATAGATAGATGCAAAGTGAAAAGTAAAAGGCAAAGTAAAAGCAAAGCAAATAAATAAAGCGATAGAGATTGATATGATGAGAATAGACCCGGGGGCCATAGGTTTCACTAGTGGCTTCTCTCAAGAGCATAGATATTCCATGGTGGGTGAACAAATTACTGTTGAGCAATTGACAGAATTGAGCATAGTTATGAGCATATCTAGGCAATGATCATGTATATAGGCATCACGTCCAAGACAAGTAGATCGAAACGATTCTGCATCTACTACTATTACTCCACTCATTGACCGCTATCCAGCATGCATCTAGAGTATTAAGTTAAAAACAAAGTAATGCCTTAAGCAAGATGACATGATGTAGAGGGATAAATTCATGCAATATGATAAAAACCCCATCTTGTTATCCTCGATGGCAACAATACAATACGTGCCTTGCAACCCTTTCTGTCACTGGGTAAGGACACCGCAAGATTGAACCCAAAGCTAAGCACTTCTCCCATTGCAAGAACTACCAATCTAGTTGGCCAAGCCAAAAAGGATAATTCGAAGAGACTTGAAAAGATAACTCAATCATACATAAAATAATTCAGAGAAGAATCAAATATTTTCCATAGATAAGCTGGATTATAAACCCATAATTCATCGATCTCAACAAACACACCGCAAAAAGAAGATTACATCGAATAGATGTCCACAAGAGAGGGGGAGAACATTGTATTGAGATCGAAAAAGAGAGAAGAAGCCATCTAGCTACTAGCTATGGACCAGAAGGTCTGAGGTAAACTACCCACACTTCATTGGAGGGGCTATGGTGTTGATGTAGAAGCCCTCCATGGTGGATTCCCCCTTCGGCATAGCTCCAAAACAGGCCCCAAGATGGGATCTCGTGGATACAGAAGGTTGCGGCGGTGGAATTAGGTTTTTGGCTCCTTTTCTGATCGTTCGGGGATACGTAGGTATATATAGGAGGAAGGAGTACGTCGGTGGACCAACAGGGGGCCCACGAGGTAGGGGGCGCCCTCCACCCTCGTGACCGCCTCTGGCACTTCTTGGAGTAGGGTCCAAGTCTCCTGGATCACGTTCGGTGAGAAAATCACGTTCCCGAAGGTTTCATTCCGTTTGGACTCCGTTTGATATTCTGTTTCTTCGAAACACTCAAATAGGCAAAAAACAGCAATTCTGGGCTGAGCCTCCGGTCAATAGGTTAGTCCCAAAAATAATATAAAAGTGGAAAATAAAGCCCAATATAGTCCAAAACAGTAGATAAAGTAGCATGGAGCAATCAAAAATTATAGATACGTTGGAGACATATCACACATCACTATAAGCCTTGCAAGCAATGTGACTAATGAGTTAGTTACGAGATGATGCATTACAGAACGAGTAAAGAGACTTGCCGGTAACGATATTGAACTAGGTATTGAGATACCGACGACCGAATCTCGGGCAAGCAACATACCAATGACAAAGGGAACAACGTATGTTGTTATGCGGTTCGACCGATAAAGATCTTCGTAGAATATGTAGGTGACGGAAATATGCCTTAGAGGCAATAATAAAGTTATTATTTATTTCCTTATATCATGATAAATGTTTATTATTCATGCTAGAATTGTATTAACCGGAAACATGATACATGTGTGAATACATAGACAAACATAATGTCACTAGTATGTCTCTACTTGACTAGCTAATTAATCAAAGATGGTTATGTTTCCTAACCATAGACATGAGTTGTCATTTGATTAACGGGATCACATCATTAGGAGAATGATGTGATTGACTTGACCCATTCCGTTAGCTTGGCAGTTGATCGTTTAGTATGTTGCTATTGCTTTCTTCATGACTTATACACGTTCCTACAACTATGAGATTATGCAACTCCCGTTTATCGGAGGAACACTTTGTGTGCTACCAAACGTCACAACATAACTGGGTGATTATAAAGGAGCTCTACAGGTGTCTCCAAAGGTACATGTTGAGTTGGCATATTTTGAGATTAGGTTTTGTCACTCCGATTGTCGGAGAGGTATCTCTGGGCCCTCTCGGTAATGCACATCACTATAAGCCTTGCAAGCAATGTAGCTAATGAGTTATTTACGGAATGATGCATTACATAACGAGTAAAGAGACTTGCCGGTAACGAGATTCAACTAGGTATTGGGATACCGACGATCGAATCTCGGGCAAGTAAAATACCAATGACAAAGGGAACAATGTATGTTGTTATGCGGTTAGACCGATAAAGGTCTTCGTAGAATATGTAGGAGCCAATATGAGCATCCAGTTTCCGCTATTGGTTATTAACTGGTGACGTGTCTCGGTCATGTCTACATAGTTCTCGAACCCGTAGGCTCCGCACGCTTAAAGTTTCAATGACGATTATATTATGAGTTTATGAGTTTTGATGTACCGAAGGTTGTTTGGATTCCCGAATGTGATCACGGACATGACGAGGAGTCTCAAAATGGTCGAGACATGAAGATTGATATATTGGAAGCCTATATTTGGATGTCGGAAGTGTTCCGGGTGAAATCGGGAATTTACCGGAGTACCGAGGGGTTACCGGAACCCCCCGGGGCTTAATGGGCCATAGTGGGCCTTAGTGGAGAAGAGGAGAGGAGGCCAGGGCAGGGGGGCGGCTCCCCCCTTTCCTTCCTCTCTCTCTCCTCTTTCCCCTTCTCCTAATCCAACAAGGAAGGAGGGAGTCCTACTCCCGGTGGGAGTAGGACTCCCCATGGCGCGCCTCCTCCCTGGCCGGCCACCCCCTCCCCCCTTGCTCCTTTATATACGGGAGCAGGGGGCACCTCTAGACACAACAACAGATCATTGATCTCTTAGCCGTGTGTGGTGTCCCCCTCCACCATAGTCCTCCTCGATAATATTGTAGCTGTGCTTTGGCGAAACCCTGCGACGGTAGAACATCATCTTCATCACCACGCTGTCGTGCTGACGGAACTCTCCCTCAACACTCGGCTGGATCGGAGTTCGAGGGAAGTCATCTAGCTGAATGTGTGCTAGAACTCGGAGGTGTCGTGCTTTCGGTGCTTGATCGGTCGGGCCGTGAAGACGTACGACTACATCAACTGCGTTGTTCTAACGCTTCCCCTGTCGGTCTACGAGGGTACGTGGACGACACTCTCCCCTCTCGTTGCTATGCATCACCATGATCTTGCGTGTGCATAGGAAAATTTTGAAATTACTACGTTACCCAAAAGTGGTATCAAAAGCCAGGTTTTATGCATAGATGTTATATGCACGAGTATAACACAAGTGAGTTGTGGGCGATACAAGTCATACTACTTACTAGCATGTCATACTTTGGTTCGGTGGTATTGTTGGAAGAAGCGGCCCGAACCGACATTACACGTACGCTTATGCGAAACTGGTTCTACCAACGTGCTTTGCACACTGGTGGCTGGCGGGTGTCAGATTCTCCAATTTTAGTTGAACCGAGTGTGGCCACACCCGGTCCTTGAGAAGGTTAAAACATCACTAAGTTGACGAACTATCGTTGTGGTTTTGATGCGTAGGTAAGTACGGTTCTTGCTCAGCCCGTAGCAGCCACGTAAAATTTGCAACAACAAAGTAGAGGACGTCTAACTTGTTTTTGCAGGGCATGTTGTGATGTGATATGGTCAAGAAATGGTGCTATATTTTATTGTATGAGATGATCATGTTTTGTAACTGAGTTATCGGCAACTGGCAGGAGCCATATGGTCGTCGCTTTATTGTATGCAATGCAAACGCCCTGTAATTTCTTTACTTTATCACTAAGCGGTAGCGATAGTCGTAGAAGCAATAGGTGGCGAAATGACAACGATGCTGCGATGGAGATCAAGGTGTCGCGCCGATGACGATGGTGATCATGACGGTGCTTCGAAGATGGAGATCACAAGCACAAGATGATGATGGCCATATCATATCACTTATATTGATTGCATGTGATGTTTATCCTTTATGCATCTTATTTTGCTTTGATTGACGGTAGCATTATAATATGATCTCTCATGAAATTTCAAGGCATAAGTGTTCTTCCTGAGTATGCACCGTTGCGAAAGTTCTTCGTGCTGAGACACCACGTGATGATCGGGTGTGGTAGGCTCTACTTCAAATACAATGGGTGCAAAACAGTTGCACTGGCAGAATACTCAGGTTAAACTTGACGAGCCTAGCATATACAGATATGGCCTCGGAACACTGAGACCGAAAGGTCGAGTGTGAATCATATAGTAGATATGATCAACATAGTGATGTTCACCATTGAAAACTACTCCATCTCACGTGATGATCGGACATGGTTTAGTTGATTTGGATCACGTGATCACTTAGATGATTAGAGGGATGTCTATCTAAGTGGGAGTTCTTTAGTAATATGATTAGTTGAACTTAAATTTATCATGAACTTAGTACCTGATAGTATTTTGCTTGTCTATGTTTATTGTGGATAGATGGCTCGTGCTGTTGTTCCATTGAATTTTAATGCGTTCCTTGAGAAAGCTAAGTTGAAATATGATGGTAGCAATTACACGGACTGGGTCCGTAACCTGAGGATTATCCTCATTGCTGTACGGAAGAATTACGTCCTCGAAGCACCGCTGGGTGCCGTGCCCATCTGCAGATCAATCGAAGACGTTAAGAACGTCTGGCAGAGCAAAGCTGATGACTACTCGATAGTTTAGTGTGTCATGCTTTACGGCTTAGAACCGGGACTTCAACGACATTTTGAACGTCATGGAGCATATGAGATGTTCCAGGAGTTGAAGCTAATATTTCAAGCAAATGCCCGGATTGAGAGATATGAAGTCTCCAATAAGTTCTATAGCTACAAGATGGAAGAGAATAGTTCTGTCAGTGAACATATACTCAAAATGTCTGGGTATAATAATCACTTGATTCAACTAGGAGTTAATCTTCCTGATGATAGTGTCATTGACAGACTTCTTCAATCACCGCCACCAAGCTACAAGAGCTTCGTGATGAACTATAATATGCAAGGGATGGACAAGACTATTCTCGAGCTCTTCGCAATGCTAAAGGCTGCAAAGGTAGAAATCAAGAAGGAGCATCAAGTGTTGATGGTCAATAAGACCACCAGTTTCAAGAAAAAGGGTAAAGGGAAGAAGAAGGGGAACTTCAAGAAGAACAGCAAACAAGTTGCTGCTCAAGAGAAGAAACTCAAATCGGGACCTAAGCCTGAGACTAAGTGCTTCTACTGCAAACAGACTAGTCACTGGAAGTGGAACTGCCCCAAGTATTTGGCGGATAATAAGGATGGCAAGGTGAACAAAGGTATATGTGATATACATGTTATTGATGTGTACCTTACTAATGCTCGCAGTAGCACCTGGGTATTTGATACTAGTTCTGTTGCTAATATTTGCAACTCGAAAAAGGGACTACGGATGAAGCGAAGATTGGCTAAGGACGAGGTGACGATGCGCGTGGGAAATGGTTCCAAAGTCGATGTGATCGCGATCGGCACGCTACCTCTACATCTACCTTCGGGATTAGTTTTAGACCTGAATAATTGTTATTTGGTGCCAGCATTGAGCATGAACATTATATCTAGATCTTGTTTGATGCGAGACGGTTATTCATTTAAATCAGAGAATAATGGTTGTTCTATTTATATGAGTAATATCTTTTATGGTCATGCACCCTTGAAGAGTGGCCTAATTTTATTAAATCTCGATAGTAGTGATACACATATTCATAACGTTGAAACCAAAAGATGCAGAGTTGATAATGATAGTGCAACTTATTTGTGGCACTGCCGTTTGGGTCATATTGGTGCAAAGTGCATGAAGAAACTCCATACTAATGGACTTCTGGAATCACTTTATTATGAATCACTTGGTACTTGCAAACCATGCCTCATGGGCAAGATGACTAAAACGCCGTTCTCCGGAACTATGGAGCAAGCAACTGATTTGTTGGAAATCATACATACAGATGTATGTGGTCCAATGAATATTGAGGCTCGCGGCGGGTATCATTATTTTCTCACTTACACAGATGATTTGAGCAGATATGGGTATATCTACTTAATGAAACACAAGTCTGAAACATTTGAAAAGTTCAAAGAATTTCAGAGTGAAATGGAAAATCATTGTAACAAGAAAATAAAGTTTCTACAATCTGATCGTGGAGGAGAATATTTGAGTTACGTGTTTGGTTTACATTTGAAACAATGCGGATTAGTTTCACAACTCACGCCACCCGGAACACCACAACGTAATGGTGTGTCCGAACGTCGTAATCGTACTTTACTAGATATGGTGCGATCTATGATGTCTCTAGCTGATTTACCGCTATCGTTTTGGGGTTATGCTTTAGAGACGGCCGCATTCATGTTAAATAGGGCACCATCAAAATCCGTTGAGATGAGGCCTTATGAACTGTGGTTTGGCAAGAAACCAAAGTTGTCGTTTCTTAAAGTTTGGGGCTGCGATGCTTATGTCAAGAAACTTCAACCAGATAAGCTCGAACCCAAATCGGAGAAATGTGTCATCATAGGATACCCAAAAGAGACTATTGGATACACCTTCTATCACAGATCTGAAGGCAAGACTTTTGTTGCTAAATTTGGATCCTTTCTAGAGAAGGAGTCTCTCTCGAAAGAAGTGAGTGGGAGGAAAGTAGAACTTGATGAAGTAACTGTACTTGCTCCCTTATTGGAAAATAGTTCATCACAGAAACCGGTTCCTGTGGTGACTACACCAATCAGTGAGGAAGCTAATGATATTGATCATGAAACTTCAGATCAAGTTACTACAAAACCTTGTAGCTAAACCAGAGTAAGATCCGCTCTAGAGTGGTACGGTAATCCTATTCTGGAAGTCATGTTACTTGACCATGGCGAACCTACGAACTATGAGGAAGCAATGATGAGCCCAGATTCCGCAAAATGGCTTGAGGCCATGAAATCTGAGATGGGATCCATGTATGAGAACAAAGTATGGACTTTGGTTGACTTGCCCGATGATCGGCAAGCCATCGAGAATAAATGGATCTTCAAGAAGAAGACTGATGCTGATGGTAATGTAACTGTCTACAAAGCTCGACTTGTTGCAAAAGGTTTTCGACAAGTTCAAGGAGTTGACTACGATGAGAATTTCTCACCCGTAGAGATGCTTAAGTCTGTCCGAATCATGTTAGCAATTGTCGCATTTTATGATTATGAAATATGGCAAATGGATGTCAAAACTGCATTCCTGAATGGATTTCTAGAAGAAGAGTTGTATATGATGCAGCCAGAAGGTTTTGTCGATCCAAAAGGTGCTAACAAAGTGTGCAAGCTCCAGCGATCCATTTATTGGCTGGTGCAAGCCTCTCGGAGTTGGAATAAACATTTTGATAGTGTGATCAAAGCATATGGTTTTATACAGACTTTTCGAGAAGCCTGTATTTACAAGAAAGTGAGTGGTAGCTCTATAGTATTTTTGATATTATATGTAGATGACATATTATTAATTGGAAATGATATAGAATTTCTGGATAGCATAAAATGATACTTGAATAAAAGTTTTTCGATGAAAGACCTCGGTGAAGCTGCTTACATATTGGGCATCAAGATCTATAGAGATAGATCAAGACGCTTAATTGGACTTTCACAAAGCACATACCTTGATAAAGTTTTGAAAAAGTTCAAAATGGATCAAGCAAAGAAAGGGTTCTTGCCTGTATTACAAGTTGTGAAGTTGAGTCAGAATCAATGCCCGACCACAGCAGAAGATAGAGAGAAAATGAAAGATGTTCCCTATGCTTCAGCCATAGGCTCTATCATGTATGCAATGTTGTGTTGCAGACCTGATGTATGCTTAACAATAAGTTTAGCAGGGAGGTACCAAATTAATCTAGGAGTGGATCACTGGACAGCGGTCAAGAATATCCTGAAATACTTAAAACGTACTAAGGATATGTTTCTCGTTTATGGAGGTGACAAAGAGCTAGTCGTAAATGGTTACGTCGATGCAAGCTTTGACACTGGTCTGGACGATTCTAAATTGCAAACCGGATACGTGTTTATATTAAACGGTGGAGCTGTCAATTGGTGCAGTTCTAAACAAGCATTGTGGCAGGATCTACATGCGAAGCGGAGTACATAGCTGCTTCAGAAGCAGCAAATGAAGGAGTCTGGATGAAGGAGTTCATTTCTGATCTAGGTGTCATACCTAGTGCATCGGGACTAATGAAGATCTTCTGTGACAATACTGGTGCAATTGCCATGGCAAAGGAATCCAGATTTCACAAGAGGACCAAGCACATCAAGAGACGCTTCAATTCCATTTGGGACCAAGTCCAGGTGGGAGACATAGAGATTTGCAAGATACATACGGATCTGAATGTTGCAGACCCGTTGACTAAGCCTCTTCCACGAGTAAAACTTGATCAGCACCAAGGCTCCATGGGTGTTAGAATCATTACTGTGTAATCTAGATTATTGACTCTAGTGCAAGTGGGAGACTGAAGGAAATATGCCCTAGAGGCAATAATAAAGTTATTATTTATTTCCTTATATCATGATAAAAGTTTATTATTCATGCTAGAATTGTATTAACCGAAAACATGATACATGTGTGAATACATAGACAAACATAATGTCACTAGTATGCCTCTACTTGACTAGCTCATTAATCAAAGATGGTTATGTTTCCTAACCATAGACATGAGTTTTCATTTGATTAACGGGATCACATCATTAGGAGAATGACGTGATTGACTTGACCCATTCCGTTAGCTTAGCACTTGATCGTTTAGTATGTTGCTATTGCTTTCTTCATGACTTATGCATGTTCCTACAACTATGAGATTATGCAACTCCCGTTTACCGGAGGAACACTTTGTATGCTACCAAACGTCACAACATATCTGGGTGATTATAAAGGAGTTGTACAGGTGTCTCCAAAGGTACATGTTGAGTTGGCGTATTTCGAGATTAGGTTTTGTCACTCCGATTGTCGGAGAGGTATCTCCGGGCCCTCTCGGTAATGCACATCACTATAAGCCTTGCAAGCAATGTAGCTAATGAGTTAGTTATGGAATGATGCATTACATAACGAGTAAAGAGACTTGCCGGTAACAAGATTGAACTAGGTATTGGGATACCGACGATCGAATCTCGGGGCAAGTAACATACCGATGACAATGGGAACAACGTATTTTGTTATGCGGTTTGACCGATAAAGATCTTCGTAGAATATGTAGGAGCCAATATGAGCATCCAGGTTCCGCTATTGCTTATTGACCGGTGACGTGTCTCAGTCATGTCTACATAGTTCTCGAACCCGTAGGGTCCGCACGCTTAAAGTTTCAATGATGATTATTTTATGAGTTTATGAGTTTTGATGTACCGAAGGTTGTTCGGAGTCCCGGATGTGATCACGGACATGACGAGGAGTCTCGAAATGGTCGAGACACGAAGATTGATATATTGGAAGACTATATTTGGATGTCGGAAGTGTTCTGGGTGAAATCGGGATTTTATTGGAGTACCAAGGGGTTACCGGAACCCCCCGGGGGCTTAATGGGCAATAGTGGGCCTTAGTGGAGAAGAGGAGAGGAGGCCACGGCAGGGCCGCGCGCCCCTCCCTCCCTAGTCCGAATAGGACAAGGAGAGGGGGGCGGCACCCCCCCCCCCCACTTTCCTTCCCCTCTCTCCCTCCTCTTTCCCCCCTTCTCCTACTCCAACAAGGAAGGAGGGAGTCCTACTCCCAGTGGGAGTAGGACTCCCCTTGGTGCGCCTCCTACCTGGCCGGCTGCCCCCTCCCCCCTTTCTCCTTTATATACAGGGGCAGGGGGGCACCTCTAGACACAACAACAGATCATTGATCTCTTAGCCGTGTGCGGCGCCCCCCTCCACCATAGTCCTCCTCGATAATATTGTGTCGGTGCTTAGGCGAAGCCCTGCGACGGTAGAACATCATCTTCGTCACCACGCCGTCGTGCTGACGGAACTCTCCCTCGACACTTGGCTGGATCGGAGTTCGAGGGACGTCATCGAGCTGAACGTGTGCTAGAACTCAAAGGTGTCGTGCTTTCGGTGCTTGATCGGTCGGGCCGTGAAGACATACGACTACATCAACCGCGTTGTTCTAACGCTTCCGCTTTCGGTCTACGAGGGTACGTGGACAACACTCTCCCCTCTCGTTGCTATGCATCACCATGATCTTGCGTGTGCGTAGGAAACTTTTGAAATTACTACGTTACCCAACAGTAGGAGCCAATATGGGCATCCAGGTTCCGCTATTGGTTATTGACCAGAGAGGTGTCTCGGTCATGTCTACATAGTTCTCGAACCGGTAGGGTCCGCGCGCTTAACGTTCATTGACGATATAGTATTATATGAGTTATGTAAGTTGGTAACCAAATGTTGCTCGGAGTCTCGGATGAGATCACAGATATGACGAGGAACTCCGGAATGGTCCGGAGATAAAGTTTAATATATGAGATAATGGTGTTTGGTCTCCGGAAGGGTTTCGGAATTCACGAGAAGGGGTTCCGAATGTTTCCTGAAATGTTTGGGTACGAGAACACGTTATTTGGGCCAAAGGGGAAAGCCCACAAGGTTTTTTGAAAGTGCAAAAGGAAGTTTTGCGGAGTCCAGGGGCCAGACGCCAGGTCCTCGGCGTCGGGTCGACGCCGGGAACCTGGCGTTCGCCCCGAGTCCGAGAAGGACTCTTGCCTTTCGGGTGAAACCGACTTTGTGGAGGCTTTGACTCCAAGTTTCGACCCCAAGGCTCAACATATAAATAGAGGGGTAGGGCTAGCACCCAAGACACATCAAGAAACACCAAGACGTGTGCCAGCAGCCCCGTCCCCTCTAGTTTATCCTCCGTCATAGTTTTCGTAGTGCTTAGGCGAAGCCCTGCGGAGATTGTTCTTCACCAACACTGTCACCATGCTGTCGTGCTGCCGGAACTCATCTACTACTTCACCCCTCTTGCTGGATCAAGAAGACGAGGATGTCATCGAGCTGAACGTGTGTTGAACACGGAGGTGCCGTAGTTTCGGTACTTGATCGGGACGGATCGTGAAGGTGTACGACTACATCAACCGCGTTGATAAACGCTTCCGCTTACGGTCTACGAGGGTACGTGGACTACACTCTCCCCTCTCATTGCTATGCATCACCATGATCTTGCGTGTGCGTAGCAATTTTTTTGAAATTACTAGGTTCCCCAACAGCCCCAGCAACACAGCCCCGTGCGGCCAGCGCGAAACGGACGGTGCAGAGGGCCTCCTCGCCAAGGCATACATTTGAATGTGACATGTTACTCTTGGTGTGCAATAAGTGTAGATGGAAATTAACTCACTACAAGACATCTTTAGAGATAAACCCTTGATTGGAAAATTTTATTAGGAATGGTAGTATAAGAATTTATAGTTTACAAATAAAATATGTGAATTGAGTAATTTCTTGGTTATGCATGTGATTTGTTGTCCGGTTAGCTGGCCTTTTAGATGGACAGTTCGCTCAGCCAGACCTGGCATAAAGCGAGCGAGCGCCTCGTGGCGTATAGTGTCACGCGTGTCATACCAACTACCCGGGGGAGAAAATTCCTTCAAAACAAAAGCAACCAGTTGATAACATAATTTAATGTGCTGAAAATCCTACACAAAAACATAATGTATCATTAAAGAATATACCACATAGCACTAGAAGTAAATGCATTGAAATCATAAGTGTGCATGTAGACTACTTGTCATTGAATCGTAATCCAATCTTGAAAAAATTGCTCCTAATAAATGACGGAACACCTCAAGCTTATCTATAAAAGGCTAGACATATTTCATCAGTACCATGGGCTTCTCCTAGTGATAAGGTCAGGAAAAAAATCTGTGTGTTCTTGACCTCTTTACAGTGTTATCGTCGTTGGCCATGTTTCAGGGAATGAGGTCAGAGACTTTGTTCTTGTAAGTTTCCCCCTCCTGATTTTTGCGTTGTTATGCTTGACTTTGTGTCTGGAAAATTCGTTCTTTCCCATCTATTTTTTCTTATGATCGTTTGGTACACCCTCGGCGGAAAGGTTTGGGGGCGCAGTGAGATTGTTCTACTTTTCCTTTCTAGTTGGTCCTTCCTTGTCCCCTTTTCTTATGTCTTTATAATTCATGTTAGTTTGTCTATGACGGTGAAGATTCATGGAATTTCTATGTAAAGTTCTATTATTCTTACATTTTCATTTTTCGAATAATTCTCATCACATTTTGTTATAACACTTGATATTTCCTAACATTTTTTTCTTGCATTTTTTGCATCTTCATTGTTATGAATGTGTTCGTACTTCCCGCAAATGCCAAATTTGAGGTCTATTGCTGACACAAGCTTACCATTCGTCTGCTTCAGATAGCTAGCAGACAACATCCAATTTCTTACTGGCTAAGGACTCTCGGCTGGAGAAAACTCCATATACACCATTGCTTCACATTGAGATCTTTGTAAGTATGTGATATCCTTTCTTGTTTTCTATCACTTGTTGATCAGAATTATCCAAGTGTCTAACAAGTAATGCAATATTTTCTGTGGTACTAAGTCATGATTGGCTAGGTTCTAAATCCTTAATATGCAATTTACACATGCATGAGTACTTCCAGAGTCCACAAGTAGAACCATTTTAATGCTTTGAATGAGAACATATCATAATCATTCACAAAATAGAAACAATACCAAGTTAATGTATTTTTTCTAAATATCCTTCTCATTATATATATAAGATGATACTTTAACAACCAATCATTTATTTGTGGATATTTATTAGCACTGGGAATAGAAGTTGAAGGCAAGATCTATCTTCCAGGATAATTGAATTACAGATTCCAGTGTAAACTTGAAAGGCAACTGGTTATCATAAAACATGGAGAACAAGCCAAGTGAGCATCTTAGTAACATATTCACAATAAAACCCACAAAGGGATTTCGATATCTTGACAATGTTACAGTAAAACAGACCATACTTGCACAAGAAGCTACATTCCGGGAACAGGTAGGTTGTGATTTTTCTATGTGAATTCAGTAGTCTAAGGAGAAACAAAACATTGCTTAGATATGTAAATGATGTGTTGTTTCTTATACTTTTCCATAGATGTAGTTGTTTCTCATTTCTTATAAAGTTTTGGTATCTTCATAGGTCACAGAACTTCATCGTTTGTATAATGTCCAGAAGAACCTAATGGAATTAGAAAGCCAAAGGGGTGGATTAAGTGACCATTTTCAAGAAGAAATGTATTCATCACCATCTGGGGGGATAAGAACAATTCATAAAGTTGAGCCTCCTACTAGACGTGATATGAAGAAACCATCTGAAAAAATGATGAAGGGAAAATATATAGAGTGTATTTCAAACAGAGTGTCTATGAAGCATAGAAATAGTAGGTCCACACAAGAAAAGCTAGCCTTTCAGGTTCCAAATGATGCACATGCTGATGCTAGTGATGATGATGTGGTGATACTATCGGAGAAACCTACAAATAGTTCAACAAGAAATAAAGGTTCCACTCTTGGTACAAATGTTCACAAAATAGAAGAGTTCACAAATGTGGATGCCTCTAGTCTCCAAAAGAAATGTTATTCATCCCCAGGAGTGAACATGAACCTCCCAAGCTTAGAAGATACCTTGAAAGGAAAGCAGGTGGGTGCAGCCATTGGTTCAAACTTCTTTGTTGCAAATGACGAAACAAGGCATAACAATCCATACATCGACACAAAATATGGTAAGCTTTTCTTAATATTTTTGCAATTGTTATAGCTTTATGTAAGCATCAATGCACACTAAGTGTAGAACTTTTTTCTTTTACAGATAGAAGCAATGGCATGGAATGCTTCACACATGAGAAAAATGGTGTTGATTCTTCTACCGCACATGATCACTCCAGCTATAGCATCCACAATCCACAAACATTTGCAGCGTCCAGCTCCAATGCTGCATTCAGATCTGTATGGCAAAGCAACACCAAAGATTACACAACTAGGATGTATTATGATGACACTGAAGTGCCCAATGGTCACAATGGTCACCTTCCAACATCACAAGAATATTTTCGCGTTCCGACACCAAAGATTACACAACTGGGAGGGGCTCAATATCAAAAGCAATCCCAATTCTCTAATTGTCCAAAGGACCTAAATCTAAGCAATGGTCCTCAAGATGCAACTGCCACTCCAGGACAAGCAAGACATGATACCCCAATGGAAATATCGTGGGTGAAAAAGAAGTTGCTAAACATGAGGAAGGAAATCTCCAAGAAGAAGTCACAAGTGCCATCAAATTATGCAGCTGGGCATCCCCAGATTTTGCTTGGTTCCATGGTTTATTCAGAAGGTAATACAACAACTCTTGGTTTCCCTATTAATGCAACCACCGATAAAGATTCTTAACTCTCATGCACTATGCACATGGGCACAGATTGCACACCCTCGAGTAAGGGCGTACCTGACATGGAAATACAATTCAAGAACAAGGATGACACCAATACCAGGAATCTCATTGACCTAAATGTTGCACTTCCTTTCATTGATGAAATGGAGATAGATGCCCGCATGTCAGAAGGCGACACTATTCCTCAAGAACAAGATGATTCTTCCAATGAAGCTCTTGTTGTGACTGCTGCGAAGAATCTTATGGCCATTCATAAGGATAAGTTCCAAGCAGGATCACCTGAACGCAATAATAATGATGATGACTTTGAACCTTTGAAAATGAAGTTGTTCAAAACCAAGGATCGTGTGTGCAACTCAACTCTGTTAACCCAAGATAATAAGAGGAGCGAAGACCATCACATTGCTACAACTTCAGCCTCCAATGTCTCTAGCAAATCTAATTAAAGCGCATCAATGCCTTCAGAAGGATGTTATGCCAGGTACCCAGGATTCTTGATGATGCCTACCATAGGTTCAAAGAGAACTTAAGATTTCTTAGCTCATCAGAACTTAATAATAAGTAGTTTTTCGGTGATGGACTTGCCGACAATTCAGGAACTAGTAGCTCATAATAATTAAGGAACATCATGTGTGATTCATAGCTCTAATATGGTCTCTAGAAGCCTGCATTGGATGAAAGCATCTTGCCTTGTTTATTTCGGAGCCAACTCTTCTTTGAGATTTATTTTGTCAATGTTGTAATATCACTTTTGATTGATTTGTCATTTCATTTGATTTAGTAATTTCATTTAGAACGTGTGAGCATGTTGATGTGATTCCATGTTTTGAATTGTTTAAGAACAAAGGTCAACCGATGCTATTTTAACACACCGATGATGCCAGGTTGTCATTTTTAGTACTTTTCACGGTAAACATGTCGTACGTAAGGTCTACTGGAGGTGGTTTGTTTTGATGACACATTTAGTTCATTGGATATACAATTTTTGAATGGTTGGTGAGAAGGATTGTCGAGGGAACGACGGGCAACCAGCTTCACAAATTATTCCCTAATATTTTGATTTTGCTAGTCTACCAAAAAGTGAAGCAAGAAGCCAGCCCCCTGAGCACATACCCCAATAGGCTCGCCGCGGGATCAAATAGGAAACCTCAACCCTATTTTAACTCACTGATGATGTCTAGTTGCCATTCTTAGTACTTCTCATCTTCATGGTAGAGATATCCTTTGGTACATTCCTCTAGAAAATTTACAATTCTCGAGACAGTTATATGGTTTAGAATAGAACTTACCCCTCACTTCAAAGAGGAAGTATATAGACAATTTACATGTTAAAAAGGTTGCATCCCCAATCAAGTGTATCCCGATACAATGTCCCAGAAATCCGGTTGTTTTGGCCATTGTTCGGTTGTTGGGCGTGCTAGGAGTGAATGCCACAACCTACTAGTGCACGTCATCGAACAACCTGGCGATGGTCTGGATTGGTAGCCAGTTCAAACTCATCTATCCATCCGTAGTGTAGTTCGTCGGTGTTGTGCTCAAGGGTGCGTTCTTATTCAATTTAAGTCAAGAATTTTCTCATCTTAATTGAGATCAAAGAGTTTTGATCAATTAGAAAAATAGAGAGATCATCGATCTAAGCAAGTATTAACTTGACACCTCAATTCATGTGTAATACTCTACTATGGAAAATGGATGTTGTGAGGAGCTTGGCGCGGTTGTATTGTCGGTGTACTAAAGTAGGGGGTACCTTAGTACCCCGAACTTGTGCACGGGCAGGCGCAGCACCCCGCGGCAAGGCTTGCCGGACGCCCGGCAAGGCTCTCCACCACTCCTTATTACTGCCATTCAAGAACAAAGTACTAGCCAAGAACACGAAGGCCCCGGCAAGAGGAGCTTGCCGGGAAGGCCAACCAGGGCATCACCAGAAGACTTGCTGCGCGCCCAGCGCCGGCAAAAGGCCCAGCGGCCGGCAAGCTTGCCAGCACAACAAGAGGCCCGCGGCAAAGCACTTGCCGCGGCAAGGCTGCCACCCAACTCCAGTGCACCCAGTGACGCGTCATCACCAGGCCATCCCAAGGGCACGTGGCGAGGCGATGCGCAGCCATGTGGAGCAAGGCGGCAAACAGGGCTGACAGAGGCGCCGTCGTGGCAACCGGAGGCTCACTTAACGGTCACTCCTCCTGCACTGTTGGGGCGACCGGACGGGCATTTAATGCCCTTGTCCCCTGCCGTCAGAGTTAGGTAGGGCACCTTTGTTGTGCATCTATTGCACCAACCTGTGATTTTACCTTTCTACCCCTCTTCCCACGCTGCCACTGTGGGTACCCCTTGAACTATAAAGGGAGGCCCATGCGACGTAGAAGGGGTTCGATCCATTCGACACCCACAGCACCACCATACGCTTCGCACGAGCAAGATCGAATAACAAACACGGCAGCAGATAGGGTGTTATCTCTCCGGAGAGCCCCGAAGCTGGGTAAAGATTGCCCGTCTCCCCGCGCGCGCCCGACCTCGATCTGCTCTGCACACGATCCCCGCTCCCTTGCCGAACCAGAAGGGGCCCCCAGTGCCCCATAGGTGCTCGAGGCCACAGAGACACGCCCCGACATCTTTGGCGCGCCAGGTAGGGGGCGTCGAGATTGTGAGCATCTGATCCGGTCTCCACGCGTGCTACATCAGCGTCATCGTCAACATGCCACCGAAGAAGAAGCCTTCGGAGGTGGCCGCTCCGTCTACATCGATTCCACCACCACCACTGGAGCAAGCAGGCGGTGGAGTGGACGCCGGCGGAGGGGCGGGCGCCGCCGGTGGGTCTCGTGTCGTCACCAGATCCAAAAACAAGGCCCCGCAAGCGTCGGCGACCGAGCAGATGCCGCACCCTTCCCAGGAGGTGCAAGCTCAACAACGCCCCGGTGCTCCTAGCACCGTGCTCGCGTTGGAACAAGGCCAAGCTGGTGGGTCGCGGGACGCTCGAGGTCGGCATGCACGCCCGCATCTTTGGCGCGCGAATCTGATCGCTGGGCGAGTGTTGCTCCTCCCAATCCGGTTGGGAGTCCGAGCACATCCCGCTCCTCGCGCCGCTCGTCGCCGCCGCCACCGAAGACGGCAGAGGAAGCGCTGGCCCGAGCCCAGCTGCTTCTAGACTTCCCTCCGGCGCCGCACAAGATCGACGACTGGAGGATGGCCATACACAGCCTCATCGGCTTCGCCAACGGCGACAAGCCCCGGTGACCGAGCGCGTCGAGGGCCCGGCAAGACGCCCCGGCGCAGGCCGGCGCCGACAGGACCGCTGGAGGTGCCGCTTCCGTGCGTTCCCAGCCACAAAGGCCGAGATCACCAGCTTGCTTGACAAACCTTGACGCCGACTCCACCGTGTCGTCAGACCCGCGAACTCGCCGCGATCAACGCCACGTCCTCCAAGAGCGGCAACACGAAGACGCTCGTACCCGCATCAAGCGCCGGAGAGAAGCGCGACGTCAGTCTGACCAGCGCGCTGGGCCCGCTGTTGACGCGCACGCACCCGGAGAACCAGGCGACTTGCCGTACGCGGCGGGTTGCCCTGCGTTCACCCGCGAGCTGCGGCAAGTCCAGTGGCCCAAAACCAAGAACTTCAAGCGACGCGTGCGAGAAGTGCGGCGGCAGGATACACCCGTCGGAGTTCCTCGGCATCTACACCATCGCGGTGCGAGGCTGAGGGCGCAACGAGAAGATCCTCGCCAACTACTTCCCGCTGGTACTCAAGCCCAATGTCAGATCTTGGCTCATGCACTTGCCGGACGGCTCCATCTCCTCATGGGCGGACCTGTGCCATCAGTTTGTCGGCGCCTTCACGGGTGGCCACAAACCTCATGGCCAGGAGAGTGACCTCCACTTGCTCGCCCGGAAGGAAGGGGAGCCCCTGCGCAAGTATATACAAAGATTCAGCCAGGTGCAACGCAACATCCCAGACGTCCACCCTGCTGCAGTTATTAGCGCGTTTCATCAGAACGTGCGTAACCGCAGGATGAGGGAGGAGATTGCGATGTGCAAGATCAGAGATTTCAACGAGCTTTACGCTCTGGCCGACAAGTGTGCACGGGCTGTGGAGGGAAGGAAAATCCCCGGAGAGATTGCCGGAGCAGAAGGATCTGACAGTGAGGAGGCCACCCCGGCAAGGAAGAACCGGAGGCGGAACAATAGGAAGAGGAAAGCTAAGGATGTGCTAGCTGTTGAGCATTCCGGCAACGGAGGCGGCTCCGACAAGGCCAAAACCGGCGACTCGGCGAGGCTGTAGCAGCCGCCGACAAGCGAGATAGCTCCGGCAAGCGTTATTGCAAGATTCACCGCACCAAAGGCCATGACCTCCAAACCTGCAAAAAGTAGAGCAGATGGCGGAGCTGCAAAAGCTGAATCTGGCGCCGCGATAAGGAGAGAGCCCAGGGAGGTGGCGGAGGATCCGGCAAGAAGCTTATCGCCCGGGGAGGGAACCGCGGCAAGGCCAAGCCGCGGCAAGGAGACAGGCCTCCCCGCGGCCGCGACAAGGACGAAGATGAAGATGAGGATGAAGAGATGGAGGAAGATGAGACCGATGATCAAGAGTTTCAGAAGGCGACAGAAGTATTGTGCATCGACGGCGGCGCCTCCCTGCACACCTCGCACCGCCAACTCAAACAGTGGGTGCGAGAAGTGAATGCGGCAGAGCCGTCCGTCGAGGCACGCAGGCCTCTGAAGTGGTCCGGCACGCCCATCATCTTCGACGTTGAGGACCACCCTGATCGTGTCACTGCGGTCGGGTGCTTGCCGATGTTGGTTTCACCAACAATCCGCAACCTCAAGGTCACGAAGATGCTGGTTGACGGCGGGGCCGGCCTGAACTTGATTTCCTCCGCAGTGCTCAAGAAGCTCCAGATCCCCGACAGCGAACTCGAAGAAACTGATACCTTTCAAGGAATAAATCCGGGAAGGATCAAGCCCAAGGGGAAGATCACATTGCCGGTGACGTTCGGCAGCGAGCTGAACCGGGGATCGAGAGGGTCACATTCGACGTGGCTGATATCCCTTACCCTACAACGGGATACTCGGCCGACCGCTTTTCGCCAAGTTCATGGCGGCCTCTCACCACGCATACAATGTGCTCAAGATGCCTGGCCCGATGATTGTCATTTCTGTCCAAGGCGACAAGAAGGATGCGCTCATCTGCGCTGACAAGATCTACCGGGAAGCAGCTGCAGCAGCAGAGCGCGAGCCACTTGCCGCTGAAGCTCCCCGGGGGAAGAAGCAGGCCAAGTCCGGCAAGGACAGCTCTGGTGCTCACTCCGGCAAGCGCATCTCCCCGGAGCGCTGCGCTGCCGTCGAGGACGTGCCATCGAGCTCCACCGGAAAGAGCAAAAAGGCGAAGGTAGCTTCACCAGAGACCAAGAAGGTGGCCGCCAAGGAGGACGGCACTGGTGGTACTTTCACCATCAGTGCCACGCTTGATCCTAAATAGGAAAGCTCGCTCGTTGCTTTCCTGCGGGCGAATGTCGATGTGTTTGCATGGCAACCATCTGACATGACCGGTGTTCCCAGGGAAGTAATCGAGCACCACCTTGCCGTCTGCCCTCACGCGCGGCCCGTCAAGCAAAAAGTTAGAAAGCAAGCGGTAGAGCGGCAAGAGTTCATAGCAGAAGAGATCAAGAAGTTGGAAGCGGCAGGATTGGTCCGTGGAGTACTCCACCCGACGTGGCTAGCCAATCCAGTGGTCGTGCGCAAGGCGAACGGGAAGTGGAGGCTTTGCATTGACTTCACTGATGTTAATAAAGCTTGTCCCAAGGATCCATTTCCCTTGCCGCGCATTGACCAGATTGTCGACTCCACGGCGGGATGCGATCTGCTTTCATTCCTTGATGCATACTCAGGATATCATCAAATCTTCATGGCTGAAGAGGATGAAGAGAAGACCGCATTCATTACTCCATGTGGCACGTACTGCTTCGTGCGGATGCCTTTCGGACTAAAGAATGCTGGCTCAACATTTGCAAGAGTAGTCAGTCATGCTTTTGAGCCACAACTGCACAGAAATGTGGAAGCCTACATGGATGACATAGTGGTCAAGAGCAAGGACAAAGAGACTTTGATCCAAGATTTGGACGAGACCTTCACAAATCTGCGCAAGATCAATCTCAAGTTGAATCCCGAGAAGTGCGATTGGAGTTCCTTCGGCAAGCTTTCCGGATTCTTCGTGTCCTGAGGGGATTGAAGCCAATCCCGACAAGATCAAGGCCATCGAGCAAATCGAAGCACCGAAGCGAGTTAAGGACGTACGAAGGCTTGCCGGCTGCGTTGCTGCCCTCAGCAGGTTCATTTCCAGATCTGCTGAGCGCGCCCTGCCGTTTTTCAAAATCTTGAAAAAGGTGGGTCCAATAAAGTGGACTCCGGAAGCGGAGGCTGCGCTGCAGGACTTGAAGAAATATTTGTCCTCCACTCCAACACTTGTTGCGCCTAAGCCACAAGAGAACCTGCTGCTATATCTGGCGGCAACCAATCAAGTGGCTAGTGCTGCGTTGGTGGCGGAGAGAGAGGCAGATGATGAGCCAGCGGCCGCGGCATGCGAGTCCAGCGACAAGCAGGGGGCTACCCCGACAAGCTCTGGCCCGACAAGCCCTGATCCGGCAAATTCTGGTTCCGGCAAGGATGGGTCTGCGCAGCTACAAGAAGGGAAGCAGAAGAAGGCGGTGCGGCGCCCGGTTTACTTTGTCGGTTCCCTTCTCAGGGGCTAGATCAAGGTACTCGGTGTCTGAAGTTGCTTTTGGCCTCCTCATGGCCTCGAGGAAGCTGCGCCATTACTTTCAAGCACATGAGATCACAGTGGTCACTCGCTTTCCGTTGAAGAGGATATTGCAGAATCCGAAGCAGCAGGCGGGATTGTCAGTGGGCGCTGGAATTATCAACTTTGGCCTCAAGTTTGAAAGTACTTCTACCATTCGAGCCGGGCATTGGCAGAATTTATAGCAGAATGGGCGTAGCGCCCGATGAAGAAACTCGAGATAAAACATCCTGTCAAGGAAGCTGGCGAAGAATGGATCATGTACTTTGATGGTGCCTTCTCGCTGCAAGTATTTGGAGCGGCGTACTACTTGTTGCCCCCAGAGAGCACCTCAAGCACGTAATCCGGATGCACTTTCCCAAGGAGCAAGCAACAAACAATCTGCAGTATGAAGGCTTGCTTGCCGGACTCAGAATAGCAGCAGAGCTTGGGATCAAGAAGCTTATCGTCAGGGGTGACTCGCAGCTTGTCGTCCGCCAAGTCAAAAAGGATTACCAGAGTCCGTTGATGGAAGCCTACATCGATGAGGTGAGGAAGCTAGAAGAACATTTTGACGGCCTGCAAATGGAACATGTTCCAAGAGCTCAGAATGACATTGCAGATGGCCTGTCAAAGTGTGCCGCGCTCAAGTTACCTGTGGAACCAGGGATTTTTGTGCTCAAGCTGACTCAACCATCTGTGACATCATCAACTGGACAGAGCAAAAAGAGGAAGTTGATCACTGGCGACTACTTTTCGGCAGAGCTCCCTGGAGCCGCTGCCAAAAAGGTCCCCAGGATCAACACGGAGAGTGCTGAGGAGCATCCTGCTCCGACAAGCCCTAGGGCTTGTGTCGTTGAGGCAGATGCTCCCGACAAGCTGTGTCCCGACGCGCTTGCCGGGGGACCTCGTGCTCCGACAAGATCCCAAATTCTTGCCGTGGAAACAAATGTTCCCGCAGCAGCATGTGTGCCTTTAGTCCTTGCCGTCGAGCCACAAGCTCCGGCATGGGCACAGCAGATCGTCCAATTCCTACAAACAGGAGAACTTCCCGAAGAGCAAGAAGCAGCGGAGAAAGTAGCACGGCAATCTAGTATGTACCAGTTTGTTGATGACATACTGTACAGAAGAAGATTCAATGGAGTGAAATTGAAGTGCATTTCCCGGGAAGAAGGACAGGAGTTGTTGGCAGAGATACACGGAGGCATATGTGGTCACCACATTGGCGCAAAAGCACTTGCTTAAGCAAGGCTTTCCAAGCAAGGTTTCTTCGGCCGACAGCCCTCGGATGCAAGCGCACAAGTAACCAAGTGTGAAGCATGCCAGTTCCACTCCAAACAGTTTCACCAACCAGCTCAAGCTCTCCAAACAATCCCTTTGTCCTGGCCATTTTCGGTCTGGGGGCTCGACATCCTCGGTCCCTTCCCCCGAGCTGTCGGGGGCTTTGAGTACTTGTACGTTGCAATCGACAAGTTTACAAAGTGGCGGAAGTGGAACGAGTGAGGAAGGTGACAGCACAATCAGCAGTCAAGTTCTTTAGGTCGATTGTTTGCCGTTTCGGGATCCCTAAGAGGATCATTACCGACAATGGCACGCAATTTACAAGCCACACCTTGATGCGATCGCCCAAGATCTTGGCACCAAGATTTGCTTAATACATTGCTCACCCGAGAAGCAGCGGTCAAGCGAAGAGGCGAACGCTGAAGCATCTGCGGGCTCAAGACCAGAACTTTCAACAGGCTGCACAAGTGGAAGAAATTGGATCGGCAGTTGCGGTGGTTCTTTGGTCGATCGGGGCGACGCCAAATCGAGCCACCGGCGGACACCCTTTGCTCTCGTCTCACGGGCGAGGCAGTTCTCCCACGGAACTTCGTATCACGGTCGCCACAGTGCTCGCTTATGATGAGCTTGAGCAAGAGCGGCTGCGGCAAGATGACGCTGCTCCTTGAGGAGGATCGTCTTGAGCTCTTGTCATGCGAGCTGCTCGCTACCGACAAGCTTTGTGCCGCTATCATAGCCGCAAGGTTAACGAGAAGCTTGAGGAGGCGACCTTGTTCTTCGGCGAGTTCAATCCGCCAAGAATTCAAACAAGTTGATGCGAAGGGGAAGGCCCTTACGGGTGAAGCGAGTCACTAGGCTGGCGCTGTCATTTGAGACCGAAGATGGCGTTCCGGTGAGCAACTCCTGGAACATAGAACATCTTCGCAAGTTTTACCCATAAGGCGCGGTTGCCGGACCCATTCCGGCAACCACTTTCTTTTGTACAAGCATTGCCGCTGTCGCATGTAACCCTTTGTACAAAGCCGGGCGCAGCCCCCGTGCGTAAATAAAGTTCGCGTGCTTCGCACATCTTGTCCAATTTAATGCATTGTCTTCTTTTTGCATCTGTATCTGACACTCTGTGCAGCACACCACCCCGGTAAGCAATAGCGAACCTTAAGGTGTCATACCATTATTTTCTCTTCTTTCTTCTCATAAACAGAAGATTCCTCCGCCCACAAGTTCACCGGGGGGAGGGAAGGGTAAAAGTATGGACCGGGCGCCGCTTCAAGGCGCTTCAAGGGAATCTAGCTTTGCCGGGACACAGAAGACAGAAAAGCTAAGTAGCTAAAGTTTGAGCCAGCTCAATTTTAAATTTTTTCAAGTTATATCCCTTGAACGTTCGTACCTTGTATGGAAAACCTATGCGCGGAGGAATCGACTCGCGGCTAAGTTGCGCCCTTGCGTTGTTTCCGAGCCCGCTCGACAATGCGAGTGAGTTGCAACTAGTCCCGACAAGATTTCTTGCCGGAAGCGGCATCACCACAGGCTGCTGACGTTCCGCACTCAGCAAGTGTGCTTGATTCCGGCAAGGTCCCTCAAAGCGTAGGGTAAAAAGCATACAGGGGACGCGACAGAGTAAAGGGAATAGCATAGCAAGCAGTAAAGTTATATTACAAGAATGACTTAGTGTGGCACTGACTGAATTGTTCTCGTAACTGAAACAGCAGCAGCAAAGAGAGGGGCGGCCTAATCCATGCGCCCGCCATCGAGCCTCTTGACCTCGTTCACCTTGTCCATGATGGGCGCGACGATGGCCTTGAGATCCTCGAGGTCGGCGCCCTCCAGCAGCTTCTTGGTGGCACGGGAGAGATCGATGCCCGGGTTGCGGAAGAGGATCTTCACCAACACCTTCTCCAGAACCCCGGCACAGATCGCATGCGACTCGTCGGCTAGCTGCTTCGGGATCCTCTCCCGGAGCTGCCGGAGAGCCGTCACCACGTCCTTGAAGAAGAGCGTGAGCTTGGCGCTAGGCTGAAGATTTCCCTCGGCGGGGTACCCGAAGCCCGTCAAGCGCCAGCTCTCTGCAATGAGCTCCTCGTCAATAACGCGGCAATGTCGGCGAGCCTTCCGTCCAGAGCTCCACCGTGGTCTTGAAGGTGTTCTGAGCTTCGGCGGCTCTCGTCAGCAGCTCCACGTTGTCCTTGAGCTCTTTCCTCAAGTCGTCCTCCCGCTTCTTGGCGGCATCCAGCGTCCCCGCCAAGGTGGATAGCTTCAGCTCCAGGTTGGCGCTCGAGTCCTTGGCGGTATCCAGCCCTTGATCTTCTCGGCAAGCTGGGCCTGCAGATCGCCATAGGCGCGCGCATCTTTCTCACGCTCGCGCTGAAGTGCGGCAAGTTCATCGTTCTTCCTTGTCATGTCCGCCTCCAGCCGCGTCACCCTCTCCTCCAAATTTTTCTTGGCGGCCTCGGCAGCCGCGGCCGCGTCCTTGGCCTCTTTGGCGTTCATAGCGCTTGCTCTCGTGCCTCGAGCTCCTCTTCATGACTGTCCAAGCTGGCTTTCTTCTGCGTCGGCTCACCTTCCCTTGGACATCTCCTCGGCGGCGAGCCTTTGCTGCTCTAGGCCCGGCCTTCTCCGGAATGACGCCTCTTTGCCTCGCCAAGCTGGGCCCTCTCCTCGCTGATGGATCGGAGGGCCTCTTGGTTATGACTTCGGAGCTCTTGTGCGTGTTTCTCTATGTCGACCCCCGCCTGCGCGACAAGTGCTTCCCGGGACTCGAGCCTCGCTTGCCGGGCGCGGTAGAGTGACACCAGCTTTTGGAGTAGCTGCTCCTCTTGGACTCGCCTGCTGCTTTGCTTGGCACATTAACCAGCTTGACAGCCCAGCGGAGGCAAGTACCTCCCTGTCGAATTCCTCCCCCTCAACCGGCGCCCTGGAACTCGACGCCCAGGGGAGTTTGATATACACGCCCTCGCCGGCTTTTAGGTAGGCGCTGGGCTGGGGCTCCTCGGAGCCCAGCGCTGCGTCAGTGGCAGAGGGGTCGGCGGTCGCTGCAGCGCCTCGCGCTCCTGCGTCCTCCGGGTCGCCAGTACGGTCGCCGGACTCCTCGCCAGCCCCTGTTCCAACGGCTTTGGCGGCCCCTTCACCGGCAGGATCATCCGCGCCGGCCTCTTCCTCGCCAGCGGCGGCATCACCAATGTTGCCGCGCCCGTCCTCCTCGCCGGCGGTCTCGGCCTCCATCGGGTCCCCAAGGGGAGGATCTGAAGGCAGGGAGAAGGGGGGAGAGTCATAAATACCCAAAGAAAGGAAAAGGGAGATCAGCGAGACCCGAGGAGAAATCCCCGACAAGGGGGCTCACCCGCGCTGGGCTCTGTGATCACGGGCTCCACAACCGAGGGCTCGTCGGTCCCGCCCCTTGCCGGAGACCCCTTCCTTGCCGGAGACGGCTCCCACATCGGGGAGTCGGCCCTCGGTGGCGTGGTAGAGGCCGACGACACCTCCGCATCAGCCTCCGGCTGCTCCTGGTGGGCCTGCTCCTCTCCTGCATACGAAAGAACCAACAATTAAGATGTTGGCAGAGGAAGAAGCAACCTTGCGCACCCCATGACGAAGGGTGAATCGAGACACTCACGCTGGGGGCTATGCTGGGAGCTGCTGCGAGGGGAAGGGGCCGGGTCCGTCAAAGTAGTTTCAGACGTATCTTCCGCCGCCTTGGCAGGATCGTCCTCGACCACCGGGACCCTGGCCCTTTTCGCCGCCCTCTCCGCCAAAGTCCTGGGACAGAACAGGAGTTTCGAGAGAAAGACAGATTAGATACAAGACAAACAGCAACGAAGATCGAGGAAAAAGCGGGTGCAGTACAGAAGAAGCCTTACTCCTCTGCGTCCTCGTCCTCCTCGTCATCATCAGAGCTCAGTGCGGAGAGGTCAAACTCCGGTGCCCTCCCGCCGGGCGTGGCGGAAGGTAGGCTCCCTCTGGCGCTTGCCAAGGGCGCGGCAGGTCGGTGTGGCGGCCCGGGAAGACCCGGCCTCAGTTGCCGGCGCAGTTTGGGATCCTCCCGCGGCAACGGAGTTTGCCGTGTGAGAGCGTCAGCCTCCGGCGCGCATGTTGCTGATCGAGCTGTGCCTCCGCCAGCTCTCAACTCGGCGGAGCGTCTTCTCGGATGAAGCTGGGGCTGCTCGAAAGCTCCGGCGGCGTGACAAGTTGCTTTCAGCGGCCGCCGCTCGCACCCTCGGCGGGCTGGCTTGCCCCGACTGTCGTGGATCTAAGTCTGACAATAGAGTGGGGGTAGGTAAGGAGAGGCAAGGTCCTAGCTATGGAGAGGTTGTGAACACAAGCGATGTACGAGTTCAGGCCCTTCTCGGAAGAAGTAAAAGCCCCACGTCTCGGAGCCCCGAGGCGGTCAGTGGATTATGAGTGTAGGTATTACAAAGTGCGAACCCCTCTATACGTGGAGGGGGGTGGCTTATATAGAGTGCGCTTGAGGACCCCAGCCAGCCCACATAATGGAGAGGTTAAAGTACATTAAGCACTGGGCGTTCTTAGTGCGCCCTCATAAAGTGCCTTAACTATCATTAAGTCTATTCAATTACAAGCCGTTGCGTTGCAGAGTGTCTTGACCTTCGGTGGTCGAGTGTATCTTCATGGTGAGTGAGTCTTCCATGGTGAGTCCTTCCGGTCGGTCGAGTGGGTTCCTCTTTGGTCATTGGAAGATGATCTCTTCTAAGAGTGCCCCCGGTAGGGCGTTTAGGTCGGGCCTGTGACCCTACCCTAGGTACATGAATCCATCACCGGCCGTGGCCTCCCCTTGTTGTCGCCCTCCCGGCAAGATCTTCATGGCGGCAAGGCTTGCCGCCTCGGCTGCTTCCGCCTCCGCTAGCGTGAAGCCGTACTGCATCGCAGCAGCTGCCGCCGCCTCCTCGGCCCCTGCTAGCAATGTCGCCTTGCTCTCACGGTGGTGGTGGCGCTGGTGAGAGCTTCGCTCATCGAGGCTTAACCGCCGCCTCCGACAGGTCATCAAAAAACTGCTTGCCACGACCTCGGCGGGCTCTATCGATTGGCGCTAACCCGTGCGAGTCGCATCGCGGCATCATCGTATGCGATCGCGCTGGGAGTTATTACCTGAGAGGACAACGCCCTGCGGCAAGGGAACCACTCGGATGATTGGGGTCGTGCTTGAGCGTCTCCCTCGGATCGCATCCAGCTCGGGGCTGTGAAGTTGAAAGTGAGGCCAGGCGCAGCCTCATGAAATCGCGGGCCTCCCCTTACTGCAAAGGCGTCTGCGGAAGAAATCTCGCCGACCGCCTGTTATGAGTCCGGCGTGCTGAGCCGGAGGATTCGGGTGGTGGCGATCGTCGGCTTGGCGTCATCGAGCTGAGAGCGCTCCGATCATTGCGGCGCACCACCGAGACTTGCGCGGCGTGGTGAGCAGGCGGATCGGCATCACAGATCCAGCACCACTCCGCCCTCCATTCGCCCCATTTACTGCGAAGCTCACCCGGCAAGTACGCCTCCTTCATGCCAATCCGGGAGGTCCATGCGATTCCGCCAGCCAGTGGCTCCCCTTTCTCAGCCCGAGGGGAAAAATAATGACGGAAAAGAGCGACGCTGGGAAGGATACCAACGAAGTTCTCGCAAAGGTGCGCGAAAACCGCCATTGTCAAAACGGCGTTGGGGGTGAAATCGAGCAGATGGAACCCATAGGTGTTCATAATGTCGCAAAAGAAGTCAGAAAAAGGTGGGCAGAGCCTGCAATAGAAGAACACAGGAAAGTAGTAGTACCAAGGGCCGCGACAGGGTCGGGTGTGGCGGCCCGGGAAGACCCGGCCTCAGTTGCCGGCGCAGTTTGGGATCCTCCCGCGGCAACGGAGTTTGCCGCAGAAGGCGTCCATGGCGCCCCATGATTGCTGATCGGCTGTGCCTCCGCCAGCTCTCAACTCGGCGGAGTCTTCTCGGATAAGCGGGGCTGCTCGAAGGCTCGTCTCTGTCGTGGTTCTAAGTCTAACAATAGAGTGGGGGTAGGTAAGGAGAGGCAAGGTCCTAGCTATGGAGAGGTTGTGAACACAAGCGATGTGCGAGTTCGAGCCCTTCTCGGAAGAAGTAAAAGCCCTCGTCTCGGAGCCTGAGGCGGTCGAGTGGATTATGAGTGTAGGTATTACAAGAGTGCGAACCCCTCTATCGTGGAGGGGGTGGCTTATATAAGTCTTGGGACCCGGCCAGCCCACATAATGGAGAGGTTAAAGTACATTAAGCACAGGCGTTCTTGTGCGCCCTCATAAAATGCCTTAACTATCATTAAGTCTATTCAATTACAAGCCGTTGCGTTGCGAGTGTCTTGACCTTACGGTGGTGAGTGTATCTTCATGGTGAGTGAGTCTTCCATGGTGAGTCCTTCCGGTCGGTCAGTGGGTTCCTCTTTGGTCATTGGAAGATGATCTCTTCTAAGAGTGCCCCTGGGTAGGGCGTTTAGGTCGGGCCTATGACCCTACCCTAGGTACATGAATCCATCATTAGCCCCGAATGGATTGAGGCTTGAGTGAGGACGGAGTTGGCGTTGTTTCCGATTGTCTTTTGCATCTTGGCTATCGTTGTCTTGGATCAAGATCTTCTTTGTTGATAACAAGCAACTTTTCTTCATTCGACTCGATCCATTCTTGTTCTCTAGTCGAGTGACCTTTTATACTTCGCTATTCGAGCGGACGGATCGCGAAATCTCGCGCCAGCGGTCGATCGTCTCTCGCGGATCTCGCGGGATCTGAAATTTGGGGAAGCCTTGAAGCCAGAGCAGACTCTGGCGCTTCGGATGGGACATGACATGGGCGCCTCGATCTCGCGCGCTTTTTCCGCCCACGTATCGTGCGGTGCAACTGTTTTGGGATATGATTGGATTGTTCGGGTCCACATGTCATCCACTCGGAAGGATGCTATAAATGCAACTTCGTGAGGTTTACGCACGATACCCGTTCTTCCTCCTCTGCTCTCTTCGTCTCCGCCAACATAGCTGCTGCCGCTCTGCTACTTCCTCTCTCGCGCCTCCGCCGTGTCATGGGCAAAAGAAGCGGCGGTCTTTGGAAGCTTGAAAAAGCGTCGGCGGCGGAGAAAGCGTCGGCGGCGAGAAAGCGAAGGGAGATCCACCAGCCGCAGCGGTTCTTTGTCGAGATCCCGCTTGCGAAGGGCTGGGTCGAGGAGATTGGATCGATCGACCATCGGGAGAAGGATCTCCTCGATATAATAACGACGGGCTGATCCCCCGGCGGCGCGTGAGGCTTCACGGCAAGAGTGGCAGCCTCGGCGGAGGAGGGTGAGTGTGTGCTCTGGCCACCCATGTCGATCGAGGATTTTCGCTGCCGCCGAGTGTTTTCTTCGTGGTTTTCTGAATTTCTTTGGAGCCCAGCTCCACCATTTTACTCAAACTCCATCAGCGTATCTTGCTGCATTTGTGTCTATGTGCGAAAACTTCTGGGCTGTCGACCGCCTTTGGGGTTTGTTCAAGCATATCTTCACATGTCGCTCTCGGTGTGAAGAAAGCAAGTCTGAGGATGAGAAGACCCAAGTAGTTCAGATGTGCGGGGCCTAGGAATTCAAGTGAGGAACAAGAGCACCTTCCAGCTATGTCTTTTCGAGTCGGTCGAGGGGTGGCGATCGACTGGTTCTCTTGCGAGAATGAGTCGGCGCCAAGGCGTCAGTGGTCTTCCTCCATTCACCATGAGTCGAGTGAACAAACCCTCCTCCTGAAGGTGATTCGGAGGAGAGCTGATGTGAAGATGTTGATGGATCGCGTGGTACAGCTGGTTGGGGCGGTGTGGTGGCATGGATCTCTTGGAGGTTTTTCTTGGGGCGAATCCAGCCTCTTGGTTCGAACCCTTGCATGTGGCTGTCTTTGCGGAACGAAGGCGAGACTTCGTGTCCACCGGAGGCGGTCGGCAGCGCCGTAGTGGAAAGATGGATGGCCGCGATCACTGCGAACAAGGACAACCCTCGCGGATCCCGGAGGATTTCTCCACTTGACCATAATAGTGTTCCAGACAAGGTACATTTGCTTTGCTTTCCATTGTATGTTTGTCGAATGTGTTTCTGTAATTTGGTCGATTGAGCTCTGCCTTGATGTTTCCAGGCCCTTACCGAGCTGTATTCCATGCCCAATGGAGCTCAGGCTCCGACTGAGGAGGGAGAAGCCAGCGGAGGCGAGAGCCAGGATGAGTGGGACTCGAGCGCTGCTGAAGATGGCGGCAGCGATGGCGGCGATGATGATGATGATGAAGCGAAGAGGAGGAGGAAGAGGAGGTTGCTCCACAGCGCTTTCGGAAAGGCGGTGAAACTTCGTTCATGATCCTGCTGTTGAGCAGCGGAAAGGGGTTGCGACTGCCTCGCGATCGACCAAGCGCCCTCGGACCGCTTCTCCGGTGCCGGCCGAAAGTGCGAAGCGATCGAAGGTAGCTCCGTCGAAGCCAACCAAGCCTCTGCCAAAAATGAAGGTGTTCATCCCCACCATCTCGGGGTAAACATATCACTTAAGTCTTCTGTTCTATACAAGTTTTGTCTCGGTTGATACTTGAATCGGTTGAGTGATTCTTTGGAACTTCAGTCCTGCGACTTCCGAAACTTCAGGCAAGGCCGAGGACCATGAGATGGAGGATGCGGCGACCTCAAATCCTGGTACTGTATCCTTAACTCTGTTCTTAGTCGACTGTCTCATAGTTTCTAACTTTGACTCTTTTACGAAGCTCCAACCAATGACATTATCACCCTTCCCGATGGCGATGATGAGGATGAGGAACCATTGAGGCATAGGAGGAGCAGGAAGGCGTCTCTTGGCAAAGCAACCCAAGATGTGTGGCGCCGAGACTGTTGCGGCGGGAGGGAGGCCGGCACTCGACATACCGTGTCCCAGCGGTGCCGTTGGCGAGTGCTCGACCCACTTCGTCGAGTCTGGGCAGCCTTCGCTCTTCGCCACGCACCCGTCCGGAGGACCAAGCTAGTGCTGCTAAGGAAGCGTCATGGCGAGGATCATGATGGAGCGGTGAAGATCGTCGGGATGCGAGCCAAGCGACTTCGGCGCTTGACTCGCCCTTCAAAGCAACGTTGGTCGATCGACTACGCGCTGTTACATTAGGATATGCTATCAAAACTTTTCTTTTCTGGAATTCATAGCGATCACCCACTGGGTGTGTTGATAAAAACTCCGTGTTAGCGAAGGCACGTTGAGTGCACCCGTGGTGTAATCCCCAAGGCTAAGGTCATTGCTGGCGATCGGCCTTAAACTTTATAAGTAAATATTGATCATCACTCGATTGAAGCGAATGGGTTTACGAAACCGGTGGGGGCACGCTGAGTGCACCCAGGTGTAATCCCGAGGCGTGGTCATTGCTGGCGATTGATTACGATCTGAAGAAGCTTTGGTCGATTGGTCGACTCTCTTTTTTTTTTTTTGTTTGGTCGGTGGTCGATTCATCTTGAATAAGACCGGTGGGGGCGCGCTGAGTGCACCCTTGGGTGTAATCCGAGACTACGGTCGAATGCTTGCATTCGATTGTAGTCTTAAGCGTATCATTTTCTCTATTCACTCGGAAGTGAATCATCTTTGACATTTTGTCGATTGATTCTTCGTAGAAATCACTGTGATCTTGCGGTGCGCTATCTTTGAGCTGGAGCGAAGCATATTCAGCTCGAGTTGGACTTGAAGCTAGTGCGGGAGAATCGCGAAGGCAAAGGAGGAGACCAAAGGTATGTTTGGTGAGACTTGACGACTCTTTTCTCCCTCATTTGCTTCAAACCTGACTTTCTTTGTAATTCTGAGGCAAGGTGAAGGAGGCCCGGAGGAAGAAGGAGCTTGAGCTGTGCGAGAAGATCAAGCTTGCCGGCGAAAAGCTAGCCTCGGTCACCAAGCTCGAGCAGGACAACACCAATCTGAAGGCTGCTCGGCCATTGCCACCAAGGATGTTGACCGGTGAAAGTGACAAGACCACTCGGTGAGAAGATCAACCCGGTTGGTGGGAAGAAGAATGACTGGAAGGCTTCTGGGTGGTCTTGCTAAAAATTGTTCCTTATGCTCGAAGGTAGTCTTTTCACTCGACCAATTCTTCCAATTGTTATGTTCCCATTCGACTATTTTCTTGATTCGGGTTTTGTCTTTGCGAGTTACATCGCAACTTTGAAGAAGAAACCAGCCAGTTGGAGCGAACCTTGACCTGTCAATTCTCCGGTGAATGATGAAGTTGCCATGAGCGTCTTCCGATTGGAGTCCGTGTTGCGCTGTCGTGGATTACCTCGCAAGGCTGAAGGTTGCTCGTCCGCATCGACTCGGCCCTCGGCGGGCGACACTCCAAAATGACCTCGAGTCGTTGATGGCTCATTGACGCCGTCCTGACCGAGTGCGGAGTGGAAGAAGTCTTTGGCTCGGTGTGGCGCGAGATGTCGCCATACAATATGCAGCGCGAGTCCATTGCAAGGATGCGAGAAGATAAGTGGCGGCTCTCCAGTGGCCAACACCAAGAAACACGACTTGAGGTCCTTCATGGAGACTTTCATCGCTGCTGCTACGGATCGCAGATGGGATTGATCTCGGCGAGTTCGTTGCTCCTTCCAGCCCTCCACGGGAGGGTAAAAACTTTCCTTGAGTCTTACACTTTAAATTTGCCTCGGTATGCGAGTGGAATTATAACCGATAAAACCTTAACGGGCTTAGTGCTGAGCACTCTCGGTTCCTTTAGGTATCGACCTAAATTTGGATTGGATGTTTGGATATGATTGCTTTTGGCTCGAAGCGCCTTTGCAGGTCCACTGACAAGGTGCCTACATGATCGACTTATTCCTTAGGCGAGCACTTTGGGCTGCAGCTAAGCCCCAGTGAGAGGTTTGCTCTTCACTCGGTAGGATTTCTTATATCTTAGGCGAGCGGGCTGCAGCTAAGCCCCAGTGAGAGGTTTGCTCTTCACTCGGTAGGATTTCTTATACCTTAGGCGAGCACTGGGCTGCAGCTAAGCCCCAGTGAGAGGTTTGCTCTTCACTCGGTAGGATTTCTTATACCTTAGGCGAGCAGCGGGCTGCGGCTAAGCCCCAGTGAGAGGTTTGCTCTTCACTCGGTGGGATTTCTTATACCTTAGGCGAGCTTTGGGCTGCAGCTAAGCCCCAGTGAGAGGTTTGCTCTTCACTCGGTAGGATTTCTTATACCTTAGGCGAGCCTTTGGGCTGCAGCTAAGCCCCAGTGAGAGGTTTGCTCTTCACTCGGTAGGATTTCTTATATCTTAGCGAGCACTGGGCTGCAGCTAAGCCCCAGTGAGAGGTTTGCTCTTCACTCGGTAGGATTTCCGTTGTATTTGTGGCGGCTCGGAGGAGAGGTCATGATCGACCTGCACCTCGTCTTCCTTGCGGCGCACATCATACTTATGGTGTAGCTCGGAGGAGAGGGTCATGATCGACTGCACCTCGTCCTCCTTTGGCACACATGTTACTTATGGTGTAGCTCGGAGGAGAGGGTCGCATGATCGACCTGCGCCTCTCTCCTCCTTCTTGAGCGTACATTGTACTTAGGCGAGTACTTGGACTGCAGCTAAGCCTCAGTGGAAGTCGGCTTACCACTCGGTGGGATTTTTAATAACTTAGGCGAGCCTTTGGCTGCAGCTAAGCCTCCAGTGGAAGTCGGCTTACCACTCGGTGGGATTTTTAATAACTTAGGCGAGCACTGGGCTGCAGCTAAGCCTCCAGTGGAAGTCGGCTTACCACTCGGTGGGATTTTTAATAACTTAGGCGAGCTTGGGCTGCAGCTAAGCCTCCAGTGGAAGTCGGCTTACCACTCGGTGGGATTTTAATAACTTAGGCGAGCAGGCTGCAGCTAAGCCTCCAGTGGAAGTCGGCTTACCACTCGGTAGGATTTTTGGTTACTTAGGCGAAAGCGGATTGGCGGCTAAGCCTCGGTGGAAGTCGGCTTACCACTCGGTAGGATTTATACAAACTTAGGCGAAAGCGGATTCGCGACTAAGCCACCTGCTTGGGGAAAATTTTCTTGGACAAAAATAAAAAGTGACAAAAATTATGAAGGAATTATGACACTATTATTTGAAATCCATGAACTACTGAAGTATTTTATTACAACTCATCCGGTGAAAAACTTTAAGTGTAAAGCAGGCGGAGCAGATCCGCATTCAAGCTCGGGGCTCTTGATATTGTGTTCGACGTTGTAGAGGCGATATGCCCGTTGTGGAGAACCTTTGTGACGATGAAGGGCCCTTCCGGGAGGAAGCGAGCTTATGTTGTTTCTGCTGATCCACTCGAAGGACGGATCTCCTTCTGGAAGGCTCGACCTCTCACATTTACGGCGTAAAAGCGGCGCAAGTCTTCTTTGGTAGATGGTCGGCGGATCGAGCCATCTCCCTTTCCTCTTCTAGGAGGTCATTGCATCTTGGCGCTTGCTCAGCTTACGCTTCATTGTAAAGTTCAATTCGGGAGCATTGTGAAGGAGATCACTTTCGGTAGGACTGCTTACGCTCCATAGACCAAGAAGAATGGAGTTCTTCGATCGACCGATTAAGCGTGGTCCGCAAACCCCAAAGCGAAGGAGTTAAATCGACCCAAGCTCCGGCCGCATGCTTGAGATCTCGCATCGATCGGGGCTTCGGACCCTTGAGGATTAATCCGTTGGCTCGTTACTGCTGTCCATTCATTGTGGATGGGCGGTGAAGCGTAGTCGACTTCGTGTGCCTTGGCGTTGCGAAATCCTTGAATTCTTCGAGTCAAAATTGACCCATTATCCGTGATAATCTTTGTGCGGGACCCCATATCTGAGCGTCGGCTCTCGATGAAGGAAACAGCGATACCAGCGTCAAGATTCTTGATTGGTTTAGCTTCAATCCACTTGGTGAACTTGTCATTGCTACGGTACATCGTGAAACCGCTCCGACCTGTTCGCAAGGGACCGACCATGTCCAACCCCATCTGCGAAAGGCGGACGAGTGGAATGGTCTTGAGGCTGGCGAGAGCTTGTGTGACATATTGGAATAGAAGCCGACATCGCCGCACTTGTCCACTATTTCTTCGCCATCTCATTCGCCCTTGGCGATAAAATCCGGCTCGGTATGCTTTGGCTACAATGGTCAGAAGGGCGCATGGTGACCACAGGTCCCAGTGGATGTCATTGAGTATATTTCGACCTTCTTACGGCGTTATGCATTTTGACCAACTCGGTCGGGCTTTCTCTATCTGCTGTCCTTTGATAGCGGTAAAGGCTTTGGATCGACAGACGATCTGTCGAGCCTCTTCCTCATCTTCTGGGAGCTCTTTTCTCGAGAATATATGCGATGTATGGAATTGTCCAATCGGGAGTGACCACTAAAACTTCCATGACCAAGTCGACCCTTCTTTGGGACCTCAACCTCGATCGGGTGCTGTGGCACTCTTGGGCTGTGGAGCTTCCTCTGTGAAGGATCTTCTTTAGCGGCGGAGTGTGTATATGCTCCAAAAACACACCACTCGGAATGGCTTCTCTTTTGGAGCCTATCTTGGCGAGATCATCTGCTGCTTGATTTTTCGATCGGGGATGTGATGGAGCTCAACCCCTCGAACTTCTTTTCCGGCTTCCTCCTTTGCATTGCGATATCCAGTCATCATTTGGGCTTCTCCGTCCTCCTTCATCACTGGTTGACCACTAAATCTGAGTCGCCATAGACCATCGAGTGACGGACGCCGAGTGAGATGGCCATCGCAATCCATATAAGAGGGCCTCGTACTCTGCCTCATTGTTGGAGGAATCAAAGTGAATCTGGAGCACATACCTAAGCTTATCTCCCTGGGGAAACAGAACTACCCTGACACGGAACCATTCAGCATCTTAGAGCCATCGAAGAACATGGTCCAATGCTCAAGTGAACTTCGATCGTCTGCTGTTGTTCAATCCACTCGGCGAGAAATCCGCTATAGCACAGGACTTAATGGCTTTCTTTGCCTCAAATTTGATATCAAGGGAAGAAGTTCAATCGCCCATTTAGCCACTCGACCGGTTGCGTCTCTGTTGTGCGAGAATCTACGATAAAGGGCGTCGGCGATTTGTGATAGAATGATCGGAGAAATAATGAGCAACCTTCTTCGTGGTCATGTATATACCATACACAAGCTTCGATAATGCGGATATCGCTGCTTGGATGGAGTCAAGACTTGGACAAATAATACACCGGCGTTGAACTTTGAAGGCTTTTCCTTCCTCTTCCGCTCGACCGTAAGCCTTTATCTTGACGACTTGTCCTGTGGCTGCGATATAGAAGCAGCAGAGGCTCTTTGCTGATTGGAGCAGCAAGCACCGGCTGGGTGGAAGCGAGCTTTTAGCTCGGCAAGCGCTGCATCGACTTCGGAGTCCACTCGAACTTGTCGGCCTTCTTCATCGATCGGTAAAGAGGCAATGCCTTTTCACGAGTCGGAGATGAATCGACTTAATGCGGCCAAGCATCGATAAGCTTCGGGCGTCGTGCACTTTCGCGCAGGCGTTTCATTAGGAGAATAGTGCCGATCTTCTCGGATTAGCGTCGATTCCTCGTTCGGAAGCGAAAACCGAGTAACTTGCCACGGGAACTCGAATGTGCACTTTGTGGATTGAGCTTGATATCGTACCTTACGAGGTTGGCAAATGTTTGGCGAGGTCGACAAGCAGGTCGGAACCTTTTCGCGACTTAACGGCGATATCATCCATATCGCTTCCACATTCCGGTGATTTGGTGAAGACACTTACGAATCATTCGCATAAATGTGGCTCCGGCATTCTTGAGGCGAATGGCATGGTGATATAGCGAAGCACCGAATGGAGTGATGAAAGCTGTTTTTATTTCATCGGGTCCATCTGAGCGGATCGATGATACCGGAATATGCATCTAGAAAAGACAATCTCTCACATCCAGCGGTCGAGTCAACAATTTGATCTATGCGGGGAGAGAAAATGATCCCGGGCAGGCCCGATTGATGTGCTTAAAGTCAATGCACATGCGGGTGAGTTGTCCTTCTTGGGAACCATGGCGACATTAGCGAGCCCACTCGGGTGGTATATCTCGGATAAATCCGCGCCCAGCGAGTCGAGCCACTTCTTCACCAATAGCTTTTCTCTTACGGGCGGCGGACCGCGAAGATGCTCTTTAACGGTTTTTTGACTTGTCGACTCGGGCGATGCTCAGCCGATCCCACAGGAACACGGCATGTCGGTGGCTTCCATGCGAAAATGTCGATTCTCACGGAGGAGGCTGGATGGCGCTTCTTCCTATTTGGTCGAGTGTCGTGGAGATGTGGGTCGGGGCTGCATTGGGGTCGGTCGGGTGAATATGAACTGGCCGTCTCACGGACGGTGAAATCTGAACTCTGTGGCTGGCTTCTTGGATCGTAACAAATCACTTTCGGATCTGCGTTTTGCTTGTATTCGTCGAATTCGACCGCTGTCACTTGAGAGTCGGCAATCTTGAGCCCTTAAAGCACTCTTACGCCTTCTTCCGATCGCGGTGGCGGTGATCACTCCTTGGGGCTGGCATTTTCAGTTTGAGGTACCGTAACATGGTCGAGCCATGAATCGATGCGTGGTAGCCTCCCAAAATGGCGTGGTATGCACTCTGAAAATCCACAACCTCAAAGGTCGACTTTTCCTTGCGAAAGTGCTTGGAATCACCAAAACCACGTCGAGCTATTTGGCGAGTGAGTTGGCCTTCTTCCTGGTATGACTCCGTGGAAACTCATATTCTTTGGCGCTCGGTCGGGACATCGGAATGCCCATCCCTTTCAATGTATCGCATATAACAAGTTCAGCCCTACCACCATCCATCGGCACTTTTCGTCGGGCGAGTGCCTTCGACAATTGGATCGACCACCAGCGCTTGCCGCCCGGGGGTGGCTCGTGTGAGTCGGATGATCAGATTGGTCGAATGTGATGGGTGTTTGGGACCACTTCACATAACTTGGCTTTCTTGGGGCAACCATGTTTACCTCACGGTTAATGACTTTCGATCGACTTTTGCTTTCCACATCGCGAAGATCATCAGTGGAGTTGACATGCGGATATTCTTCCTCCTTGTCCTCTTTGTCTCCGGCCTTGTCGGCTCCTTCTCCTTGTCCTTAGGCTGTTTTCCTTGGCTTCTTTGGATCGAGGAGTCGACCTTTGGCAGTGGTGTGCCGGGTAAATGATGTTGCCCTCTTCATCTTTCTTCGTGTGAATATGGCATGGCATATCCATCACGTCATTGCCTTCTTTATCTTTTACTTTCTTAGGATTCGAGGATCCTTTGGCTTCCCTTGAACTTCCCACGAGTCACGGCGGGGCCTCTCCGGAGCTGCTTGGCTCGGCTTTCGCTTTGCTTCCATTGGAATTTCCCTTCTCCGTGACTTGGCTTGTACTTGCAGCTTGGTCGGTCCTCTTCCTCGCCGTTGGCGTACTTGGTAGCAATCTCCATCATTCGACTCAAGGTCATGTCGCCGGTTCGACCAAACTTCAAACTCAATTCTCTGTTTTTGACGCCATCTTTGAAGGCGCAAACTGCCTGATGGTCGGACACATTTTCCACAGTATGGTGCAGAGTGATCCACCTCTGAATGTACTCTCGGAGAGTCTCATTGGTCTTATGCACACAAACTTGCAGCTCTGTCAAACCAGCCGGTCGCTTGCAAGTCCCTTCAAAAGTCCTGACGAACACTCGGGACAAATCTTCCCAAGTATATATCTTGCTAGGAGGTGGCGATTCAGCCATGCTCTGGCGAGAACCTTCCAACATGAGGGCAAGTGTTTCATGGCCACCTCATCATTCCCCACCAATCTGAACAGCCACTCGGTAATCTTCAAGCCAAGTTTGAGGCTTGGATTCCCCGATGAACTTGCGACTCTGTTGCCAATCTGAAATTGGGGGATTCTGCGGCTCGATAGCCTGCTAAAACACTCCGGACGAGACATGCACTTTCATTGCTGGTGGGTGCATCTCTCTGGTCCGCCTCGGTGGGCTCTGTTCGGTCGACCAAGCCTTGCGATAATGGATCGTGCGTCAAAGCCTGGTTCCACAGGGTCATTGGAACTCTTCGCCCATCTTGAGCGGCGTCTGTCATCTTGCCGCCGAGGAGGCGTCTGACCCTTCCCTCGGAGGAAAGGGGCACTCGGCGCTGTCATCGGTCGAATCGGTCTCCGTCTTGCTCTCGCCGGTTGTCGCGCCCTTCTCGCCCGTGGAGGCGATCTGGGGCTGATGAGCGGTGGGCAGTATTCGCGGCGACGGATCGATTGTGAATTACATTGCGTGGCTGCGACACGGCTGAGTTCGGTCTCCTGCTGCTCGGAGTAAATCTCGATCTGCATCAAGCCTCTCCGGCTTCCGGTGGGGCGGCTGGATGGACTACTGCTATCTGAGTTGCGGTTGCTAAATTCTGAATCGGCGTGCGGTATACGAGTCGGTGGGAAGAGTCGGCGTCGGTAGCCTCGAGGACTCGTTGCCGCAGCGCTCGTCGAGTGCTCGTGAAGATTCTCCAAGCGGCGCGTTCAGCCACATTGCCAAGCGTGCCTCCTCAAAGCGCGAGCCTCGGGGTTTCTCCGGCGATGGGAGTATCGGGGCATCCATGTTCTGCTGGTGAGCTCTTCTCTCTGCAGAGAGTCGAGTGTCTCGGGCTGGTACTCCTCGTGCTCTTGTACGGGGTCACCTCCTCCAGCTGCTCCGCCGCCATGGGCAAAGCCGGGAGGACTGCGGGGGCCGTCGACCATGAGGATTTCCGCGTTGGATCACTGCTATCACACTCGGATCACGATCTCTCTGACCGGTCGGCAGATCGAGCAGCCGTAGAGGGACTCGTCGGGCTCAATGGCGCGACACAGGCGATGGCTGTCGGCGAGCCACCGCGTGCTTCACCCACCGCTGGAGTCTCGACCGACCAGGCGCTTGCGCTGGTGGGAGAGCTGGGTAAGCGACCAAGCGGAGTCGACCGATCTGGGGTCGGCGGTTGCCGCGCGATGAACGCCCGAACACATGCTTGAAGTCGTCGCCCAGCAGACGAGGCGCCTCGATGTCAAGTGGAGCCTCCACGGAGCCATGCGGGTCGTCGGCGACAAAGGTGAAAACACCGAGGCGGATCTCGCGCCCTCAACCAAAACTCCAGCAGTCATCATGATGAAGGTACTCGAAATCTGCAACTCCTCCACAAATCGCTAAAACACTGCCCTTACGGTGGGCGCCAAGCTGTCGTGGTTCTAAGTCGAAAGTAGAGTGGGGGTAGGTAAGGAGAGGCAAGGTCCTAGCTATGGAGAGGTTGTGAACACAAGCGATGTGCGAGTTCGAGGCCCTTCTCGGAAGAAGTAAAAGCCCTACGTCTCGGAGGCTGAGGCGGTCGAGTGGATTATGAGTGTAGGTATTACAAAGTGCGAACCCCTCTATCGTGGAGGGGTGGCTTATATAGAGTCGCCGGGACCCAGCCAGCCCACATAATGGAGAGGTTAAAGTACATTAAGCATGGGGCGTTCTTGTAGCGCCCTCATAAAGTGCCTTAACTATCATTAAGTCTATTCAATTACAAGCCGTTGCGTTGCGAGTGTCTTGACCTTACGGTGGTGAGTGTATCTTCATGGTGAGTGAGTCTTCCATGGTGAGTCCTTCGGTCGGTCAGTGGGTTCCTCTTTGGTCGACTGGAAGATGATCTCTTCTAAGAGTGCCCCTGGGTAGGACGTTTAGGTCAGGCCTATGACCCTACCCTAGGTACATGAATCCATCACCGGCCGCGGCCTCCCCTTCGCCGTCGCCCTCCCCGGCAAGATCTTCATGGGCGGCAAGGCTTGCCGCCTCAGCTGCTTCCGCCTCCGCTAGCGTGAAGCCGTACTCGCCCGCAGCGGCAGCTGCCGCCGCCTCCTCGGCCCTGCTAGCAATGTACGCCAGCTCTCTGGCGGTGGTGGCGCGGGTGAGGAGCTTCTGCTCATCAGGCTTAACCGCCGCCTCCGACAGGTCATCAAAAAACTGCTGCACGACCTCGGCGGCGGGCTCTATCCAGTTGGCGCTAACCCCGTGCGAGTCGCATTCTGGCATCATCGCACAGATGCGATCGCGCTGGGAGTTATTGCACAGAGGGACAACGCCCTGCGGCAACAGGAACCACTCTGGATGATTGGGGTCGTGCTTGAACGTCTCCCTCAGCATCGCATCCAGCTCCAGGACTGTGAAGTTGAAATTGAGGCCCAGGCGCAGCCTCATGAAATCCGCCGGGCCTACCGCTTGCCTGCAAAGGGGCGATGTGGCGGTGAAGGAAATCTGCGCCGACCGCCCCTGTTGTGAGCCCGGCGTGCCTGAGCCGGAGGATTCAGGTGGTGGCGATCGTCAGCTTGGCGTCATCCGCGACAGGCGCTCCGATCATTGCGGCGCACCACCGAGACTTGTGCAGCGTGGTGAGCGAAGGCGGATCGGCATCACAGATCCAGCACCCTCCGCCCTCCATTCGCCCCATTTATTTGCGAAGCTCACCGGCAAGTCGCCTCCTTCATGCCCATCCGGGAGGTCCATGCGATTCCGCCAGACCGGTGGCTCCCTTTCTCAGCCGAGGGAAAAATAATGGCGGAAAAAAACAGCGCTGGGAAGGATACCAACAAAGTTCTCGCAAAGGTCTTGAAAACCGCCATTGTCAAAAGCGGCGTTGGGGGTGAAATCGGCAGATGGAACCCATAGGTGTTCATAATGTCGCAAAAGAAGTCGAGAAAAAAGGTGGGCGAGAGCCGCAATAGAAAACACAGGAAAGAAGTAGTACCCTCTGGGGCACTTCTTGATTTGGAAGCCTCCGTGAAAGCACCGGCGTCTTGGCGGATGCATCGCGTCTCCGTCGACCAGAAAAGGTAGAATCCCGACCGCAGCGCATCCGGGGTAAGCTCGGGGGGGAAAAGCACCCGCCTCTTGCGCAGCGCCTCGAGCTCTTGTGCCTCAGTCGACTTCTTGGCCCTCGCGGCCTTCGTGGCCTTCCCAGCCTTCGGAGCCATGGCGTGGGCAGCGGGGGGAGGCAGAAGCAGCGGCGGCGGCGGTGGCAATGGACGGTGGAGCGCTCTTTCCTTTTCTCGATTCAGGAGACGAAGGAGAGCGTCGGAGCTTTCGGAGGAAGGAACCTCAAGTGGCGAAAGTGGGGAAACGGCCCCGTTCCCTCCGCTTATAAACAGAGGATGCGAACGTTACGCATCCTCTGGAATTAAGCGCCACCCGCGTCTCCCACGACGCCGCAATCGATGCATGCCGTTGCGGGGGAGCGCGGTGGGTGCGGAGCCCGTTGCTGTACGGACCCAGGCCACGCGTGCCCGTGCACTGTTTTGGGCCTGGCCCAACAACGCTCGGCACCGTGTATGGCCCAGGCCCGGGGGCTCCTGTCGGTGTACTAAAGAAGGGGGTACCTTAGTACCCCGAACTTGTGCACGGGCAGGCGCAGCACCCCGCGGCAAGGCTTGCCGGACGCCCGGCAAGGCTCTCCACCACTCCTTATTACTGCCATTCAAGAACAAAGTACTAGCCAAGAACACGAAGGCCCGGCAAGAGGAGCTTGCGGGAAGGCCAACAGGGCATCACCAGAAGACTTGCCGTGGCGCCCTGCGCGCCCCGGCAAGGCCCAGCCGGACGGCAAGCTTGCGGCACAACAAGAGGCCAGCGGCAAAGCACTTGCGCGGCAAGGCTGCCACCCAACTCCAGCGCACCCGGTGTGGCGTCATCACGAGCCATCCCAAGGGCACGTGGCGTGGCGGCGATCGCAGCCATGCGAACAAGGTGGCAAGCGGGCCGACAGAGGCGCCGTCGTGGCAACCGGAGGCTCACTTAGCAGTCCTCCTCCTGCACTATTAGAGCGTCGGACGGGCATTTAATGCCCTTGTCCCCGCCCGTCGAGTTAGGTAGGGGCATTGTTGTGCTTTATTGCACCAACCTGTGATTTTACCTTTCTACCCCCTCTTCCCTCGCTGCCACTGTGGGTACCCCTTCGGACTATAAAGGGAGGCCCATGCGACGTAGAAGGGGTTGATCCATCGACACCCACAGCACCACCATCGCTTCGCACGAGCAAGATCGAATAACAAACACGAAGCACCGGTAGGGGTGTTATCTCTCCGGAGAGCCGAAGCTGGGTAAAGGTGCCCGTCTCCCTTGCGCCCGACCTCGATCTGCTCTGCACACGATCCCCGCTCCCTTGCCGAACCAGAAGGGGCCCCCAGTGCCCCATAGGTGCTCGAGGCCACAGAGACACGCCCCGACATACATGTTCGAGAGTTTGCTATTCTTGGCCGAAGGACTCCTAAGCCTTCTCAAGGTATTCATAGATGGATGGCCAGGGCTGAAGTGGCTGAGCATCGACACAAGCGACTCGACATGGAAAGGGTGGATAAGATGCGGTGCTGAGCGGGCAGGGAGTGCGCGGCGCGGGGATGCATGGATAGTGCGTGGTGGGCTGGGGCGGTGAGCCGGCTGGTTGCAGGATCAGCCAAGCGACCGCGGGAACCAGCGAGTACGACGCGATGGTAAATCAGGCATGATGGTGTGATTCTTTTTCCTGGGAGAAGAATATTTGGCTCTAATTAATTGCCTAACAAATTAGATGACTAATTGGATGGACGGGAACACCCTTTACAAGTTTTTAGGGGTGGGTATAGGTAATATCTGCTGTAGGTGGTTCATCTTGATGGCGCGTTTGGGTCTCATGGGATAGCCAATTTTAAAATATGTGGCCAGAAGAGGTGCGGAGGGATATTGATTCTCCTGAATTTTGTTTTCACTTGTCTGCCAGAAAGTCATGCACAAAGTCAACCACTCTCACGTGCCCCAAGAGCCTAACAACATTTTTCATCTGCCTCTCACTCGCTCACCCCGGTAAAATAGAAAAAACCCAGCCCTAGATCTCCCACTTTCCATCTTCGTTCTCTTCTCTCCTATTGATGGAGGTAGTTGAAGTTCGAAAGAGCAATGCCATATGATGATATGAACCCAACGCGATTCGCATCCATTTGTACATATGCATGCATGATCACGTATGATTGGGGTGGTCATGAACGGGAGCGATCACGACCGCTCCTATCTATTTAATATAAACTAAATCTTTCTCCATAATGGACAAAAAGGGATTGTAGGTTAGGTGGTCACTCCTACCTATTTAATATAAAAGAAATATTTCTCCATAAGACTAGCCACAGTTGGAGTAACTTCAGCACTAACATCAAGTTCAACTAAGCAAATTTGCTTATGTGGCAATGAGCTAATGAGGAGAGAGATAGTTTGAGTAACATAGCTAGTTATCGCAACATCACATGCCCAATGCACTATGAGTCTATAACCTAATAAATGAAGTTTTGTATGACACCACACTTATGTTACTACCCACTATGAAGGTAGTAACATAGTCTAGGGATATGTGTATGTTACTAGTGTATGTTACTATGCATTGTGGCTAGTATGAGGGACAACAAGCGAATGTAAGTTAGGTGGTCGTGTGAGAAAGTGGCCACCAATAGGTCACTGGTTCGAACCCGCCGCACCCTGGAGCATATTTACGTACAAATCGATTTCTTTCTCCATCCCACTGACATGTGAGGCCCACATGGGCCCGCTGTAACTTTGCTGGACTAGACACGAGTAGCTAACGGCAGCGTAGGGTGTGCTGGTATGGTTGACGCGAAATGTATGAAAGTGTGTTGTTAGGTAAGTTTTTGGACCATTTTTATCGGGTCTTTTAGGGATCAAGACGGACCCGTAAACCTTCAGCAACCGTTCAAACTGTGCTGTCCGGACTGCGGAAGCCATCTAACGCCGACCTGTATCTGTCACCTAGACGGTCCGAACGCGATTTCTTCCACAAATTGGAGACAAAAATGTGGGAAGTTTGCGGGAGTACGGACGCCCGAAACATAGGACTCCCACACCCCCGACCCACCCAATCCCCTCCTGGTCCCATTACCTTCCACTCAGCCCCTTCTCTCCCTTGCTTTCCGCCCGCACCATCCACCTCCACCGCCGCTGTTGTTCGTCTCGACCACCACATTGGCATTGTCGGATGTCCGCAACCAGTATCGATTCTCCCGCTCACTGTTTTGACATAGCTTTCAACCCTAGAGCCGTTTATACCCAAGTACACGCCACCCCTATCGATGACCTCCATGGCGGACACCACACCCGGCAGGTGTTCGGTCAAATGTCATTGAGCTTATTTTCAAATTCTGTGTCATTTTTTAGAGTGCGTAGGATGGTGAGCTACTCGATCATGGAGGATGAGTTCTTGTGTGATGCATGGCTGGCTGTATCTGTGTATTTCATATGTAGGACCAGAGGGCTACCCTTCTGGGAGCAAGTGCATGAAAAGTTTTACGCAGGAAAGCACACTGCACCCTACAACATGTACATCATTCAACGACGCAACGTGAGATCGTTGTCGTACAGCTGGCACGCTATCCAAGTCAGTGTCATCAAGTTTTGCAACTTGGTCAGTCAGCTCCAGGCAAGGTGGCCAGTGCACGCAGACATGGAGGAGATGGTAAGTTTTAGTTCCCCTTGCTCAACTAGTTGATTGATTAATTCACTCAAAGTTGGTCTACACATTATATGTAGCCCGCACGCGCCGTCGCGGTGTACCATAGGTCAGAGGGACGACCATTTACATGCCCACATAGTTGGATGAAGTTGAAGGGGAAGTATGTGTGATAGGACATGATCCCTTCATGAAATACTTGTTGGACATCTGGGATTTAGTAGAATTTGAGACCTTGTTGTACTAGACTTAATTTGCATGCTATGTGTGGATGATTTGTACTATATTCTACCCGCGCTTTGATGAATATCGGCCGATTTGCAGGAATTTTGTCTTCTTTGTTAAAATGTGGTTTGAAATATATGCGGCTAGCGTTGGATAGCTGCTTCCCGCATCCTTGTCCGTGAATTGATCCTCCTATTCACGGACGGATACAGGCGAGGTTTTTTGTGGATTGTCGTTGGAGATGCCTTTGTTCTTGTATTATTTTGTTCACATCGATAAAAGTTCTTGTATCATAAGTGATATTAACTCCGTCGACGATGTGGTCTTCCTGGTTTACTGTACTTATCCTCAACAGCGTCTGACATGTTGATTCAATTGATTAAGCTGCCCCAAATTCATGCATAACGTTTGATGTTGTTGAGTATCATGGTTATTTTTTGAAAACGTAGGATATCATAGGATTTATTCTACCTTGAATTGTACTTCAAGATGATATATATATATATATATATATATATATATATATATATATATAGGGTGGGTCTATTCTAACAACACTCCTTAAGACCTTATTGTGCTCATCAACTGGCTTATTCTGATAACACCTCACTACCGCGAACTGAACCACAACAAAAAATCCCAGGCTCATCTTCACCCCACCTCCCTCACGACAACCACCTCGCCCACTCCCCCGATTCCAAACCCCACCTACCGCCACCTTCTACCGGAGTGCCACCCCAGGCCGCCGCCACCCACCCCGCCCCTATCCACCTTCTACCGACGCAGTTGCTGAAGCACCTCCCAAGGCAGCTACCCGGCCGCCCGGCCCCCGGCCACCTCCTACCAGCGTCGCCGCGCCACACCTTCCGGCCACCCCGCATCCCAGCACCGACAGATAGGGGATCCCCGCACCCCCCCCCCCCACGACCGGCCCGCGACCTCCATCCCCTCGTCGGCGAGCTATGGTGGTCCTCGCGCCCCACATGGCACCTACCAGCACAAGCCAGATCTAGGCCACGGCGGCCCCCCAGCGCTGGATATAGGCCACGGCGGCCCCCACCGCCAGATCCAGGCCACGGCGGCCCCCTCACAACGCCCCGCCGCCGGATCCGGTACCCCACGTTGCCCCTCCGCCAACCAGCGGGCGTGGCCTTCCCGTCCATGCACCTCCACAACCGCCCCACCATCCCACTTTGGGCCCCCTATGGTCTGCTTCGTCAAGCCACCGGCGGTGGCACCGTGCAGTCCATTGCATGGATGCTGCCTTGCACGCCTATATCGCTCTTTGGGAGGCAAGGGTTGAGTGGTTGGGTGGTGCTCCACTTGCAGCTTCGATTCTTTGGAGGGAGGCGGTTGAGGAGTCTGGACTAGGGGTGTCGGACAGCGGACTATCATCGTCCGCGGACTCCAAGACTATGAAGATACAAGATTGAAGACTTCGTCCCGTGTCCGGATGGGACTTTCCTTGGCGTGGAAGGCAAGCTTGGCAATACGGATATGTAGATCTCCTACCATTGTAACCGACTCTATGTAACCCTAGCCCTCTCCGGTGTCTATATAAACCGGAGGGCTTTAGTCCGTAGGACATAACATCCATTGCAACAATCATACCATAGGCTAGCTTCTAGGGCTTAGCTTCCTTGATCTCGTGGTAGATCCACTCTTGTACTGCCCATATCATCAATATTAATCAAGCAGGACGTAGGGTTTTACCTCCATCAAGAGGGCCGAACACTGGGTAAAACATTGTGTCCCTTGTCTCCTATTACCATCCGCCTAGGCGCACAGATTCGGGACCCCCTACCGAGATCCGCCGGTTTGACACCGACATTGGTGCTTTCATTGAGAGTTCCTCTGTGCCGTCACCGATAGGAAGGATGCCTCCTCCCGTCTTCAAGGACAGTATTTTCGCCAAAGGAGCCTTGGCTGCCGGCCAAACTATATGGCTAGGTGGTTTTCTTATGACCGCCTGTCCGGCCACCGCTTCGACAATGACTTCTCAGGTCGTCGAAAGCAATCTTGACGTCAGCTCAGAATTTGCCGAGCGGCTGGATCCAATAGAGCTCTCGTCTGTCAACGAGCTCTTGGATCGCATCGCCGCCCTGGGAGTAGCTACAGACTATAATCAGATTGGGCTTAAAACCGATCTGAGAGAGATTAACTCTCCCCAGGTCACCCACCACGTTGCAGTGATAGAGGAACAACGCTGCGACTCTTCTCCTGTATTGAAAACTAGTCATGTCCGGGCTCCCAAACCCTCCATGCCGGATTCCCGCGGAGGGACGGACTTCGATCGAGCACTGAACTTAAAGTCGGGCATCGTTCGGACTCGTTGGACAATGTCCAGCAATCAAGCTTCAAATTTGGAAACTTCCGGCCTTGAGCCTTGAGATGGGTAGGGTTCGGACTTAATTCCACCCACCGCCCAAACATATGCAATCTATCTCTAATCCGGCAAGATCCCGCTGAAACGATTACACCACTCTTGGGCGATTCCTCCTGGTTATGGACAGGATAAAGGACTGCCGAGAGGAAAAGCATAATCTCAATTTTTTGCAATAATTGCCTTGACGGGGAATCTTGAGCGCCGTCGGCCGTCGTGAAATTACACACCGCCGACCTAAGCGTCCATAATGCGAAAATCTTGTGCAATGGAGAGTTTCCGGAAAACCGAAAATAAGTTTTGGAACAATCCGGCCCCGAATACAACCCTAGTCCGCAACAAAAGGGTGCATTCACTCAGGCACCAGATACAAAAACCAAAAAGAAAAGACCCCATAAAGGGCACGGAACCGTACAGGAGGGATAGCTTAGCGGACCCTGTAAAATTCACAGTACAGAAGGCGCCGTCCCAACACATAGCCTTCGAGCATGTTGGATATTACGGCAGGTGGCCAAAAGTGGCGAGGAGCTTCTAGCCCCGGAAAACCACTCCAACAATACCGGTACGGTATCAACAGTCTTCGAGACTTTCGCATCAAATAATAGGCGGAAACGAACAATCCGCAGCCTCGCCGAAGTCTACCAAGTGGCAACAACAAATCCATGGAGCGACACAGCCATCACATTCAATGCCAGCGACGAACCTAAATTCCGAACAGCCCGAGCACCAGCCTGCCTTGCGGTACTTAGTCCAATAGTGGGCGACTTTCGACTTACAAAGGTCCTCATGGATGGCGGCAGCGGATTAAACCTCATCTACGAGGAAACTCTTCAAAAAATGGAAATAGACTCGAGCCGTATTGAGCGAAGCAGCACAACCTTCAGAGGAATAATCCCTAGCCGGGAAGCGCGCTGCACCGGAAAAATCACACTCGATGTGGTGTTCGGCTCGCCGGACAATTACAGATCTGAAGAAGTCACGTTCCAAGTGGCCCCATTCAAAACCGGATATCACGCTATATTAGGACGAGAGGCATTCACAATTTTTCAAGCCGTACCCCATTACGGGTACATGAAGCTCAAAATGCCCGGGCCCGGCGGAATAATCACTCTCGTTAGTGATCCGGACATAGCACTCCGCGCCGAAAACAAGACAGCCGCATTAGCCCTGGAGGCACTATCCGAAGCCCTAGCGGCAGAAGAACTCACCGCGCTGCGCTCTACGGTGAATAGGGACGATGTGATACTCGATAAGAGATCCAAGTCCACCTCCTTTAAACCAGCGGACGAAATAGTAAAATTCCAGGTCCATCCAATGGACCCAACAAAGACGGCCTCCATCGGGCACAATTGAACCACGATGTACGCGCCGCCTGCGAAATTCGCCGGGAAAATTGGGACATTTTGCTTTGGCACCCCTCGGATATGCCGGAATCCCAAGCAGATTGGCGAACACAGCCTAAACATCCTAAAAGGATTTAAGCCGATCAAACAGGCTCTTGACGATTTTCCGAACCCAAAAGACAGGCAATGGGAGAAGAGCTAGCCAAACTATTGGGCCGGATTCATTAGAGATATCAAACATCCGGATTGGCTAGCAAACCTGGTAATGGTACCAAGAAGGACAAATCTGGCGCCTATCGTCGATTTTAAAGACCTCAACAAGGCCTGCACAAAGGATCCTTCCCCTCCCGCATCGACCGGATAATCGATGCTCTGCGAGAACACGATTCATTGTGCTTCCTTGGCGCATACTCCGGCTACCATCAAATCAAGATGGCGGAGCGGAACCAAGCAGCAAGGGCATTCATCACTCCATATGGACCATTCTGCTTCAACACGATGCCCTTCGGACTTAAAAACGCTGGCGCAACATATCAGCGCATGATTCAAACATGTCTGGCCACCCAGATCGGCGAAACAGTAGAGGCATACGTAGACGACGTACTCGTCAAAACAAAACACGTCGAAACTCTAGTAGACGACTTGAGGCTCACATTCGACAACCTCAGAGCATATGACATCAAGCTGAATCCGGAAAAATGTGTTTTCGGCGTACCAGCCGGAAAGCTCCTGGGCTTCATTGTATCCGGTAGAGGAATTGAAGCAAACCCAGCCAAGATCCGAGCTCTATCACAGCTAGATATCCCAAAAGACTTCAAGCAAATACAAAAATTGACTGGATGTGTGGCGGCTCTAAGCCGCTTTATCTCCCGTCTAGGAGAAAAGGCATTGCCCTCTATCGCCTCCTTAGGCGCACGAACACCAGTGGGCGGATCTGCCCTTGCGGACTCGAAGAAATAAAAGCCATATTGGCAACAAATCCGGTCTGGCTCGCCCAACACAGGCGAACCAATGTTGTTATACATCGCAGCAACACATCAAGTTGTAAGCGCGGTACTCGTCGTCGAGCGAGAGCAGAAGGGCATAAATTCCCTCTTCAAAACCTAGTGTACTACGTATCCTTTGTGTTAACCCCTGCAAATCCGTTACCGCACTATCAAAAGATAGCATGCAGCGGTGTTTATGGCATCCGGATGCTCGACACTACTTTCAAGAGTGTTCGATAACGATGGCCTCGAAGTACCACTCAACGACATTATAAACAACCGCGACGCGACGGGCAGGATTGCAAGATGGGCCATTGAGCTCTTGCCATTCGATATAACTTACAAACCTCAGCGAGCTATAAAGTCACAAGTTTTGGCTGACTTTGTCGCTGAATGGACGAAGTCGAACTCCCTAAAAGTGCGGCGCATACTCCAATTGGATTATGCACTTGACGGCTCTAAAATGTTGGCTGGATTGGGGATGGCGTCGTATTGGCGTCCCCAACCGGGACACAGATCCAATCGGACTTGAGATAATGTACGGACTCCAACAACGCGGCGAATCGAGGCCCTTTTACATGGCCTCCGGATGGCAATCTCCATGGGCATTCAACGCCTAGAGGTGCTTGCGAGGATTCAAACCTCGCAATATCCCAAATAAATGGAGACTTTAACGCCAAAGATCCGAAAATGGCAGCATATCATAGCGCTGTCCTAAAATGTCAGCTCGGTTTGAAGGACTTGAATTCCATCACGTAGCCGGGATAATAACCAAGCAGCCGGCGTCTTGTACGCATCGGCGCAAAAGCGTGACGCTGTCCTCAAACATCTTCCTGGAACGGCTCTTCAAGCCATCCGTACTATGGGAAGAGGAGTCCGGAAATAACAAACCGGAAAGAGCCGCACCAACCGGCGATTCAGCCGATGACATAACACCTTCAGCCCACGACATAATGGTAGTAATTGCCCCGTGGACAGAACCATTCCTAGCCTACTTGCTTAGGCAGGAACTTCCCGAAGACCAAAATGAGGCCCGCTATATTGTCCGGCGATCTAAAGCCTACAAGGTCCATGAGGAGAACTTTATAAGAAAAGCACAACGGAGTCCTTCAAAGGTGTATCTCCGAAGAGGAAGGCGAAACCTTCGGCTGAAATTCATGCGGACTAGGCGAACACCCGCGCTGCAGCTCGGGCCCTTGTAGGAAAGGCATTCCGTACATGATTTTATTGGCCGACGGCCCGGCGGATCTCGGGACTTAGTCCAAAGATCGTCGGTTTTCAGCTCTTTGCTAATCGAGCCATATACCACCCACGCCCTCAAAACTATACCCATTACACGGCCATTCGCGGTGCGAGGGCTTGACATGGTTGGACCCCTTAAAGGAGGAACCCACAAGCAAAGGTACCTATTGGTCATGGTGGAAAAATTCACCAAATGGATAGAGGCCAAGCCGGTCAAAGCGGCGAGTCGGACCAGTGATAGACTTTATCTCCGGGGTAGTACACCGTTTTGGTGTCCCCCACAGCATCATCACCGATAACGGCACGAATTTTACGGCCGACGAGGTTAAATCATGGTGCAAAAATATGGGCATTAAGCTCGATTACGCTTCAGTCTATCATCCTCAAACCAACGGTCAAGTGGAACGAGCAAATGGTCTAATAATGAGCGGCATCAAACCCAGACTAGTGCGGTCACTTACGAAATCTGACACGCACTGGGTGGAGGAGCTCGACTCCGTACTCTAGGGGCTGCGAACACGCCCAACCGTACTACCGGATTCACACCATTTTTTATGGTATACGACGCAGAGGCAGTTTTCCCCTGCAACATCATTCATGACTCACCTCGAGTGCGCATGTACGAAGAAAGCGAAGTCGAGCTGGATCGGCAGGACAGCCTGGACGCATTGGAGGAAGAACGCGACGTCGCCAAGGCTCGTTCCGCATTCTATCAGCAGCAGGCTCGAAGATATCAAAGCAGAGAAGTACGGTACAAGACTTACAACGTTGGCGAACTAGTTCTACGCCTGCCGGACAAGAAAAAGGACAAGCTCAAGCCCAAATGGGAGGGCCCCTTCATTATCGATCAAGTCCTGACCGGCGGGCGTACCATTTCTGAAATCGTCGGACAACCGACTCGAGCCGAACCCATGGAACGCAGCCCGCCTCCGAAGATTCTATGCCTAGCGCCAGACTAAGAGTTCGTCCCCTTCCCCCGTTCAAATTTTTACACTTCAGCTGTCTTTTGTTTCTCATTCTTCTCTTAACCCTTTTACTAAAAAAGCCCTTAAGGGCCTACTTGCACATTGTTCGCATACACTTGATGTCCCATCCGCACTCATTATACCTGGGGGCTTCTTTACCAGAAACTTAATTATAAGGGCTTCATGCCAGCACATGTGTCAAGCTTGCACATGTACCTTTTATTCACCATTATATGCATCGATATGACTTAAGTTTTGGCCAAGCTGGGTTGCCTGGCTCCTGTGCTTACCCCTACGTTCCCGATTGTTCGGCTAGGAGGTAAAGGGAGCACCTCTGCGATTATTCTTGCCGGGTCGACCGAATGTGTACCTCGGTGGGTGAAGCGAAAGCTAAGCGTTCTTAAGGGAATATTCGGTCGGTGACTTGAAAGATGATTTTTATATACTTATTTATCTGCCCCGGATGTTTTTATGCTCTTTTCGCGGTCCGGACATGCACTTTAGGGCATGCCTCGAGAAAGGAACCCTAACAGAACTATTCTCCTGGAAGATGTTTCTTACTAACCATGTAATATAACATAACTAGTTGGGCACTTATGCGATAAAGCACTAATGACCCCTCGCTGGTCTCCATGCATGCTCGGTTGTTTTTAACCGAGAAGGTATTCGGACACACTCAGGACTCTAGGGTTCCGAGGTTGAAGTGAAAAGGTCGGCAAAGACAAACGATCTACAATCCGGCTAGAAGGCATTTTACATGTCATTTTAAAATACATTGTCACATTGACTGACTGTATTCCTCCTCGATCCCGTCTAACAGGCTGTCCAATTTACAGTCCTATTGGGAAAATTTAGCGGCCAACTCTACTTGGCCGTATACTAAACTCACGGGGATATCCTTCCCGTCGGGCCCCATAGGTCCGACCTCGGCCATATGGTTGGGATCCACCTTCTTGTACCGCGTCTTCACCATGGCCCAGGCCTCCCTGGCACCTTGGCGGCAGGCCGAAATCTTCCATAAACGGAAGCGCTTCCGCACTCCCTGAAGCTTCTCCGCAAGCTCCTCAAGGCCTTCGGGTAGGGAGAGGGCTGGCCATAAAGCCTGACCGACGCCGCTCATTGCCTGCCGAACTCGTTCGAGCAGCTGCAATAGCTCGGGAAGTTGATCACCCGTCGATACGGGCATCTCCTCCGTGGGGCGACACTGTGAGTATACCTCAGACATATCTTGTCAATTGACTTCCTCGCCGAACTCTTCTTTTCAAAGGAGTTCGCTCAAGCACTACTATAAATGCCGCGGCGAAAGCGCTGATTCTCCTTGCTGAGCCGAACAGCTCGGCCCGAGCGCCTTAGCTCTTCTCCAAGCTGCGCATGGGCATCTTGGAGCTTGTTCCTTTCTTCTGCACTATTCAGCACCCTCTCGCCGACCTTGGTGGCACGATAGTTCTTACTGTCGGATCTTGTCGGCGGCACACTGCAATGTCATTATTAGACTTGCGCGCACGCCGCACAGTGCTTATATTACTAAAATAATGTGTTACCAGGAGGGGTCTCTGTGTTTCCTCCTGCGGCAGCAAGTGTGGCCTCAAGTTGGGCCTTGCACTCTTGCAGCTCCTGAGATAGTTGGGCATTCTTGTCGTAAGATCCTGCGTTTCAAATGATCCTTAAATCAATTAATATAACTACTTTAAGTCTCGGGGGCTACTGGCATATATAACTATTAAATTCTCTTACCCGTATGTCTTTTACATACTGCTCCGTGGCTCTGGTAAAACCATCTTGAGCAACACGGAGGTGCGCGTCCCCCGCGTTAAAGGCATTCAACGCCTCAGGGGAGAAGCACGCGTCACGAAATACCGTCCGGCGGCGCCTATGGTTCATGGCGCTCTCCACCTCGGACTTGGTGGCGGACAGTCTGTCGGCATTCTCCGTTGGAGGAGTGTCCGGCTCGCGCCTTGCGCTTCGCCTCCCCTCGAGACCAGTCTTTGGAACTGGCTGGTAGAGGTTGGATTGGCAACCTCCATGCCCTTGATCCGGTGGGCGCTTTTCTCCTACAAAATCATGAGCACTCAAGCGTTTCCTAGGAGCGTTGCTCCAAATAATGAGCTGTGAGCTATACTTTTGCGTCGACATTTCAGTCGCGCGCGCTCCTCTTCCGCCCTTGGTCGGATGGCCCTTGTTGGTCGCCGCCCTGTGAGCTCGGCTTCCATACTGAAGGCGCTTCTGCAAAACGCCATCGTATCGAAGGTCGAGAATGGCGAGGAAGAAATAATGGTGTCGGGACTTGGTCGCAATCATCACGGGAAGCGGATATAGTCGGGGTAGTCGGCCGTAATGGCAACTAAAGCATTATCCATGCTGAGCTGGTGGAACACCCGTCGATTAGCTCCACCTTTATGTCGGATCCTCTTGGAGGCGGATCACAGGATCTCGCTGGATCCTCGGGTTGCGGAGCTAGACCGCATGTCCTCCACAACCCAGCGCAGCTCTGCGTCAAAAACCTAATATAAGAAACCTAAACTTTGAAAGCATGGGATTGGGCATGTAAAGTGTTTGCTTACCCAACGCCGAGGGTTATTCATGGAGAACCCATTCAACGGGTTCGTTTGGAGGAAGTCCTCCTTCTCTCCCTTGTACAGGCCGGACAGGATCTTCGCCAGGTCCTCGGCCGAACCCGGCCCTTTGCGGACATGACGGGTGGCATCGTCCTCCCCGTTGAAATCCCACATGGGGTAGCCCCTGTATTGTAGTGTCTGCACCCCCCGCATAATGCATGTTGCCATGACTCCAATCATGGTCAACCCGGAATGGGCCAGTAACCTTATCCGGCCCATCAGATAATGGATGCTCTTGTCTTCCTCTAGTTGGGGGCTCCGCGGACGCCAACTAAGGCGTTTCTTCAGAGGAGCATTGCTGAACTCCGGGAGGCCAATCCGAACAGGGTCCGGCAGTGGAGCGTCTACTATGTAAAACCATTCCGAAGGCCAGTCTTGGGCGCCTTCTTAGGGGTTCGGATGGATATCCGGTCCGGCAATCGCCAAATTTGGCGCCGCCCACTTGATATATGGACCCCTCGTGAGAGGCGGGGCACAAAGCGAACAACCTCTTCCACGGTAGCGAAATGGGGCTCGGCGCCCAGGAATACCTCGCAAAGAGCTCGTAACCCGCAATATGGAGGATAGAGGCGGGCGTGAGGTGATGGAGCTGGAGTCAAGTAGAACTCCGAGGAGCCAGCGGAGGAGCGGATGTCTGAAATCCAAGCCCCCTTATCAGATAGGGGACGAAGCATACCCGCTCCCCTTTGTTGGGACTTGGGGTGGCCTCCGCTTGCTTCCCACCCTTATAGGTGGCCAGCTTGGCTCGAACCAGAACCATGAAGGCCGGAGGGAGATATCCCTCCGCTTGGAGCTTCACCAGCTCGTTGTGCAGAACAGAGCATCTCCTCCAATTTCCTGGCAGAGGGCTGGGAGCGCGAGAAGAGGAGCCACATTTACGGTCCATGATGGAATGGATTTTTGGTCAGAAGCGCTCCGATGAGTACTCGCGGTTGGTGTGATTTGGATCTGGATTCTTGCCTCTTTTATAGGCAGATTATTTGCGCAGCTAGGGGGTAAAACATAAAAGATACCCTGGCTTTTCGCATTCGTGCGACGCGTGGAAGAAGGACATTATTGGGCGTGGAAGCCAAGAAGCGCAACATTGATAAGGAAGCCAGACACTGTTCGGCAGGTACATGGAACTTAAAGAAGAGCCCGCCTTGCAATGCCGAAGACTACATACGCGCTGGACTAATCGTCATTGAAGCCTGGTTCGGGGGCTACTGAGGGAGTCCTGGACTAGGGGGTGTCCGGATAGCCGGACTATCATCGTCCGGCGGACTCCAAGACTATGAAGATACAAGATTGAAAACTTCGTCCCGTGTCCGGATGGGACTTTCCTTGGCGTGGAAGGCAAGCTTGGCAATACGGATATGTAGATCTCCTACCATTGTAACCGACTCTATGTAACCCTAGCCCTCTCCGGTGTCTATATAAACCGGAGGGCTTTAGTCCGTAGGACATAACATCCATTACAACAATCATACCATAGGCTAGCTTCTAGGGTTTAGCCTCCTTGATCTCGTGGTAGATCCACTCTTGTACTACCCATATCATCAATATTAATCAAGCAGGACGTAGGGTTTTACCTCCATCAAGAGGGCCTGAACCTGGGTAAAACATCGTGTCCCTTGTCTCCTTTACCATCCGCCTAGACGCACAGTTCGGGACCCCCTACCCGAGATCCGCCGGTTTTGACACCGACAGCGGTGGTGACCTGCGCCCTGCAGAGATGGGGGTTGGATGCCTGGTGCTGCTCCTGCGCCCTCCTCCTCTGCCCTTCGTCCACCCTTCTTCTCCTCCAAGGATACGTCAGTTGAGCCTCCACCCCGAGTCCCAACTCTGCAGATCCAACTTTGATGTGTGTGACCTTCTCTGATGTGCGCCTCACCCACCAATGGGGCCCCACATCGCCGGCGTCAGCCTCCAACAAGCAGTGGCCCGAGCGTCCCCTCCCCTCCCCTCCCCAGCCGACAACTTCCCAGACGCCCCTTCCCTCTCTAAGCAGGCGGCCAAGCCAAGTGAGAAAAATGGACATGGCCACTGTATCCATGATTTGTGTGCTATGGTGCGCCCATCCACCCTGTGCAGTTCGGTTTTCTTCCAATAAGACTCGCTCTCCTCCACTCTTTTGGGCTGGATGCTTATCACACCTAGAGTGAGCTACTGTGGCGTCTGGCTCTGGTGTGTAGTCCACATCGCCAATGAAAAGCCTGCCCCCCATTCCTCTTCTCCGGGATGAGCAATGCAAGGTCGTCGCTGGAGCAGTACGCTTGCCTCATCTCTCGCGAACCACTGCATCCCTTGCCAGCAGTTTGCTATGTTTCTCTCTTCTGTTCTTTGTGTATGAAAAATGGACTAACTTTTCTTTAATAGTTTGACCTTTCGTGTTTCAGATTTTTTCTGTGCTCCCGGATGTGCGGTCACGGTGCACGAATCCCGTGGCGGTGCGCGCGCTCCCTGGTGTGGTTTATCCCGACGGCGTCACGGTGTCCATGTGCATTTTTGCAGTTCAGTGGATGGATGTTTCAGTGTGTTATGTTTATTGTCGTGCCCGTGGGGATGTATGCATGTTTGTAAAATGGGTGTGCCCGCGGTCCAGCGTGCTGCTGGCCTCCACTGTACAGTACGATTGGGCGTGCCATGCCATTCGACAGTGCTCTTATACACTTAGCTAATTTTGTTGTTTCTGGAGAGAAAAAAATGCAAATGAAGTACGCTATGGTTTGCTATTGAGGTTCATTTTACTCATTTTAGCAGGAAAAGATGAAGTGATGCAGTTCTATTGGATGCCCCATAACTTAGTTTTGTTGTTGTTGAAAACTCCACTTCATTAGTTCATTGTAAAAACTACAGCCGTGCAGTCCGCAACCGTGGTCGTGTAGCTCAAACAAGCCCGCAATGAAGTCATGTGCTTGTGTCCGTGATATTCGATGAACACAAGTGCACTGCAGCTCCTGGATTGTGGATTGCGGAAGGTGCGGTGCGGTTGATGGACTGTTGAAGTTTGCCTGGGTCATCGCTGCAGTACGGCTAGGTGTCGAAAGCTGTTTTTTTGTTGATTTTTAGCTTCTCAGAGACTGTAGTTCATTATAAAAAAATGTGGCATCTAGTTCCCTTTGTAAAAAGAAATTTGTATGGTACCCATTTACTTTGCTAAATTGTCTGATGCAGTTCAGAACGCCAAAAAAATGTTTAAAAATGCACTTCATTAGTCTCCTCTCGGAGTGAGTGAGAACAAGACAAAAATTATGCAGCTCGCTTGCCCGTTCGATGCAGTGTGGTTTTTATTCTGATGCAGTGCGGTCGGCCGTATGATGTTGTTCATCCCGTAAGTGCAAAAAAATTGTTACGGAAGCGAAAAAATGTAATGTGGTTCACTTCTTGTAGTGTTGTGGTTCATTTACACCCGATGTGAAGTGCACTCTTACTTTCTCGTTCTTGAAAAAAATTATGTTTGAATAAAAGAAACCATGCAGTTCTCTTACCCGTCTGATGCAGTGCGGTTTTTTGTCTGTTGCAGTGCGGTTTTCAGTCGGATGAAGTACCCACGTCGATTCGGGTGTCGTGAAAAACAGAGTGTCCGCATTTCGGTAAATTCAAAATTCCTATTGAATCGTAAAGAATTAGAGAGAGTTTTCTACATGAAAGAGTTGCGTATCGTCGATACCTTTCCAATGACGTTTCGTTTGAATCATTCCGAAAAGCGGTTTGCAAAAATTTCGCCAAAAACGGCCGCTGCCACTTGCCGTCCGCCGCACGATTTTCAAAATTAACTTGAAACCGTAAGGAATTTCAAAAATATTTCAACATATGAAAGTTGCGCCTCATTCATAGCTTTCCAGCGGCGTATCACACGCCTCGTTTCGACAAAGGGTTCGAAAACTGGAGCGAAAACAGTACCGAAAATTTAAAAAAAATTGAAAAACAAAATTCCGTGATTTAGTAAATTTGAAACTGCTCTTAAACCGTAAGGAATTAGAGAACAATTTATATATGAAAAAGATGCGCCTCGACGATATCTATCCAACGGCGTATCGTTTGCTTCATTCCAACGAGTGCTTTAGAAGAAATCGCGAAAAAACACTCGCTGCCATTCGTCATGGGCCGCACCATTTTCAAAACTGCTCTTAAACCGTGTGGAATCTTGTTCGCACACGAACACGTCACCGTGTACCCTCGACGCCAGGGGTGATGCACCGCAACTCACGTCAAAGGAGACCCGCCGGAAGCGCGGTACGCAAGACAATCCGGCGGGCGCTTTTCTAGACCCAAAACCCCACACGCCCGGGAGGGACCCCGTCAGGGCGCGCGGCGGACATGGGCTAACCTAGGTCGGCCTGGCCGCCCCTAGGGCCTTGAGGTTCACCACCCTGCAACAATAAGAACGAACGAAGAACGAGGAAGAAGAAGAAGAACAAGGGAGAGAGATAAAGGTAAAGGTAAAAGATGTAGATAGATTTGTTCGATTGTGTGTTGTTAATTCGGCCGTCACCTCTCATATATTTATGAGGCGGCTGGACTTCCCGTACAAGAAAAGGACTAAAAATTTCATCCAAAACATCAAAACCCTAACCTAACTCGGACAGGAATCTTTGGTAATTTCTCGGACCAACTCGGTCTCACCGATTGGTTCATTTCGGTCCCACCGAGTGAACATTGCCAACTCTCTGTATCCTTCTGTAATTTTTCGGATCAACTCGGTCTCACCGATTGGTTTGCTTCGGCCTACCGGGTCAACATTGCCAACTCTCTGGTAAATTTTCGGACCAACTCGGTCTCGCCGATCAAATCAACTCGGTCGGTCCGAAATGACTCTGCAGCTTCTGTTTCTGACCTTGTTTTGCCTCCAAAAGTTGCATATGAGCTCGTATTAAGATGATTTTTATATCAAAATCAATTGCCTCGACGAGACGCACAACTTTCATGTTGAAACAGCTTCCATCAGAGGCAATCTTGATTGAGTTTTATGCATTTCTTTACTCTGGTGTCAACATGAGCATCTCTGAACTTGTCATAACTTTTGAGTCCGAGCTCCGTTTTAGACCATCTTCGTATCCGTCTTGATCTTCTCGAAGAGAGGCATTCCAAGGTGACTTCCAATCATAAGTTTGAATTGGTCTTGATATAACCTATGCTAATTTCGTGACTGTGCCAATTTTGAGCGTCAACACATGCCCCTCTGTTTTTCGGCATAGCTAGCGTGCTGAAAAAAAACTACCATGTTGGTTATAAGGACGATGTCAACACTCCATCGGCCATTCTACATCTTCTTAGGACGATAAGTATTTATCATCCATTACTTGTTTGAATCCTTGATGCAAACTTAGGTGAAACCTTCTCAATTTCATTAACAATCTGGTGATAAATTTCCATAGATATGTATTTCAAAGTCATCCTCCGAACCATATTGTTCACACATTCGCTGGGATTTTGCAGACAATCAAGAATGAATTCCCTCTAATCCTTTCTTTCACCTGCATACAAAATTTCATTAGTGGCCGAAGAAATGGGCTTTGGTTCGGCCTTACCTATGTCCGTGAGATCAAGCATAGGCTATTGATAGATGTGCAATACACCATGGTCAACATGGTAATCGAATGCTTGTTACGCCAACTCATTTGCTCTTCAACTTTCATGTCTACATATACGAGAAATATTAAAGCAACCCAAGGTAAATTTTATATGTAGAGATACCTCAAGGTAAACTATAAGTGATTCGTCAAAACATTGATGACCCTTGGATATTTTGTTGCTCTACTCATAACGAAACACCTAAAGCCTCAATGTGTGTAGCACCTATGGCACCCAAAAGATCCAAACCGAATAACATTGCATATTCGGCTTTGATTATTGTGCAATAAATATTTTAAGAGGCATGAGGCTTCACATAACATCATCATATGGAGATATATAAACAACACCAACACCGTTGCCATTGTTATGAATTCAACTATCAAAACATAATCTCCATAGTACTTGTCTCGCTCTCCAATCGAACTAAGGACGATGTTAGAATACTACACCGGCCATGCATTGACATACTCTTAGGACGATAGGTAAATATTGACCATTACCATGTAAACTTCGTTCAAAGCACATATAGCTGAAACAGACAAACGAAATGTCAAATCAAGTATTTCGGCCCTTTGGATCAGCAATAAACTTGTAGCTAACCAAATGTATAGTGACTTGGTAATACCCTTTCATGATGTAAGAAATTATATTGCATCCATGGATTAAAATAAGCCCATTGAGGGTTACCAATCATACCTGATGATGAATTCCATGGCATAAGCGTTAATGGCATAGTTGAAGAATATGGATAATGTGTAGACCGAACATGCTGAAACCTTCGGCTTGGTCCTTCATAGTTTTCACTCTTTTCATTCTTCACCTTTGCCGCACTTCTTGTAATGGAAGCTTGCACATAATTCTTATTTTGAGCACTTTCTTTGGGAACCCATGCCATTTTCCTATCTTCAAGTTCTTGTGCACTAAGTTTTTGTAATTTCTTGTTTTGCCAATATGATAAGCCGTGTATGCACCCCGGCTGCGATTTTGTTTGAAGCAATGACAATTCTTGTTTTACCTTGTGCACTTTCAACTTCTTTTCTTCAGATTTGGCACTTTGATTCTCGACAATTGATTGCTTCATCTCATTGCCTTTAGTAGCCAATGTTAACACTTTAATTGGCTCTTTCTTATTTGAGATCAAATCTGAAGTAGCACACTTACGACCATCTTTCATTACCCTGTATACTTGCTTCACCACCTCTTTCTTCGTCCATGGGGTCCGGACCGATTCCTTATGATTGAAACGGTCTTTAACATGTGATTGTTCAAATGTTGATATTCTCGGAGCTGCATGATATTGGTGAGATGATCTAAAATAAGATGGAGAATGTGCCCTTGTATCATACCTGTCCCATGATGGATATGGATCTATATGAGCATAGGGAGGCATCAACGACATTGGCATTGGCAGCCCAAAATAAGGATATAAACATGTTGCATTAAAATTCTCACTTTGCCAATACCGATCCTCATATTTGCGCCTTGGGGGTGATCTTGGTTTCTTTGCATGATTTGGCCGGTAAGTATTCTTCTCTTCACTCTTCTTTTGATATTTATCCAATAGTTCAGCGAAAGTGATTTTTGATCTCTTACACTTGCACTTATTCCGACCTTTGTTTTCTTTTGGTTTGCTTTCATCGATCATTGGATTTGCTTGCTGCCCCCCAGTCCTTGGTGTCTCCATTGTAGCTTCGATGGAACTCTCGCCCTCAAGATTATGCTCGTTATGCTCTTCAACAACTTCTTTACTTGAAAGCTTGATCCTGTCACCTGCAGCTTTTACATTCTCTTTAAATGGATCGGCTTGAAGCAGCCAATGCAAAAACTTTTTGCCATCGGGACCAATCAGAATAGACTGGTCATCTCTTCGTGTTTCAACAAACTTCAATCGTCCTTTTTCAATGGCCGATTTACTATTTGACGAAACATGTTGCAATCCTCAAAATTATGCTTGGACGAATCATGCAACTTACGATACATTCGTCCTTAGATTGATGGCTTAACATGGTGATCAAGAATTGTAATGTAATTATTTTTCAGCAACAAATAAAATATTTGATCACACATGCTTGAATTGAAGGTATACTTCTTGTTTTCTAGCTGATCTTGCTGTTTGAACGGCTTTGGAGATAAGCAAACAAATGGTTCAGATTTGGAATCTCCCCAATCGGCTATGCATTGTGTTTTCCACTCTATCTCTGATGTCTTTGATAAGATATTATATTAGCATTGGTTTTCTCAATAGAATTTAACCTTGGCTTTAAATTTCTGAAACGAAGATATTTGGAATATACATGTCTCAGTTGAGACCAAGTGCAAGCCAAGTACAAAATAAGCAAAGCTACACAACTAGATATGAACTTTAGATAAAGCAACAGGGAAAGCTTTGGCTGTAACAATAAGTCGTTATCGGTCTTTATAAATGGCGCAATGGGTTGACCGATATGTTCCATAACAAGTTTATTGCTAACAAGTAAATTACTCTTCTTCACTGGTCTTTCAAAATTACTTATGAGAATATTTCTAATAGATGTATCAACAATAAAGTTCTGACCAAATCTGAAAATAGGTAAATTACTTGCTAAACATACCTCTTCAAATATGTTGGGAGAGCATGATGGTGGTGTGACTTGAACAATATTTTTGCTTCGCCTTTGGATGGCTTCCCAACACCGCGTCACAATTTTCTTCTTGATTCTATGCATCATAAATTTGAAGATCTTTTTCAACCAAACTTTGTTTGGCTACTTTTTCTTGTCCTTGAAGCTCGTCAATTTCTATGGCACGAAACTCATAAGGCAGGAAGTAGGTTCCATTAACTTCAGAAAAATCAAGTATGGCTGTCTTGCTATACTTTCCATGCCCTTTCTCAATAATGCTTGCCTCTTTGGATTTGATGGACTTAGAATCTATACTACTTGATTCAACTTTTCTAATAACCGAATTTTCTTTGTTACCTGATGATGAAGTCATGTACCTAGGGTAGGGTCACAGACCTGTCTTAAGTACCCTTCCCAAGGACGTCCTCAGAAGAAGCTGCCTTCCAGTCGACCAAGAGAGACTTCACTCGACGGACTCGAAGGACTCGACCATGAAGATTCACTCGACCACCAGGAGATCAAGAGCCACTCTGCATCGAATGGTCTATAATTAAGTAGTCTTTATGGCCATGATGACACTTTACGTAAGGCGTTACCAGTAACGCCAGACCTTAATGTACTTTAAACCCTGCATAACTGAGGGCCGGAGGGGTCTGGCGGGCACTATATAAGCCACCCCCCTCCTCAGTGTAAAGGGTTCACACCCCTGTAACCTACGCGCCCATAAATCCAGTCGACCGCCTCCGGGCTCCGAGGCGTAGGGTTGTTACTTCCTCCGAGAAGGGCCTGAACTCGTACATCCCTTGTTTGTACAACTGCTCCATAGCTAGGATCTTGCCTCTCCATACCTACCCCCTATTCTACTGTTAGACTTAGAACCACGGCAGTTGGCGCCCACCGTGGGGCAGGTGTCTTAGCAATTTTTGGAGAAGTTGCAATTGTTCCGATTGCCTTCATCATGGTTTTTGGTGGAGTTTTCGTCGAGGGTCGCGAGATCCATCACGGCGCGCTCACCTTCATCGCCGACGACTCCGCTTGGCTCCAGGAGGCTCCACTCGACATCGACGCGCTCCCCGTCCATGAGGCGACACATTTTGGGTGTGTGTCGCGGCGTTACGCTCTGCAACCGTCGACTCCGTGTCGGTGACTCCTGTCGTCCTCCCTCCTGTCTCCCTTGCGCAAAGAAGCTCTGGTAGGTCGAGGCTCCAGCGGTGGGTGAGGCATGCGGTGGCTCACCAGTCGGCCACCACCCAAGTCGCGGCAATCGAGCACGACGAATATCTCTACGGCCTGTTCGATCTGTCGACTGGCTTCGTAGAGACCGCATCCGAGTGCGACAGCAGCAATCTGGCGGCGGAGGTTTTGATGGTTAATGGGCCTTGTAGCCCTCCCGGCTTCCCCCGCGATGACGGGATGGACGATGGAGGGGACCCCGCTCAGGCCCATGAGGAATATCAACCCGAGCCACTTAATTCCCTTCAAAGGGCAGAACTTCGCCGCAGGAATGTGGATGCTCTGCATACTCCCATCACAGGAGAAACTCCCGAGGCTCGCGCCTTGGAGGAGGCATGTTTGGCCAACTTGGCTGAACACACTCGACTGGAGAACCTCCAGCGAGCACTCGGCAATGCAGCGGCAACGAGTACCGACTCGGTCGGCGTCAACTTTTCCCGCAGCCGACTCAGGTATATCGAACCCCGATTCAGAATTTAGCAGCTGCGGCCCGTATAGCAGAGTCAATTCAGCCCTCTCAGTCGGAGGCTGACAGGGGCTTGATGCAGATCAGAGATTTGCTCCGAGCAGCAGGGGACCAGAATTCGGCTATGTCACAGTCACGCAACAGGATCCACAGTCGATCCGTCGCTGCGAATACAGTTCAGTCGGCTCACAGCCCAAGATAGCCTCCACGGCGCGAGGGAGGGGAAGGTCGACGTGACCAATACGGTGACCGATTCGATCGTGATGATAGGCGTCGAGTGCCCGCTTCTCCCCCAAGAGGTGGGTCTTACGCCCATCGACGATGACAGGCGCCAGCTCAGTGTTGGGCGAAGAGCTCCGGTCGACCCCAGGGAACCAGGCTTTGACGCACGGTCCATCATCGTGCAAGGTCTGATCGACCGGAATAGGGGTCATCGAGGTGGCCATGACAGAGATGCGCCCACTAGCAGCCGAGTCCATGTTTCGGGTCCAGAATGTTTCAGCAGGGCTATCAGAGCCGCGGTGATTCCCCCCAACTTCAGGTTGGCAACTGGAGTAAGTAAGTTCACGGTGAGTCAAGCACGAAACACGGCTTGAAGACTACCGAGTGGCGGTGCAGTTGGCGGCGGGAATGACGAGGTAGCTATGAAGCATTTACCACTCATCTTTGGAAGGTTCAGCTAGGCGTGGTTGAATCAGTTAGCTCCTAGCAGCATTTACACAGGAAGATCTTTCACGAGTGTTAAATCGGGACATTCGAGGAACTTCTGGCGACCAGCTGGATTGTGAGCTGCAAGTTTGCGTGTAGAAGTCGAATGAAACCTTAAGAGATTACATTCAGAGATGGATTACTTTGCATCATACGATTGGAAGCGTGTGTCGATCATCGAGCGGTCTGCGCCTTCAAGGATGGTGTTAAGAACAGAGAGTTAAGTTTGAAGTTTGGTCGGACCGGGGATATGACCCTGAGTCGAATGAAGGAAATTTCCACCAAGTACGCCAATGGTGAAGAGGAGGACCGACTCTGGAGCGGCAAGTACAAGTCGAGTCAGTCGGAGAAAGGAAACTCCAGTCGGAAGCAGAAGCGGAAGGCCAAACCAGCGGCTCCTGGAGAAGCTCTGGCCGTGACTCAGGGAAAGTTCAAGGGAAAACACAAAGGATCCTGGAACCCCAAGAAGGTAAAGGATAAGGAATGGAATGACGTGATGGATCTGTCGTGTCACATCCACACGAAGAAAGACGAAGAGGGTAATTTCATATACCCGAAGCATACCACTCGCCAATGTCGGCTCTTGATCCAGCAGTTCCAAGGTAAACAGCCCAAGGACAAGGAAAAAGAGTCGGACAAAGCTGAGGACAAGGAGGCTGTGATGGAGGATATCCTCATGTTAATTCCACTCTGATGATCTTTGCTGATGTGGAGAGCAAAAGCCGATTGAAGGTTATCAATCGTGAGGTAAATATGGTCGCCCAGACGACACCAAGCTATCTAAGATGGTCCCAAACTCCCATTACATTCGACTAGTCTGATCACCCGACTCATATAGCCACCCCTGGGAGGCAAGCGTTGGTGGTCCACCCGGTCGTTGAAGGCACTCGACTGACGAAGGTGCTAATGGATGGTGGTAGTGGACTGAACATATTGTATGCGGAGACGCTGAAAGGAATGGGCATTCCGATGACTAGACTGAGTGCCAGCAACATGAGTTTTCATGGAGTTATACCTGGAAAGAAGGCTGAGTCACTCGGCCAAATAGCTCTGGACGTGGTGTTCGGTGATTCGAAGCATTTCCGCAAAGAGAGGCTGACATTTGAAGTCGTGGATTTTCAGAGCACTTACCACGCTATTTTGGGGAGGCCAGCTTACGCACGGTTCATGGCTCGACCATGTTACGCGAACCTCAAACTGAAGATGCCCGGCCCCAAGGGCGTGATCACTATCACTGGCAATCGGAAGAAGACAGAAGAGTGTTTTCAGAAAGGCTCGAAAATTGCCGATTCCCAGATAACAATGGTCGAGCTGGAGGGGTACAAGAAAAATGCAGATCTGAGTGATTTGTTGCGAGCCAAGAAGGCTGCCACAAAATCAGCATTTCAGTCGTCCGGTGAGACGAAGCCCGTGCACATTCACCCGACCGACCCCAATGCAGCTCCGACCCATATTTCCACAACACTCGACCCTAAATAGGAAGAAGCGCTCATCCAGTTCCTCCGTGAGGCTGGGACATCTTTGCATGGAAGCTCTGGCGACATGCGGGTGTTCAGGGGCTGGCTGAGCATCGCCTTAGAGTCGACTCAACAGCAAAACCTGTCAAAGAACATCTTCGACGGTCCGCCGTCCAGAAGAGGAAGGCCATTGGCGAGGAGGTGGCTCGACTATTGGCGGCAGAGTTTATCCGAGAGATATACCACTCCGAGTGGCTCGCCAATGTCGTCATGGTTCCCAAGAAGGACAAGTCACTCTGCATGTGCATTGATTTCAAACACATCAATCGGGCCTGCCCGAAAGATCACTTTCCACTCCCTCGCATCGACCAGATTGTCGACTCGACCGCGGGATGTGAGAGATTGTCTTTTCTTGACGCTTATTCCGGATACCATCAGATCTATCTGTATGGACCCGACGAGATCAAAACAGCTTTCATCACTCTATTCGGGTGCTTCTGCTATGTCACCATGCCATTCGGCCTCAAGAATGCCGAAGCCACGTTCATGAGGATGATTCAGAAGTGTTTACTCACTCAAATCAGTCGGAACGTGGAAGCGTACATGGATAATATTGTGGTCAAATCACGAAAGGGTTCCGACCTGTTGACTGACCTCGCTGAAACATTTGCCAATCTCAGGAGGTATGATATCAAGGTCAATCCATCAAAGTGCACATTCGGAGTTCCCCGTGGAAAGTTACTCGGTTTTCTCGTTTCCGAACGAGGAATCGACGCTAACCCGGAAAAAGTTGGCACTATACTCCGAATGAAACGCCCTATGCGGGTGCACGATGTCCAGAAGCTTACTAGATGCTTGGCCGCGTTAAGTCGATTCATCTCTCGACTCGGTGAAAAGGCATTACCTCTTTACTGACTGATGAAGAAGGCAGACAAGTTCGAGTGGACTCCAGAAGTTGATGCAGCATTTGCCGAGCTATAAGCTCTGCTCTCCACCCAGCCGGTGCTTGCTGCTCCAATCAGCAAAGAGCCTCTGTTGCTTTATATTGCAGCCACAGGACAAGTCGTCGATCTGATTGCTACGGTCGAGCGGGAAGAAGAAGGGAAAGCCTTCAAAGTTCAGCGCCCAGTGTATTATCTTTCTGAAGTTTTGACTCCATCAAAGCAAAGATATCCTCATTATCAAAAGCTTGTGTATGGGATCTACATGACCACGAAGAAGGTTGCTCATTATTTCTCTGATCATTCCATTACAGTCGTCAGCGACGCTCCACTTTCAGAGATTCTGCACAACAGAGATGCAACCGGTCGAGTGGCGAAATGGGCGATTGAACTCCTTCCCCTTGATATCAAGTTTGAGGCAAAGAAAGCCATTAAGTCCCAAGCAATAGCAGATTTCCTCGCCGAGTGGATTGAACAGCAGCAGCCGACTCAAGTTCACTCGGAGCATTGGACCATGTTCTTTGATGGCTCTAAGATGTTAAATGGTTCCGGTGCTGGGGTAGTTTTGGTTTCCCCCAGAGGAGATAAGCTCAGATATGTGCTCCAGATTCACTTCGATTCCTCCAACAATGAAGCAGAATACGAGGCCCTTTTGTATGGGTTGCGCATGGCCATTTCACTCGGCGTCCGTCGCCTTATGGTTTATGGCGACTCAGATTTGGTGGTCAACCAAGTGATGAAGGAGTGGGACGTTAGAAGCCCAGCCATGATTTGATACAGCAATGCAGTGAGGAAGCTTGAAAAGAAGTTCGAAGGGTTAGAGCTCCATCATATACCCCGACTGAAAAACCAAGCGGCTCATGATTTGGCAAAAATAGGCTCCAAGAGAGAAGCCATTCCCAGTGATGTGTTCTTGGAGCATATCCATACCCCATCAGTCAAAGAAGATCCTTTTACTGAAGAAGCTCCGCAGCCCAAGAGTGCCACAGATCCGACTGAGGTTGAAGTTCCAGCAGTGGTCGACTTGGTCATGGAGGCTTTAGTGATCACTCCCGATTGGACAGTACCATATATCGTGTATATCTTGAGAAAAGAGCTCCCGGAGGACGAAGAAGAAGCTCGACAGATCGTCCGTCGATCCAAGGCCTTTACCGTGATCAAGGGGCAGCTATACAGAGAGAGCGCGACTGGAGTTGGTCAGAAGTGCATAACGCCAGAAGAAGGTCGAATAATCCTTGATGACATCCACTTGGGGACCTGTGGCCATCATGCGTCCTCTCGGACCATCGTGGCCAAAGCATACCGAGCCGGATATTATTGGCCAAGAGCGAATGAAATGGCAAACGAGATAGTCGACAAGTGTGAGGGATGTCAATTTTACTCCAACATGTCACACAAGCCTGCATCATCTCTGAAGACCATACCACTCGTCTGGCCCTTTGCAGTATGGGGATTGGATATGGTTGGGCCCTTGAGAACATGCCAAAGCGGTTTTACACATGTGCTGGTAGCAGTCGACAAGTTCACCAAGTGGATCGAGGCTAAACCCATCAAAAATCTTGGCCTTGATCGCTGTCGACTTCATCAGAGAATTGATATTCAGATATGGAGTCCCACGAGCATCATCGCGACAATGGGTCAAACTTGATTCGGAGGAATTCAGGGCATTTGCACATCTCGGGGCACGAGTCGACTATGCTTGATCGCCCATCCCGGTCGAATGGACAAGCGGGCGAGCCAATGGCTTGATTCTCAAAGGGTTGAAACCCCGACTGATGCGTGATCTCAAGCATGCGGCTGGAGCATGGGTAGACGAACTTCCCTCAGTGCTTTGGGGTCTAAGGACCACGCCTAACAGGTCGACTGGAAGAACTCCGTTCTTCTTAGTCTACGGAGCCGAAGCGGTCTTGCCAAGTGACCTGCTCCACAACGCTCCTCGGTTCGAGCTCTACACCGAAGCTGAAGCAGAACAAGCGTGGCAGGATGCAGTCGACCTTTTAGAGGAAGAAAGGGAGATGGCTCTGATCTGATCGACCATTTACCAACAAGACTTGCGTCGCTTCCACGCCAAAAATGTGAAGAGTTGAGCCTTCCAGGAAGGAGATTTGGTTCTCCGAGTGGATCAGCAGAAACCTCACAAGCTTGCTCCTTCTTGGGAAGGTCCCTTCATCGTCACCAAGGTTCTCCACAACGGAGCGTACCGTCTCTACAACGTCGAGCACAACATCAACGAGCCCCGAGCTTGGAACGCGGAGTTGCTCCGCCCCTTTTACACCTAAGTATTCCCTCAGATGAATTGTAATAAAAGTACTTCTATAGTTCATGTTTCACAAGGTAATAGTGTCATAATTTCCCCAATGATTGATGTCATTTTTATTCATTCAATAAAATTCCCCCTCAGTGGGTGGCTTAGCTGCGAATCCGTTTCGCCTAAGTTTGTAAAAAAAATCCTTGCCGAGTGGAGAGCAAGCCTTCCACTCGGGGGCTTAGCTGCGAATCCGTTTCGCCTAAGTTTCAATAAAATCCTACCGAGTGGCGAGCCAGCCTCCCACTCGGGGGCTTAGCTGCGAATCCGTTTCACCTAAGTTTCAATAAAATCCTACCGAGTGGCGAGCCAACCTCCCACTCGGGGGCTTAGCTGCAGTCCAAGTACTCGCCTAAGTTTCAGTAAAATCCTTGTCGAGTGGAGAGCTAGCCTTCCACTCGGGGGCTTAGCTGCGAATCCGTTTCGCCTAAGTTTCAATAAAATCCTACCGAGTGGCGAGCCAACCTCCCACTCGGGGGCTTAGCTGCAGTCCAAGTACTCGCCTAAGTTTCAATAAAATCCTACCGAGTGGTGAGCCTACCTCACACTCGGGGGCTTAGCTGCAGTCCAAGTACTCGCCTAAGTTTCAAAAATCCTACCGAGTGGAGAGCCAGTCTCCCACTCGGAGGCTTAGCTGCAGTTTAAACACTCGCCTAAGTTCAAATTCAAATGTGCGCTCTGCAAGGAGGACGAGGTGCAGGTCGACTGCTGCCCTCTCCTTTGAGCTACGCCACAAGTACAATGTGCGCTCTGCAAGGAGGACGAGGTGTAGGTCGACTGCTACCCTCTCCTTCGAGCTATGCCACAAGTACAACGTGCACTCCGCAAGGAGGACGAGGTGCAGGTCGACTGCTACCCTCTCCTTCAAGCTACGCCACAAGTCAAACGTGCGCTCTGCAAGGAGGATGAGGTGCAGGTCGACTGCTGCCCTCTCCTTTGAGCTACGCCACAAGTACAACGTGCGCTCTGCAAGGAGGACGAGGTGCAGGTCGACTGCTATCCTCTCCTTCGAACTACGCCACAAGTACAACGTGCGCTCCGCAAGGAGGACGAGGTGCAGGTCGACTGCTACCCTCTCCTTCGAGCTACGCCACAAGTACATGCGCTCCGCAAGGAGGACGAGGTGCAGGTCGACCATCACCCTCTCCTTCCGAGCTATGCCACAAGTATAATGTGTTCTCCATAAGAGAGACGCCGTGGAAATCCTACCGAGTGGAGAGCAGACCTCCCACTCGGGGGCTTAGCTGTAGCCCAGTGCTCGCCTAAGTTTTGAAAATCCTACCGAGTGGAGAGCAGACCTCCCACTCGGGGCTTAGCTGCAGCTCAGTGCTTGCCTAAGTTTTTAAAATCCTACCGAGTGGAGAGCAGACCTCCCACTCGGGGGCTTAGCTGCAGTCCAGTGCTCGCCCAAGTTTTGAAAATCCTACCGAGTGGAGAACAGACCTCCCACTCGGGGGCTTAGCTGCAGCCCAGTGCTCGCCTAAGTTTTGAAAATCCTATCGAGTGGAGAGCAGACCTCCCACTCGGGGGCTTAGCTGCAGCCCAGTGCTCGCCTAAGTTTTGAAAATCCTACCGAGTGGAGAGCAGACCTCCCACTAGGGGGCTTAGCTACAGCCTAGTGCTCGCCCAAGTTTTGAAAATCCTACCGAGTGGAGAGCAGACCTCCCACTCGGGGGCTTAGCTGCAGCCCAGTGTCTGCCTAAGTGTATTGGGGAACAAGTCGATGGCAATACGCACCTCGCTTTAACCTGCAAAAGATACCTCAAACCAAATGCAAGCATATTTAAACGTCGATTCCAAGTTTGGATAACACCTAACAGAACCGAAAGTGCTCAGGCGCTAAGCCTGTTAAGGTTTGTCGGTTACAAAAATCACTCGGCATACCGAGGCAAATTTAAAGAATCAAGCTCAGAAGTTTTTTACCCCTCCTGTGGAGGGCTGGAAGGTGCAACAAACTCATCCAGGTTGATTCCATCTGCAATCCGAGTGGCAGCAGCGATGAAGGTTTCCATGAAAGACCGGAAATCGTGCTTGTTGGTATTAGCAACCCTAAGAGCCGCCAGCTTGTCCTCTCACGCATCCTTGCAGTCAACACGAGCCAAAGATTGGGCAACGTCTGCGCCACACCTGGCAGAAGACTTCTTCCACTCTTGCACTCGACTTGGGACCGTGTTCAGTCGAGTCATCAAAGACTCGAGGTCATTCTGGAGCGTCTCTCTGGGCCAGAGTGTGGTGTCGATGCGGGAAGTGGCGACCTTCAGCCTTGCGAGATAATCGACGACGGCAACAACACAAGATTCCAATCGGAGCACGTTCATGGCGACTTCATCCTTCACAGGAGAGTTGATGGGGTCCAGGTTTACTTCTAGTCGACCAGTCTCCTCTTCAAAGTTCTGGCAAAATTCTGCAAGCACAACCACCGAGTCAAGACAACAGTCGAATGGAAAGATCACAGTTAAAATATCTGTTTGGTACAAAAGATTACCTTTGAGCATGAGGAATAGCTTCTTGGCGAGTCCACCCAGATAAGCCTCTAGATCATTCTTCTTTCCCACCAACTCACTGGCCTTGTCACTCAGGACAATCTTATCACTTTTCAGTCGACTGACCTCTTTGTTGGCAGCATCAAGAGCAGCTTTCAGATTGGTGTTTTCCTCTTCAAGCTTAGTGATCGAAGCTAGCTTCTCATCTGCGAGCTGGGTTTTCTCTAAAGCCGCTTTCTGCATTTCAGCCAACTCAAGGTCTTTCTTCTTGAGGCATCCTCACTTTGCTGCAAAGTTACTGACAAGTCGACTACTGAAACAAACAAGGGGCAAAGGCGGTCGTCGAAAGCCTCACCAAACATACCTTTAGCTTCCTCCTTCGCCTTCGTTAAGTTCTCCTGGGCTAGCTTCAGATCAAGTTCGAGCTGGATGTGTTTGTTCTCCAACTCAGTACAACGAGCCGCAAGCTCGCAGGATTTCTACGAAGAATCAATCGACAGATGTCAAAGACAATTCACTTCCGATTGACTAAGGAAAAATCATACGTTTCTAAGACTATGGCCGAATACAAACATTCGACCATAGTCTCGGGGACTACACCCAGTGGGTGCACTCAACGTGCCCCCACTAGTTCTATCAAGTTAGAGTCGACCAGTTGACCAACAAAAAAAATGGGAGATGTTCTTGGATCAGTAGTCAATCGCCAGTGATCGACCACAGTCTCGGGGACTGCACCCATTGGGTGCACTCAGCGTGCCCCACCAGTCTATGAATCCATTCGAATAAAGGAAAAACTTAAGACACAAAGACTATGGTCGACTGCCAGCAGTCCACCATAGCCTTGGGGACTACACCCAGTGGGTGCACTCAGCGTGCCCCCACTAACCCAGAATTTCAACCGACACACCCAGTGGGTGTAAGATAATCACTAGGAACTTCAGAAAGAAGAATTTTCAGATATCATATCCTAACAGAATAGGCGGTGACTGACTGACCTAAACATTACTCTGGAGAGCTGAACTGGCGTCATAGGCTGCCTGGCTGGCTTCTCGGATGGCCTTCACTTGCTCCATCATAACTCCCGCTGGCATATTGCTTCTTTCGCAAGATGGCTTGGTCCTCCGGGGCGTAGTGGGTCGAGAAAAGTGAAGGCTGTGCAGCACTTTCGACGACGAGGCGAGCACTCGTCAACGGCACCGCAAAAGATCTGGTAGGCGAGTGATGTTCTCTCCTCCGTGACCCAGTGTCTCGGTCTTGCACGTCTTGAGTCGCTTTGCTAGCGAGGCGTTTTCATGTTCCTCCTCTGCTTCAGTGGTTCTTCATCATCCTCGTCAGGAAGGTCAATAACGACGTTAGATGGAGCTGCAGAAAAGAATCAAAATTAGAGACAACAAGCCGATCAGCTGAAGACGGAATTATGAAGGACATACCAGGTTTAGAAGTGGCAGCGTCTTCCATCTCACGATCTTCAGCCCTGGCCGAAGTATCAGAAGTAGCAGCACTGCAATTCCAGAAGTCAATCGGTTAACTCATGAGTCGACCAAAAATAAATTCATGTGGAACAAGAAGACTCAAGTAGCACCATTACCCTGATATGGTGGGAATCACCATCTTCATCTTCGGCAAGACCTTCGCTGGCTTCGACGGCGCCACTCAAGATTGCTTCGGAGCTTTCTTAGTCGGCGCCGGAGAAGTGGTCCGAGGGCGCTTAGTCGACTGCGCGACAGTTGCGACCCCCTTACCACGCTCGGTTGCAAGGTCATGAACGAGCTTCAAGCGTCTTTCCGAGCGAGGGGGTGCAACTTCCTCCTCCTCCTCCTCTTCTTCCTCCTCACCAGAGTCATCACCCTCATCATCATCAGCAGCATCCGAATCCCACTCCTCCAGGCTTTCACCCCCACTTCCTTCCTCCTCCTCAGTCGGCGTCTGCGCTCCATTGGGCATCGAGTATAACTCAGTGGTGGCCTGACAGACAACAGAACAAAACAAAAGTCAACCGACCAATTTGCAGCAAAGCAGAATGAATAAAGCAAGATTACAATTGAGGATAAGTGGGCATACCGTGTCTGGCGTGTAGGAATGGTCGAGTGGCGGTATCCTCCTGGCCCCTCGAGGGTTGTCCTTATTCCCTGTGATTACAGTCATCCACCTCTCCAGCGTAGCGTCGTCGACTGCTTCTGGATGGACCCGAGTCTCATCCTCGGTTCCACAGTACAACCACATCGGGTGGCCTCGGTACTGAAGCGGTTGGATGCGCCGTCTAAGGAAGACCTCCAGAAGGTCCATACCCGTCACACCGTCCCGAACGAGCTGGACTACACGCTCCATCAACATTTTTACTTGCGCTTTCTCTTCAGGAAGCACCTTCACAGAAGAGGGCTTGTTCACTCGGTCCATGGAAAACAGAGGGAGACCAGTCGACTGCCCCGGCGTCGACTCGTCTTGGCAGTAGAACCAAGTCGACTGCCATCCTCTGACAGACTCAGGAAGGGTCATGGCCGGAAAAGTACTCTTGCTCCTCATCTGAATCCCAAGACCCCCGCACATCTGAATAACCTTAGTCCTATCGTCATCTGGACTCGCCTTTTTCACTGTCTGTGAGCGACAGGTGAATATGTGCTTAAAGAGACCCCAGTGTGGTCGACAACCCAGGAAGTTCTCGCACATGGACAAGAAGGCAGCAAGGTAGGCAATGGAATTTGGATTGAAATGATGGAGTTGCGCCCCGAAGAAATTCAGGAACCCTCGGAAGAAAACACTCGGCGGCAGAGAGAAACCACGGTCTACGTGAGTAGCTAGAAGAATGCACTCACCCTCTTGCGGCTGCGGTTGCCACTCGGTCCCCGGGAGCCTTGCTGCCCTGTGGGGGATCAGGCCCTCGTTGGCCAGGTCATTGAGATCCGTCTCAGTGATGGTCGAGCGGATCCAATCCCCTTGGACCCAACCTTGCGGCAGGTGGGACCTTGACGAAGATCCGCCCCGACTGGATGCCCTTCGCTTCGCTTTCCCCGTCGTTGTCGCCTTCTTCGCGCGCTCCAAGGCCGCCGTCTTCTCCTTCACCATTGTCGCCGGCGAAGCGCGCGAGGAGTGGATGGGCGGGGGCGAGAGCAAGCACTGCGGGCGGGGATGAAGAGGGCGGAGGGGGAAATGGGAGACACTGTTCAAAAACCCTCGCCCGGCGCCTTATATAAGGGCACTTCCGAGTGGCTGACAGGTAGCCCGGGCGATCCTATCACATCCCGAAATAGTCGCGCACGCGTGATACGTGGCGAAAAAGGCGACGTGGAAATCGAGGCGTCTACGCCTTATCCCATCCGAGCGCCAAGGTCTGCCCCGCTTCATGCGCTTCCGAAAATTCGGATCCCACAAAATCCGCTAACAGCAGATCAATCTGTCAGACGGTAGATTTCCTGCGATCCGTCGCTCGGAAGTTTACTAAGTTCAAAAGTTCACTCGACAGAGGAAAGGGATGGATCAAGGCGACTGAAAGAAAAGTTGCTGCCATCAACAAAAAGATTAATGGTCCAAAATGAGACATGTTCAGAACACAAAAACAGGTCGGAAATATTATCAACTCCTTCCACACTCAAACCTCGATCCATTCGGGGGCTAATGATGAAGTCATGTACCAAGGGTTGGGTCACAGACCTGTCTTAAGTACCCTTCCCAAGGACGTCCTCAGAAGAAGCTGCCTTCCAGTCGACCAAGAGAGACTTCACTCGACGGACTCTAAGGACTCGACCATGAAGATTCACTCGACCACCAGGAGATCAAGAGCCACTCTGCATCCAACGGTCTATAATTAAGTAGTCTTTATGGCCATGATGACACTTTATGTAAGGCGTTACCAGTAACGCCAGACCTTAATGTACTTTAAACCTCAGATAGCGAGGGCGGAGGGGTGCAGCGGGCACTATATAAGCCACCCCCCTCCTCAGTGTAAAAGGTTCGATCCCCTGTAACCTACGTGCCCATAAATCCAGTCGACCGCCTCCGGGCTCCGAGACGTAGGGATGTTACTTCCTCCGAGAAGGGCCTGAACTCGCACATCCCTTGTTTGTACAACTGCTCCATAGCTAGGATCTTTCCTCTCCATACCTACCCCCTATTCTACTGTCAGACTTAGAACCACGACACCTGAATCAACAACTTTATCTTTTTGAATTTGCAAGGCTTCTCGCTCTCGTCTAATTTTAGCCCACATCTCAGCTTGGCGAGCTTTAAACTTTTTCATCTCAATTTCCATCCACTCGTCATGAGATTGCCCCCCAATACTTTGAGACTCTTTTGGCAATGAGGTGTCGAAACTTTGCGATTGTTTAGGTCGTACACTGGATGGTACAACACTAGGAGACTGCATCATTTGCATAACTCTAGCTTTTACAGCAGCAAAATCATGAGGCTTCCCGTCATCTATTAGTTCCTGGCGAATAGAGTTGCACAAATCCCAAGAGAATGTAAGCTTGTTCTCAATTACCCAGTCTGGATATGGTTGCCCCCCCCCAATGCTTTTAGACTCTTTCGGCAATGAGATGTTGCCGAAATTCTGTAATTGTGTAGGGGGGGCATGATATGCCACGGTAGTAGGTGAAGGCATTTGTGCTCCTGCAGAAGTTTCACTTATTCGGCCATGACCATTAAGGTGCGGAGCCGAATTATAGACATCAACAGTTGCGTATGGTGCCAAAAAACTAGTAGCATGAGGTGTAGCATATGATGTTTGAGGGTAATTGGCCGAATAACTAGTAGTAGCATGGCCAATTCCCCTATCCACCAGCATGTTTGGATTAACATGTTGCAAAATAGTTGTCGATGAATAAAAAGATGAAACACTATGTTGCATGCCATTGAAAGATCCTACATGGGGTGTTTCAACTTGATTAACTGAACTCATGATGTTATTCATCGGCATATAAATTTGTGGGGTTGCTGATGCATGGGATTTGGGATACATATGTTGCATGTTACTAAAATTATATGAAGTGGAATCATGAAGATTTTGTTGCATCGGCCCTTGCACATAATTAGATGCATGATTGATAAAGCTAGAGCTAGCCGATACATTATGCTCATTAGATGATCTAGCAACAACATATGCATTATTTGCATCTACATATGTGAATTGGGTATTCATATTACCTTTGTAGATTGCAAACCCTAGATGACGATCTCTTCGTAGTAAGAATGGGCCGGAGACCGTTCAAAGCTTCGTCCCCAGCGGAGTTGCCAAAAAGTGTGTTCGCACACGAACACGTCACCGTGTACACTCGATGCCGGGGGTGATGCACCGCAACTCACGTCGAAGGAGACCCGCCAGAAGCGCGGTATGCAAGACAATCCGGCGAGCGCTTTTCTAGACCCGAAACCCCACATGCCCGGGAGGGACCCCGTCAGGGCGCGTGGCGACTATGGGCTGCCCTAGGTCGGCCTGACCGCCCCTAAGGCCTCGAGGTTCGCCGCACTGCAACAATAAGAACGAACGAAGAACGAGGAAGAAGAAGAACAAGGGAGAGAGATAAAGGTAAAGGTAAAAGATGTAGATAGATTTGTTCGATTATGTGTTGTTCAATCGGCCGTCACCTCTCATCTATTTATGAGGCGGCTGGACTTCCCGTACAAGAAAAGGACTAAAAATTCCATCCAAAACATCAAAAACCCTAACCTAACTCGGACAGCAATCTTTGGTAATTTCTCGGACCAACTCGGTCTCACCGATTGGTTCATTTCGGTCCCACCGAGTGAACATTGCCAACTCTCTGTATCCTTCTGTAATTTTTAGGATCAACTCGGTCTCACCAATTGGTTTGCTTCGGTCCTACCGAGTCAACATTGCCAACTCTCTGGTAAATTTTCGGACCAACTCGATCTCGCCGATCAAATCAACTCGGTCGGTCCGAAATAACTCTGCAGCTTCTGTTTCTGACCTTGTTTTGCCTCCACAGGTTGCATACAAGCTTCCATTTTAGACCATCTTCATATCCATCTTGATCTTCTCGAAGAGAGCCATTCCAAGGTGACTTCCAATCATAAGTTTGAATTGGTCTTGATATAACCTATGCTAATTTTGTGACTGTGCCAATTTTGAGCGTCAACAAATCTCGAAAAGTGTTCAACATGGCGAAGTTGCGCCTAATCCATAGCTTTTCAACGATATATTACATGCGTCATTCCGATAAACGGTTAAAAATTAGAGCGAAAACAGTACCGAAAAAATAACGCGTGCAATTTTTTCGACGAGAAGTTCACTCGTGTGAGTACTGCAGCACACTTGGTTCAAAGAATGACATGCACTTGCGTTCAGCGTGCAGTGCGGAAGTGGTGTGCAGAATAGTTATTCTGCTAATATTAGTAGAATAGACCGTCTGTGTGTGTGTGTGTGTATGCCCACGAGGCTCAAGCAAAAATCAATAATTCCATCAATCCTTCTCTATCCCTTCTAACATGGTATCAGTCTAATCTCGATCCAAACCCTAGCCGCTTCCGCACCGCGCCACCCTGTGGCGGTCGATCTCCGTGATCGCCACCGGGAGCCGCGCAACCCGTACCTAGGGTTCGTCCATCGATCGTGTTGATTGGCTGTCCTAGAGAAGTTTTTTTCCCGTTCTGTTGATTGGTTTTTTTCTGTCTCATCGATTGATTGATCGGTGGTTTTTTTTCATCAATGCACTTTGTGACTCAGTTGCGACGGCTGCTCGCGCTAGCCCATCCTCCCGCATCATGTGGCCTGTGGCCCTCCCGTGTCCCACGTGGGTGCACACAGTCATGGATGGTAGCCGGCCTTCCTGTGTGATTTCTTGCTCGGTGATCTAATCCACTGATCCAAGTCATGGTGATGGTGGCTTGTACGTCCCATGCATGCAAATCTTGGCTACTCACACCCGCTGCTGCGTGCTGTGGGTATCACGTCGTCTCTGTGGGTCTCCTTGATCTCGCTCCCTGCTTCTTTGATCTGATTAGCCGTCTGCATGTAGCTTCACAGTATATCGTGAAGATCGCCATCGAGTTCATGCGCCTCTACACCGATCGAGCAATGAGAGGCAGCTGCATCGTTCGTTCGGACCGTGCATCGCCGCATCATGGTTCTTTCCGCGGTTGCACACTGTTGTTGCGTCACCCCTTCTGGTCGTAGTGTCGTGGCCTGCGGTCCACCGTGGTCCTAAGGCCGTCCGCTTCAGGTCGTACCCGTGGATGCACTGACCCTCGTGTCGCCGCTTCATCGCCCCGTCGGGATGTAGCGAGCATGGCACGTGGTCCCTGCCGCCACCCTATGGTTCTCTCTGTGGCTACACCGACTGATGCGTCGCTTTCGTGTTGTAGTGTCGCGGCCCACGGTCGACCGACGCTCCAGGCCGTCCCCGTGGCTGCACTAACCCTCACACTGCCACTGCGTTGCCCCATTGGGCCGTAGCAAACATGGCACGCGGTCCCTGCCACCGCCTTGAGGTCTTCCGCGCCGTCGCCCCGACCTACGCGCTGCCGCTGCGTCGCCCATTCGGGCCATAGTGCCGCGACACGCGGTCCACTTCGCCGTCCACGCGCGTCGACTTCTGTGTGGTATGCATCGCACCACCTCCCTAGGCACGAGAATGCCACCATCCATGCTAGTCTTTGTCACGTTGTCGGGTTCTTTCTCACCTACTTCGAGCATTGCTGCTGCGCTCCCAACCTAGCCGCCTCTCTTCTTCCACGATGACTTCCTCAACACCGGCTACCCCGACTTGACATCGACCACGACATTCTCCGCATGGCTAGACCAACCTACGCTCTCGGCTACCTGGACAATGCCACAAAGGGCTACCGCCTTGCTTGAACAACCTCGTAGTTTTCACTCCAGCCATGACTTCCACTAGGCATCGATTGTTACGACTGTGGGGGGTGTCTGTCGGCTTACCTCTGGATTCTTCTCCAGTCTCACCATCTGCGTTGCTACCATTGTGACTGTGGGGGGATGTTGGGTATCATGGTTATTTAGGAAACGTAGGATAGTGTAGGATTTATTCTACCTTGACTTGTACTCCAAGATGATCATGTACTCCTATATATATGCCCACGAAGCCCGAGCAATAAATCATGATTCTATTAATCCTTCTCTATCCCTCCTAACAGACGTGACGTGTGCCTATCAACTTTCATGGGTTTAGATACAGAAACACGTGCACCAATCGGTAGACTCCGTTGGAAATTGTTGATAGGCCAGCCAAACCATTCTGCAGTGCTTCATGTAGATATCATGAATATTTATAGACTTGTTAGATGAGAGCACTCCACACCAAGTCTTTGCGATAGGCGGGTGATAGGCGCCAGTCGACTGGCAGGCTGGTCGACCCGCAGCCATCTGATTTGGTGGACGGGTACTGGTCGATGCTCTGTCATCTTCGTAAATGCACGCGTACGAAGGATCACTGAGGGAGTCCTGGACTAGGGGGTGTCCGGATAGCCGAACTATCATCATCGGCCGGACTCCAAGACCATGAAGATACAAAATTGAAGACTTCGTCCCGTGTCCGGATGGGACTTTCCTTGGCGTGGAAGGCAAGCTTGGCAATACGGATATGTAGATATCCTACCATTGTAACCGACTCTATGTAACCCTAGCCCTCTCCGGTGTCTATATAAACCGGAGGGTTTTAGTCCATAGGACGAACAACAATCATACCATAGGCTAGCTTCTAGGGTTTAGCCTCCTTGATCTCAAGGTAGATCTACTCTTGTACTACCCATATCATCAATATCAATCAAGTAGGAGTAGGGTTTTACCTCCATCGAGAGGGCCCAAACCTGGGTAAAAACATCGTGTCCCTTGTCTCCTGTTACCATCCGCCTAGACGCACACTTTGGGACCCCCTACCCGAGATCCGCCGGTTTTGACACCGACATTGGTGCTTCCATTGAGAGTTCCTCTGTGTCATCGCTTATAGGCCCGATGGCTCGTTCGATCATCAAGAACAACACGGTCCAGGGTGAGACTTTTCTTCCGGGACAGATCTTCGTATTCGGCGGCTTTGCACTGCAGGCCGATTTGCTTGGCCATCTGGAGCAGATTGAAAGCTACGCCCCTGGCTATCAGGTCAGATTTGGAAGTTTGAACTTCCCGGCCGACATCCACGGAGACTTGATCTTCGACGGATTCGAGCCACAGCCGAGCGCGCCGCACTGTCACGATGAGCATGATCTAGCTCTGCTGCCGGACAGTGCCCTGGAGGCCGCATGAGAATCCGCTCCGACCCTTAACTCGAAGCCGACTGTGCAGACCGAGGATGGGTGGCTAGACACCGCCCCGGGGGCTGCTACCTCCACGGCGATAGAGCCGAATACCAACCCTGTCCCTTGTGAAGCTCGTGACTCCGAGGTGCCGGACTCCTCTCCGGACTCCGAACCTCCCGCGCCCCTTCCAATCGAATCAGATTGGGCGCCGATCATGGAGTTCACCACTGCGGACACCTTTCAGCACTCGCCTTTTGGCGACATCTTGAATTCGCTAAAGTATCTCTCGTTATCAGGAGAGCCCTGGTCGGACTATGGTCAGGACGGTTGGGATGCAGACAACGAAGAAATTCAAAGCCCACCCACCACCCACTTTGTAGCCACTGTCGACAACCTAACAGGCATGCTAGATTTCGACTCCGAAGACATCGACGGTATGGACGAGGACGCCGGAGACGACCAAGAACCAGCGCCCACAGGGCACTGGAAAACCACCTCAATTCACGATGTATACATGGTGGATACACCAAAAGGAAGTGACAATGAGGAACAACGGGACGCGGCGAAGGATTATTCCCCTGAAAAACAGCCAAAACGGAGACGCAAGCGCTGCCCGAAGTCCCGCCTCGATAACAACAGCACTTATACAGACCCAGCCGTAGAGCAGGGCGAACCAGTGGACCACCAAGCAACCGTCCGAATAGGATGAATTGGACGAGCAACCCATCCCCGGCGAAAACAACAGTCCAGATGATCTCACGCCAGACACATCACTGGAGCATAAGAACCTCCACAAAAGGCTCATCACCACTGCAAGAAGTTTGAAGAAGCAGAAGCGGAAGCTCAAAAACAGTGGAATACGTACTTAGAATAAGATGGAGCAAAGTACTCAAGACCGCAGACAAATACGGCGATAGCCACCAAGCAAAGAGCTACCCGAAGCGCAAGCTGTTGCCCGAATTTGATGAGGAGGCCGTAGAGCCCCCACAGTCAAAAAACAAAGAGGCCGCTGGTGGGATAGAGCGACCGGATGACAAGCTAAGAACGGCAAGCGGCGCCGCACACAAGCCGGCACACGATCCACATAAGGATCCCCGCAAAAAGGATGGCCCGGTCAGGTCCAACTATGGGCCAAGAAAGAAGGCTCCAGGGAGCAACACGACGTGTTCGAAAATAACGGTACACCTAAATACAGGGGAGCCGCACACCCCCTATGTTTCACTGATGAGGTACTAGATCATGAATTTCCAGCGGGATTCAAGCCCGTAAACATAGAAGCATATGACGGAACAACAGACCCCGGCGTCTGGATTGAGGATTATATCCTACACATACATATGGCTAGAGGAGACAATCTCCATGCCATAAAATACCTACCCCTCAAGCTCAAAGGGCCAGCTTGGCATTGGCTCAAAAGCCTCCCAGAAAATACCATTGGAAGTTGGGAAGAGCTCGAGGATGCGTTTCGAGCAAATTTTCAGGGGACTTATGTCCGCCCTCCGGATGCAGACGATTTGAGTCATATAACTCAACACCCCGGAGAGTCATCCCGCAAATTCTGGAACAGGTTCCTCACCAAAAGGAACCAAATAGTCGACTGTCCGGACGCCGAAGCCTTAGCAGCCTTCAAACATAACGTCCGAGACGAATGGCTCACCAGACACCTCGGCCAGGAAAAGCCAAGGACTATGGCCGCACTAACGAGCCTCATGACCCGCTTTTGCGTGGGAGAAGATAGCTGGCTGGCAAGATGCAGCACCAGCGACCCAAGTACATCCGAGGTCAGGGATGGAAATGGGAAACCACGACGCAGAAAAGACCAGCGCCGGGCTAAAGAAAATGGCCCCAAGAACACGGCGGTCAACGCCGGGTTCAAAAGCTCGCGGCCGAACAACAAACACTGCCTCTTAAGGACAACAGTGATGAGCTATCCAACCTAAACAAAATCTTGGACAGGATATGTCAAATTCACAGTACCCCCGGGAAACCTACAAACCATACCCACAGAGATTGTTGGGTCTTCAAGCAGTCCGGCCGACTTAACGCCGAACACAAGTGGCTCGACACACCAAGCGAGGACGATGACGAACCCCACAAGCAGAGCGCCGGAAAACAAAAGAACTTCCCACAAGAAGTCAAAATAGTGAATTCACTTCAAGTGATAACAAGGAAAAATAGGGCGGCATCTACTAAAGTATGTGCCGCACGGTCCACCCCAGCGGAATCCGGAGATTGCATGTCAAAACCAATTACTTTCGACCATCAGGATTACTCCAGAAGTATTCGAAAAGCAGGATGGACTGCTCTGATATTGGATCCTATAATCGACAGACTACAATTTACACAAGTCCTAATGGACGGCGGCAGTGATATAAACCTGCTATACCAGGACACCATCCGTAGAATGGGGATAGACCCTACCAAAATTCGCCATAGCAACACTTCCTTTAAAGGAGTAACGCTAGGCCCTTATGCCAACTGTACGGGCTACTTACTACTAGAAGTCGTGTTCGGTTCAGCCGATAACTTCTGTCGCGAAAAGCTAACCTTCCATATCGCCCCATTCAAAAGTAGCCATCAAGCACTATTGGGACGTGAAGCTTTCGCCCGCTTTAACGCAATACTGCATTACGCGTCTCTCACACTTAAAATGCCCGGTCCACGCGGTATCATCTCATTGAAGGGAAACTTCGAGTGTTCCTTGACCGCGGAAGAACGTGAGACTTCCTTGACAGCCACACACTAATCCGGCCTTGATGAGCACAGCCCCTAAAACAGGTTATTCAGACCCCGAACACGGTTAGGCGAGTTCGGTATAAATAAGCAAGGGGCTTCTTAGCCGCATAAATCTCAATTCAAACCCGATCACAAATGAAGAATGAGAGCCAATAAAGCTCAATTTTATTCATTTCTTAAATCATACTCTGTTTTAAATACATTTTCTGCATGATCCTTTTTCCAACTAAGTTCTCCTCTTTTACAGATGAACAACGTGCTACACCCATCCAGGATACAGCACAATAGAGACACAGGCGCAAACGTGCAGCAGGGACCCGTTGCAAGGATTCTTTTCAGATTAAGACCCTGCGTAAACCTTTTTTACTGTCTCTTGTTGATACACATCCCCCGGTTTCTTACATAACCGAGGAGGAGGCTGACGTTTTGTCATCGGCCGCGTCAGAAGATTTCGCGCGTACCTGGGCACTAAGGGCTTAGAGCATCATTCTGCCCGTTTCCATAAAGACCGAATACCTTAGGGAGTGTTCGACGTCTCGAGTTAGGCCTTATATGCATCAGCTCCGAATCATGTCTTTGGTCAAATGTTGGGTTTGCCCGGCTCCTGTGTTTTGCTGCCTTATGTTCCGTATTATCGGCTAACGCGCACCATGAGAACTCTGCAATTGTGCCCGGTTCGACTGGCGAGCACCTCGATGAAAGCCAAAACTGATGTCATGATATAGCGAGAGATCGGTCAACCACTCGATCGACTACCGGAATGTCTAGAATTCCTCGCTTTGACGAAGGACCGTTTCGGTCGAGCACACGTGTTCCGAATTCGAGAGCGCGGTGCCCCAAGGGGCTATATCGTAGCCCCACCTTCGAACTCCTATGGCTAAGTGAAAGTGATAAAGCATTATAGTCTGGTTGCCTAGTTTGCTACGCTACCACCTCCTTCACAGGACCAAGACGTTTGATTAAGTGTGAAAAAGCGCTTTTTTGCAAACACCCCCGCACCATGTGCGTGGGGGCTGAAGCCGAAGACTGCCATCTTTCAGGTTATATATACATATACATTAACGGCCGCACAGGAGATATTTCAACACTTGAACGCACAAGTATAAAAAGCTCTTATATTATAAATATAGTTTTATCGTACATGTCATTTGAACATAACGCTTTTCGAGCACTGCGACTCTACTAAACGAGCGCCCCGCAGGACTTCCTCAAAATAGTGCTCGGCGGGTAATCGGCTTCTGTCCGAATCCCGGGATGCAACGTCGGTGGCATCCATCTCTGCCCAGTATGTTTTAACACGGGCGAGAGCCATCCATGCACCCTCTATGCATGCCGACCGCTTCATCGCCTTGATATGCGGCACCGCATCAAGGAATTGCTGCACTAAGCCAAAATAACTCTTTGGCTTGGGCCTTTCCGGCCACAGATGAGCCACGACATCCTTCATGGCAAGTCCGGACAACCTATTCAGCTCAGCCCACTCAGCCAAGCGATCGGTTAACGGAAGTGGACACTCCAGACTATGGAACTGAGACCAAAAAAGCTCTTCCATTTCGTGATCCTTTTGGCTTCGGAAGTGCACGACTGCGTCCGCCGCAATCGCCGCCAAATTCAGATAACGATCCTCCGCACCCCACGACTGGCCCAACTGAGCATACTTCGGATCCGTGAACTTCCTACGCAGCAGAAAGGGCTTTCCAGCTGCAATGTCTCCGACCTGACGCAGCTCCTCCTTTATAGCCCTCATTGCAGAACGGGCATCCTTGGCTTCGGCGGTGGCCTTCTTCAGGTCCTCTTGCCCCGCTCAGCGTTCTCTTTCAAGAACCTCATAGCGGTCGGTAGTATCCTTCAGCTTCACGGCCATTCCGGCCATCTCCTCCCTACTTCGGCAGTGAGTAGGCTTTTCGGCTTTTAGCTCTTCTGCTGCCTTCAAGGCAGCTGCATCACTCCTTCTGGCTTGCTCCTTGGCTCGGGCAAGCTCTGCCCGAAGGCCCTCCGTAGCAGCGGCGCCATCTGCATTAAGCATACATGTTGTAAGGCGTGGGCATCAGCTCCCCTACCAGGTGACCGCGGAGAAACCACCCACCTTATGACTCGTCAAGTCACTTATTGACCAGCGCGATGTCCGCATCCGCAACGTCCAGTTGCCGCTTCATTTCGGCAATTCTATCAGTCCGGCTGGCCACCGAACGCTCCGCTCCCTGAACAGGAACGACGACATCTTAACACGGAGATTATGATCCTCAGCACGCCGTCACTTCTGACAATGTACCGAGTCTCAGGGGCTACTATCTATACCGGGCGCACTCTATGTGCAAACTGTCAAAAGGTATGTCATTTTACGTACCTCAAACCCGTCGACAAACTTCGGCGGCCTCATGCAACCCGCTCTCAGCGGATGAAATCCTTTCAATCACCGTACTCATTAATGTACGGTGATCTTCTGAGATAGACGCCCTCTCGAGCAGGTCCTTCAGCTCCTCCGGCCGTACACCAGTTGGTGCCGAACTCTCCGGCCCCGCCGGACTCGGGGAGACCCTCCACGACGACACCTCAGGGTCGTCCGCCCCGCCTGACGGCAGATGGAGGCGTCTCGCTCTCCATCATCTCCGGACGAAGATCCCGCGAAGATGAGCTCAGCTGAGAAGGGCTGAGATCCGAACTACAAGGTAAAAACTTCGGTTATCCTCAAAAATAAAAATAGGGATGTCCCTTATTACAAAACTCCCCTTTTTCTACTTACGGCTCGCTGGAGGGCTGATTCCCTTGGGGAAATAGTGCGGCCGGGGCTTCTCCTGGCGCAGGACCCTCCAATGAAGATTTCTTCCCCCGCTTGGAGGCCTTGGCCTCCGGATCCTCGGAAGCGGTCCTCTTCTCCCCCTGGAGGGAGGGATTCTCGATCCCCCCTTTCTTGAGAGCCTCCTTAGCAAAGGCGGTAGTTTTCCTGTTCTCCCCTTCGCCCTCTTCTGGAGGCACAACCTCCAGCATCTTGACTAACACGGGATCCAGCGTGGTCTCAGGGAGGGGGCCGGACACCGTATCAGATTTGCTTTCGCTATCCACTCCTGTTCAAGGGATAGCTGGTTAAAGGGCAAATCTATGATAAATAAACGGACGGTATGACCGGACACAGGACTACTTACTTGAGTATCCGGGCGATTGCATCTTAGGCCAGCATCCTCGGTCAAGTCCAGACACATCTCTTGTGATCCAAAGAACAGTTTATACATCTCCACGGCTGTCGTACCCATGAGGTGTTGAAGAGCTCACGGTCCCTCCGGATTGAATTCCCACAGGCGGAGGGGACGACATTTGCAGGGCAGATAGCGCCGAATCAGCATAACCTGTGCCACTACTACCAGATTGATCCCACTTTCTTGGAGGTCTCAAATGCGGCCCTGCAAAAGTGGCACGTCCTTGGACGGCCCCCAGTCAAGCCCTTTGTTGACCCATGACGCCAGCCGTTGTGGAGGGCCCGAGTGAAAGGCGGGTGACGGCGCCTGCCTGCTGCCCCTGGGAGCGGTGATATAAAACCACTCATGTTGCCACAAGCCGAGCTCCCCTTGAAAAGAGCCCTCGGGCCATGGAGCATCGGCCCTCTTACTTATAACTGCCCCTCCGCACTCTGCCTATGGCCCCTCGATCATCTTCGGCTCCACGTTGAAGGTCTTGAGCCACAAACTGAAGTGAGGGTGGTGCGGAGGAAGGCTTCGCAGATGACAATGAACGATGAGATGTGGAGAATGGACTCCGGAGCCAAGTCATGGAATTCCAGCCCATAGTAAAACATGAGCCCTCTCACGAAGGGATCCATCGGGAAGCCTAAACCCCGGCGGAGGTGAGACACGAACGTGACACTCTCACCAGGCTCGGGAGTGGGAATGACTTGCCATTGGGCAGGCAACCTATGCGAAATCTCATAGGTTAGGTACCTGGCGTCTCTCAGCTTTAGCATGTCCTCTTTCGTGACGGAAGAGGACATCCACCGGCCCTGTAGGTCGGAGCCGGACATAGTCGAAGGTCGCGAATCTAGAGCCTTCGGTGTTGGAACTCGGGGCGAGGGGCGGATTCGATTGAGGATTGAAGAAAAGGAACAGGCCTTGGTCTCATTATAAAGGGGGAGAATACCAAGAGCCGTCCCCGTGACCTTTTGGAACTCGCCTTCGATGGAGGGGGCGTGGCAACGGGCGCGGTTGGGTTACCCACGTCCGTATTGATGAGAATCCCGGAATAAGGGGACACGATCTCTGCTTCAACAAGACGTGCCAAGGAAAGCGCTTCGCTAAACACACTGAGGTGGAATAATAAAAACGATTCGAGTAAAGGCTTGGCCGTGGTGTGACGTCACGCCACAAAATACGTCAACAGATTGAACGTGTGTAAATATTATTCTCTCTATGGTGGTATGTGGAATTTATTTTGTAGAGCCGGACACTATCCTGGCGTTCACAATCTTTTACGAATTATTCGGAGGAGGAACCCGCCTTGCAATGTCGAAGACAATATGCGCGCCAGACTCGTTGTCATTGAAGCCTGGTTCAAGGGCTACTGAGGGAGTCCTGGACTAGGGGGTGTTCGGATAGCTGAACTATCATCATCGGCCGGACTCCAAGACCATGAAGATACAAGATTGAAGACTTCGTCCTGTGTCCGGATGGGACTTTCCTTGGTGTGGAAGGCAAGCTTGGCAATACGGATATGTAGATCTCCTACCATTGTAACCGACTCTGTGTAACCCTAGCCCTCTCTGGTGTCTATATAAACCGGAGGGTTTTAGTCCACAGGACGAACAACAATCATACCATAGGCTAGCTTCTAGGGTTTAGCCTCCTTGATCTCGAGGTAGATCTACTCTTGTACTACCCATATCATCAATATCAATCAAGCAGGAGTAGGGTTTTACCTCCATCGAGAGGGCCCGAACCTAGGTAAAAACATCATGTCCCTTGTCTCCTGTTACCATCCGCCTAGACGCACAGTTTGGGACCCCCTACCCGAGATCCGCCGGTTTTGACACCGACAATCACCCTGCATCTTGTCGTCCCTTTTGTCTCACCGGCCGCACACGTTCTCCCGTCGCCACCCCTAGCCAGCCATCCTCATCTCTGATCGCTGGCCGTCCTAGCCACTGTTCGTCCTCGTCACCGGCTTCTCCCATGTAATAGATGCACCCTGTGGTTGCAGCTCCTGTGGTAACCGTTGTAACTCTGGTGGTGATAGCCGCAGCTCACCAGTGTGTTCGCCGCCACTCATCCCCGATGTCAGAGCTTGTACGGTGCACCTCACGCTTGCAACATCTCGCTCGCCCCTACCAGCAAATTCGAGCGTCAGTTCTAGCAAAAGAAGTCTCGGGGCTGAGCCATCGTAGCTCGCCGAGCAGCTGGTTGCAGTTTGTCACACTGCCGATTGTAGCAATTTATTATGCTAGTTGAAGCAAGATACATGACGCCGATTTTAGCAAAAAATGCGATGGTCATTGATGTCTACTATGCAACTTTATTCTTGTAGACACGTGTTGGGCCTCCAAGCGCAGAGTTTTGTAGGACAGTTGCAATATTCCCTCAAGTGGATGACCTAACATTTATTAATCCATGGGAAGCATAGGATGAAGATGGTCTCTCTCAAACAACCCTACAACCAAATAATAAAAAGTCTCTTGTGTCCCCAACACACCAAGTACAATGGCAAATTGTATAGGTGCACTAGTTGAGTGAAGAGATGGTGATACAAGTGTAATATGGATTATAGATATTGATTTTTGTAATAGGAACAATAACAAACAGCAAGGTAGCAATTGATAAAATGGAGCACAAACGGTATTGCAATGCTTGAAAATGAGGCCTAGGGTCCGTACTTTTGCTAGAGCAATCTCTCAATGGTGCTAATATAATTGGATCATATAACCATCTCTCGAAGTACGATGAAGAATCACTCCAAGGTTCCTATCTAGCGGATAATATCAGAAGAAATTATTTGTCGGGTATGAAACCACCTCGAAGCTATTCTTTGCGATCAATCTATCCAAGAATTCATACTAAAATAACACCAAATAATTTAAGATTCATAATACTCAATCCAACACAAAGAACCTCAAAGAGTGCTCCAAGATTTCTACAGGAGAAACAAAAAACGAGAACGTGCATCAACCCCTATGCATAGATTACCCCAATGCCACCACGGGAATCCACGAGTTGAATGCCAAAACACATATCAAGTGAATCAATATGATACCACATTTTCACCATGAGTATTCATATGCAAGACATATATCAAGTGCTTTCAAATCCATATAAGTATTCAATCCGATAACAACGAAATCTCAAAGGGAAAAACTCAATTCATCACAACAAGATAGAGAGGGGAAAACACCATATGATCCGACTATATTAACAAAGCCCGCGATACATCAAGATCGTGACATCTCAAGAACACGAGCATATTTACTCATCAACATGACTCACATATCACATCATCATATCTCAAAACTTTTACAAGGAATCAAGTTTATTTTGTCCAATGATCTTCATGAAAGTTTTTATTATATCGTTCTTGAATATGTATCACTTTGGAACTAATTCTCATGTGTTGCTTTTGATAAGCTCAAACAAATATAAAGTGAAGATCATGAGCATAATATTTATTTCTCTCAAATTAATTTAAGTGAAGCAAGATAGAATTTCTTGAAAATTTTCTAACTCTCAAATAAATCTAAGTGAAGCAAGAGAGCAAATGACAAGCTACTCCAAAAAGATATAAGTGAAGATCAGGCGAGTAGTCAAGTAAATAGGTAGCTATTTGAGGACTCTCTCTTACTCAAAAACTTTTAGATATAAGTATTTTATTAAAAATCAAGCAAAAACAAAAATAAAATGGCATTCCATGGATAGCACATCTCATGTGAAGAAGCGAAAACATAGGATCAACCGATACTAACCGATAATTGTTGAAGAAGAAAGGTGGGATGCCTACCGGGGCATCCCCAAGATTAGATACTTGAAACTTATTGGAATATTAACTTGGGATGCCTTGGGCATCCCCAATATTGAGCTTTTGTATCTCCTTATATCACAGTTTCCCTAAATCTTAAAAGCTTCATCCACACAAAACTCAACAAGAACTCGTGAGAAAAGTTAGTATAAATCAATGCAAAAACATTATCATTCTCTACTGTAGCAAAACACTAATATTATTATTCAACATTGTATACCAAATGCCTCTGCATATTTAATACTCCTATCCTGAAATAGAATCATTAAACAAGCAAACATATGCAATAAATGCCGACATAACAACAATCTGCCAAAACAGTACAGTCTGTAAAGAATGCAAGAGTATCAATACTTCTTAAACTCCAAAGATTATGAAAAATTACCACACTGTAGAAAATTTATCAGACCTTATTTTGCAAAAAGTTTCAACATTTTATCACATTCTGACTTTTCTAGAGAATTTTTGCAACAGCGATAAACTTTCTGTTTTGAAACAGCAACATGTAGACTTGCAAAATAAGCATGGTAAAGTCTATACTTGACGTTTTTATTGAAATAAATGATGAAAAACATTATATATAGTAGCAATAAAACCAAAACAAAATAAAATGATGCTCCAAGGAAAATTCATATCATGTGACGAATGAAAATATAGCCCGAAGTAAGATTACCGATGATGTTGGAGACGAAAGAGGGGATGCCTTCCGGGGTATCCCCAAGTTTAGTTACTTGGATCTTCCTTGAATATTACCTTGGTATTCCTTGGGTATCCCCAAGCTTAGGGTCTTGTCAATCCTTATTCTCCTCATATCGACATCTCACCCAAAACTTGAAAACTTCAATCACACAAAACTTAACGGAACTTCATGAGATAAGTTAGTATGATAAAGAGAAAACCATTTCACTTTGGTACTATCAAAGAAAAGATTCATAATTGTTTCCACACAATGCCTACTGTAGCATATCATTTCCACAATTTATATTGAGCAATATAAGCCATAGAAACTAGGAAACAAGCAAACTATGCATTGAAAACAAAATCTGTCAAAAACAGAACAGTCTGAAGTAATTTGTACTCCAACCATACTTATGTAACTCCAAAACTTCTGAACAATTAGGGCAACGTAGATAATTTGCATATCTATCACATGTAAAAAATTCAGATCAAAAACACATTCCAGTGAATTTTCAAAATTCCTGCACCGAGTGTAAAAGGTTCTGTTTTTGGACAGAATCAAGTCAACTATCAGCCACAGTATCCCAAAGGCTTTACTTGGCACTTTATTGAAATAAAAGCAATAAAACATGAATACAACAGTAGCCAAGTCATGTGAACACACAAAAACAGTAGGTAAAAGTGTTGGGTTGTCTCCCAACAAGCGCTTTTCTTTAATGCCTTTTAGCTAGGCATGATGATTTCAATGATGCTCGCATAAAAGATAAGAATTGGAACACAAAGAAAGCATCATGAAGCACATGGCAAGCAAATTTAAGTGTAACCCACTTCCTATGCATAGGTATTTTGTGATCAAACAATTTATGGGAACAAGAATCAACTAGCATAGGAAGGCAAAACAAGCACAACTTCAAGATTTTCAACACATAGAGAGGAAACTTGATATTATTGCAATTCCTACAAGCATAAGTTCCTCCCCCAAAATAATTTTCAGTAGCATCATGAATAAATTCAACAATATAACCGTCACATAAAGCATTCTTTTCATGACACAAAAACATAGAAAACTTATTACTCTCCACATAAGCAAATTTCTTCTAATCAATAGTAGTGGGAGCAAACTCAACAAAATAACTATCATGAGAGTGAAAATTAAAATCATGATGACAAGTTTCATGGTTATCATTATTCTTTAGAGCATACATGTCATCACCATAATCATCATAGGTAGCAACTTCGTTATCATAGTCAATTGAAGCCTCATCCAAAATGGTGGATTCATCACTAAATAAAGTCATGACCTCTCCAAGTCCACTTTCATCATTATAATCATCATAAACAGGAGGCATGCAATCATTATAGCAAATTTGCACATCAAATCTTGGGGGATTAAAAATATCATCTTCATCAAACATAGCATCCCCAAGCTTATGGCTTTGCATGTCATTAGCGTCATCGATATTCAAAGAATTCATACTAACAACATCGCAATCATGCTCATCATTTATACCAAACATTCTATTGAATTCTTCTTCTATCAATTGAGCACAGTTTTCCTTTCCATCATTTTCACGAAATACTTTATACAGATGAATAATATGATGCAACCTCAATTCCATTTTTTGTAGTTTTATTTTATAAACTAAACTAGTGATAAAACAAGAAACTAAAAGATTCAATTGCAAGATCTAAAGATATACCTGCAAGCACTGACCTCCCCAGCGACGGCACCGGAAAAGAGCTTGATGTCTACTACGCAACTTTATTCTTGTAAACACGTGTTGGGCCTCCAAGCGCAGTGTTTTGTAGGACAATAGAACTTTTCCCTCAAGTGGATGACCTAAGGTTTATCAATCTGTAGGCGTAGGATGAAGATGGTCTGTCTCAAACAACCCTGCAACCAAATAATAAAAAGTCTCTTGTGTCCCCAACACACCCAATACAATGGCAAATTGCATAGGTGCACTAGTTCGGCGAAGAGATGGTGATACAAGTGTAATATGGACAGTAGATATTGATTTTTGTAATAGGAACAATAAAAAACAGCAAGGTAGCAATTGATAAAACGGAGCACAAACGGTATTGCAATGCTTGGAAATAAGGTCTAGCGTCCGTACTTTCGCTAGTGCAATCTCTCAACAGTGCTAATATAATTGGATCATATAACCATCCCACAAAGTGCTATGAAGCACTACTGCAAGATGCTGCTAAGGCGACACTACGATTAGAGACCCTTTGACAAAACTATGTGCGATGCATTAATCGCAAATGGTGGTGTAAAAAAATTGTTAAAATGGTGCAAAATATTTGTGATGATGGATGCATCAAACACGGTTCAGATTTTAGTTCCGTGTGTGATGTAGGGCATACGGTTCAGTGCAATTAACTGTTTGCGATGAGGAGCAACAAAAGAAACGGGCAACTAGATGAAGGTGTGTGTGATAAAAAGCATACGGTTCACTAGGATGAACTGTTTGTGATTAGGCAACACAAAAGAAACGGTCAGCCAAATCAAGCTGTGTGCGATATAAGGCATGCGGTTCATGCCGATGAACTGTTTGTGTTGAGACAAGAGAACATAAACGGTTCAATATAACAAGATGTGTGTGATACGCGGCAAACAGGTCTGTAATTAGAAATGTGTGTGAAGACTGATAATAACACAGATGATTGCTGCTAATATGATATGTGTGTTTTGCGATGGGATTGCATACAGAACAACAACATATATATTACATGCATGATTAACCAAATTAAACATCCAATTAGATAGATGGCTACTACAACCATGGCATTTGCACAGACCAAAGTAAACTATTACATGCATAATTTCATAGGTGGCTACTACACACATGACACTTACACACACCAATAAAGTAAACTATATATTACATGCATGATTAACTAGCATAAACGATCATATGATCATCATCTACTTCTTGTGACGCTTGCTCTGCTTGTGGCTCGATCCGGACTTGTCGATTTGGGTAACGAGGCATTTCCTCATGTCAACGAGCATGTGCATCTCGTAGCATGTGTACACGCTCTTGGCCACGAACCTGAGGTGAGGTTCATCCAGCCGCCGCATCCAGGCCCTGTGCCAGGATACGGGATTTGTTCTATGGGCATCCTACTTCATCTTTTCATAGTAGGGGTCGATGATGGTCGAGGCGAGTTCGACCAGGGAGTCCTTCTGCGTGCTGCCCCAGACCCTGTAGTGGTCATAGATTTTGACAAGGTTCTCATAGGCCAAGCCTATAAAACTGAGCGCTTTTACATCATCGATGGTTTCCACCGTGGCGAACTTGTTGTCGGTGTCAAAACCGGCAGATCTCGGGTAGGGGGTCCCGATCTATGCGTCGAGGCTGATGGTAACAGGAAGCGAGGGACACAGATGTTTACCCAGGTTCGGGCCCTGTCGATGGAGGTAAAACCCTACTTCTTGCTTGATTAATATTGATGATATGGGTAGTACAAGAGTAGATCTACCACGAGATCGTAGAGGCTAAACCCTAAGAGCTAGCCTATGATGGTATGATTGTAATTGTGATCGGCCTTCTAAGCACCAACCTCTCCGGTTTATATAGACACCGGAGAGGGCTAGGGTTTACATGGAGTCGGTTACAAGGAAGGAAATATAATATCTGGATCGCCAAGCTTGCCTTCCACGCAAGGGAGAGTCCCATCCGGACACGGGCCGAAGTCTTGAGTCTTGTATCTTCACGCTTCAGTAGTTCGGACATTGTACATAGTCCAGCTGCCCGGATACCCACTAATCCAGGACTCCCTTAGTAGCCCCTGAACCAGGCTTCAATGACGATGAGTCCGGCGCACAGTATTGTCTTCGGCATTGCAAGGCGGGTTCCTCCTCCGAATACTCCAAAGTAATCATCGAACACTTAGACCGTGTCCGGATCTGCGAGATGAACTTCATATACCACCGTGGAGAGAATGATATTTCACAAATGCAATCTGCTGACAACTTTTTCTGACGACGTGACGTGTTATTACGGTCGGATCATTAGTCGATCCGTTTTCCCACAACCAGCTATAGTGCATATTGTGAGGCAGTTTCTTTGACACGTCTTGTCAAAGCAGAGATCGTGTTCCCTTATCACAGGATTCTTATTAATACGGCCATGGGTAATCTAACCGTGCCACTAATCGTGGCGAGTGGGAGGCAGACGGGCTCCACCAGGCAAGTGGAGAGACGTAAAAAGCATTTACCGTCTCTATAAAGAGGGTAGGTTTCTTTCTCTTTTACCCACGCCTTCTCCTCCTGCTAGCTCATTCCCCTCTGTTCGAGCCCTAATGCCCAAGCACTCTTCTTCTCCATTGAAGAGAGGTTTTCCGAAGATGTCCGGATCCGGGAGCAGGAGGCAGATGGATGGCCTCAACTATCCAAGAGAAGGACATCAAGAAGCTCCGGGGAGCCGGGTATCTGGCCCAGAAGATCGGCCACCGTCTTCCACCGGCGGGACAGGTCGTCCCCACTCCGGAATCTCATGAGAGAGTCGTGTTCCTTCCCCATTTCGTCCGTGGGCTCGGGTTTCCCCTTCACCCGTTCGTTCGGGGAGTCATGTATTACTACAGGATCGATTTTCATGATCTTTCCCCCAACTCCTTCCTCAATATCTCGATGTTCATCGTCGTGTGCGAGGCTTTTCTCCGGATCCCACCTCACTTCGGCCTATGGCTGAAGATCTTCAATGTGAAGCCCAAGGTGGTGAGTGGCGAACACGCCGAGTGCAGCGGCGCCATGGTAAGCAAGATGCCCAAGGCTGTTTGGCCGAAAGGTGCTTTCAACGACTCCATCAAGGAGTGGCAGCAGCAGTGGTTCTATATCACTGAACCACACGGCAAGAAGTGGATGGCAGCTCCAGAGTTCATATCCGCAGCTCCACTGCGGCTCACGTCCTGGACCGAGAAGGGCCCGAACTGGTGTTCGTCCGATGAGCTGTTACTGCTCTAGACGCGCATTCAGGGTGTGGTTGATAGGGACGTCAAACTCGTCGACGTAGTCCAGGTGATGCTAGTTCGCCTGGTTCTTCCCTGTCAGCGCCGAGCTTGTACCCTGTGGGAGTTCAATCCGGCCGAGGACCAAACCCTTCGGGAACTTTACGATTCCTCCCACAAGGATATCTGGAAGGTGCTCTTTAAGTCCGGCAAATCGTGGCCGGGCCCTGCCGAGGACTGTGGGTATTAGTCATCCCACTCTCCAGGCCCGGTAAGTCGCCGCCACACTCTGTCTATTCATGCTTCAGCTGGCATGTTATGCGGGAGACACCTTAATCGTGTTTCATTGCGACCTCAGGGATGGATAAAGAAGGTGGAGCGGATACATTGTCCAGCCCCCCTGCCGGAGGAACCGGCCGGACCTCTTCTGACGAAGATGCTGGTCCCCGCGCCTTACAAGGCGCCAAAGAAAGAGGCCTCCAAGAAGGTCAAGAAGACACAGGTGGTTTTCGCCCTCGAGGGCCGGACGCCAAATCCAAGACTCGGCTGACGATCCTTCGTCCGAGGACGAAGAGGAGGAAGCAGAGGAGGATGATTCTCACTCTGATGGTGGGAGGAAGAGGACGGCCTCCACATCTCTGGAGGCCGGATCGCCCAAGAGGGGGGAAATTTCCCTCCCAGGGGCATCCCCCACGGCTGCCGATAGCAGCCCGGAGTGGGATCCCAGGGCCCAGCCCCTGGAGAATTCGTAAGTATCCGAACACGCATTTGCGTCCGGGATCGTTTTTGGATATAGTAGTTTTGACTCTTGCCTACATATTGCATAGTCCGGCAAGGTCCTGCACCGGTCGGTCCTTGTCAGAGGATTCACTGGGCTCGGACGCTTTGGCGAGCGAGACGCCTCCGCAGGCCCCTTCCCCAAGTCCGGGCGCGACACTGAGGTGTCATCTCGACAAGACCCGAGCCAGGGAGGACATATCCCTGGTGCCGGACACATGGGGATGGATACGGCCCCCAGGACCTCTAGGGTTCCGGGATCGAGCGAGCAGCCACCCCCGATGGTGGGGGGGCTGCCTACCCTGCCGGCATCCTCTGTTCGAGCAAAGCTTCCTGGCGATCTATCGACAGCATTGAAGAATGCGTCTATTGTCGATGAGCATCGGGCCCTTATGGGCGCGGTGGTTGAGAGGATTCAGTCCGCCGAGAGCGGGCTAAACAAGTCCTGCCTTGGCCTTATAAAGGCTTTTGAGGTATGTTTCCTAGGAAACCCTTGAGGAATTGTCATAATATGAGTAGTAGCCCCTAATGCACGATGCGGCGAAGGAGACAGAGCCGGGCAGGGGATCAAATCCCCTGCTCTTGCAGGAACCTATGTGAATGACGTATACCCTTTTGTGTGAAAACAGGCATCCGCAGAGAGGACGTCCGCTTATAATGCGGAAGTGTCCGAACTGAAATAGAGCCTTACACGGGCCGAGGAGGAACTCGGCCGTGTGAGGAAGCAACTGGAAGACAAGCAAGGTATGTTGAAAACATTTGTCTTGGAGTTGGCATGAATGAATAGTTGTGCATCATGAAAAATGTTAGTATTGTGTGCTCTAGGAGCGGGTGCGGAATACGAGGCACTAAAGAAAGCTTTGGCTGATGCCAACAAGAAGGCTGAGGCCAAACAGGCGCTTCATGAAAAACACGAGGCCAGGGTTATCACTGCTGAGCGAGAGCTCCAGGAAGCTGTGAAGAAAAGCGAGGGCTTGGAGCAGAGTCTTGAAGGGAAAGAGTCCGAACTCGCCCAAGCTCTCGAGGCTGCGGAAGGTGCTCGGGAAGAAGCCCGAGATGCTGCGTGATACATTCAGGAGGCTTGGAAAGTGGCGGCTGGTAAGGCCTTCTGTATTCTTAGCTCTTTATATGTTAGAATGTGAAAAATCCTAAGCGGCAAGCTGAATTCTTATTTTTCCAGGGGCTTTTGCGGATCTTCCTCGCAGCATATCAGATGCCGCTCAATTCTATCGCACCGAAGAGAAGAAGACTGCGGAGAGGGATTTCTGGTTGCAGTATCTGGCGCCAAACTATCAAGTGCCATTTATCGATCAGCTAAAACAGCTGGTCGAACTGCACCAGGCGGCCGAACTAGCCATGAAGGACTTAGTTGTCCGGCTGCTACGGGGCCGATTCCAAGCAGCTACTTCGGACTCGTCAAGCGGATTGTGGGCGCCTGTCCTTTGCTTGATGCTATCAAGCGATCAGTCTGTATAGAAGGCGCGCGCATGGCGTTTTCCCATGAAAAAGTGCATTGGGGGAGGCTTGACGCGGAGAAGCTGATGACTGATGGCCCGCCGGAGGGTAAGGAGCACCGCAAGCCCGAACTGTATTATGAAGCTGTAATGAAAGGGGCCCGCCTTGCGGCGGACAAGTGTGCTAAAGACATTATATTTCCTTGAGGGCATTTGTGCCGCTTGTTGTAATATGGGATAATGGCATGCTTATTATATATTGCCTGTTTTGTTTGAACATATGTTCTTTTTGTGCGGCTGTTTATTGTATGCAAATCCTGGGAGTTGGCCAGTCGTCGGCTTCTGCCCCCTCGTAAAAAGGATACGGGGGTGTTCGTGATATATCTGAACGCTCTTTATCCCATAGTTGGGTCCTTTTAAGGAGGTGTATCTTTCCGTGAACCAGGCAATCGGACTATAAGGCTTTATTACTCTCACTTAGCCATAGGAATTCGAGTATGGTCGACGTAGCCCCTAGTGTTCGGAAGGCTAAACTAGGGGCTCTATTGGCGCCTGATCAGAAGACCGATCTGTCGCACTCAGCATTTATAATGGCGTTGTGCGGAATAAATCTTTAAGGATTTTATAACCTCTCGAACAACGGACCGTCTCTCGCTTCATCATGACGGTCGGCTTTAGGCTTTCTCTACTGAGGTGGTCGTCCGGCTGAACCAGGACACAATCGCGGTAGTTCTCCCAGCACTACCTTAGCCGATAGAACGGAACGTAAGGTACCAAAACATGGGAGCCGGGCAAACCCAACCAATGACCCAAGACATGATTTGGAGCAGATGCATATAGTGCTATAAGTTCGTGGTGTCGAGCGACCAAAAAGGTGGTCGGACTTTTATTGCCGTACTGTGAAGCCCCTGGTGTGACCGGGTGAACGCGGAGCGTGGCTGTCATTTTCGACAAAGTGGCGTCGGCGATAAACGACGGCCGGTAATTTCTATTTAAGTCTACGCATTGTAGTAGGCCGCATGGTGTGAAGGTGCCGAAGATTTATTCTTTGGCGTAGCATATTTGGGTTATCCGAAGACACCGTTAGAGTGGTGGGCCAATAAAGCTTGGCCTTTGCGCCCTACATCTTTTAGGAGATGTTATTCGTGGCTTCATACCCTTGTGGGCTTTGCGTGTTATGGAGCCCCCGGACTACTGGGTCTAGAGGTACTGCAATTGACTTGCTGTGGTTTATGTGATCATGGGAAGTCGGCCGTACTGTTATGCTCTGGGGCATGGGGTTCTTGACGAGGCGCCTTCCCTTATTGCTTCCGGCGCGCGACCAGCCGCTTTGTTTTGAGGATCATGCATTCTCTATTGGTATGCTTTGCCGTCCTTCTGGGGGTACCATGAATTTCGCACGGCTGATCCAGTGTGTGGCTTTGTTCGAGTAGGCTTGGGCTGTTCTTTGTCCGTTTACCGGACTGAGAGTTCCGGACTTGGCACCAGCTTCCTTGTCTTAACGTTTATGACCTTTGTGTCGAGGCCTGAGGGTGCCTCTTCGTGTATGCTTCTTGCCATCTTGGACCATGGTGATGTGTGGGCATCTGTGTGCATGCCTGTGGTTTTCCTAATCGAGTTGGGGTAGCTAGTTGTGCCGTGTGTGCCCTTTGTTGGGGCTGTCGAGTGCGTACTTTTCTGTGGCCAGTATCTTGGTCCACCTATCTTCTAGCACGTCTTGGTCAGCTTTAAGCTGCTCTTGCTTCCTTTGCAGGTTCCTTGCCGTAGCCATGAGCCGTCGCTTGAAGCGAACTTGTTCCACTCGGTCTTCAGGTACGCCGAATTCATCATTGCCGAGGCTTGCCTCGTTGTCGGAGGGGGGTGTATAATTGTCCCTCTCCAAGCATCCCATCATGATCGGTCCGGCCTGCTTGAGTGTAGGCTGACTAGGGATGTATTCCTCTTCGGCACCATCCGGACTGCTCTCGTCTCCGGGGCCGGTTTTGATGTGGCGGGACTTGTAGTGGCGCCGATAACGCACATGTTTTGCTTTTCTCCCTGAGGGGTTATCCTCAGTTGCCTCACCGCCACTGGTTTCCTTTGGGGTGTCCACCATATATATATAGTATGAGGAGGTGGCCGCCCACCGCCCTGTGAGTGGTGGTCCCTGTAGTTCTCCTGCATCGTCGTCCATAACATCGATGTCTTCGGAGTCGAAGTCAAGCACATCGGTTAAATCATCGATCGTGGCAATGAAGTGGGTGGTGGGTGGGCAACGAATTCCATCGTTGTCTGCTTCCCACTCAAGCCGGACATAGGTCGGCCCAGAGTCTCCTGACAAAGAGAGAGACTTCAATAAGTTCAGCATGTCGCCGAAGGGCGAGTGCTGAAAGACGTCCGCCGCGGTGAACTCCATCACCGAAGCCCAACCAGGCTCGGCGGGCTCGGGGACGCGTGGACTGGAACCTACAACCGGATATGAATCCGGGGGTCCGGAGTCACAGGTTCCCTCAGAGGTGAGGCATGTGTTCGACTCCATCGCCGATGAGGGTACGGCCTGTGGGGCGGGGTCCAACCCTCCGTCCTTAGGCAACACAACCTGCCTCGGATTTAGATCCGGGGCTTCTGCCGGGGTGATATCCCGAGCATCGTCTGACAGCAGGTCTAAGCCATGCTCATCGTGATTGTTCGGCGATCCTGGCGCTGGCCCGAATCCGTCGAAGATCAAGTCTCCGCGAATATCGGCTGTGTAGTTCAAGTTTCCAACCTGACCTAGTGGCCGGGGGCATAGCCATCGATCTGCTCCAGGTGGCCAAGCGAATTGGCCCGTAGTGTGAAGCCGCCGAACACGAAGATCTGTCCGGGGTGGAAAGTCTCGCCCTGGACAGCGTCGTTGATGATGATTGAAGGAGCCATCAAGCCTGACAGCAACGACACGGAGGAACTCTCAATGAAAGCACCAATGTTGGTGTCAAAACCAGCGGATCTTGGGTAGGGGGTCCCGATCTGTGCGTCAAGGCTGATGGTAACAGGAAGCGAGTGACACAGATGTTTACCCAGGTTCGGGCCCTCTCGATGGAGGTAAAACCCTACTTCCTGCTTGATTAATATTGATGATATGGGTAGTACAAGAGTAGATCTACCACGAGATCGTAGAGGCTAAACCCTAAGAGCTAGCCTATGATGGTATGATTGTAATTGTGATCGGCCTTCTAATGACCAACCTCTCCGGTTTATATAGACACCGGAGAGGGCTAGGGTTTACATGGAGTGGGTTACAAGGAAGGAAATATAATATCCGGATCGTCAAGCTTGCCTTCCACGCAAGGGAGAGTCCCATCCGGACACGGGCCGAAGTCTTGAGTCTTGTATCTTCACGCTTCAATAGTCCGGACGTTGTACACAGTCCGGCTGCCCGGATACCCCCTAATCCAGGACTCCCTCACTTGTAGTCGGTGCTATTCACAAACCTGTTGAAACGGTCGCAAGGCTCTCTGGCCATGCAGTAGTGGTAGATGAGGACATGATGGTGCATGCACAACTGGGTGACGGCAACCTTCTGATCTATGCCGGGACTACCGGCGGTGTACTAGAGGTCAATGCCAACCACCGTGTACTTGTCTCCAGCAAGCAACTGCTCAACGGTGTTGATGTAGTCATCCACCACGGCCGGGTCGATGGTGTACACCACCGAGAGATCCGTCTCCCTCTCGTGGGTCTCCACTTTATGCTCAACAAGCACACGCCAGTAGACATCCCCTCTCTATGTGTCATTGTGGGTGTGCTTGTTGTGTTGTGGGGCGCGATCGAAAGGTTGACGAGACTAAGGTTATAATGGATGCGGGAATTAAAGGGGAGGCCGGACGGCATGTCCTGATGGCAGTTCTAATTCGCAGCGCGTAACACCATCGTGCCGCACGTAACTGCATCACGTGACAATGCGCGCAGCGCAACCGCATGCATATGGGCCCCCTGACGTGATCGTGCGCAGGCCCAACCGCTGGCAGAGCGCGCGCAGAGGGACGCGAGCAAAGCGCTCCGCGGTCGCCTCAACAGCAGGCAACCATATATATGCATATAGTAGTTGAACACGCAAGGAAAAGCTGCCCACAACCCGAGCGGCGCCTAACGGTTGAACTGTTTGTATAAATTAAGCACGACTTCTTAATCTATGTATGAAATATGTGCTTAATTACTGAATTTTAGTTGCAAAAATTAGATAGTGCTAATGATTTTTAGCTGCATATTTTGACAAATCTCCATTGGAACCACTGGATGTCCTCTCTGTATGTGTCGTCGTGGGTGTGCTTATTGTGTCGTGTGCCGGCCCCAAACACTGGCAGCACAACTTATAAATTGATGGATGGAGTACTAGTTACAGTGATGCATATAATTAAACAAAGGGATCACACATGTCTATATTGACTGGAACGAGAATGCAATAACACAATAAGAATTAAGGAGGCAAGAAGAAAGATGCATCCATGAACTTACGACCTCCTCCTCCTCAACTCAGTGCGCCGGGCCACCGACTGGCGACTAAGGAGCGGCGGCTTTTGTGGCGAGGTCAAGGTGCTTCTCAGCAAAGGCATCCAAGGCTTCCAGACAGTTGAAGAAGGCCAATGTCGTAGCGTCCTCACTAGCCTTGTAGATACCTATGTACACGATTTGCTCATACATGTGGATGCGTAGGTTGGCGAATTCTTGAAGGGCAAGGCGCCTCGCAGCAAGCGCGACCTCCAGGTGGATATTCTTTGTGGCGTTGGCGGGCAGTCGCAGGACCAACAATGCTTGAAAGAGGTTCCGACCATGGAGGCCGATTAGGGTGCCAGGCAATGAGGAGCCCGGGTGCGCGGACTGGAGGAGTACGGCGATGTCGTCCGCGAGCTTCTTGATGACGGTGAACTTGTTGGTGGTGGCAACGATCATCTGGTCCAACTGAGAGTCGTAGCTGGCGTCGACGGCGGCCATCCACTAGCCAGTCGCCAAAACCGTCTGAGGCGATCCTCGGTGCCATGCCGCAGGCCGGCGTCGTGGACCGTCTGGCACAGCCGTTGGACGCTCGCGCGCATCGCCGCCATGGTTCTGGAGTGAGCACTTTTGCGCTTAGCGTAGGTGCTTAGGCAAATTCTTAGGTGTGTACGATGTCGTAGATGCGTTGGAATGGAGGGGCGCCTTTATATGAGTGCAAACTGTGTTGCATTCACATGGTGCTGCCTCTTTTCTCGGTCCTCCTCCCATTACTTCCCTCATGCATTCATGATGCTAATTGAAGCAGGATGCATCATTAGCCGTTCAACATTTCGGGAACCGCTACCCTCTCCCTCATCTACATTAAAGCCGTATCAGGAACTGCGCTGCCCGCTGTCAACTCGAATAGTACTGCGCCGCCCGCTGCACGCCCGGCTGAACACACCTCCTTGTCTCCATCTATGCTTAATTACTGAATTTTAGTTGCAAAAATTAGATACTGCTTGTGATTTTTAGCTTCATATTTTTTAAAATCGTAGTGTTACAAGGTTGACAAATGGCAATGTTACTAGATCAACAAATGTCAATCTTTCTAGTGTGACAAATGGCAACATACCCAATATGACAGATGCAAATCTTACCAATTTTTTTGTAAGTGGTTGCACACGGGTCATCCAAAACAACCGTTTGCGTTGAAGACATGCACAAATCCTGCTCTCACTTTGCATACGGGTGTTCTTTCTAAAACGTTTGCGATCAAGAGTCATTAAAACCTATAGCCATTAAAACCAAGACACATGGCGTCACATGAATGGTTAAGATTTGAATTATGCACATAAATGCAATGAAAAACTCAATTAATACATAAAAATGTCCAAACGAACCCGAGAAATCCCAAAAATTGACACAACGCTCATGTTGTTCTATGTTGACATGAGAAATTTTTTGAAAGCAATAAGAGGCAATGGATATCATTTCATTCCCAAAGGTGGGACGTTCCCTACCGAAACCATCATGCTTGTTGTGAGAAGCTCTGGTTTGTGAGACGCATATACCCAAACTTGCCCCAAATGGGACCAAAAAATTACCACGGAATGTTGATGCCGCTCCATGATAGCATGCCAAGTTTCATGAATTTCACACGAGTTTTGGATTTACTAGAATTTAAAAACCAGGTATCTCAATGTTTGCGGTCGAGTGACGGTGGCAGGGTGTTTAACATTCATTCGCATTTCTTGCATGGGACCTAAGCATGGAACCAAGGACACATATTTGAATTTTCAACCAATTTATATGCGTTAGAGCATGTGCATGTAGTTCAAATTTGAATTATGCACATAAATGCATTGAAAAACTCAATTAATGCATAAAAATGTCCAAACGAACCCCAAAAAATCCCAAAAATTGACACAACGCTCCTATTGTTCTATGTTGACATGAGAAAACTTTTCAAAGCAATAAGAGGCAATGGATATCGTTTTGTCCCCAAAGATTGGATGTTCCCTACCGAAACCATTAGGCTTGTTGTGAGAAGCTCTGGTTTGGGAGAAGCATATCCCCAAACCTGCCCCAAATGGGACAAAAAATTTACCATAGCATGTTGATGCCGCTCCATGATAGCATGCCAAGTTTCATGAATTTCAGACGAGTTTTGCATTACTAGAATTTAAAAACCATGTATCTCAATGTTTGCGGCCGAGTGACAGTGGCAGGGTGTTTGACATTCATGCCCATTTCTTGCATGGGACCTAAGCATGCAACCAAGGACACAGATCTGAATTTTCAACTAATTTATATGCATTAGAGCGTGTGCATGTAGTTCAAATTTGAATTATGCACATAAATGCATTGAAAAACTCAACTAATGCATAAAAATGTCCAAACGAACCCCGAAAAATCCTTTGCATCCTAAAGCCCACCCTAAGAGAATCGAGCAAGATTCTCAGAGAAATAATTTAGAGGCACCTAGTTCTTCTAAAAAGAATAAAAAGAAACACGATAGAACTTTGCATGCTTCTAGTGAACCTACTGTAGACACACCTGAGAATCCCAACGATATTTCTATTTCTGATGTTGAAACACAATCAGGTGATGAACATGAACCTAGTGATAATTTTAATGATAATGTTCATGTTAATGCTCAACCTAGCAATGATAATGATGTAGAGATTGAACCTGCTGTTGATCTTGATAACCCACAATTAAAGAATCAATGTTATGATAAGAGAGATTTTGTTGCTAGGAAGCACGGTAAAGAAAGAGAAGCATGGGTTCAGAAACCCATGCCCTTTCCTCCTAAACCATCCAAGACAAAGGATGATGAGGATTTTGAGAGCTTTGCTAAAATGATTAGACCTATTTTCTTACGTATGCGCTTAACTGATATGCTGAAAGTAAATCCTTATGCCAAGTATATGAAGGATATCATTACAAATAAAAGAAAGATACCGGAAGCTGAAATTTCCACCATGCTTGCTAATTACACTTTTAAGGGTGGAACACCAAAGAAACTTGGAGATCCAGGTGTGCCAACTATACCATGCTCCATTAAAAGAAATTATGTTAGAACTGCTTTATGTGATCTTGGAGCCGGTGTTAGTGTTATGCCTCTCTCTTTATATCGTAGACTTGAATTGAATAAGTTCACACCTACTGAAATATCTTTGCAAATGGCTGATAAATCAACTGCTATACCTGTCGGTATTTGTGAGGATGTGTCTGTTGTGGTTGCAAATGTCACTATCTTAACAGACTTTGTTATTCTTGATATTCCCGAGGACGATAGTATGTCTATTATCCTTGGTAGACCTTTTCTTAATACTGCAGGGGCTGTTATTGATTGCAACAAAGGAAATGTCACTTTTCATGTTAATGGTACTAAGCATACGGTGCACTTTCCGAGGAAACAATCTCAAGTTCATAGCATCAATTCTATTGAAAAAGTCCCAACTATCATTTTTGGAGGTTTTGAATTTCCTCTTCCTACTGTCAAGAAAGAGTATGATATTCTTATTGTTGGGGATTTTCATATCCCCGTTGAGGTAACTTAGTGTTATTCGAAATTTCTCCGGTTCCATGTTATTCGGAATGAGTTTGTTAACAAGACTTGATCAACCTTGTTACTGGATTCATTTTGATGATCACGAGATGGACGAAACTAGAAGGCACAACCTTCTGTACCCTCTTTTTACTTTCTGTTAGTTAGAATAAATAAAGCAAAAATAGTATTATTCGTCTATTTTCTGAATTATCCGTGCGTTAAAAAATAGTCCGAAAATAAAAGTGCTCCAATTGCCCTGCAAACTTAGTATGATTTATTCTGGAATATTTGAGGATTTTAGGCACTGATAACACTGCAGGAGGGGCAAGCACCAGGCCACGAGAGAGGAGGGCGCCCCTCCCCACCCTATAGGGTGCGCCCCCCTGTCTCGTGGGCCCCTGGTGGCCCCCCTCCACTTATGCCAGCACCCACACACTTCATCTTCTACCCAAAAAATCCCCATCCTGCTCAAGCACGAGTTCTAGCTCGTTTTGCTGCAACTTTCGATCTCTTAGCTCAAAGCTCCATTCACAAAACTGCTTTGGGAGATTGTTGCTTGGTATGTGACTCCTCCATTGGTCCAAATAGTTTTTGTTCTAGTGCTTTATTCATTGCAAATTTTTGCTGCATAGGTGACCATGTTCTTGAGCTTGCATGTTAAATTTTTGAGGTCCCAAGCAATTCTAATGCATGATATAGGCTCTAGGCACTTGTAGGAGTAGTTGCTATCAATCTTGTTTAGTTTTATTCACTTTTATTTTGAAGTTACTAAAATTTCAGAAATTTTCAGAAAAAGAAATATGCTTAGAAGAATGTACCAAGGTGGTTCCTCGGCAAAGAAAGGGCCAAGGATTGCTATGCGTGAGCAAGATGTTGAATTGCCGAGGGACGCAAATGTACGAGCTTGTGAGTGGCCATCTGATGATTTTATGGTCGAAGCAGACTTCAAGGAGGAATTTGACGTGTATGTGCGTAATGTCGAGCTGGAGGACTTCTTACAAGATAATTGTCCTCAATACTATCAATTGACTGACTCCTTTGTGCGGAGGTTCCAGTATATCTGTGCGCGTAATTCTCCTAGTGTCATGTTTGATATTTATGATATGTCTTATACCATGGATTTAGAGGATTTCACAACTGCTTGAAAACTCCCGCAGTGGGGTAATATTAATGATCCTCGCAAATCTGAATTTAGAGATTTTCTTGCAAGTATTACTGTGGGAGAATCTAGGGACATAGCACAAGCTACCATAGGGAGCATTCATTTTCCTGCTATACATCATTTCGCTCTCCTTATTGGTACATGCATTAACGGTAAGGACGAAGCATGTCACATGTGTGTCCCTGATCTTTGTGTCCTCAAGAGTGCTGTGTCAGGTTATAAAGGTTATAACTTGGGGGCAATAGTTGCACGTAGGTTGCAGAATAATAGTAGAAGGGGGGATTTATTTGGAGGAATTTATGCAACCCGTGTGGCTAATTTTCTTAATATAGCCCCACGAGAGGGGGATATGATTTTACCTCCTGTTTATTTGGATAAAGAAGCTATGTTCGATCATCATTTTCTTGAGAGGAATGAACAATTCCTCCATTATCGACTAATCTATGACAGATTTAACGTCGTCCATTACTCTTCCTGCTCCCTACCTTTTTGATTATCAGGCAAAAGGAAGATATGTTGTCACCAGGGAAGAGGCAACTGAATATGAGAGGGGAATGGAGGCAGCTCGCCAACATGCTGCTGCTCAGGAGGCGGTCGCCTCTGCATCTCAGTACAACCCCAAGTTCACTTATGGATATCAGCCAGGCGGTCAATGGTATTAGACCAACTTAGGCAAAAAGCCTAAGCTTGGGGGAGTACGTATTTTTCACCGACTTTACATTCATGTTCATACACTAGTTATCGGTGCTCATACTCTTTCATTGTATTATCCATGCTAGTTTAAATTTCTTTTTCTTCTTCTTGTGTGTTTGATAAACTTTATTAGTTAGATTAAATTCTATGCTTGTAGTAGAAATCAAAATGAAAACCCAAAAAGATTTCTAGTTCCTCTTCTTACTTGTTGGGAGCTTTCCCGTGTAAATAGTTTTATTTTATTTTCTTTCTTTTGGGGGACGAGAAGACTATATTGAAAATGTTTAGTGGCTCTTATATGCATGATTGTTTATTTAACTTAGAGCACATATTACCATGTCTTCTCTCTTGAGTTGAATGCTTGTAGATTCCAGCTTAGTCCAATGCACATGCACTCTTATTATTATACACATCGTTCGGTCGTGCAAGTGAAAGGCAATAATGACGATATATGATGGACTTATTGGGATGAGAAAAGCTGGTATGAACTCGACCTCTCTTGTTTTTGTAAATATGATGAGTTCATCATTTCTGAGTCAGTTATTATGAAGTAAACATATTTGCAATGACATTTAGAGATTATAGTTGCTTGTGCCATGCTTGATTAGATATGAGTTTTAATGGTTTACCTTGCGTGCCAACATGCTATTCGAATGATTATGATGTGATATGATGGGATGGTATCCTCCTTTGAATGTATTAAGTGACTCGACTTGGCACATGTTCACGCATGTAGTTGAATCAAATCAACATAGCCTTCACGATATTTATGTTCATGGTGGATTATATCCTACTCATGCTTGTATTAGGTGTGAATTAATTTTAATGCATGTTTACGACTGTTGTCGCTCTCTCAGTTGGTCGCTTCCCAGTCTTTTTCTAGCCTTCACCTGTACTAATCGGGAATACTGCTTGTGCATCCAAACACCTTAAACCCCGAAGTTGTTCCATGTGAGTCCACTATACCTTCCTATATGCGGTATTTACCTGCCGTTCCAAGTAAATTTGTATGTGCCAAACTCCAAACCTTCAAATGAAATTATGTTTTGTATGCTCGAGCAGCTCATGTTACAACTAGGGCTGCCTATATCATCCATGCTAGGTGGGTTATTCTCACGAGGAGTGGACTCCGCTCCTCATTCACGAGAAAGGGCCGGTAACCAGGATGCCCAGTCCCATGATCCAAAAAGATCAAACAAATCAAAATAATTAAACAAAACTCCCCCAGGGATGTTGTATGTTGGAGGCACTCGTTGTTTCGAGCAAGCCATGGATTGATGCTTGTTGGTGGTTGGGGGAGTATAAATCTTTACCATTCTGTTTGGGAACTGCCTATAATGCAAGTAGTATGGAAGACATAGCCATCTCATAGTTGTTGCGTTGACAGCGGAAGTATGCCGCTCAAAATGTTATTCAATCTCCCTTTTAAAATCGAGCTCTGGCACCTCTACAAATCCCTGCTTCCCTCTACGAAGAGCCTATCTATTTACTTTTATGTTGAGTCATCACCCTTCTTATTCAAAAGCACCCGCTGGAGAGCACATTGTCATTTGCATTCATTATTATTGGTTTATATTGGGTATGACTTGACTGGATCTCTTTTACCATGAATTACAATGTTTAGTCACTCCTCGATCTTTAAAGGTGCTCTGCATCTATGTTTTGTGGTCTCAAAAAGGGCTAGCGAGATACCATTTTGTTATATCATGTTATGATTATTTTGAGAAAGTGTTGTCATCCGAGTTTTATTATTATGTCTCGCTAGCTGATTATGCTATTGATATGAGTAATTGTGAGACCTAAGTGTTATTGTGAGTATGGTTAGTTCATAATATTTGCTGAAACTTGAATGCTGGCTTTTCATGTTACAACAACAAGAGCAAACCGAGTTTGTAAAAGTTTTTCTTTATCACTTTCAGTTTATCAACTGAATTGCTTGAGGACAAGCAAAGGTTTAAGCTTGGGGGAGTTGATACGTCTCCAACGTATCTACTTTTCCAAACACTTTTGCCCTTGTTTTGGACTCTAACTTGCATGATTTGAATTAAACTAACCCGGACTGACGTTGTTTTCAGCAGAACTGCCATGATGTTGTTTTATGTGTAGAAAAGAAAAGTTCTCGGAATGTCCTGGAAATCCACGGAGGCACTTTTTGGAATTAATATGAATTTTTGGCGAAAGAATTAATACCAGGGGGCCCACAGGCTGTCCACGAGACAGGGGGCGCCCCCCCTAGGGCGCGCCCTCCTATATTGTGGCCCCCCTAGACCTCCACCGACCTCAACTCCAACTCCATATATTCACGTTCGGGGAGAAAAAAATCAGAGAGAAAGTTTCATCATGTTTTACGACACGTAGCCGCCACCAAGCCCTAATCTCTCTTGGCAGGGCTGATCTGGAGTCCGTTCGGGGCTCCGGAGAGGGGGATTCGTCGCCGTCATCATCATCAACCATCCTCCATCACCAATTTCATGATGCTCACCGCCGGGCGTGAGTAATTCCATCGTAGGCTTGCTGGACGGTGATGGGTTGGATGAGATTTACCATGTAATCAAGTTAGTTTTGTTAGGGTTTGATCCCTAGTATCCACTATGTTCTGAGATTGATGTTGCTATGACTTTGCTATGCTTAATGCTTGTCACTAGGGCCCGAGTTCCATGATTTCAGATCTGAACCTATTATGCTTTCATGAATATATGTGTGTTCTTGATCCTATCTTGCTAGTCTATAGTCACCTATTATGTGTTATGATCCGACAACCCCGAAGTGACAATAATCGGGATACTTCTCGGTGATGACCGTAGTTTGAGGAGTTCATGTATTCACTATGTGCTAATGCTTTGTTCCGGTTCTCTATTAAAAGGAGGCCTTAATATCCCTTAGTTTCCGCTAGGACCCCGCTTCCACGGGAGGGTAGGACAAAAGATGTCATGCAAGTTCTTTTCCATAAGCACGTGTGACTATTTATGGAATACATGCCTACATTACATATATGAATTGGAGCTAGTTCTATGTCACCCTATGTTATAGCTATTACATGAGGAATCGCATCCGGCATAATTATCCATCACTCATCCATTGCCTACGAGCTTTTCACATATTGTTCTTTGCTTATTTACTTTTCCGTTGCTGCTGTTACAACTACTACAAAAAACCCAAAAAACATTTATCTTTACTTTTGCTACCGTTACCTTTATTATCATACCACTTTTGCTATTAATACTTTGCTGCAGATACTAAGTTATCCAGGTGTGGTTGAATTGACAACTCAATTGCTAATACTCAAGAATATTCTTTGGCTCCCCTTGTGTCGAATCAATAAATTTGGGTTGAATACTTTACCCTCGAAAGCTGTTGCGATCCCGTACACTTGTGGGTTATAGGGCGCCGACGGCAAAGGGCGCGGCCGGTGGCGGGGACCGGACTGGCGAGCGGGAGGCACGGGCAGCAGGGGGCTTCGGCGGCGGCCGTGGCTGGTGACGGCGAGCGGACGGGACAGAGCTGAGGGTTCACAGCTGGCATCGCCGGAGCGAAGCGAAGGCGAGGGAGACCCCATGGGCTTGACGGGCGCTGGAGGAGTCGGGACGGCGTATCACGGTCCCTGCGAGTGCGGGCGGGCGCCGTCTGGGAAAGTGGGAGCAGGGCACGGGGACTGCGGGCGAGGCCAAGGACCGTGCGGGAGCGCGGCCACGAGGCGGTGCAGAGGAGCTCCGAGGAGCGCGGCGAGGCTGGAGCGGCGGAGCCGCGGCAGGGTGAGCCGGTACGGTAGGACGGCGAGGGCGCGGTGAGCGCGGGTGACAGAGAAAGGAAGAGGCCTGGGGCCTCACCGTGATTCGTAGGGACGGGGTAGCGGGGGTCGAGGTGGTCGACAGGGACGACGGCGGAGAGGAAGCAGGCCAGTGGGAAGGAGGAGGCAGGCCGGCGATGGTGTCTGGCGAGGTAGCTCCGGCGACGGCGGGCGCGGTTGATCCGGGCGGCGGGGTCGTTCTCCTTGCGACGGCGGTTGGCGAGGTGACGGCGAAGGGTCGCGGCAACGGGGTCGGGGAGCCGTTTCCCTCGATCCAGATCGGGGGCAGAGGAGGAGTGGGACGAGTGAGATGGAGTGGGGGCGAGTGGGAGTAGTGGGGGTTAGGGTTTCGGGCGAGAGAGGATAAGGGAGTGAGGGTGGCCGATTGGGCCTGGTGGGCCGGCCGTGCGGCCTGGAGGCCTGGTGGGCCGTGGCCCAGTGGAGGGGGGTGCTTTCCTTTTCTTCTGCTTGTTTTTTTGTTTGTTTTGTTTTCTTTTACTATTATTTATTTTATTTCTTTTCTGCTTTAGCCTAGTTTCAATAAAATACAAAAGTGGCACCTAAAATAGTGTTACAATTTATGCCACTGCCACAAACAGTTTAGCACTGAAATAAAGTAGTTTTGGAATTGTTTATTATTTTGAAAGCATTTGAATAACTGTTTTATCGCTGTTTTATCTACTATAGTACATTTAAGTATTTTATTTAAATATGGGTTCTTCACTATAATTACCTATGCAATACTTGTCACAACCCGAACATTTTGGTTTTTATCATTTGAAAATTTTATTGTTTGCCTTTTATTTTAAATTTGGAATCAAATCGATTTCGAACTAGCGCGAGATTAGCAACTATAACTGTGGTGATGTGGCATCATTGATGTGGGATTACTATAGCTAATTATCCGGGCGTCACAGATACATCCTCGACACCCCCTCTGTTAGGTAAGAACACAATGTTTATCACATTGGTCACAACAAACTTAAAGTACCATATATTTGTATCATTCATATTGATATTAGTGTATGAAATTACCTGCATAATGCATAGTATTATAGTTCGGTATCATAGTGATATTATTTATTGTCATACATGACATATACTAGTACATCGTTTGATATGATACGATATCATATCATTATACCCAATCCTCTCTTTCTCATGTAACTATGCGTCGCGTCAGAAAAAAATGCCTAGTTGGCATGCAAGATACTACCGACTCCCTCCGTCTAGGTGTATAAGTCATCTTACGAGAACCAAATAATCCCAAAACAGTTAGGCATGGTGCATTAACTCCCACCTCGTTTATTTTTTCTTGACGTATCAACCAATAAGAGATATCGGACGTGCATGCTTTCAATGACTTGAGACTACCAAGCACGGCATGAAGTGGTTAGTTCATTGCATGCAATGCTATTAGTTAGCAAATAAACATTAGTTCTCTCGTTTTCCCCTCCACTTTGGTCACGGTGAACAACCTAAGGTGACTTATGCACATGGACGGATGGAGTATGATATCTTGATTGTGACTAGATCTCCCAAAGTGGGGTTATCATAGGACCACCTCGCGGTAGGAGTATTATAAGGTCTTGTACAATGCAAGATGTCCAGGGAGATGGTAACATAAATAACTATTTTTTCTTAAGCAACATTACTTATTTGTAGTGGATATACGCTTAATTAGACATCTCTCATATATATATATTTAAAAAAACAAGTGGATCTTCACTCCGTTTAATAAAAGTCACCTCCCTCCAATAGAGATAAGCAGGAGTGCTTAGGAAAAAGTTGGTTTATTTTACTATGCACCTTGCATTGTATAAGGCTGTCGGGGGAGTTACCCGTGCTTAGACCCGGCAGCTCAAGTATAAACCCGCCAAAGACCAGAAGGCCTAGGACCGGGTTATTGAGGAAACAACTTGGGTCATCTCACTATGAGCTGGGAGCCTGCGCGGAACCCGGCCAGGACTATCAAGACCCGGCAAGGGAAGCAAGATCAAGCAAGGGAAGTAAGATCAGGCAAGGGAAGTCAGACCCAGCGGAGGAAGCATGGCCCGGTGGAGGACAAACCCGGCCTGGGTTGATTGGTGCGGAAGAGAATACGGGTGCCTCATGGAGGTAGAACATGACCCAACATGGGGTGGCCTAGCAGGCCAGTTTTGGACCTTTCAAATAAGACCCAGACTAGTGTGCGGCTTATAAAAGAAAAGAGACTAGTTGTAGTCCTACTAGGACTCTACATGTAAGACGGCCCCTTTAACTTATATAAGGAGGGGCAAGGGACCCCAAGAGGGACATGTCAGGAGAGACAAACAAATTATTAGCTCTCGAGATAGAGGTAGCGAGACATCGCCCTTGTAATTGAGATCATCATCATCGTCATCAATTGCAATCATGTAGGATGTAGGCTTTTACCTCCACCGTGAGGGGCCGAACCTCGGTAAAACTCACGTCTCTCGATTCTGACCAACCACGTTGAAGCAATCACCTAGCAACGATGACCTCACGACTTAGTTCTCACACGAGGACATATGTCGTGACAAAACCATGACAAAGGCCTTATAATGATTATATGAACTACAATAGCACATCATGCAAATAGCCCTAGGTGCGCCTATGCGGTTCCCATGAGGCCAACAAGACTAATGGTTCATGACCTAAAACAATCTTCTTTTTCAAACACTGACATTAATACTCTCTGATGTATTCTTGGTGGAGCTTGCAGCCCAAAGCGGGTGCTCCTATAATGCGCATAAAGTTCACGCAACTGGCGCCCACTGCCGCACGTGGTGGGCCGACCCAGGAACACGCAGAGTATTTGTAGTGCGGAAAACCTCCCAAAAAATTTGCTCCTCTGAGGATTCGAGCTCACACTCGCGTCGCTTCGATACTGTCCATGTTGCCTAACCACTTGACCTACCAGGAGCTAGTGAATGAACACAACGTGAAGAGTTTAAAATTAGTCGCGCTATTTCTTGCACATACATTTCAGAAAAAAAAAAGTGACTTTTTAGGAAAAAATACGAAGAAATTTAAAAACATGAATTACAAAAAAGTTCATGTGTTAAAAAAACAGGAATTATAAAAAGCTCATCGATTTAAAAAAAATCACAAAATTGGAAAAAGTTCAATGATTCTGAAAAATGGTTATTGATTTTCAAAAGAATTTTACAAATTTGAAAAACAGTTCATCGATTCTGGAAAAAGTCCATCGATTTAAAAAAATCAAAAAATCAAAGAAAAGTTCATCGATTCCAAAAAAAATCATGAAATTTCAAAAAACATTATTGGTTTTCGAAAAAATGTTCATCCGTTTTCAAAAAAGTACATTGTTTTAAAAAATAAGTTCATGGATTTTCAAAAAAACGTTCTCAAATTCAAAAAAGTTCATCGATTTTTGAAAAGAAATGACAAATTCGTAAAAAAGTTCATCAGTTTCGGAAAATTTCATTGATTCTAAAAAGAAGTATTGGATTTTGAAAAGGTTCACAAAAATAATAAAAAGAAAAAATAACAAAAGAAAAGAAATGAAAAAGGAAGAAGGAAAAGGAGAAGAAAGAGGAAAAAGAAGAAAGGTAGAAGTAATCCGAACATGCGAGGTGACCTGGGTGGATACTCCAGTTTATCTAGTACGGGGAGATGTTTAGGAGTGCCAAATCCTATTTGGTGCCCTCAGGGCCGAATACAGCGTTAACGGTACACGACGCACCTCCCCGCCCTCTGCGCGACTAGCCAGCCCACATTCCCTTTTTCTAAACTGATGCAAAAAATCAAGTGCGGGGACGAGGATTCGAACCAGCGCCCAGTTGGTTAAGTGTGCCACGCCATAACCACCGCGCCACTCGTCATTCTGCGATCAAGTACATTTTCTTACCTCTTTTCTTTTTCTTTTTATTTTTATTTTTCTAATTCGATGAAAAAAGTTCACTGGATTTCATGAACAATTTTTCAGCTTTAATGAACTTTTCCAAATTTTGATGAATTGTTTTTCAAAATCGGTGAAATTTTCTCCAAATTCATTGAACTTTTTTTTCAAATCCGATGAACTTTTTTTCAAATCTGATGAACTTTTTCAAATTTGATGAACATTTTACAAATCCGATGAACTTTTCTTCAAATCTGGTGAACTTTTTCAAATCCGATGAACTGTTTTCATTTTTTGTGTTCAAAATTGATGAACTTTTTTTAGAAATCGGAAATTTGTGAACTGCTTTTCAAATTCGTAAATTTTCAGATTCATGTGTTTTTCAGTTTTGTGAACGAAAGGACGAACAAAAAAATAACGGATGAAGGAAGGAAACGTGAGCGAGCGATCGAAAAAAGGAAGATGTGAGCATGCTAGCTGGGCCGGCCCATGCGAGGCTGCTGTGCGAGCGCCCGCTAAGTGAACGGGCGCATAAGGCGCCCGAAGAGGAGGTCTCTTTAGGAATTGCCGCCGAAAATTGGGCATACCAAACAAAAGAAAATAGCTTGTGGGCTGTTGTTTGAAGGCCCAGGAGTAGATGCATAGGGATAGGGTACAAAATCTTGTGAGCTAGACGCGCCATGGTCTTTTGGGTTTTTCTATAGCTCCGCAATGCCCATGCGCTAATAATGAGTCCCATCAAATTAAACCCATCAGATCCTAAAAAAACAAATTAAACCCATCTATTCTTAAAGAAATAAAATCAAATTGAACCCATCTGATTAATGACGCGCATATGGATGTAGAGAGGTTGATAATCGATAGAGATAGGTATCAGTATATCTTGCAGTCATGAAAGTGAAGACCGTATACATACTCAAACCGTGTTAGAAACTAGATCCACAAGACATGTGACTTCCCTACGATAACGATTGAAAATGAAATCATGGTGTCAATTTCGTGGTTAATTATCAACAAGAGCGGCGGTGTCAATGTCAGCTTTTGTGGTTCGCTAATTGACATGTACAGCTACACATATATCGACTTTGTGTAACCCAAGCCTTGTTGCCACACACACTGCAAGCAAATTGTAACTCCCCGGATCCGATGCGCCAGGTGTCCGCCAGTTATTCGCCGTATTTGCCATGTCTTGTGCTTGCGTGTTGCTCTTTGCCATGTCATCATTTGCATTTTATCATGTCATCATGTCCATCTCATTTTGCGTACATGTTCGTCTCATGCATCCGAGCCTTTTCCCCGTTGTTCGTTTTGCAATCCGGCGCTCCTATGCCCTCCGGCGTCTCCCTCTTCTCTCTTCTCTTGTGCGGGTATTAAACTTTCTCGGAATGGACCGAGTCTTGCCAAGCGGCCTTGGTATAGCACCGGTAGACCGCTTGTCAAGTTTCGTGCCATTTGGAGGTCGTTTGGTACTCCAACGGTTAACCGGGTAACCGCAAAGCCCTCTTTTGTTTCCAGCCCAACACCCATTCCAAAGTGGCCCAAAACCCACCAAACTCCCCTCCATGCTCTCGGTCGTTCGATCACGATCGCGTGGCCGAAAACCGCACCTCATTTGGACTCTCCTAGCTCCCTCTATGCCTATAAATAGGCCCTCCCCTTCCAAATTTCGGATCATTTCCCCCCGAAACCCTAAAAATTCCCCTCCCCGCCGCCGGACGTGTCCGCCCGCGCCGGACGCGTCCACCGGCCGCGTCACCCCGACGAATCGCGGTGCGCCACGTCAGCTCCACCGCCCGAGCCAACCGCTGGGCGCCACGTCGCCCGCGCCCCCACCGCCGTCGAGCCCCGGCTGCCCATCCGGAGCCCAGAGGGGCTCGCCGCCGCCGCCCGCAGCCCAGGCGCCGCCTCCGCGCCGTCGGCCTCCCGCCGCCGCCGCCTCCTCCGGTCGCCGTCGGACCCCGCCGCCGCAGCCGATTCGTCGCCAGCGCCGCCTTAACTTCGCCGTCATCATGGGCGCCGCCGCCGCCTCCCGCGCCCGATCAGGTCAGATTCGCCGCCAGCGCGCCGCCGTCGCCTCGGCGCTCGGCCGCCCTGCCGGCGCCCAGCGCCGCCGCCTTGATCTGGCCGGGCGGCGGATCCATCCTTCTCCCTCGCCGCCCGCCCGCTTCGTCGCCGGGCCGGCAGAATCGCCGCCGCCGGCCTCGCTTTCGTCGGGATCGGCAGGCGCTCTCCTCCCCGCTTTGAGCCACGTGGGCCCTGCCCAAGACCCGGCATGCCAAGCCTCCCCTCGACCCGGGCCTGCAGCCCATGGGTGAGCCCACTAAGCCCGACCGAAGGCATCGTTTACCTATCTGGCGCCCGTTTGTTTTTTTTTCAGAAAAATGACTAAGTCCCAGATTTCCAACAAAATCATGCCATATTCATCATGTCACATCTCTGCATCCGTATCTCCGTTTTGCGCGTATAATATGTCAAATTGTTCGTCTCGACGAGTACTTCATTTCATTCCATTGCATCATTTTCATTTGAGTTCATCTTGATGCCCGAAATGCTGTTGGAAGAGTGCATGTTGATGTTAATCTGCTGAAACTGTTATAACTTGCTGTTTTATCATTTTTGCCATGATTGATGTGTGCATCCTATGAGTATGAGATCTACATGAATGTTGAACTATGCCATGCCATCTTTCCAGGAGTGTTGACCTTGTATTTTTGTGAGTTGTGTTCTGAGTGTATCAAGCTTGTTAAGTAGGGTAGTTCTTTGTTCTTTGTTTTCTGACATTCTGTTATATTTTGTTGCTATGTTAACATGCTTCCACTAATCATTCTATGCATAATCTGGAGATTCTCTATAAACATGTTCTGAACTACATGTCTTGCTCTATCCATTCATGCCCTTCGTTGCAATTATAGCCTGCTGGAACATGTTCATATCTTGCTCTAAAATTGCTTGAAAATGTTGTTGTCAGCCTGTTTACATTAAGTTCACTTGTTCCCATGTGTTTTCCTAGTCATCCATGTATCCTATGAACTTGCTCTTGCCATGCTTAGCTTCATAAACATGCCTTCTTACTGTTGGTTGTCTTGCCATGCCATGTATTGCTCTGTAGTGAGTGGTTCGAGCTCACGAACATGCCTACTTATTGTTGTTCCTGCCATGTTGTGAATCTGTAATATAACTTGCCATGTTTACATGGGTGCCATCATATTTTCCGTGCCTTTTTGGCTCATGGTCAGTAAGGGTCTTTTGATATATGCTATTAGTAGATTCATGCCATGCCTTTGTTTGCCATGATAAGTTCCTGTAACATGTTGTTTGCTTGCTCTAAACATTGCAACTTGATGTTATTTCCTGATAAGTCTGAAACTGTTATTATTTGCAATATCTCCATGTCATTTTGAGCATGTTCTAGTTGTTTCTGGAGATAGCTCAGTGTTCATGTTTTGTTATGCTTTACGTGTACTTCATGCCCATGCCTTTTGTTATTATGTTGGGGTGTTGTAGCTTATTGTTTTGATGCTTGTAAGATGCCTAGTTGCTGTTATGGACAGATTGTTGTTATGACTTGTATAGTGTGTGTGTGTTGAACCGTTGCTCCGTTTTGAGTGTGTTCTATATGAAACTTGCTTGTTTTTGCATGTAGCTTCATATTATCATGTTGCATCCTTGTTTTGAGGTGTTTGCTTGATGTTTGGGTGCATTTTGTATCAATGCCATGTTTAACTTGTTTTGCTCATATCTTCTAGGCCGTAGCTCCGAATCTAATGAACTTTACATGTAACTTGACTAGAATTTCGTGTAGATCATCTTGGTGCTTCTTAACTTGCTGTTTAACAACTTGAACATAAGGTTTATTCAGTTCTGGACCCATTTCGAAATTTGCATATGAGGACTTCCCGGAATTGTTATATGTTGTTCCCGGCCTCATTTAAACTTGCTTTGATGTGTTGTTCTTGTTTGCATCTTCTCTTGCCATGAGTAGCTTCATGTAGCCTTGTCATGCATCATGCTTGTTGTGCGCCATGTCTTGTTCATGTGTGGTGTGTTTACCTATGTTGTGTGCTTCTTCTTGTTAGTTCCTGTTTCGTTGCGATCGTGAGGATTCGTTCTACTACTCCCGTTCGTCTTCTTCATGGACTCGTTCTTCTTCCTAGCGGGATTTCAGGCAAGATGATCGCTACCCTGGATCTCACTACTATCATTGCTATGCTAGTTGCCTCGCTCTTTTGCTATGCTGCGCTACCTATTACCTGTTTGTCCAGCCATCCCATATTGCCATGAACCTCTAACCTTTGACACCTTTCCTATGAAAACCATTGTTTGGCTATGTTACCGCTTTGCTCAGCCCCTCTTATAGCGTTGCTAGCTGCAGGTGAAGGTGAAGATTTTCTCCATGGTGGACAGGATTTTGGTTGGGATATCACAATATCTCTTATATTATTAATGCATCTATATATTTGGTAAAGGGTGGAAGGCTCGGCCTTATGCCAGTGTTTTGTTCCTCTTGCCGCCCTAGTTTCCGTCATACCGGTGTTATGTTCCCGGATTTTGCGTTCCTTACGCGGTCGGGTGATTTATGGGACCCCCGACAGTTCGCTTTGAATAAAACTTGTCCAAAGAAGGCCCAACATTGACTTTTACCATTTGCCTCACCACCACCTACTTTTCCCTTGGGAGTAATTAACCCAAGGGTCATCTTTATTATAGCCCCCGGGCGGTGCTTGTCTAAGTGTTGGTCCGAATCGAGCTGACCATGGGCCACCTCGGGGCAACTTGAGGGCTGGTTTTACTCGTAGCTAGTCTCATCCGGTGTTGCCACGAGAACGAGATATGTGCAGCTCCTATCGGGATTGTCGGCGCATCGGGCGGCTTTGCTGGTCTTGTTTTACCATTGTCGAAATGTCTTGATGTACGGGATACCGAGTCGATCGGAGTGTCTCGGGTGAAGGTCTATTCCTTCGATGATCGCGAGAGCTTGTCATGGGCTAAGTTGGGACACCCTGCAGGTATAAACTTTCGAGAGTCGTGCCGCGGTTATGTGGCAGATGGGAATTTGTTAATGTCCGGTTGTAGATAACTTGACACCAGATCCGAATTAAAACGCATCAACCGAGTGTGTAGCCGTGATGGTCTCTTCTCGGCGGAGTCCGGAAAGTGAACACGGTTTCTGTGTTATGCTTGACATAAGTAGGTGTTCAGGATCACCTCTTGATCATTGCTAGCTTCACGACCGTTCCTTTGTTCTCTTCTTGCTCTTATTTGCGTATGTTAGCCACCATATCATGCTTAGCCGCTGCTGCAACCTCACCACTTTACCCCTTCCTTTCCCATTAAGCTTTGCTAGTCTTGATACCCATGGTAATGGGATTGTTGAGTCCTCGTGGCTCACGGATACTTCAAAACCAGTTTGCGGTGCCTATGTTAATGAAAGGTGTGACGCAACCAAGCTCAAGGAGGATCACGATGAAGATCTTGCCCTTTGTGTTGTTTCATTCTAGTTGATCGATAGTGGAGCCCGGTTGGGGTCGATCGGGGACCTTTGTCGCATTTGGGGTTCTTCTTTTATTTTGGTTCCGTAGTCGGACCTTGATTGTATCTGGATGATGTAATGCTTTATTCATGTAATTGTGTGAAGTGGCGATTGTAAGCCAACTATGTATCTCTTTCCCTTATGTATTACTTGGGTTGTGTGAAGATTACCTCACTTGCGACATTGCTTTCAATGCGGTTATGCCTCTAAGTCGTGCTTAGACACGTGGGAGATATAGCCGCATCGAGGGCGTTACACAAATGGCTGCAAAACAGGGAAAATCTGAAAGCTAGCGCTGGCACCGAAAAGTATATCTGGGTGCAAGCGACGATGCATACAGCTGCATGTCGCGATCTCTCTTTGATTTTGTCTTTTTTACTTACAGCGACTAGTGGACAATACCATAATACAAAATGCAGTGTTAAGTTTATAAGCAAATTTTAAACACTGTCCAAGAGAAGCCAATGGAGTAGCCCATTTTCTTGCTAGAAGATGCTATGATACTAAAATTTGTGAGGACTGGGAAGATGTAACGCCTGCTTTTCTTTTACCTCTTGTACTCCATGATGTTACTTTACCCCAAATTGAATAAAATGCCATGAGGAGTTCCCATAAGTAAATGAGTAAATTGTGAACTGCTTGATGATTTTTATTTATGAGACGAAGCAGGATGCTCGCTTGTCCGCTTGCACCTTTAAATTCATAAGTTGTGCTACACATACGTTGCTTTTGGCCCGACGTGTGTCCGATGCGATATCTCCACCATCCAGCTCAGTTGGCCAGCACTATCTATCCACTCGATCAGAGTGCCGTACACATGCTGTAGAATAATTGTCGGGCGTAGAGCCATTCTGTAAATTCATCATGCAATGACCTGTGGCGCGCTCCTCGTGTTGTACCTACGTGAGTGTGCTTCTCGTCGCGAAAATCTTGATAGGACAAACTAGGCAACATCACATTTTTTTCGAAAAGGGGATTCCCCGGCCTCTGCATTAGAACGATGCATACGGCCTCTATTATTAAAAATAAAGCAAGGTCTCAACAAGGTCTTATAGTAATGTAACAAAAGCAGGGACTAGCTCACATAGAGCGTCAACTGCAAAGCACCAACTAGAACAGCCACAACTGGCTAGCATGAAAACAGATAGGTAAAACTAAATGCCTATCCTATTACATGATCGCCATCCAAACCGGTTGAAGATATCCCGCGCTACCATCTCCCACCGGACAGATCCGATAACCAAACGCTCCTCGCCTCCGTCGGAGTGAGTAATGACCACGACAGATCAGCATTGTAGCTCGGAATAACACCGCAAAAATGAGTATTTGTTGTTACATTAAAGACCAAATCATTTCGCAATTCCAAATTGCCCATAATAACGCACATACTCCTACACGAATATATCCGGCTGTGTCGGTGCGAATCCCAACAAGCCACGCCCCAAATAACGTGTTTACCGATGTGGAGGAGTAATATTAAAGGCAATTTGCACGAGCGCCACGGACTGCGTGCCAGCAGACGATCAAAAAATAAGTGCTTGATGGTCTCATCCGTATCACAGAAACTACACCTAGTAGAACCTGTCCAGTTGCGCTTAACTAGATTGTCCTTAGTAAGAATCACTTGCTTATGCACGAACCACATAAACACTTTAATCTTCAAAGGAACCTTAACTTTCCAGACCTCCTTGGAAGTGGGAATTACAGCAGAATTAATGATATCAACATACATCGATTTGACTGTGAATACCCCAGTTCTAGTTAGCTTCCAAAACAACTGATCGCGCTGAGGAGTTAGCTCAACTTCCATCAGCCTACGGACGAGGTTGAGCCATGCCTCCCATCGAGGCCCGACAAGCACCCTCCTAAACTGGATGTTTAGTGGTATACACTGCATCACCGTGGCAACGAGAGTATCCCTACGCTGAACAATACGATATAGTGACGGATATTGTGTAGCCAATGGCGCGTCACCAAGCCACGTATCCTCCCAGAAACGCGTACTCTCGCCATTACCCACAATACATTTTGTTCTATTAAAGAAAGCGGCTTTAACCCTCATAAGCCCTTTCCAGAATGGTGAATCTGTAGGTCTCAGAGTAACCTGGGATAACGTCTTTGAGTGCAGATATTTAATACGTAGAATCTGCGCCCATGTTGCATCTGTCTCAGAGGACAACTTAAACAACCATTTACTAAGCAGGCACTTGTTCTTGATTTCAAGATTTTCAACCCCAAGTCCCCCTTGGTCCTTTGGTCGACATATAATATCCCATTTGGCCAATCTGTATTTCCTCTCGGACTCATCACTCTGCCAAAAGAAACGGGAACGATAGAAGTCTAGCCTCTTCCTAACACCCACTGGTACCTCGAAGAACGATAAGAGAAACATAGGTAAACTCGTGAGCACCGAGTTAACTAGAATTAACCGGCCTCCATAAGACATGAGTTTTCCTTTCCAGCAGCTAAGTTTCTTCTCAAACCGATCCTCGATACACTTCCACTCACGATTAGTTAGCTTACGATGGTGTATTGGAATCCCCAGATAAGTGAAAGGTAAAGCCCCAACTTCGCAACCAAACAATTGTGTATAGGCGTCTTGATCGTCTTTGGCTCTACCAAAGCAAAACAACTCGCTTTTATTGAAGTTTATCTTCAGCCCCGACAATTGTTCAAAGAAGCATAACACTAGCTTCATGTTCCTCGCTTTTGGCAAATCGTGTTCCATGAAAATGATTGTATCATCAGCATATTGCGGGATGGACAGACCACCATCTACGGATGAGGCACCAATCCCTCCACCGACCGCCTCCTTGGCCCTCCCAATCAGGATCGCTAACATATCAACCACAATATTGAGCAGAATAGGCGACATAGGGTCCCCTGTCTCAACCCCTTGTGCGTTAGGAAGTAATGACCTATGTCATCATTAACTTTAATGCCCACACCGCCTTTTTGTGTGAATGTTTCCACCGATGTCGCCAGAGCTCATCAAAACCCTTCATCCGTAAAGCTTTGTTGGAGGAACGGCCATTTGACTTTATCATAAGCCTTCTCGAAACCCACTTTGAAAATAACACCATCTAGTTTTTTCGTATGAATTTCATGAAGCGTTTCATGTAGGACCACAACCCCTTCTAGGATGTTCCTATCCGGCATGAACGCCGTTTGCGAAGGTTGCACAACAGTGTGCGCAATCTGCGTGAGCCTGATCGTCCCCACCTTGGTGAAGATCTTAAAGCTGACATTCAAAAGGCAAATGGGCCGAAATTGCTCAATTCGCACGGCGTCAGTTTTCTTAGGCAACAAGGTTATCATTCCGAAATTAAGTTGGTAAAGCTGCAAATGTCCCGAGAACAAATCATGGAACATCGGCATCAAGTCCCCTTTGATAATATGCCAACACTTCTTATAAAACTCAACCGGGAAACCATCCGGCCCCGGTGCCTTGTTACACTTCATCTTGGAGATAGCCTCAAAAACCTCCTTTTCCGTGAAAGGGGCAGTTAGGACATCGTTCTCCACAGAAGTAAGTTGAGGGACATCGTGAACCCTAGACTCATCCAGGACACAGTTCCCCTCGGTGGTCGAACAGGCGCTTGTAGTAGTCAGTAATGTAAAGTTTCAGTTGTCTGACCGACTATCGTGCCCTCATCTTGTTCTAACTGGAAAATTCTCTTCTTTCGGTGCTTACCATTGGCTATCATGTGGAAAAACTGAGTGTTCGCATCCCCCTGGACAACTTTTGTCACCTTTGCCCGCAGCGCCCACTTTAATTCTTCATCACAGAGAAGCTCTTTCAACCTCCCCTCAGCCTCATGTTTGATATGAAGCTCGGGGGCTGACAAAATCGTAGTTTCTGCCCTTATATCTATGGTTTGGATAAGGGACAGGAGTCGTTCCTTCTCCACCTTATACATTCCACCTAGATGCTTAGCCCACCCCCGAAGAAAACTCCGAAGGTGTCTAATCTTGTTCTGCCAACGCTCAAGTGCATTCCTACCTCCGGCATCTTTAGCCCATTCTCTAGCTACAAGATCCAAGAATCCTTCTCTTTCAAACCACGCCAGCTCAAAGGAGAATAAATTCTTGTTACCCGAATATGTGGCCCCACCAGAGTCGAGCAGCAGGGGTGTGTGATCAGAAATACCACGGGAAAGAGCTTGTACCGTTACGAAGGGAAACTTCTGTTCCCACGCAACACTAGCCAGGACCCGATCCAACTTCTCGAACGTCGGATTTGGTAGCGAATTAGCCCAGGTAAACTTTCTCCCTGAAAGCTCAATCTCTCGCAAATCTAAGCTTTCGATAATCGTATTAAACATAAATGACCATCTTCCATCAAAATTGTCATTATTCTTTTCATCACGTCTTCTAATGATATTAAAATCACCCCAACCGAATTGGGAGTTGCTCGGACCAGATTACGACAAGATCAGCTAAAAGTTAGGTTTGAGCTCGTCTGCGCCGCCCATACACCGCTACCAAAGCCCGGTCGAACCCATCAACTTTTGACCGTACCCTGAACTTAACAGCAAAATCCCCCATAACCACACTGCGGACCTCGAGAGAATCACATCTAACACCGAGTAAGATTCCACCCGACCTTCCTCTCGGCGGAAGACAATGCCAGTCAAACTCCATACCCCCCGACAGCGTATTGAGGAATTGAGGCGAGAAATTGGCTCTACCCGTTTCTGATATGGAAATAAAGTCCAATCGATGCTCAATGGACGCCTCCGCCAGGAACCTCCTTTTAGTCAAGTCCTTAAGACCTCTGCTATTCCAGAAAATTCCTCTCATATCTCATCATGAAATTTTTTAGCTGTGCGTATCCTAGCGCTCCTACGGACCGCGGACGTCGGGTATATTTTGCGCTTCCACTTGCGCTTAGGGCTGGATTGGCCTACCCGGTCCGAAATTCCCATACCTTGCGGTCTAACCTCATCTATACCGACATCCTCATCCTCCTCCTCCTGCTCCTGGAGGGGCGGTGCGAGGTCCTCACAAAACTTATCAAGAACTCGAACTCCCAAAGCCTCAATCTCTGAGTCGTTCATTGGTTTGACGGCAGCTAGGTTACGAATCATTTCTAAAGCCCTCTCGGCTTCTAGATCAAGCAAATCATTAATAGAATTAGTAACTTCACCCTCATTACTACCAAGTGAAATTCCTAATTGGTTTGCCTTATCCACAATTTGATCATTCGAATAATGCAAAATAGTATTGGAAGTATTAACGGACATACCAGTAGTGACGTGGACGTCACGAAGCTTTGCCGCCCTCGCGGCACAGCGCTGCTGCATGTCGTCAACCTCCGGATAACCCTGAAGCCGACAGCTCATACGTCGGCCCTCAGACGCCTGGTCCGGGATCCCGCCAAACTGAATGACCTCCTCCCTTGAGAATTTATCCGGAGAGCGACCGCCTGTCACTCCCCGAACATCCACCCGGTCTCCATGACCAGGTGAGAGCGCAGCGTCAGCAACTGGGGAGGAAGAGGCCACCTGCCTCCGCCCCCCAGTCACTCCGGACCGCCTGTCCGGAGATCCCGTAGATGGCGCTAACGGGGCTCCCCCATCGGGCCCCGACGGTGAGAGTGCAGCGTCACCAACTGGGGAGGTAGAGGCCACCTGCCTCCGCCCCCCTGTCCCTCCGGACCGCCTGTCCGGAGATCCCGAAGATGGCGCAACCGGGGCACCCCCGTCGGGCCCCGACGGCGAAGAGGGCCTTGAGGCCGCCCGCCTCAAACCCTCCTGGGGGGCTGGTCCAGCCGGCTGCATTGCCTCGCCAGCAACCGGCGTAGGCCCGTCATCCCTCCCGGTAGCCTCGTCGAGAAGAGACGGAGCTGGGATCGCCGAAACCCCCATCTCCGAGCCCTTAGATGGGTGCGGACCACCCTCCTGCACCTTAGCCACGCCACCACAGATCGACGAAGGCGAGACCACGCTCTCCAGCGTCACAGGCCCACCAGGACCCACCACACCCGCGTCCTCAAAGTCCAAAGCTGGTAGAGAGTGCTCAAACTCCTCAAAAGACTCCACCCGCTCACTCCAAAGCCTCGGTGGTGCAGAAGCGGGACCAAAGGAACCAAATCTCAAAGTGGTCGACGGCACAGAAGCATTAGATGCTGACCCCCCATCTGATTCCCTTAGCCGTCTCCACCGGTCTCTTGGCCAATTTAGATCTAGGCTCATTACCCGGTGGTTCCTTACTAGTCGTATCATCATCACCCTCACTCATATCGTCACCAGTGGCCGCCGGAGCGTCGGCAAAGAGACTGTCATCCTCAAATTCAATCTCCAGACTGTATACGTGGCCATGAAAAGCCCACTTAACCACATCCGGCACAAAGTCAATGTCCAAAATACTGACCAGAATACGAGCAATCCCATGAGCCCGAGTAAATTCCATGTCTACTCGCTCGGTCTTTCCCACCAAAATCCCCAGGCTAGCAACAACCCTAGCATCCTGCAGCAGAGCAGAAGGCGCTCCCGAAAAATGCAGCCAGGCCTGAGTAAGGGGAATACCCTGAGGCTCGACCAGGTTCCACTCCTGGAACTCAAGAATGGCCTCCGTACCTGGAACCTTACACATCCCAAAGCTCAGCAACCTCTGTAAATCCTCCACAGTCGGGAACTGAACCCTGAATAGGTTGGTCTCCAGCCTGACAAGCTCCCAATGGAAGTCTCCAGGCGACAGCTCCCGGAGTCGCTGAATAATCTGGGCGTCAGACACTTGACCTCTGGTCACTTTCACCACACCAGTTGTCATACTGTGCACCTCTTGAGGCACCTCCCTCTCCGACGGTGACTCAAAAAATGTAAGCTCAGAACAAAACACACCATACGTAATCAGGCTCGGTGTCTGCTCTCATATCAACGGACAAGCCCCAGACTCATGTGCAGGCTTACCACAAGTATCGCATAGAACAACCACACATTCAGCAATGAAATGACCCTTATCACCACATCGATAACAAAGCATTCTTTCCTTCTTCTTGGCAAACTTAGCAGCCATGTCTATCTCAGTTGATTCAGACACCTCCACCACCATCGGCTGACTCTCCTGCACAACAGGAACCTCTGCCGCCGCCAGAGCTGAGACCACCTCCATAGCCTAGCAAGCTAACTCTGACTCCTCAGTCCCAGCGTGCACCACCGTCTCATTAATAGTAGTATGATGCTGCCTAGGGCGGTAATGACCCCCTCGGCCACCGCGGCCACCACGGTTGCCACGGAACCCGCCTCTGAAGCGATGAGCTGGACCAGAATCCCCCTCAACAAAACCACCTGTCGGCCCCAAGAACGGCCGCTCTGCTGAGCCATCGCTTTGCCAGGCATATCCCCGTCCACCACCTGTAGATGAGGACCCCCGGTGGTGTCCTTCTCCGTACGCGTTATAGCCATCATCACCCCACTGCCCGCGGGGCGCGGCATGAACATCAGAACCTGCAGAGACCTGCGGCACCTGAGCCTGCTGCAAAACCGGCGTCGTGGAAACGCTCGTCTGCCGTGACACGAAGTGAGGCGGTCGAGCACCAGCCTGAGCCACGGGAGGCGGCCTCGAAGCCGGGGGTGGCGGCCTCGTAGTTGGGACACCCCGGCCCGCCGCGGCCCCCAGAGCCGGTGCTGGAGGTCTGGGACCCCCCGCCCCGGCGCCGGCGTCATCACTACGGGCGCAGAAGGCCGAGCACCGGCCGCAGCCACACCACGGCCCGCCTGACCCGCTAGGACAGCCACAGGCGGGTGGCCTCCGACGATGGGTGCCGCGCGGCCGGCCCCTTGGCGCGGTGGCAATCCACCATGGCCGGCGCCAAGCGGCACTCCCGTACCTCGGCCGCCTGATCCAGGCTGCGTACCACCACCGCCGCGGCTCCGGCCGCCCGCGGCGCCGGCCCCCCACAGCCCGAAGCGCCCGGCGCCGCCACATTAGCAACGGGCACCCCTCTCCCCGCCATTCTTGGGAGAGGCGGGATGCGTCGAGCACGAACTCCCCCGCGCTCGCAGAAGGACGGCCGCCGTCCAGAACTTCGAACCCTAGACCGAACCAACGAAACGACGATCGAGTCACGTGTGCATGGGGGTGTAGACAGACGTACTGGCTCGCCTTGGGCCTCATACCCAGCAATCATAGGCCCAGTAGCCGTCGGGCCCGGTTCACTCAGAACCGGCCCACCCTCCAGCAGACGCGCTTGTCGGCCCAGGAGTTCGTTAAGTCTCGCGACCCATTGATTCCGGATCAATGCCATGCGGTCAATCACCGGCGCCGGCGCCAGCGCCGCCGGCGATCGCCGGTACTTCTTTCGTTTGACTACTTTCCATGAACCATCCGTGATAAAATCAGACAAAGTCAGTTTAGGGAGACTAACCTTAGGGATCGGTCCCTTCCAAGGCCTAATCGCAGCCGCCGTCGTTCGTCGATGCACGATGCGCCGGACTATCTCAATTTTGTCTTCGGGCCTCAGTCCTTGCCTCGCGGGATCATCGACCGGCATGACGCCATCCACGATCTCCGCCACTTCTTCCTCAGTATATCCCGGATCGAAAGCTTCACAGATCACGGACGAAGGTGTTGGCGAGTAAACCTCCGTCGGGTCTCCGGCGTCATCGGCATCATCTTCCTCCTCCGCCTCCGACCCTGCGAGCGCCCAGAACCGCCCACCGACATGCCCGGCACCAGAAGGGACCGCCGGTGTCGAAGCCGTCGAGGTCACCGCGGGCGCCGCCCTGGTCGCCTGGGGCGGTCGCCTCATCGCCTGACTCCAATCGCCGGTCTATGAGATGAGCCAAGGATACAGAGTACAGAGTACAGAGTTGCTAGCTAGATACTCTATCTTGAAATCTGGTTGTGTAACTTAGCGAGCCAGCTGGGTGAAGGACGAAAGGGAGAGCACATTGTTCGGTCATTATCCACTGATGTCTGATGATGATCTCGTTCTTGTCCAATAAGCTTTGAAATGTGCGATCTGAGGAGGTTGCCTCGCATCCAAGGCAAAGGTACGTACCCTTGTTTGGACACAGCGCCGCCAGGGACGTAGCTACAGGCCGCTGAAAATTATCCGCCTCGATTGACTAACCGCGGCCGCACGGCACGGCATCCAATCGAGTCGAGGCTAATTTCCACGAAACAGGAGCTAGCGGGACGAACGAATCAGAAGAAATGGCACCAGATTCCTGGCAAACTGTTGAACACACATGCACACTATCCCCTATGAGCACCTTCGAAGGATTGAGCATGTTGAGATTAACAAAGTCATCAAAGGCATTTCCTAGTCGACGAAAACGCATGCATTGTCAAAAATCCTGAAATAAATTCAGAAATAAATGCAAACACTAGAACTTAGATCCTATTCGGTTTGGATATCACTGTACACCTAACCATCAAACCACATGTTGGTTCGCCAGATAAGCTTTTACTAGTTGATGCATAGCAGCTCCTAGTACCTTGGGTTACAACTCCGCCGTCTCGCCCAGTCTCGTCGTCCCGTGCCGGTTGTGTCTGTTTGGTACCAAATCGATTAATACATCGTTGTTCATCTAAAAAAGAAAGGTTACTCCATCTGATGCGCCCGCGGGGAGCCCACGGGTGTTGCGTTGCATCACCCATGCGTACGTATGGTCGCCCACCGTGTTGCTTGTATAGCCACGCTACTGGTAGCTCCAAGGAGCCTTGCTCTAGGGCGCATTATGCACAGTGTCCCTTCTTGGCTGCTAATCAGGCCTCTCCAAGCCGTAGCTGCCAAGGTCTAGTGGTCGGGACGGACATGTACCTACAACAGCCTAGCTGCTGGCTCCATGTACGTGTTCAGGCCATTCCTGCCTACACGCTTCATAGAACGGAGAGTCGCAATATTTATATCCAATGTATACATCCGGTACATCAGTACGCGCATATCAGCTCAATCTGTATACATACACACTGTTGTTCATGACCGGTTGATTGGTTAAACTCGTGGGAATCCCAGCTCCGAATCGTCGCGATCCATCGGCGCCATTTTTTCTCGGGCATATAGTACCCTCACGTGCTTTTCCGTTTTTCAACCCCATTTATTCCACGCGAGAAGCCTCGCGCGCGTCTCTGTCGCCTATGGCTAGGCAGTTGCTACCCTACCGATAAGATTTCATTGGCGTAGCACCTATCAAAATTTGTCAACAAAATCACTATTAGGTGACTAGATCAATCTTTGCAGTTGGCAAACAAAAGATGCCACGTAACTGTGTTCAGCATAAGCTAATACTTGTTCTTGATCATATATGTTATTCAGTCAATACATAGATTTGTTTGGCACGACAACAATCATAGTTACTAAGAGCATGGCTAATAGTGTAGCCTGGCTATATGAAACTAACATGTCATCTATAGTCGAAATCTATAGTTACTCATAATTATAATTAGTATTTTTTTTACCTTTTCTCTTTTTCCGTCTGTAAATCTATTGTATTTGCCTAGAAGCTAATGCATATGCAAGGCTCTTCGTTAAGAGCTGACTCCCTTTATTTTTTTCATTTCTTTCTTCTTCACATAGACAAAAAATACATGTAAGCGGCGCATTTCCAATTCTGAGCTCGTGCTCATCTGCACTTGGTGAAGAGTAAATTCAAAAATAATACTAGAAATATTTCTCAGAAAAAAAAATTGGATCGAAACTGTGCATAAACAGTAAACTTTTTCACAGACCCAAAATTTGTGTTTTTTGCTGAGAGCTACTCAAACATCCAAATGTTCCGAAATCTGGCATGTACAACACGCACTCGGGCATCTTTCTCCACAAAAATTTCAAAATTTTGAATTTATTAAGTATGTTTAACAATTTTTTCACTCCCGAACCCATCCGAGACTTAAAGCCAAAACGTCTCACTCAGTAAGCGGACTATAAATCTGCCATTTAACTTGCTCTAATGCACCAGCTTAGCACATGTCAATATATACTACCAGTACAAATATTATGGCTTTGTGCATCACTTGAGGCAGAGGATGGGAGTAATCTCTTTTTCAAAAAAAAGTACTAATAGGTTAGGATCGTCATGTGGCATGCTTGTTCCAAGCTCCCGACAATTAACATAGGTGGTGATCGAGCGGTACGGTACTAATCCTCGACCCCATATGCTACTTCTCTAGTGAACTGCTCCCTCCGTCCCTAATATAAGAGTGATCTTAACGTTACATTAGTGTTAAAATGCTCTTATATTATGGGACGGATGAAGTATTATTTAACTTTGTTTTGGAAGAATGGATTGTTATTTAACTAGGTCTGTATATGTACGTCTTGTTGGTAATGTGTCCAATGCCCCGTCTATCAGTTGGCATATCAGCAGTGATATGGTCTATCTAAGACTACGTAAGACGATTCAAGATCCTTCTATGATTCTGCATAGATCATGTGCTTTGCTTAACTCTTGGTCTATATTAAAAAAATCAAAAAAGATAAAGGGAACTGACATGAGGGGTAAAGTTGCTTGAACAAGTTCCAAGTGAAGTTTTCAACGCAGCTAGAGGTGTGGACGGCAATCCTTCATTCCTTGGGAAAACCAGAATGGTTGCCGGTGACGGGAGAGAGCATTTTCGGGTTGGTGCACAAGTAAAGAAGATACGGGCAGTATAAAAAGACTATAAGGGCACTATTCATCTTGGTCATGTGGGAACTATGGAAGCACCGCAATGCCGTAGTCTTCGACGGAGCCATGCCATCCAAGGACTACGTCATTCTTAGGATCGGCAAGGAAGGACAAGCATGGAAGCAAGCAGGAAAGGCAATATGAATGGCTTCTTTCGAGATATGGAAGCGTGGGCTAGATCAATAAATTAGTCTATAGTTAGAGTAAAGAAGATACCGGACTCTTTATCCCCATCCTCTTCTTTTATAGTATAGTACGCACAATCGTGCATATTCGAGAGACAAAAAAAAGGTTCGTGCCCCGAAGTTCTTAAGATTACAAGTGGATGATGAACAGGAAGATTCTAGGGATCCTATCTTGATGCCATCCGAGCGGCTGCCAAAAAATGAGGATCTGCATCTTGTAGTTTCTTTAGAGCGATTTTATCTTTGGTCGAGTCGTGTTTTTCATTTTCTTTTGGTGCTACCTGCAGTTTGGTTGTTGCTACTCCTTCCTTATTATATGATGTAAGGTTGTAAGTGTTTAATTACATTAAAGTTGGATAAAAATGAATAAATAATACGTATGTGTTTCGAGTGTGAGTGTAGAGGGCATGCGTCTTCACCCTCCAGATCACCGGCTATCTGTAGTTTCTGTCTGCAGTTAGTCTTGTACTCCCTTTGTTCCCTTTTAGTCCGCATATAAGATTTGGTCAAAGCCAAACTTTGTAGAGTTTGACTAACTTTATAAAAAAATATTCACATTTATGATCACCCAGTTACGTTGTGATGTTTGATAGCACATAAGGTATTCCTACGGTATCCGGTAGTTGCATAATCTCGTAGTCGAATGAATAAGTATTTGACATGAAAAAAGCAATAGCAATAAACCGAATGATCATTATGCTAAGCTAACGGGTGGGTCCTTTCCATCACATCATTCTCCTAATGATGTGATCCTGTTATCAAATGACAACACATGTCCATGGTTAGGAAACCTTAACCATCTTTGGTCAACGAGCTAGTCTGGTAGAGGCTTACTAGGGACACGGTATTTGTTTATGTATTCACACATGTGTTTAAGTTTCCGATCAATACAATTCTAGCATGAATAATAAATCTTTATCATGAATAAGGAAATATGAAATAACAACTTTATTATTGCCTCTAGGGTATATTTCCTTCATGTAGATGCTCTCCCCCTCTCGTAGCTATGCATCTCCATGGATAGATCTTGCGTGTGCGTAGATTGTTTTGTTTTCCATGCAACGGTACCCAACAAAACTTGGTTTGTTTTACTATGCACCTTGCATGTATAAGGTTGTCGGGGGAGCTACCTGTGATTAGACCCGGCAAATCAAGTATAAACCCGCCAAAGACCAGAAGGCCCAGGACCAGGTTATCGAGCAAACAACTTGGGCCGGCTCACTATGAGCTAGGAGCCTGCGCGGAACCCGACTAGGAATATCAAGACCCGACAAGGGAAGCAAGACCCAGCAAGGGGTGTAAGACCCGGCGAAGGAAGCATGACCCAGCGGAGGACAAACCCGGCCTGCGTTGATTGGTGCGGAAGAGAATACGGGTGCCCTCATGGAGGTAGAACATGGCCCAACATGGGGTGGCCCAAAAGGACTGTTTTGGACCGTTCGAATAAGACCCGGACTAGTATCCGGCTTTAAAAGAAAAGAGACTAGTTGTAGCCCTACTAGGACTCTACATGTAAGCCAGCCCCTTCAATTTATATAAGGAGGAGCAAGACACCCCATGAGGGACAGGTCAGGAGAGGCAAACAAATTAGTAGCGTTCAAGATAGAGGTAGCGAAACATCGCCCTTGTAATCGAGATCATCATCATCACTAATAGCAATCACGCAGGATGTAGGCTTTTGCCTCCACCGCGAGGGGGCCAAACTTGGGTAAAACTCGCGTCTCTCGATTCCGACCAACCCCGTTCAAGCAATCACCTAGCAGCGATGACCTCACGACTTAGTTCTCACACGAGGACATCTGACGTGACAAAACCACAACAAAGGCCTTTAGATGATACTATGAACTACAGTGGTACCTTATACAAATAGCCCTAGATGCGTCTATGTGGTTCCCATGAGGCCAACAAGACTAATGGTTCATGATCCAAAACAATCTTCTTTTTCCAATACTGACATTGATACTCTCTGATGTATTCTTGACGGAGCTTGCAACCCAAAGCGGGTGCTCCTATAAGGCGCATAAAGTTCAGGAAAACAGGCGCCCGCTGCCGCCCCTGGTGGGCCGGATCAGGAACACGTAGAGTATTTATAGCACGAAAAACCTCCCAAATATTTTGCTCCTATGAGGATATGAGCTCACACGCCTCGTTTCGATACTGTCCTTGTTGCCTAACCACTTGACCTACTAGGAGCTAGTGAATGATCACAGTGTGAAGAGTTTAAAACATAGCCGCGCTATTTCTTGCACATACATTTCAGAAAAAGTGATTTATGGGGGGGAAATACAAACAAAATAAAAAACATGAATTACAAAAAACTTCTTGTGTAAAAAAACCAGGAACTACAAAAAAGTCCATTGATTTAAAAAACAAAAAATTGGAAAAAGTTCAGTGATTTTGAAAAATGTTTATCAACTTTCAAAAGAATTTCACAAATTTGAAAAATGGTTCATCAATTATGAAAAAAATCGATCGATTTAAAAAATCAAAAATCAAAGAAAAGTTTATCGATCCCAAAAAAATCATCAAATTTGAAAAAAGTTCATCGATTCTCAAAAAAAAATCACCCGTTTAAAAATAAGTCCATAGATTTTCAAAAGAAAGTTCTCAAATTCGAAAAGGCTCATTGATTTTTGAAAAGAAATGAAAAATTCTTTAAAAAGTTCATCAGTTTCGGAAAATTTCAGTGATTTGAAAAAAAAGTAATGTATTTTGAAAAGGTTCACGAAATTAATAAAATGAAAAAATAACAAAAGAAAGCAAAGAAAAAAGAAAAAAGAAAAAGGAGAAGAAAGAGGAAAAAGAAGAAAGGTAGAAGTAATTAGAAAAGGCGAGGTGGCCTGGGTGGATAGTCCAAATTATCTAGTACCGGGAGACTGCAGGTTCTAGCCCCAAGAACCAGTCGGTTTGCATTTAACACATTAACAGACGCAACGGGCGTCGTTTAGGAATTACCACCAAAAACTGGGCAGATCAAGCAAAAGAAAATAGCTTTTGAGCTGTTGTTTGAAGGCACGGGAGTAGACGAAATCACTAGTTAAGGAGTAGATGCATAGTGTACAAAACCTCATGGGCTGGACGCGCCACGGTCTTTTGAGCTTTTCTATAGCTCCGCAGTCCGCAATGCCCGTCCGCTAATAGAGTTCCATCAAATTAAACCCATCTATTCTTAAAAAATAGGCAAATCAAACCCATCTGATTAATGACGCCATATGGACGTAGAGGGGTTGATAATCGATAGAGATAGGTATCAATATATCTTGTAGTCACGAAAGTGAAGACCGTATACATACTCAAACTGTGTTAGAAACTAGATCGACAAGACATCCGCAGACAGGTGACTTCCCTACGATAACGATTGAAAATGAAATCATGGTGTCAATTTCGTGGTTAATTATCAACGAAAGCGGCGGTGTCAATGTCAGCTTTTGTGGTTCGCTAATTGACATGCACAGCTACACATATATCAACTTTGTGTAACCCAAGCCTTGTTGCCACACACTGCAAGCAAGTGGCTGCAAAACAGGGAAAATCTGAAAGCTAGCGCTGGCACGGGAAAGTATATGTGGGGGCAAGCCACGATGCATACAGCTGCATGTCCGCGATCTCGCTTTACTTTCGTCTTTTTTTACTTACAGCGTGTTGATCGAATTAACTAGGCCACAACTAATGATGTTGAGATGCAACCGAGGCGGACTAACGGACAATATCATAATATAAAATGCAGTGTTAACTTTATAAGCAAAGTAAATGTGTAAATTGTGAACTGCTTGATGATTTTAATTTATGAGACGAAGCGGGATGCCCGCTTGTCCGCTTGCACCCTTAAATTCATACGTACGTACTACGTGAGTGTGCCTCTCGTCGAGAAAATCTTGACAGGACAAACCAGGAAACATCACATATCAGACAGGATACAGAGTTGCTAGCTAGATACTCTATCCTGGAATATGGCTTCGTAATTTAGCGAGCCAGCTGGGTGAAGGGCGAAAGGGAGAGCACATTGTTCGGTCATTATCCACTGATGTCTGATGATGATCTCATTCTTGTCCGGGAAGCTTTGAAACGTGCGATCTGAGGAGGTTGCCTCGCCTCCAAGGCGAAGGTGCGTACCCTTGGCTCCACACGGTGCGGCCAGGGACGCAACTACTTTTCTTTTTGAAAAAGGAGAAAAACTCCTGGCCTCTGCATCAATCAATGCATGCAGTCATATTATTCAAGAGGAGGGACGCAGTTACTGGTCGCTGAAAATTATCCGCTCTGGGTGTGTATCATCGATCGACTATGGCCAACTCCACCGCGCGACCCCAAACGGACGTCCGGATTTGCCCGAATTTGTCCTTTTGGGGCGCCGATGGGTTCACCTGTCATTTGTGTCCGTTGGGTCGTACATCGCCCACAAGTGCACTGCACCCAATCGTGTCGGGGTGGGCGGAATAAAAAATAATGAAATAACTAAAAAAGCAAATAAACTCATTTAAATAAACATAAAACATATATATGGGTCGGCCACAAAATGGCCCAGTTTCAACGGCCACTTAAAAGGCCCAGTTTCATAATTAACATAATAAGCAAAAAAAAACTCCTCCCGCGCGCTCCTGCCGCGCCCGTCGGTGCCGTGCCGTCGCCGTCTTCACTGGCTGCCGGTGTCGTCGTCGTCGGTGACGAGGTCGACGTACTCCGGCGGCGTCCAGAGGTGGGCCGGCGGTGCGTGGTAGACGGGGGCGGGCTGGACGGCCGGAGGTGCTCGCACCACCTCCTCCCGTGGCGGCGCCCCCGCTCCGGTGACAGCGGTGGAGTGGGGCACGATTCACGCCACGCCGGCGGCCATCTCCGAGCCGTGCAGACCAGCCCCACCTCGCCCAAGAGCTCCTCGAACGCGGCCGGCGGGTCCTCCTCCATCGCCTCCTCCCTCCTCTCCTCCTCCCTCACGGCCACCATTTGCAGCTCGGGGAAGGCGACGTCACCGGCGGCAGAGAGTGCCATCGCCTCCTCCAAGCCGTCCCATTGGCGCTCGTCGTGGGTATACATGGAGTCGTCCATGACACGCTGCACGAGCCGGGCCTCCTCCTCCGCTGTCATGCGAGGAGGTGGAGGTGGTGACGGAGACGGGGAAGGCGACGACGGGCGTAAGGCACAGACGCGCAGACGCCACAAGACCTCTCGGCGTGGCGCCGCGCCCCGGCACCGTCTTTGGCGGAGTGACGCCTTGGCGGGCGTGTCGTGCTCGCCCCGAGCCACGTGTCCCTGGTCGGAATCTGGGCGTACTGCTCGTCAGAGAACAGGTCGCCGGGGGAGGCGGCGGCGGCACCGATCTCATCGCGGCTGCGCGCCTTCGCCCGGCACAAGAGGGATCGGGACCCGGTCGATGCTGAGGTGCCATCCGTTGGGGAGGTGGACGTCACTCCATGGGACCGGCGTCCTCGTCTCCCAGTACCTCCGGCACACGTCCGCCGCGAGGTACTGCCGGTCGCGCTCGCCGGCGGCCTAGGGTTGACCGGGTCAATACATAGATTTGTTTGGCACAATAACAATCGTAGTTACTAAGAGCATGGCTAGTAGTGTAGCCTGGCTATATGAAACTAACATGTCATTTATAGTCAACATCTATAGTTACTCATAATTATAATTAGTATTTTTTTTACCTTTTCTCTTTTTCCGTCTGTATATCTATTGTATTTGCCTATAAGCTAATGCATATGCAAGGCTCTTCCTTAAGAGCTGACTCCCTTTATTTTTTTTCATGTTTTTCTTCTTCACATAGACAAAAAAAAAGCCATGTAAGCGGCACATTTCCAATTATGAGCTTGTGCTCATCTGGTGAAGATAAATTCAAAAATAATACTAGAATAATTTCTCAATAAAAGAAAAGCAAAATTGGATCGAAACTATGCATAAACAGTAAACTTTTTCACAGACCGAAAATTTGTCTTTTTTTGCTGAGAGCTACTCAAACATCCAAATGTTCCGAAATTTGGCACGTGCATCACGCACTCGGGCATCTTTCTCCACAAAAAGTTTCAAAATTTTGAATTTATTTTCTATTTTTAACGATTTTTTCACTCTCAAACCCATCTGAGCCTTAAAGCCAAAACGCTTCACTCAGTAAGCGGACTATAAATCTGCCATTTAACTTGCTCTAATGCACCAGCTTAGCACATGTCAATATATACTACCAGTACAAATATTATGAGTTTGTGCATCAGTTGAGGCAGAGGATGGGGGTATCCTCTTTTTTAAATACTAACAGGTTAGGATCGTCACGTGGCATGCTTGTCCTTGGCTCCCGACAATTAACATAGGTGGTGATCGAGCGGTACAGTACTAATCCTCAACCCCATATGCTACTTCTCTAGTGAACTGCTCCCTCCGTCCCTAATATAAGAGTGTTTTTGACATTACACCAGTATCAAAACGCTCTTATATTATGGGACGGAGGAAGTATTATTTAACTTTGTTTTGGAAGAATGAACTATTATTTAACTAAGTCTGTATACGTACGTCTTGCTGGTGATGTGTCCAAGGCCCCGTCTATCAGTTGGCATATAAGCAGTGATATGGTCTATCTGAAACTGCAGAAATGAAATTTGCGTCGAACATGAGATGATTCAAGATCCTTCTATGATTCTGCATAGATCATGTGCTTTGCTTAACTCTTGGTCTATATTCCAAATAAAATCAGAAAAGATAAAGGGAACTGACATGAGGGGTAAAGTTGCTCGAACAAGTTCGAACTGAAGTTTTCAACGCAACTACAGGTGTGGACGGCAACCCTTCATTCCTTGGGCAAACCAGAATGGTTGCCGGTGACGGGAGAGAGCATTTTCGGATTGGTGCACGAGTAAAGAAGATACCGGGCAGTATAAGAAGACTATAAGGGCACTATTCATCCTATTCATATGGGGACTATGAAAGCACTGCAATGCCATAGTCTTCGAGGGAGCCATGCCATCCAAGGACTACGTCATCCTTAGGATCGACAAGGAAGGACAAGCATGGAAGCAAGGGGGACTACTTAAAGGCGATATGAATGACTTCTTTCGAGATGTGGAAGCGTGGGCTAGATCAATAAATTAGTCTATAGTTAGAGTAAAGAAGATACCGGACTCTTTACCCCCATCTGATGAGGATACAGACCTGGGGTCATAGGCCTGACCTATACGTCCCACCCAAGGTCACTACCCAAGAAGATAAGAAGTTCAAGAGGCAACATGATGCGAAGCATCCCTCGACTACTCGCACCAACACTCCATCACCACCGCAAGCTCCAAGTGGTCCAATGACACGAGCACGTGCACGCGCCATCGAGAACGAGGTTGATTCTCTCCTCTTCGAGTTTCGCTCGGTTTCACATGAGAACTGGATTCTACCATCATCGGAAACATTGTGCATGCTTAGGTACCAAGAAGACGATAGTGAGAAGGAGAGGACGGAGACTCAAGTGACCTCGAAGCAAGGAAAGGAAGAGAAGGAAGAAGAGAACGAGAAGGACGAAGAAGAAGGACAAGGGGCAAACCCCCTGGACGCCCGGGTGCCCGGCACCTGCAGCCCCCGGGTGCCTGGGCCCCTGCCACCATACAGCGCCCGGTGCCAGGCCTTGGTGGCGGGTGCCCGCCCCCTCTGCCCAGCCATTGGCTCGGCCAGTGCCGGCCGCTCCACCGGCCATCTCCGGCTGACACACCTGGTGCCCGCCCGCCCTGGTCCTCTCAAGACCACCCCGGTGCAGGGACTTAGGCCCCGGGTGCCCGGCCACATGCCAGTCGGCCCGAGCCGTCCGGGTGCCCGCCGCCTGGCTTGTCCTCTCCAAGACTACCCGGGTGCAGGACTTAGGCCCCGGTGCCCGGCCACATGACAGTCGGCCCCTGAGCCGTCCGGGTGCCCGGCCCAAGTTGCCCGGGTGCCCGCCCCCCTTCGCCCAGCCGCATGTTGATGGCCTTTTTGGCCTTTTACCCCTCTTTTCTTGCATTGTGTCGCCCCTAGACTATATAAGGACACCTCCTAGGTCATTTGGAAGGTTAGAAAAGATTAGACTAAGCATTGTGAGACTTTGCTCCTTGTATCCCCTCCTCTTAGGAGCTCAAGCCCCCACCTTGGGAAGAATCCATTGGATTATCAAGGCCTCCTCTTGGAGAAGATCATCAAGACCTCACATAGTGGGAAGAATTTACCAAGTGCTACTCTCCTTGTATTGATCTTGTAATCTTGTGGATCTCATGTGTGCTACTCTAGTGGATGTGATACTTGGGTTTGTTTGAGAGATTTGTTCTTGGTGTTCTTGGTGTTCTTGAGTTTTTCCTCCTTTTCCCCCCTCCAAGTGTGAAAAGATCCTTCCTAGGGTTTGACCCTACAACATCTTGGTATCATGAGCAAGGTTTATTAACATCTTGGAGTCTCATCCCCCCATTTGCTAGCTTGATTTTATTGTTTTTCGTTCAAATCCGAAATCCCCACAAAAATAGCCCCCAAATTTTTTTTTGCAATTTATTGGATCTTGTGAGATTTGGTTGTTTTGTTTCATGGATTTCATGTTTGGCAAGTGGATCTAGCCCCTACCCAACAATCCCCACCCTTCCCACCACGAAATTCGCGGAATTTTGCGTTTTCCCCAAATTTGCCGCCCATCCTGAAGAACATCGGTGCCCAGACTCAAACCCCGGCACCCGCAGACCACAAGCAGCCACCCCGGCACCGCACCCACACCCGGGTGCCCGCACCCCCAAATCAGCCCAATACCAACACCATTTTGGCCATAACTTCCACCTCCCAAGCCCGTTTTTCATATTCTTTAGCTCGTTTAGAAGCTCTTGACATCCCCCATCCACTCATCCCACTACCACCACCATTAACCCCCATCCAAAAAATCATCACAAAAACACCAACCTTCCGCATTTGACCGATTTTGTGTTGACATTTGTGTTTCCTAAGGTGTTTCGGCTACTTAGGAGCGTGTGACATCTTCGTCACCATCATCGACTCGGAGTCATCTTCATCGCTAACCGTAAGAAAGGACGGTAACCTTGACGACACTTACTCCTTACCTTGCTTTTGCATTGATAGCCCGAGCCACTTTGCGTCACTTACCCATTGAGACTAGCAAGTTGAGAATTGACGGGCCACGCTTTTTGTGCACCGTAGTGATCGTGTTATCATCTTAGTGCCATAAGTCTCTCCCGTGCATATCATACATACTTGCTTTTAAGCATAGAAAAAAAAGCTTTTAAGCAAAAGAGGAGAAACAAAGAGCTTGTAAGCAATAGAGTTGAGCCATTTGCATACCTATATCATCTTGGTCATCGCATATATACCATAGTTGGGATTGAAGACGGCACGGTTCTCTCATAGGTAGGTGCACAAGCGTATCTTGCCCATTTGAGCAATCGAGCTAGTGCCTCTCGAGCATTCGCACAACAAGAGCATTTTCCGTGGCTGCACATTTTGAGCTCACTCCTTGGTTGTGCGAATCCCATCTATCTTCCGTGCGTGTGTACCTAGTGATACCTTTGGGTTTGATCTATTTGCTTTACTTGCATTTTTGTGCACCTTCTCAACCTTATCGATATCTTGACTAACATTTGCTTGAAATTTTTGCCACCATCCTAACCGAGCTACTCCATAAGCCTCTTACTTGTAGGTGTGAGAAACAAACCCGGTTCCAATTCTCCTATTGTGGCATTACATTGAGTGACACTTGTTACATCTTCAATCCTCGTAGAAGGTAACTTTGGTATTGTTCTCTCACTTTCCTACTTACCCCACTTGGTTATGATGGATAGGCCAAGCGCGTCGTCGAACCCACTTTTCGAGGAGCAAGGTGATGATTCCGGATACATCTCCAAGAACCACTTCTTCATCGCGCAACGAGCGCTTCATCAAGAAATGTCGCATTGGGTGAACGCTTCGAACAACTCGCCTCCAACCTTTGTCAAAACATCGATGACAAATTCAACACACAAATGGAAGAGCTCCGCAACATGATCGTTCGACGCCCGTCTTCCTCATCGGCTTCTTCAAGACAGCGCCACTCAAGTCACCGTACAAGTCGGCAATCTTCAGACTACTCTTCTTATGATGCAAGTCCACCACGAGCTCGCCCTCCTCGACGTGATCATCATCAAGCTCACCAAGCTCAAGAAAATCCATTCCATGGCAATGGATTACAAGACCGAGTTCGAGCACGTGAACGGATGCGACACCAAGTCCCTCATGGAGCAATGGAGCAAGAGCAAATACCTCCACAAGTACCACTTCAAGCCCCTCAAGACGGTGATGCACTTCGACAAGCACAAGAGAACCATGAAGCACAAGCCCTCGACCATGAAGCTCAAGCACTTGAAGCACAACAAGCTCTACGCGAGGCCACTAGAGCCGTTGAAGTCCGCAACCACCAAGTGCGAGAACAAGAGGAAGCTCTTCGACGCGAGATACAAGAAGAAGCCGCCCGGCGCGAAGAACAACAAGAAAGGCGCAACCAAGTGCACATTCCTCGCCCTCCTCCAAGACAAGAGCGACACCAAGTGGAACAAGTGCTTCAAGACCCTCCTCCACGACAAGAGCGACATCATGAGGAACGAGCATTTGAGGACTTTCCAAGGCAAGAGCGATATCACAACCGCTATCAAGATGAAGAACTCCGCTACGGCAAGCTCAAGTTCACCATGCCAAAGTTCTCCGGAAGCAATGATCCCGAAGAATATCTCTCTTGGGCATTGAAGGTGGACAAGATTTTTTGCCTCCACAACTATGATGAAGAAAAGAAGATAGCCATGGCCTCCCTCGAGTTCCAAGACTACATCCTCATTTGGTGGGAACAAGTGATCGAGCGATGACATACACGAGGCGAACCACCAATCACAACTTGGGAAGCCATGAAGGAAGTCATGAGAGCTTGCTTTGTGCCTACTCACTACACTCGAGATCTTTTCAAGAAGTTGCAACTCCTCAAGCAAGGCACCAAGACGGTGGAAGAATACTACCAAGAAATGGAGATTGCCATGAAACAAGCCAATGTCAAGGAAGATGACGAGAAAACAATGGCACGCTTCTTGAACGGCCTCAACCACCCAATCAAGCGGATCGCCGACTTCCAACCATACTCCAACCTTCTTGAGCTAGTCTATCGAATGACCAAGGCCGAGCGACAAGTGCAAGATGACTTCAAATACGCCAAGTACTCGTCCAAGACCTACGGCTCCTATTCTCAAGCTCCCGCGACTTTGGCACCTACTACATCAACTCGAGCATCACCAAGTACCGGCGACAAGTCAAGTTCCAAGCAAGTGGCATCTTCCTCGACTCGTCCTCCGCAAGCACCTACAAATCCAAGACTCCTCATCTTGGCGCCCCCGATGATCCCGTCAAGACAAGTTCAATCAAGTGCTTCACATGTGGCGGCCGAGGCCACAAGTCCTTCCAATGCACCAACAAGCGAACGATGATCTTCAACGATGACGGCACATATGACTCAATGAGTGAAGAAGAAATGGAAGCCATTGAGCACGTGGCCATTCACCGTCGTGTGAACGAAGATGAAGATGACCAAGTCTTTTGTGACAACGATTCAAGTCCCTCTCTCATGGTCTCCAAGGTCTTCACGCTCCAACACCACCAAGAAGAAGACCAACGGTGCCACATCTTCCACACCAAGGCCGACATCAATGGAAGGTCCGTCAAGGTCATCATCGATGGAGGTAGTTGCCACAATTTGGCAAGTGAAGAACTATGTTCCAAGCTTCAATTGGTCAAGAGAAGCATCCGCACCCTTACAAGGTTCAATGGCTAAGTGACTCCGGCACTATCCGAGTTGAGCATACAGTCCAAGTTTCCTTCAAAATTGGTGCATATGAGGACACTTTGGAGTGTGATGTGGTCCCAATGACCGTTTGCCACCTCCTTCTTGGTCGACCATGGCAATTCGACCGTGGTGTTATCCACAATGGGCGTACCAATCACTATAGTTTCAAGATGAAAGGGAAGGAATATGTGCTATGACCTATGTCTCCTAGTCAAGTGATAGCCTACAAGCAAGCCACCCACCATGGAGAGAAGAGTGAGAAAGTGAGCCACCCAAACGTGAGTGAGAGCCACAAGCCAAACTTGAGCGCCTCTTTGCTTAGAGAGAAAAACCTCATACTATTTGCCACAAAAGTGAGATGAGAGAAGTGTGTGAGAACCCATCGAGTGTGATGCACTTTGTCCTAGTGTGCAAGGATGGAGAACCAAAAACTAACACCGCTCACGAGCTACCTTTGGTGTTTCAATCTCTTTTGCAGGAATTTCAAGATGTTTTCCTCGATGAGCTACCTCCGGGTCTCCCTCCTCTTCGAGGCATTGAGCATTGAATCGACCTCATCCCCGGCGCTCCTCTTCCAAACAAGGCTCCCTACCGCGTCAACCCCGACGGGACAAAGGAGATTTAACGGCAAGTACAACAACTCATCAACGGTCATGTACGTGAAAGCTTAAGCCCTTGTGCCGTTCCCATTATACTTGTGCCCAAGCAAGATGGTAGCTATCGCTTGTGTTCCGATTGTAGACCCATAAATGCTATTACCATTCGCTATAGGCATCCCATTCCTCGCTTAGATGATATGCTTGATGAACTTAGTGGAGCCAACTTTTTCTCAAAAAATGATCTTAAAAGTGGCTATTATCAAATCCGCATACAAGAGGGTGATGAATGGAAAACCGCTTTCAAAACCAAATTTGGCTTATATGAATGGTTAGTCATGCCTATGGGTTTATCGGAGGCCCCAGTACTTTCGTGCGTCTCATGCATCATGTACTTCGCCCTTATATTGGAGTCTTTGTTGTGGTTTACTTCGATGATATTCTTGTGTTTACCAAAACCATGAAAGAGCATCTTAATCATGTTAGGTCTGTTTTGCAAACACTTCGCAAGGAAAGTCTTTATGCCAACATGAAAAAGTGCACATTTGGTGTTGACAAAGTGGTTTTCTTGGGTTTCGTTGTATCTTCCAAGGGTGTCCATGTTGAAGAATCTAAAATTGAAGCAATTAAAAATTGGCCCCAACCCACCAATTTGCAACAAGTGCGAAGTTTTCTTGGCCTTGCGGGTTTTTATCGTCGCTTTGTGAAAGATTTTAGCACTATTGTCGCTCCTTTGCATGCTTTGAGCAAGAAGAATGCTCCTTTTGTTTGGGGACCTTTGCAATCAACCGCTTTTGATGAGCTCAAATCTTTTCTTACACATGCTCCGATTCTTGCTTTACCCAACTTTGACAAAACTTTTGAGGTTCATTGCGATGCAAGTGGTACCGGAATTGGTGGAGTTTTGATGCAAGAAAAACGATCTATTGCTTATTTTAGTGAAAAACTTTCCGGTGCTCAACTTAACTATCTCATCTATGACAAAGAATTGTTTGCCTTAGTGCGTGTGTTACATGTGTGGGAGCATTACCTTAGACGCAAGAGTTTGTCATACATACCGATCATGAAACACTTAAATACCTCAAAGGTCAAACCAAGTTGAATAAACGGCATTTCAAATGGAGTGAATTCATTGAATCGTTTCCCTATGTGATAAAGTACATTAAGGGCAAAGAAAACATGGTGGCGGATGCCCTTCCCACAAATGCATGTTACTTACTAAACTTGAATTGAATGTCATAGGATTTGATCATATCAAAGATTTGTATGAGGGTGATGTGACTTTTGCTACTCCTTACGCTAAATGTGTGACGCATACTTCTTGGGAACGATATTATATCAAAGATGGTTATCTTATGAGAGCTAACAAACTATGCATTCCCAAGTCTTCTCTTCGTTTGCTCCTTTTGCAAGAGGCTCATGGAGGTGGACTCATGGGACACTTTGGACGTGACAAGACTTTCGCCATGCTCTCCAAGAACTATTAATGGCCCAAGATGTTTCGCGATGTTGCCTGCTTCACCAACCGGTGCTCTACATGTTGCAAAGCTAAGTCACACTCTCAATCCCATGGTTTACATATGCCTTTACCTATTCCACATCAACCTTGGGAAGACATTAGCATGGATTTTGTGCTTGGATTACCTAGAACTCAAAATGGCAAGGATTCCGTTTTTGTTGTTGTGGACCGTTTCTCTAAAATGCCTCATTTTATCCCATGCAATAAAAGAGACGATGCTTCACATGTTGCCACTCTCTTTTGTAGGGAAATCTTGAGGTTGCACGGCGTGCCAAAGACAATTGTGTCGGATCGAGACGTCAAGTTCTTAAGCTACTTTTGGAAGACACTATGCGCCAAGCTCGGGATCAAGAAACTATTCTCCACGGCATATCATCCTCAAACCGATGGACAAACAGAAGTCACCAACCGGACGCTTGCGACTCTCCTACGTGTGTTGATCAAGAAGAACATCAAGGAGTGGGAGGAGTGCCTACCCATCGCCGAGTTCGCCTACAATCTTGCAAGACACTCTACAACCGGCAAGTCCCCCTTCAAGGTCGTCTACGGTTTCAACCCTTTGTCGCCATTGGACATCCTTCCTCTACCGCTTCAAGAACGAGCAAACATGGACGCAAGTGAAAGAGCCGCCTACCTCAAGAAGATGCATGAAGAAACTCATGCCACGATCGAGCGCCAAGTGCAACGCCTCTCCGCCAAGCTCAACATCAACAAGTCTCCGATGGTGTTCCAACCGGGTGATCAAGTACGGATACATCTCCGCAAAGACCGCTTCCCCAAGGAACGCAAGTCCAAGCTACTACCACGAGCCGACGGACCATTCAAGGTGATCACACGCTACAACAACAATGCCTACAAGGTCGACATCCCACGCGACAAGTACAATGTTAGCGACATCTTCAACGTCAAAGACTTGGCCAAGTACCATGGTGATGAAGAGCATGATCCGTGGACGGATCTCTCCCAAGGGAGGGAAGATGATGCGGAGCATCCCTCGACTACTCGCACCGACACTCCATCACCACCGCAAGCTCCAAGTGGTCCAATGACACGAGCACGTGCACGCGCCATCGAGAACGAGGTTGATTCTCTCCTCTTTGAGTTTCGCTCGGTTTCACATGAGAATTGGATTCTACCATCATCGGAAACATTGTGCATGCTTAGGTACCAAGAAGACGATGGTGAGAAGGAGAGGACGGAGACTCAAGTGACCTCGAAGTAAGGAAAGGAAGAGAAGGAAGAAGAGAATGAGAAGGACGAAGAAGAAGGAGAGGGGGCAAACCCCCTGGACGCCCAGGTGCCCGGCACCTACAGCCCTCGGGTGCCCGGGCCCTTGGCCACTGTAACACCCCGGATGTATCTTTCCATATTCGTAACTACAACTCTTGCCATTTTCGGATATGTGCTATGCTTTTCCCTCCGTGGTTGGGTTTTGTTTTCATTTTGCATTTTGTTCATGTCATGCATCTCATATCATGTCATCATGTGCATCTCATTTGCATACGTGTTCGTCTCATGCATCCGAGCATATTCCCGTTGTCTGCTTTTGCAATCCGCACTCCTATGTTCCCAGCGCCCCTCTTGTTCTTTTTCCGTGTGTGGGTGTTGAACATTCTCGGAATGGACCGAGCCTTGTCAAGTGGCCCTGGTATAGCACCGGTAGACCACCTGTCAAGTTTCGGGTCATTTGGAGTTCGTTTGGTACTCCAACGGTTAACCGCACCCTCGCAAAGGCCTCTTTTGAGTTGCAGCCCAACAACCCTCCAAAACAGCCCAATAACCCATCTAAGTCACTTACATGTCCTCGGTCGTTCGATCACGATCGTGTGGGCGAAAACTACACCCCATTTGGACTCTTCTAGCTCCCTCTACCTCTATTTAAAGACCCCTCCCCCGAAATCCCGGGCAAACCCTAGCAAATCCCAGATCCGTCGCGCCGGACACGTCCGCGTCGCGCCGGACACGTCCGCGCCCGGCCCCCGGCGAATCCGGGCTCGCCACGTGGCGCCGCCCTTGCCCGTCCTGCCGCCGGCCCGCGAAGCCCGCTGGCCTCCCCGCCGCCACTTCAGCGCCCTGCCGCGCGCCGCCTCCTCCGCCGCCGCCGCGCGGCGCCCGCCGCCGCGGCAGGCGCCCAGCGCCGTCTGCCTGCGCTGGCGCTCGCGCCCTGCCGCCATGCCGCGCGCTGTTGCCGCCATGCACGCCCCATGCCGCCTGGCCCGGCGCGCCGCGCCGCCGCCTCCCGGCGCCCGCCGTCGCCGGCCACCTCCCCTCCTCCGGCGCCGCTCCTTCGGCGAGCAACCGCGCGGCCATCCTCGTGCAGCGCGCCGGCCCGATCCGATCTGGATCCAGTTCCAGACCTAGGTTGATTTTTTCCCCTCCAAATTCGTCTAAGTCATTATTCTGTGGTAATTTTCGTGCATTTTCAACGCATCACATCTCCTCAACCGTGGCTCCGTTTTGGGCGTATAATATGTCAAATTGTTCGTCTCGAAGAGTACATCATTTCATTCCATTGCATCATTTGCATTTGAGCTCATCTTGGTACCCGAAATACTGTTGGAAGATGGCTTCAGACCGTTAGTTTCAGAATCTTATCAGTTCGAGCTCTTTTGTCATTTTTGCCATGAATTATGTGTGCACCCTATGAACTTGAGTCCTACATGTGAGTTGAACATTGCCATGCCATCTTTCCAGGGGTGTTTCCCATGTATTTTTGTGAGTTATGTGTTGACTAGAACAAGCATGCAAAGTAGGGATGATGATGTTGCTGATTTCAGGAACTTAGTGATTTCACTAAGTCTTGTCCTGCTGTTAATTATATGCCATATGTTCATGTTGTTACAGAGAGATCTATGCCCTTTTTGAGCATGATCAGTAAGGGTGTTTTGAACATATGGATGTTCTCTATCCATCCATGCCTTTGTTGGCATTTATGGAGTTGTCTAGCATGTCATTTTCGTGCTCTACTTTTGCTTGAAATGTTTCCTGGCAGACTGTTTGCGTGAGATTCAATTTTCACGAGGTCGGTGTAGTTGATCCGTGTATGCTATGATGTTGTTCTTGCCATGTATAGCTCCTATGCCATGTCTTCTTGATGGGTGTATGCTTAGTTTGTCATGAGATGCTCTGTAGTGAGTGCATCGAGCTCACGAACATGCCATGTTGAATCTGTTTTTGCCATGTCCTGATATTTCACTAAGTCTGAAATCTGTAATAAAACTTGCAATGTTTACATGGGTGCCATCATTTCTTAGAGTCCTTTTTGGCTTATGGTCAGTAAGGGACTATTGAAATATGCTTTGAGTAGAATCATGTCATGCCTTGCTTTGCTATTATAGGTTCCTGTAGCATGTTGTTTGCTTGCTCTAAACATGCCTTCCTGATGTTAATTCCTGCCATGTTAGTATTTTCACTAAGTCTGTGAACCTGATATTTTGAGCACTTTCACCATGCTTGTTTGAACATGTTATGATGTGATTTAGCCGTAGCTCAGTGTTCCTCTATTGTTAAGCATCTCCTGTAGTTCGCTGCCATATGCTTTGTTTTTATGTTGGGGTGCTGTAGCTTGGTTTCGTGTTGCGTGCTAAGTAGCATCGGGCTGTTAAACGCAGTTTTGCGTCATTCTCGTTTTGCTTGTCATTTGCAAACCGTGCATCCGATTCCGGTGATCTTTATATCGATTTCAACCGAAATCATCTCATCTTTCAGCGGCATACTTGGTTTGCCAAGTTGATGCCAGTTCATCATTTTCCTTCCGGAGCATACATATGCATTGCATATCACATCTCGCATCGCATGTCATGTTTTGCATCATATTGCTTGTGCATTGTTCCTTGTTTTGATTGTGGTTCCGTTGCTTGTGTTCTTGCTTTGGGTAGAGCCGGAGGCGAGTGCGTGAGCGAGGAACCTGTTGAGAACGCCCACGAAGATCAAGCCTTCGACAACTCGAGAACCTTACGAGCAAGATGACCATACCTTCGATATCACTTCTATCTTTGCTTGCTAGATGCTCGCTCTTTTGCTATGCCTATGCTGCGATACCTACCACTTGCTATATCATGCCACCCATATTGCCATGTCAACCTCTAACCATCCTTGTCCTAGCAAACCGTTGATTGGCTATGTTACCGCTTTGCTCAGCCCCTCTTATAGCGTTGCTAGTTGCAGGTGAAGATGAAGTTTGTTCCTTGTTGGAACACGGATATTTTGGGATATCACAATATCTATTGTTTTAATTAATGCATCTATATACTTGGTAAAGGGTGGAAGGCTCGGCCTTATGCCCGGTGATTTGTTCCACTCTTGCCACCCTAGTTTCCGTCATACCGGTGTTATGTTCCTTGATTTTGCGTTCCTTACGCGGTCGGGTGATTTATGGGACCCCCTTGACAGTTCGCTTTGAATAAAACTCCTCCAGCAAGGCCCAACCTTGGTTTTACCATTTGCCACCTATACCTTTTTTTTTCCTTGGGTTTTCGCGAGCCCGAGGGTCATCTTTATTTTAGCCCCCCCGGGCCAGTGCTCGTTGTGAGTGTTGGTCCAACCTGTCAGCCGCCGGTGGCCACCAGGGGCAACTCTGGGATGGCCTATCGGAAGTTTGGACAATCCGGTGTGCCCTGAGAAAGAGATATGTGCAGCTCCTATCGGGATTTGTCGGCACATTCGGGAGGCTTTGCTGGTTTAGTTTTACCATTGTCGAAATGTCTTGATGTACCGGGATACCGAGTCTGATCGGAGTGTCTTGGGTGAAGGTTTATTCCTTCGTTGACCGTGAGAGCTTGTTATGGGCTAAGTTGGAACACCCCTGCAGGGTATTATCTTTCGAAAGCCATGCCCGGTTATGAGGCAGATGGGAATTTGTTAATGTCGGTTGTAGAAAACCGAAGTTGACCTTAATTAAAATACATCAACCGTGTATGTAACCGTGATGGTCTCTTCTCGGCGGAGTCCGGGAAGTGAACACGGTGTTGGAGTTATGCTTGACGTAAGTAGTCAAGATCACTTCTTGATCGCTAATAGCTTCATGACCGCGCCTTGCTTCTCTTCTCGCTCTCTTTTGCGATGTAGCCACCATATATGCTAGTCGCTTGCAGCAGCTCCTCCTTTTTGACACCAGCCTTCCCTTAAGCTTAAATAGTCTTGATCTCGGGTGTGAGATTGTTGAGTCCCCGTGGCTCTGATTCTACCAAAACAGATGCGGTACCGGTGATGCGGCGCTGATGGCACAACCGAGCTGAAGTGGGAATATGATGAGGCCCTTGGTCGATACTATGTTTCCTTTCCGGACGATTAGTAGTGGAGCCAGTTAGCGATCGGGATCTGTGTTGCATGTGGGGTGTTCTTCTTTTATTTTGCTTCCGTAGTCGGACCTTGATTGTATCTGGATGATGTAATGCTTTATTCATGTAATTGTGTGAAGTGGCGACTGTAAGCCAACTATGTACCTTTTCCCTTATGTATTACATGGATTGTGCGAAGATTACCTCACTTGCGACATTGCTTTCAATGCGGTTATGCCTCTAAGTCGTGCTTCGACACGTGGGAGATATAGCCGCATCGAGGGCGTTACAAGTTGGTAATCGTTTTTAGTGGCCGAGTTGTGTCTAGAAAAAAGGTTTTGAGTCATTTAGGATTATATATATCGGAGAGTTTAGGAATTCTTTTTACTCCCGGTCCTTCGACCTTACGGTGAGGTATCTGACGTAGAGTTTTGACTCTTCTCTTCTCAAATTTCACTAAAAAATTTTTTAGGATCACGCGGGTATCTTAGAATCGTTCGATGGTTTTATGATGACAACATTGTCTTGGTTGCCTCGACATTTAGGGGTTGTGGCGGTGTCCCGGGAGTTGAGCTCCGAGGTGTTGTCGTCATAATTTTATCGTTGCGATTCTGGATTACCCGAGTTTAATCGCCGACATCGAAAATCTCTTTTATGCGATCGTTGGTGAGATAACCCGCTAACCTTGAGATTGTGGTGAGTACGGAGTATTGCCATGACTTCGTATAACGGATGCTTTTGAAGGTTGAGGTACACGATTTCGAAGGTTTCTTGGTTATGTGTTGAAGGATGGATACAATTTGGATGTAGGGATTGTTAGCTTGGGTGAGATATATATTGCTCCTGTATCCCCAACACTGATTGCATAACCGGAAAGTTTCGGGAGTTTATAGGTGGGATTCAAGTAGCTCTAGCATTTCTTCCGCAGATATTTGGTTTGTGATTGGGTAATCCTTACCACTTATTTGTTCCATTCATACCTTGTTTTTATTTTCATTCATCAATCTCTTATCAAGTGGCTTCTCACCTTTATGGACATGATGTTTACTTTGGAATTCATTCGTTCATCCTGTTGAATGTTTATTGTGAAGACTATATGTTGCAATTTCTATCCGTTGATTCAACTTGTCTATCTGTCTATCAAGATGCTAACGGATGTCACCCTCTTGAGATGGCTCCTCCAACGCGTCGAGAATCCGAACGCAGTGATGGGAGTCAGCGAACCCTCCACCTCCACCTCCGCCTCGGAGGCATGGCAAACTTTGATGGCAACCACTAGCGCCAACTTCGATTGTTGATCCAGGTGATGCAAGAGCGTAACCAAGGCCAAGGCAACCAAGGGAATCAAGGTCAAGGGCAGTTCTATCATCACCACGATTTCCTACACTCAACCAATTCCTTGCAAACCAGCCAAAGTCTTTCAGACTCTTGTGCGAGGCCACGACGCCGACGATTGGCTCGTGGATATCAACAAGCACTTGAATGCAGCAATGTCGGACACGAGGACTACGTCAAGTTCGCGTCTTTTCAGCTCAAGGATCGAGCGGTGATTGGTTCCACAATACAAGGATTCTAGAGGTGGTCGGTGATTACTTGGACTGATTTGTCGGGACTTTAAAGCTCACCACATTCCTACCGGTGTTGTTGAGAGCAAGCGTGAGGAGTTCCGCAATCTCAAGCAAGGAAACATGTCGATGTCTGAATACAACATTCAGTTTGAAACTTGCTCGATTAAGCTAAACAAGATGTTCTGATGAGAAAAGTATGATCTATCGATTCAGAGGTGGCCTTAGAGAGGATCTGCAGTTATCTCTTGTTCTTTCCGAGCCTACTCGGTTTGATCAATTCTATAACATGGCACTCAAGCTAGAAGGTGCTCGGCTCAAGTGTGAGGCTTCAAAGAAGAGAATCGAGGGATGCGATTCAGTTTTCTTCTTCCTCTCAAGTGGCGACAAAGCAGCAAAAGTTCTACCTTCCTCCTCCTCCGTTCCGTCGGCCTTATCGTGAGAAGAACTCGGTGGTCGTGGATCTTCCCACCCACCCAACCCAAGCTACGAGAACAAGTCTCAGCCTCAAGCTCCAAGGTCAAATGCTCCTTATCATCGTCCGCTCAGAGGTGACTGCAACAAGTGCCAGCAGAAAGGTCACTATGCGAACAAATGCCATAACCAAAGGCGCCTTCCTCCTCCTCCTCCGTGAGGTCTTCAAGCAATGCGGTGGTCAAGCATAATCCCAAGTATGCAAAGGTGAATATGATGAATGCAGCTCAAGCAGAGGATTCTTCAAATGTGATCATGGGTAATCTTCCTGTTAATGATATTCCTGCAAAAGTTCTTTTTGACACTGGTGCATCGCTTAGTTTCATCTCGAAACCATTTGCATCTAAGCATGAGTTGTCTTTCCAAGATTTGCCTAGACCATTAGCAGTTGTCTCTCGGGTAAATGCATGAGCATAAGCTACATGGTTCGGATGTTTCTATCAAGATGGGCGACTATAGATTTCTGCTAAACCAATTGTTCTTGGTGACTCGATATTGATCTAATTCTCGGGATGGATGGCTTTCAAAGCACAAAGCTCAACTTGATTGTGCTGCAGGAAATTCAATTGACACACCCTTCCGAGGATGTTATCATCTATGCGCTCGTGATGAAACCATTGGTTGTTTTCTCTCAATGAGAAGGGCGAGTTGAATGCTATCTCTCAAATTCGATCGTTTGTGAGTACCAAGATGTATTTCCGAAGAACTTCGGGTATGCCTCCTCATCGGCGGTCGAATTAGTTATCGATCTTGAGCACCGCATCGAACCCGTTGCAAGCGTCCTTACAAGCTTGGACCCAAGGAGCTGAAAGAATTGAAGAAGCAGCTCGATGAACAAGAGCGTCTGGGTTTGATCGGACGAGTTCATCTCCATGGGGATGTGGAGTTCTTTTGTCGGAAGAAGGATGGCACGGACCGACTTTGTGTTGATTACCGTCCATTGAACAAGAAGACAATCAAGAACAAGTATCCACTTCCCAACATCAATGAGCTATTCGAGCAACTCAAAGGTGCTAAAGTATTCTCCAAGCTTGACCTCCATATGGGTTATCATCGATTCGCATTCGTGAACAAGATATTCCCAAGACGGCATTCGAACAAGCTTTGGTTCTTATGAATATCTTGTCATGTCTTTCGGCCTTGTCAATGCTCCTCCAACTTTCTCTCGCATGATGAACTTTATCTTCAACCCCTACACAAATGATTTCGTCTTGGTGTATCTCGATGATATTTTGGTCTTCTCCAAGAACAAGCGGGATCATGCCAAACATTTGCGATTGGTGCTCGACAAGCTCGAGAGCATCAATTCTATCGAAGTTTTCCAAATGTGAGTTACGGCTTGATGAAGTTCTTTATCTTGGTCATATCATCTCCGCCAAGGGCATCGCTGTTAATCCCGAGAAGGTGTCTTCAATTGTGAATTGGGAACCTCCTCGGAATGTCAAGACTCATGATTTTCTCGGTCTTGCAAGCTATTGCGAAGATTCGTTGAGAATTTCTCCAAGATTGCAAAGCCTCTTTCCAACCTCCTCCGAAGCATGTCAAGTATGTCGGGCCTTTGAGTGTGATGTCACTTTCAACACCCTCAAAGAGAAGCTAGTTACAGCTCTGTCTTGACTCCTCTGATGAATCCAAGCCATTGAAGTTTTACGTGATGCTTCCTTGCAAGGTCTCGGTCTTTGTGTTAATGCAAGAGAAGAAATTGTGGCCTATACCTCTCTTGATTGAAGCCCAACGAAAAGAACTACCCCACTCACGATCTTGAGTTGGAGGAAGTTGTCCATGCATTGATAACATGGAGACATCTCTTGTTGGGAAGGAAAGTGGACATATTCACCGATCACAAGAGTCTCAAGTATATCTTCACTCAACCAAACCTCAACCTCGTGCAAACTCGATGGGTCGAAATGATTCAAGAGTACAATCCAAGTATTGAATATACTCTGGCAAGGCGAATGTGATTGCAGATGCTCGAGCGAGAAAGGCTTATTACAACAGATCTAATTCTCAAGCCCTTCCAACCGGATCTTTGTGAAGCTTTCGCAAGTGAATCTTCAAGTTGTTCCTCAAGGATTTCTTGCCAACCTCATAGTCTCTCCTACTTTGGAAGATCAAATTCGTGAGGCTCAACTTCGGATACCATGGTGAAGAAGGTGAAGCGGGTATTGAAAAGGGCATTTCAAATACAAGTGCTATCGCTTGGATGACAAAGGCACTCTTTTCTTCGAGGATCGTATTGTGGTTCCTAAAAGCGATCTGAGAAAAGTCATCATGAATGAGGCACACAATTCCCTCCTATCCATTCATCCGGAAGTACGAAGATGTACCATGACCTCAAGCGGTCATATTGGTGGACTCGAATGAAGCGAGAAATTGCTCAATTCGTGAATGAATGTGATGTCTGCGAGAAGGGTGAAAGCAGAACACCAAAGACCAGCTGGTCTCCTCCAACCTCTTGCTATTCCGAATGGAAGTTTGATCATATCGAGATGGACTTTGTGACTGGATTTCCTAAGTCCAAGCGTGGAAATGATGCTATCTTCGTTGTCATTGACAAGCTTACTAAAGTGGCTCATTTCCTTCTGTCAAAGAATCTATCACAGCAGCTCGGTGGCAGAGCTATACACCTCGAAATTGTCTCCTTGCACGGTATTCCACAATTGATCTCTTTGGACCGTGGAAGCATCTTCACTTCTAAGTTCGGGACTCTTTTCGAAGGCCATGGGCACCAACATTCGTTTGAGACAGCTTTTCATCCTCAAACTAGTGGCCAAGTCGGCGAGTCAATCAAATCCTTGAAGATATGCTCGGGGCTTGTGTCATTTCTTTTGGCATCAAGTGGGAAGAGTGTCTCCCATATGCCGAGTTCTCCTACAACAACAGCTTCCAAGTGAGTTCGGGCAAGGCCCCATTCGAAATTCTATATGGCAGAAAGTGCCGTACTCCTCTCAATTGGTCCGAGACGGTGAACACCAACTTCTTGGCAACGACTTGATCACAGAAGCGAAGAAATGTGCAAAGTCATTCGTGAGAATCTCAAAGCGCGCAATCGCGCGGAAGGGCTATTATGATGACAAGCACCGTGATGTGGCTTTTGAAATCGGAGACCATGTCTACCTCCGCGTCTCTCAATGAAAGGTACTCGTAAACCCGGTATCAAAGGAAGCTTGCCCCTAGATCGTGGGTCCTTTCAAGATCATTGGCAAAAGAGGCGATCTCGCCTATCAACTTGAGCTTCCATCCAACTTTGCAAACGCGCACGATGTGTTTCACGTGTCACAGCTCATAAGTGCTTCAAGATTCTGGCGCACTATCAACTTTGAAGAAATTGACCTCCAAGAAGATCTCTCTTATCATGAGCACCCGTTGCTATTCTTGAAGAAACCAAGCGCAAGACTCGCAACAAGTCAATCAAATTCCTGAAAGTAAAGTGGTCACACCATTCGACCGAGAAGCCACACGGGAGCGCGAGGATCACCTCCGTTCGAATATCCGGAGTTCTTTCGGTCCTAGATCTCGGGGCGAGATCCTCTTGTAGTGGTGGAGTGTTGTAACACCCCGGATGTATCTTTCCATATTTGTAACTCCAACTCTTGCCATTTTCGGATATGTGCTATGGTTTTCCCTCCGTGGTTGGGTTTTGTTTTCATTTTGCATTTTGTTCATGTCATGCATCTCATATCATGTCATCATGTGCATCTCATTTGCATACGTGTTCGTCTCATGCATCCGAGCATATTCCCCGTTGTTCGTTTTGCAATCCGGCACTCCTATGTTCCCCGGCGTCCCCTCTTGTTCTTTTTCCGTGTGCGGGTGTTGAACATTCTCGGAATGGACCGAGCCTTGTCAAGTGGCCTGGTATAGCACGGTAGACCACTGTCAAGTTTGGGTCATTTGGAGTTCGTTTGGTACTCAACGGTTAACCGCGCCCTCGCAAAGGCCTCTTTTGAGTTGCAGCCCAACAACCCTCCAAAACAGCCCAATAACCCATCTAAGTCACTTCCATGTCCTCGGTCGTTCGATCACGATCGTGTGGGCGAAAACTACACCCCATTTGGACTCTCCTAGCTCCCTCTACCTCTATTTAAAGACCCCTCCCCCGAAATCCCGGGCAAACCCTAGCAAATCCCAGATCCGTCGCGCCGGACACGTCCGCGTCGCGCCGGACACGTCTGCGCCCGGCCCCGGCGAATCCGGGCTCACGTGCGCGCGCGCCGTCCATGCCGCCCCGCCCGGCCCTTGAAGCCCCCATGAGCCCTCCCGCCGCCGACTCACTAGCGCCCTGGCCCACGCGCCGCCGCCTCCTCCCGCCGCCGCTGCTTGTGCATCGCCATCGCCAGGCGCATGCCGTCTGCCCGCCGCTTGCATCGGCCGCCTCGCCGCCCGCCGCGCGCCCGCATTGCCGGCCATGCGCCGCCCGCCTGGCCTGCCGCGCCGCGCCTCCTCCGGTCGCCGCCGTCCGCCGGCCACCTCCCCTCCTCGGCGCCGCTCCTCCGGCGGCGAGCAATCACATGACCATCCTCGTCTGTGGCGCCGGCCCGATCCGATCTGGATCCAGTTCGAGACCTAGGTTGATTTTTCCCCTCCAAATTCGTCTAAGTCATTATTCTGTGGTAATTTTGTGCATTTTCAACGCATCACATCTCCTCAACCGTGGCTCCGTTTTGGGCGTATAATATGTCAAATTGTTCGTCTCGAAGAGTACATCATTTCATTCCATTGCATCATTTGCATTTGAGCTCATCTTGGTACCCGAAATACTGTTGGAAGATGGCTTCAGATCGTTAGTTTCAGAATCTTATCAGTTCGAGCTCTTTTGTCATTTTGCCATGAATTATGTGTGCACCCTATGAACTTGAGTCCTACATGTGAGTTGAACATTGCCATGCCATCTTTCCAGGGGTGTTTCCCATGTATTTTTGTGAGTTATGTGTTGACTAGAACAAGCATGCAAAGTAGGGATGATGATGTTGCTGATTTCAGGAACTTAGTGATTTCACTAAGTCTTGTCCTGCTGTTAATTATATGCCATATGTTCATGTTGTTACAGAGAGATCTATGCCCTTTTTGAGCATGATCAGTAAGGGTGTTTTGAACATATGGATGTTCTCTATCCATCCATGCCTTTGTTGGTATTTATGGAGTTGTCTAGCATGTCATTTTCGTGCTCTACTTTTGCTTGAAATGTTTCCTGGCAGACTGTTTGCGTGAGATTCAATTTTCACGAGGTCGGTGTAGTTGATCCGTGTATGCTATGATGTTGTTCTTGCCATGTATAGCTCCTATGCCATGTCTTCTTGATGGGTGTATGCTTAGTTTGTCATGAGATGCTCTGTAGTGAGTGCATCGAGCTCACTTAACATGCCATGTTGAATCTGTTTTTGCCATGTCCTGATATTTCACTAAGTCTGAAATCTGTAATAAAACTTGCAATGTTTACATGGGTGCCATCATTTCTTAGAGTCCTTTTTGGCTTATGGTCAGTAAGGGACTATTGAAATATGCTTTGAGTAGAATCATGTCATGCCTTGCTTTGCTATTATAGGTTCCTGTAGCATGTTGTTTGCTTGCTCTAAACATGCCTTCCTGATGTTAATTCCTGCCATGTTAGTATTTTCACTAAGTCTGTGAACCTGATATTTTGAGCACTTTCACCATGCTTGTTTGAACATGTTATGATGTGATTTAGCCGTAGCTCAGTGTTCCTCTATTGTTAAGCATCTCCTGTAGTTCGCTTCCATATGCTTTGTTTTTATGTTGGGGTGCTGTAGCTTGGTTTCGTGTTGCGTGCTAAGTAGCATCGGGCTGTTAAACGCAGTTTTGCGTCATTCTCGTTTTGCTTGTCATTTGCAAACCGTGCATCCGATTCCGGTGATCTTTATATCGATTTCAACCGAAATCATCTCATCTTTCCAGCAGCATACTTGGTTTGCCAAGTTGATGCCCGGTTCATCATTTTCCTTCCGGAGCATACATATGCATTGCATATCACATCTCGCATCGCATGTCATGTTTTGCATCATATTGCTTGTGCATTGTTCCTTGTTTTGATTGTGGTTCCGTTGCTTGTGTTCTTGCTTTGGGTAGAGCCGGAGGCGAGTACGTGAGCGAGGAACCTGTTGAGAACGCCTCACGAAGATCAAGCCTTCGACAACTCGAGAACCTTCGAGCAAGATGACCATACCTTCGATATCACTTCTATCTTTGCTTGCTAGATGCTCGCTCTTTTGCTATGCCTATGCTGCGATACCTACCACTTGCTATATCATGCCACCCATATTGCCATGTCAACCTCTAACCATCCTTGTCCTAGCAAACCGTTGATTGGCTATGATACCGCTTTGCTCAGCCCCTCTTATAGCGTTGCTAGTTGCAGGTGAAGATGAAGTTTGTTCCTTGTTGGAACACGGATATTTTGGGATATCACAATATCTATTGTTTTTAATTAATGCATCTATATACTTGGTAAAGGGTGGAAGGCTCGGCCTTATGCCTGGTGATTTGTTCCACTCTTGCCACCCTAGTTTCCGTCATACCGGTGTTATGTTCCTTGATTTTGCGTTCCTTACGCGGTCGGGTGATTTATGGGACCCCTTGACAGTTCGCTTTGAATAAAACTCCTCCAAAGAAGGCCCAACCTTGGTTTTACCATTTGCCACCTATACCTTTTTTTCCCTTGGGTTTTCGCGAGCCCGAGGGTCATCTTTATTTTAGTCCCCCCGGGCCAGTGCTCGTTGTGAGTGTTGGTCCAACCTGTCAGCCGCCGGTGTACCAGGGGCAACTCTGGGATGGCCTATCGGAAGTTTGGACAATCCGGTGTGCCACGAGAAAGAGATATGTGCAGCTCCTATCGGGATTTGTCGGCACATTCGGGAGGCTTTGCTGGTTTAGTTTTACCATTGTCGAAATGTCTTGATGTACGGGATACCAAGTCGATCGAGTGTCTTGGGTGAAGGTTTATTCCTTCGTTGACCGTGAGAGCTTGTTATGGGCTAAGTTGGAACACCCTGCAGGTATTATCTTCAAAGCCGTGCATGCGTTATGAGGCAGATGGGAATTTGTTAATGTCGGTTGTAGAAAACCGAAGTTGACCTTAATTAAAATACATCAACCGTGTATGTAACCGTGATGGTCTCTTCTCGTGGTCCGGAAGTGAACACGATGTTGGAGTTATGCTTGGCGTAAGTAGTCGGGATCACTTCTTGATCGCTAATAGCTTCACGACCGCGCCTTGCTTCTCTTCTCGCTCTCTTTTGCGATGTAGCCACCATATATGCTAAGTTGCTTGCAGCAGCTCCTCCTTTTGACACCAGCCTTCCCTTAAGCTTAAATAGTCTTGATCTCGGGTGTGAGATTCTTTGAGTCCTCGTGGCTCATGATTCTACCAAAACAGATGCGGTACGGTGATGCAGTGCTGATGGCACAACCGAGCTGAAGTGGGAATATGATGAGGCCCTTAGTCGATACTATGTTTCCTTTCCGGACGATTAGTAGTGGAGCCAGTTAGCGATCGGGATCTGTGTTGCATGTGGGGTGTTCTTCTTTTATTTTGGTTCCGTAGTCGGACCTTGATTGTATCTGGATGATGTAATGCTTTATTCATGTAATTGTGTGAAGTGGCGATGTAAGCCAACTATGTACCTTTTCCTTATGTATTACATGGATTGTGCGAAGATTACCTCACTTGCGACATTGCTTTCAATGCGGTTATGCCTCTAAGTCGTGCCCGACACGTGGGAGATATAGCCGCATCGAGGGCGCATAGCCACCCACACCCGCCCACAGGTGCGGGCCTTGGCTGGCGGGTGCCCGCCCTCTGCCCACCCGGCTGGGCTCGGCCTGGTGCCGGGCTTGAGGCCCCGGGTGCTGGCCGCTCCACCCGGCCATCTCGGCTGACACCCCCGGGTGCCCGGGACTTGGGCCCCCGGGTGCCCGGCCGCCCCGCCTGGTCCTCTCCAGCACCACCCTCGGGTGCCCGGCCACATGCCAGCCGGCCCCTGAGCCGTCCGGGTGCCCGTCCCAAGTTGCCCGGGTGCCCGGCCCCCTTCGCCCAGCCGCACATTGATGGCCTTTTTGGCCTTGTACCCCTCTTTTCTTGCATTGTGTCACCCCTAGACTATATAAGGACACCTCCTATGTCATTTGGAAGGTTAGAAAAGATTAGACTAAGCATTGTGAGCCTTTGCTCCTTGTATCCCCTCCTCTTAGGAGCTCAAGCCCCCACCTAGGGAAGAATCCGTTGGATTATCAAGGCCTCCTCTTGGAGAAGATCGTCAAGACCTCACATAGTGGGAAGAATTTACCAAGTGCTACTCTCCTTGTATTGATCTTGTAATCTTGTGGATCTCATGTGTGCTACTCTAGTGGATGTGATATGTGGGTTTGTTTGAGAGATTTGTTCTTGGTGTTCTTGAGTTGTTCCTCCTTTCCCCCCTCCAAGTGTGAAAAGATCCTTCCTAGGGTTTGACCCTACAACACAACATGAGACCCCCGGTCGAAGATGTCGAGTGCAATCCACTCGACATCATGTCACTCGGGAGTCTTCCTACCTAATGTCACTCGACCATCCAGAGAATCACTCGACCTCCCGAAGACCAGGAGTGACTCAGCGTTACAACGGGCAGGCATTCACTCTGTAGTCTTTAAGGTCATTAACAACACTTAAGGCTGGCGTTACCAGTAACGCCCCCACTTTATGTACATCAAGTCCCTTGTAATGGAGGGGGGAGAGGGTCCTGGCGAACTCTATATAAGCCACCCTCCTCCTCTGGCACAAGGGTTCGCACCCCCTGTAACATCACACATATAATCCAATCGACCACCGAGATGTAGGGCTGTTACTTCCTCCGAGAAGGGCCTGAACTCGTAAAACCCGTGTGTACACCTTCACCATAGCTGAGATCTTGCCTCTCTATACCTACCCTCCTTTCTACTGTCAGCCTTAGAACCACGACAGTTGGCGCCCACCATGGGGTCGGTGTCTTAGTGACTTGTTGGTGAAGTTGCAAGTTTTTCCAATCATCATCATGGTTTCCGGCGGCGGATTGGCTGAGGGCCGCGAGATCCATCTCGGCGCGCTCGTTTTCGTCGCCGACGACTCAGTGTGGCTTCAGGAAGCTCCACTTGACGTTGAGGCGCTCCCCGTCCGAGGGGAAACGCACTTTCGCGCATGCATTTGCGGCGTCCTTCTCCGGCAGCCGTCGACCCAGTATCAGACGACTCCGATGGTTTCTTCCCTCCCCACTGTTCGCTGCCGCAAGCGATCCGGTCAATCGCGGCTTCAGCGGTGGGTGAAACACATGGTGGCTCAGCGTTCGGCCACCCATCAAGTCGCGGCAATCGAACCCGACGAAACTCTCCACGGCCTGTTCAATCTGTCGACTGGCTCCGCGGAGACTGCATCCGAGTGCGATAGCAGCGACCCTGCGGCTGAAGTCCTGATGGTCGATGGTCCGCGTGGCCCACCTGGCTTCCGTCGCAAAGACGGCGAAGATGGTGGCGGGGATCCGTCGCGTGTCCATGAGGAATATCATCCCGAACCCCTTTCTTTGCAGCAGAGGGAAGAACTTCGTCGCCGCAACATGGATGCACTCCACACGCCTATCGTTGGAGAAACCCCCGAGGCTTGGGCCTTGGAGGAGGCGCGCTTGGCTAATTTGGCTGAGCGCACTCGACTAGAGAACCTGCAGCGTGCTCTCAACGAGCGGGCTCGGGAGCGGGTCCCTGAGTCCAATCGACGGTAGCTTTTCCCGCCTCCACCTAAGGTATACCGTACTCTGATTCAGAACCTCACAGTTGCGGCTCGAATTGCAGAGTCGATCCAACCTTCCCAGTCGGAGGCTGGCAGAGGGTTGATGCAGATCCGGGCCTTGCTCCGGGCAGCAGGAGAGCAGAACACTGCAGTGTCTCAGTCGCGGAATAGGATTCACAGCAGATCCGTAGTGGCAGATACAGTTCAGTCGGCCCACAGCCCAAGATCACCCCCGCGACGTGAAGATCGTGGACAGTATGATCGTCAGCTCGACCGTGACAATCGTCGTCGAGTGCCTACGCCTCCTCCGAGGAGTGCGTCATATGTGCCTTGGCAGAACGATGATAGACGCCGTCATAGTGGCAAGCGCAGAGCTCCAGTCGACCCAAGAGAGTCAGGCTTCGATGCGAGATCCATTCTCGGTCAAGGCCTGGTCGACCGGAACAGAGCACATAGGAAGACCCAGGCAGAGATCGTCCAAGTGGCAGCAGAGTGCATGTTTCAGGACCAGAGTGTTTCGATAGAGCCATCTGCGCGGCGGTGATTCCTCCCAACTTCAGGTTGGCAACCGGAGTCAGTAAGTTCACTGGAGAATCCAAGCCTGAAACTTGGATTGAGGATTACCGAGTGGCTGTGCAGATTGGAGGCGGAAACGAGGAAATAGCGATGAAGCATCTCCCTCTTATGTTGGAACGGTCGGACCGAGCGTGGTTGACTCAATTGACTCCAGGCAGTATACACAGTTGGGAAGAGCTGGATCGAGCGTTCGTCAGAACCTTTGAGGGCACGTGCAAGCAACCAACAGGATTGCCCGAGTTGTAGCATTGTGTGCAGAAGCCGAGTGAAAGTTTGAGGGAATTCATTCAGAGGTGGACCACTTTGCATCACACCGTTGAAAATGTATCAGAGCATCAAGCAGTGTGCACCTTCAAGGAAGGCGTCAAATACAGAGAGTTGGTCCTGAAATTCGGTCGGACTGGAGATATGACTTTGATCAGATGATGGAGATAGCCACCCGGTACGCTAACGGAGAAGAAGAGGATCGACTCCGTAGCGGGAAGAGTAAGCTAGTCGGCCAAGAGGCCGGTGGAGGTAATTCCAGTCGGACACAGAAGCGCAAGTACGAGCCAGCGGCACCTGGTGAGATTGCAGCAGTGGCTCAAGGAAAGTTTAAGGGAAAACCTAAAGGGCCCTGGCCCCGTAAGAAGGTAAAGGATCAAGCAGGGAATGATGTGTTGGATTTTCCATGTCACATCCACACGAAGAAAGATGAAGAAGGTAATCTGATATACCCTAAGCATACCACTCGGCAATGTCGACTCCTGATCCAGCAGTTCCGAGAGAAACAACCCAATGAGAAGGAGAAAGAGTCGGACAAAGATGAGGATGAAGAGGAAGATGATGGTTACCCCAAAGTCAATTCCACCCTCATGATTTTTGCAGATGTTGAGAGCAAGAGTCGGTTGAAAGTTATCAACAGAGAAGTGAATATGGTTGCTCCAGCGACAACGACCACATACCTGAAATGGTCTCAGACAACCATCACATTCGACCAGTCTGACCATCCTGCTCGTGTAGCCACCCCCGGGAGGCAAGCACTGGTGGTCGACCCCGTGGTCGGAGGCACTCGACTGACTAAAGTGCTGATGGATGGTGGTAGCAGTCTGAATATCCTTTATGCTGAAACCTTGAAGGGGATGGGCATTCCGATGTCCAAACTTAGCAAGAGTAATATGAGCTTCCATGGTGTTATACCCGAAAAGAAAGCCGAATCACTCGGTCAGATCGCCCTCAACGTGGTTTTCGGTGATTCCAAGCATTACCGTCAGGAAAAGTTGGCGTTTGAAGTCGTGGATTTCCAGAGTGCTTATCATGCCATTCTGGGGAGGCCTGCATACGCACGTTTTATGGCTCGATCATGTTATGTGTACCTCAAGTTGAAGATGCCTGGCCCCAAAGGTGTGATCACAGTTACTGCCAATCGGCAGAAGGTGGAGGAATGCTTCCAGAAAGGTTCCAAAATTGCCCATGTGCAGATGGCAGCTGTTGAACTTCAAGAGTATCAGAAGAATGCAGATCCGAGTGATTTGCTCCGAGCCAAGAAGCCTGCCACAGATTTTGCATTTCAGTCGTCTGGTGAAACGAAGCCGATTCATATTCACCCGACAGATCCCAATGCCGCGCTGACTCATATATCAATGACACTCGACAGCAAATAGGAAGAAGCGCTCATCCAGTTCCTCCGTGAGAACTGGGACATCTTTGCATGGAAACCCTCTGACAAGCTGGGTGTGCCCAGAGGACTGGCTAAGCACCGTTTGCGTGTCGACCCCAAGGCAAAACCCGTCAAAGAGCACCTTTGGCGGTCCGCCATGCAGAAGAGAAAGCGATTGTCGAAGAAGTGGCTCGGCTGCTAGTAGCAGAGTTCATCCGAGAGATCTACCACTCCGAGTGGCTTGCCAATGTAGTCATGGTCCCTAAGAAGGACGATTCACTTCGTATGTGCATTGATTTCAAGCATATCAATCGGGCCTGCCCGAAAGATCACTTCCCTCTCCCCTGCATCGATTAGATTGTTGACTCGACTGCGGGGTGTGAGCACTTGTCTTTTTTAGATGCATATTCCGGGTATCATCAGATCCGACTGTATGGTCCCAACGAAATAAAAACAGCCTTCATCACCCCATTCGGGTGCTTTTCCTATGTCACCATGCCATTTGGTCTTAAAAATGTCGGAGCCACATTCATGAGAATGATTCAGAAGTGCCTGCTCACTCAGATCAGTCGGAATGTGGAAGCATACATGGATGACATTGTGGTCAAGTCTCGCAAAGGTTCTGACCTATTGACTGACCTCGCAGAAACCTTTGCCAACCTACGAAGGTATGATATCAAGCTTAATCCGTCAAAGTGCACGTCCGGAGTTCCAGGGGGAAAGTTACTCGGTTTTCTCGTTTCTGAACGAGGGATCGACGCCAATCCAGAAAAAGTTGATACCATCCTCCGAATGAAACGCCCTGTGCGAGTGCATGATGTTCAGAAATTGACTGGTTTTTTAGCTGCCTTGAGTCGATTCATTTCTCATCTCGGTGGAAAAGCCTTGCCTCTTTACCGACTGATGAATAAATCTGATAAGTTCGAGTGGACTGAGGAAGCTGATGCAGCGTTTGCAGAACTCAAAACCCTGCTTTCCACCCAGCCGGTGCTCGCTGTGCCAATCACTACCTCCGTCCTGGTTTATTAGTCCCCTTTGTAATTTGTGTTAAACTTTGACCAAAGATTGAACTGACAAAATGTTCGTGCATGTCAACAAAAATTATATCGTTGGATTCGTATTTGTACGTACTTTGTAATGATATGATTTTTATTGACATGCATGAATATTTTGTTAGTTAAATTTATGATCAAAATTTGGCACGGAATACAATGAGGACCAATAAACCAGGACGGAGGTAGTAGCAAAGAGCCTTTACTGTTTTATATTGCAGCCATTGGACAAGTTGTCAGTACAATACTCATGATCGAGCGAGTAGAGGAAGGAAAATCTTACAAAGTTCAGCGCCCAGTTTATTATCTCTCCGAAGTTTTGACTCCATCCAAGCAACGATATCCTCATTTTCAGAAGCTTGTCTATGGAATATACATGACCATGAAGAAGGTTGCACATTACTTCTCTGATCACTCCATTACAGTCGTCAGTGACGCTTCATTATCTAAGATTCTGAATAACAGTGATGCAACTGGTCGAGTGGCAAAATGGGCGATTGAACTCCTTCCATTGGATATCAAGTTTGAGGCAAAGAAAGCTATCAAGTCCCAAGCAATCGCAGATTTCCTTGCCGAGTGGATTGAGCAGCAACTACCAACTCAAGTTCACTCGGAACATTGGACTATGTTCTTTGATGGCTCCAAGATGCTGAATGGATCAGGTGCTGGGGTAGTATTGGTGTCCCCCCGAGGAGACAAGCTTAACTATGTTCTCCAGATTCATTTTGATTCCTCCAATAATGAAGCGGAATATGAAGCAATTTTATACAGGTTGCGTATGGCCATTTCACTTGGCATCCATCGCCTTATGGTATACGGTGAATCAGATTTGGTGGTTAATCAAGTGATGAAGGAATGGGATGTCAGAAGCCCAAGCATGACTGGTTATTGCAATGCAGTTAGAAAGCTGGAAAAGAAGTTTGAAGGATTGGAGCTTCATCATATACCCCGACTGAAAAATCAAGCTGCAGATGAGTTGGCGAAGATAGGTTCAAAGAGAGAGGCCATTCCCCGCAATGTGTTTCTGGAACATATTCATTCACCTTCAGTTCAGGAAGATCCTTTCACTGAAGAGTCGCCACAGCCCAAGAGCGCCACAGATCCGACTGAAGTCGAAATCCCAGCCGTGGTCGACTTAGTCATGGAGGTTTTGGTCATCACTCCCGACTGGACAGTGTCGTACATTGCATACATTCTTAGGAAAGAACTTCCAGAGGATGAAGAAGAGGCTCGACAGATTGTCCGACGATCTAAGGCCTTTACCATGATAAAAGGACAGCTGTTCAGAGAAAGTGTAACTGGGGTCTGCCAGAAGTGCATCACGCCAGAAGAAGGTCGAATGATCCTCAATGATATTCACTCGGGGACCTTTTGTCACCATGCGTCCTCTCGGACCATCGTGGCCAAAGCATACCGAGCCGGATTTTACTGGCCACGGGCCAACAAGATGGCAAAGGAAATAGTGGACAAGTGTGAAGGCTGTCAGTTTTACTCCAACATGTCTCACAAACATGCGTCAGCTCTGAAGACAATCCCACTCGTCTGGCCTTTTGCTATCTGGGGATTGGACATGGTTGGACATCTGAGGACTGGCAGGAGTGGATTTACTCATGTGGTGGTGGCAGTCGACAAGTTCACCAAATGGATCGAAGCCAAGCCTATTAAAAACCTTGAAGCAAATACAGCTACGAGTTTCATCAGGGAACTGATATTCAGATATGGTATTCCGGACAGCATCATCACATATAACGGCTCAAACTTCGACTCTAATGAGTTCAGAACCTTTTGTGCTTCCCAAGGCACGAGGGTCGACTACGCTTCGGTCGCTCATCCTCAGTCGAATGGGCAGGCTGAGCGAGCAAATGGATTGACTCTCAAAGGACTGAAACCCCGGTTGATGCGTGACCTCAAGCATGCAGCAGGAGCTTGGATCGATGAGCTCCCATCAATACTTTGGGGACTGAGGACAACTCCTAATCGGTCGACTGGAAGGACTCCATTCTTCTTATTCTACGGAGCCGAAGCCGTACTCCCGAGTGATTTGCTCCACAACGCACCCCGAGTCGAACTCTTCTCAGAGGAAGAAGCAGAGCAGGATCGGCAAGAAGCAGTTGATCTCTTGGAAGAAGAAAGAGAGATGGCCTTGATCCCATCGACCATTTATCAGCAAGATTTGCGTCGATTCCACGCCAGAAACGTAAGGGGTCGGGCATTTCAAGAAGGAGACCTGGTTCTTAGGGTGGACCAGCAAAAACCACACAAGCTCGCTCCTGCTTGGGAAGGCCCTTTCATCGTCACCAAGCTGCTCCACAACCGAGCGTATCGTCTCTTTAATGTCGAGCACAATAAAGATGAGCCACGTGTTGGAAATATGCCCTAGAGGCAATAATAAAAGTATTATTATATTTCATTGTTCATGATAATTGTCTTTTATTCATGCTATAACTGTATTATCCGGAAATCGTAATACACGTGTGAATGCATAGACCACAATATGTCCCTAGTGAGCCTCTAGTTGACTAGCTCGTTGTGATCAACAGATAGTCATGGTTTCCTGGCTATGGACATTGGATGTCGTTGATAAAGGGATCACATCATTAGGAGAATGATGTGATGGACAAGACCCAATCCTAAGCATAGCACAAAGATCGTGTACTTCGTTTGCTAGAGCTTTTCCAATGTCAAGTATCTCTACCTTTGACCATGAGATCGTGTAACTCCGGATACCGTAGGAGTGCTTTGGGTGTATCAAAGCGTCTGGCGAATCGGGTGACTATAAAGGTGCACTACGGTATCTCCGAAAGTGTCATTGGGTTGACACGGATCGAGGCTGGATTTGTCACTCCGTATGACGGAGAGGTATCTCTGGGCCCACTCGGTAATGCATCATCATAATGAGCTCAAAGTGACCAAGTGGTTGGTCACGGGATCATGCATTACTGATGAGTAAAGTGACTTGCGTAATGAGACCGAACAAGGTATTGGGATACCGACGATCGAGTCTCGGGCAAGTAACGTACCGATTGACAAAGGGAATTGTATACAGGGTTTGATCGAATCCTCGACATCGTGGTTCAACCGATGAAATCATCGAGGAGCATGTGGGAGCCAACATGGGTATCCAGATCCCGATGTTGGTTATTGCCCGAGAGTCGTCTCGGTCATGTCTGCGTGTCTCCCGAACCCGTAGGGTCTACACACTTAAGGTTCGGTAACGCTAGGGTTGAATGAATATGAGTATGCAGCATACCGAATGTTGTTCGGAGTCCCGGATGAGATCCCGGACGTCACGAGGAGTTTTGGAATGGTCCGGAGGTGAAGAATAATATATAGGAAGTGGTATTTCGGCCATCGGGAAAGTTTCGAGGTCTCCCGGTAATGTACCGGGACCACCAGAAGGGTCCCGGGGGTCCACCGGGTGGGGCCACCCATCCCGGAGGGCCCCACAGGCTGAATTGGGAGGGGAGCCAGCCCATAGTGGGCTGGTGCGCCCCCCTAGGCCCACCCCCTGCGCCTAGGGTTGAAACCCTAGGGTGGGGGCGCACCACATGCCTTGGGGAGCACTCCTCCCCCCTTGGCCGCCGCCCCCTTGGGAGATTCAATCTCCCGGGGCAGCACCACTGGGGCCTATATAAAGGAGGGCAGGGGGGAGGGCAGCCGTACCCTTGTGCTTGGCGCCTCCCTCCCCCTGCTACACCTCGTCCTCCTCCCGTAGTCGCTTGGCGAAGCCCTGCTGGAGTTCTGTTGCATCCACCACCACGCCGTCGTGCTGCTGGATCATCATCAACCTCTCCTTCCCCCTTGCTGGATCAAGAAGGAGGAGACGTCTCCCGTCCCATACGTGTGTTGAACACGGAGGTGCTGTCCGTTCAACACTTGGACATCGGTGATCTGAATCACGTCGAGTACGACTCCATCATCACCATCCCCTTGAAAGCTTCCGCACGCGATCTACAAGTGGTATGTAGATGCAAACTTACTCCCTTGACTCGTTGCTTAGATGAACTCATAGATGGATCTTGGTGAAACCGTAGGAAAAATTTTAATTTTCTGCAACATTCCCCAACAGTGGTACCAGAGCTAGGTCTATGCGTAGTTCTCTAATGCACGAGTAGAACACAATTTTGTTGTGGGCGTGGATCTTGTCAACTTGCTTGCCACTACTAGTCTTTTCTTGCTTCAGCGGTATTGTGGGATGAAGCGTCCCGGACCAACCTTACACGTACGCTTACGTGAGACCGGTTCCACCGACTGACATGCACTAGTTGCATAAGGTGGCTGGCGGTTGTCTGTCTCTCCCACTTTAGTTGAATCGGATTCGATGAAAAGGGTCCTTATGAAGGGTAAATAGAAGTTGAAAAAATCACGTTGTGGTTATTCGTAGGTAAGAAAACGTTCTTGCTAGAACCCAATTGCAGCCACGTAAAAGATGCAACAACAATTAGAGGACGTCTAACTTGTTTTTGCAGCGATTGTTCAGGTGATGTGATATGGCTAGAAGTTGTGATGAATGATGAATTGTGATGTATGAGATCGTGTTCTTGTAATAGGATTCACGACTTTCATGTCAATGAGTATGACAACTGGCAGGAGACATAGGAGTTGTCTTTATTTTTTGTATGACCTGCGTGTCATTGAAGAACGCCATGTAAACTACTTTACTTTATTGCTAAACGCGTTAGCCATAGAAGTAGAAGTAGTCGTTGGCGTGACAACTTCATGAAGACACGATGATGGAGATCATGATGATGGAGATCATGGTGTCATGCGGTGACAAGATGATCATGGAGCCTCAAGATGGAGATCAATGGAGCTATATGATATTGGCCATATCATGTCACTACTATATAATTGCATGTGATGTTTATTATGTTTATGCATCTTGTTTACTTAGAACGACGGTAATAAATAAGATGATCCCTTACAACAATTTCAAGAAGTGTTCTCCCCTAACTGTGCACCATTGCTACAGTTAAATCGTTCAAGCACCACGTGATGATCGGGAGTGATAGATCCTTACGTTCACATACAACGGGTGTAAGACCGTTTTACACAGCAAAACACTTAGGGTTAACTTGACGAGCCTAGCATGTACAGGCATGGCCTCGGAACACGGAGACCGAAAGGTCGAACACGAGTCGTATGGAAGATACGATCAACATGAAGATGTTCACCGACGATGACTAGTCCGTCTCACGTGATGATCGGACACGACCTAGTCGACTCGGATCGTGTAACACTTAGATGACTAGAGGGATGTCTAATCTGAGTGGGAGTTCATAATTTGATTAGATGAACTTAATTATCATGAACTTAGTCTAAAACCTTTGCAAACATGTCTTGTAGATCAAATGGCCAATGCTCATGTCAACATGAACTTCAACGCGTTCCTAGAGAAAACCAAGTTGAAAGATGATGGCAGCAACTATACGGATCGGGTCCGAACCTAAGGATCATCCTCATAGCTGCCGGAAGCAATATGTCCTAGAAGGACCGCTAGGTGACGCCTCCGTCCCGAAGAACCAAGGCGTTATGAGCGCTTGGCAAACTCGTCCGATGATTACTCCCTCGTTCAAGTGCGGCATGCTTTGACTTAGAACCGGGCTCCAAAAGCATTTTGAGCATCACGGAGCATATGAGATGTTCAAGAGCTGAAACTAGTTTTCCAAGCTCATGCCCGGTCGAGAGATATGATGTCTCCGACAAGTTCTATAGTTGTAAGATGGAGGAAAACAGTTCTGTCAGTGAGCACATACTCAAGATGTCTGGGTTGCACAACCGTATGACCCAGTTGAACATTAACCTCCCAGATGAGGCGGTCATTGACAGAATCCTCCAGTCGCTCCAACAAAGCTACAAGAGCTTTGTGATGAACTACAACATGCAGGGGATGGTGAAGACCATTCTGAAGTGTTCTCAACGTGAAGTCGCAGAGGCTGAAATCAAGAAAGAACATCAAGTGTTGATGGTCAATAAGACCACTAAGTTCAAGAAGGGCAAGGGCAAGAAGAACTTCAAGAAGGGCGGCAAGGATGTTGCCTCGCCTTGATAAGCTAGTTACTGGGAAGAAGTCAAAGAATGGACCCAAGCACGAGACCGAGTGCTTTTATTGCAAGGGAAGGGTCTTTGAAGCGGAACGCCCCAAATACTTAGCGGATAAGAAGGCCGCAACACCAAAGGTATATTTGATATACATGTAATTGATGTGTACCTTACCAAGACTCGTAGTAACTCCCGGTATTTGATACGGTGTCGTTGCTCATATTTGTAACTCACAGCAGAGCTGCGGAATAAACGGAGATGGCGAAGGAGGAGGTGACGATGGCGTCGGGAATGGTTCAGAGTCGATGTGATCGCCGTCGGCATGCTGCCTCTACATTTACCTCTGGGATTAGTTTTGAACCTTAATAATTGTTATTTAGTGCCAAGTTTGAGCATGAACATTGTATCGGGATCTCGTTTATCGAGATGGCTACTCATTTAAATCCGAGAATAATGGTTGTTCTATTTATATGAGAGATATGTTTTATGGTCATGCTCAGATGGTCAATGGTTTATTCTTAATGAATCTCGAGCGTAATATTACACATATTCATAGTGTGGATGCCAAAAGATGTAAAGTTGATAACGATAGTCCCACATACTTGTGGTATCGCCGCCTTGGTCACATTGGTGTCAAACGCATGAAGAAGCTCCATCTTGATGGACTTTTAGAGTCTCTTGATTATGAATCGTTTGACACATGCGAACCATGCCTCATGGGCAAAATGACCAAGACTCCGTTCTCCGGAACAATGGAGCGAGCAACCAACTTGTTGGAAATCATACATACCGATGTGTGCGGTCCAATGAGCGTTGAGGCTTGCGGAGGATATCGTTATGTTATTACTCTCACTGATGACTAAAGTAGATATGGGTATGTCTACTTAATGAAACACAAGTCTTAGACCTTTGAAAAGTTCAAGGAATTTCAGAATGAGGTGGAGAATCAACGTGACCGAAAGATAAAGTTCCTACGATCAGATCGTGGAGGAGAATACTTAAGTCACGAATTTGGTACACACTTAAGGAAATATGGAATCGTTTCACAACTCACGCCGCCTGGAACACCTCAGAGTAACGGTGTGTCCGAACGTCGTAATCGCACTCTATTAGATATGGTGCGGTCTATGATGTCTCTTACCGATTTACCGCTATCATTTTGGGGATACGCTCTAGAGACAGCTACATTCACTTTAAATAGGGCACCGTCTAAATCTGTTGAGACGACACCGTATGAATTATGGTTTGGGAAGAAACCTAAGCTGTCATTTCTAAAAGTTTGGGGATGCGATGCTTATGTCAAGAAACTTCAACCTGAAAAGCTCGAACCCAAGTCAGAAAAATGCGTCTTCATAGGATACCCTAAGGAAACTGTCGGGTATACCTTCTACTTAAGATCCGAGGGCAAGATCTTTGTTGCCAAGAACGGATGATTTCTGGAAAAAGAGTTTCTCTCGAAAGAAGTAAGTGGGAGGAAAGTAAAACTCGATGAAGTACTACCTCTCGAACGGGAAAGTGGTGCAGCTCAGGAAAATGTTCCTGTGATGCCCACACCAACTGAAGAGGAAAACAATGATGATGATCAAGATACTTCGGATCAAGTTGCTACTGAACTTCATAGGTCCACAAGGACACGTTCCGCACCAGATTGGTACGGCAACCCTGTCCTGGAAATCATGTTGTTAGACAACGGTGAACCTTTGAACTATGAAGAAGCGATGGCGGGCCCAGATTCCAACAAATGGCTTGAAGCCATGAAATCCGAGATAGAATCCATGTATGAAAACAAAGTATGGACTTTGACAGACTTGCCCGATGATCGGCGAGCGATAGAAAACAAATGGATTTACAAGAAGAAGACGGACGCGGATGGTAATGTTACCATTTATAAGGCTTGACTTGTCGCTAAGGGTTATCAACAAGTTCAAGGGATTGACTATGACGAGACATTCTCTCCCGTAGCGAAGCTGAAGTCCGTCCGGATCATGTTAGCAATTGCCGCATACTATGATTATGAGATATGGCAGATGGACGTCAAAACGGCATTCCTTAACGGACATCTTAAGGAAGAGCTGTATATGATACAACCGGAAGGTTTTGTCGATCCTAAGAACGCTAACAAAGTATGCAAGCTCCAGCGATCCATTTATGGGCTGGTGCAAGCATCTCGGAGTTGGAACATTCGCTTTGATGAGATGATCAAAGCGTTTGGGTTTATGCAGACTTATGGAGAAGCCTGCGTTTACAAGAAAGTGAGTGGGAGCTCTGTAGCATTTTTCATATTATATGTAGATGACATACTCTTGATGGGAAATGATATAGAACTTCTGGACAGCATTAAGGCCTACTTGAATAAGTGTTTTTTCAATGAAGGACCTTGGAGAAGCTGCTTATATATTAGGCATCAAGATCTATAGAGATAGATCGAGACGCCTCATAGGTCTTACACAAAGCACATACCTTGATAAGATTTTGAAAAGGTTCAAAATGGATCAGTCCAAGAAGGGGTTCTTGCCTATGTTACAAGGTGTGAGATTGAGCTCGGCTCAGTCCCCGACCACGGCAAAAGATAAAGAAGAGATGAGTGTCATCCCTATGCTTCAGCCATAGGATCTATTATGTATGCCATCTTTGTGTACCAAGCTCGATGTAAACCTTGCCGTAAGTTTGGTAGCAAGATACCAAAGTAATCCCGCAAGGAACACTGGACAGCGGTCAAGAATATCTGAAGTACCGAAAAGGACAAAGGACATATTTTCGCTTATGGAGGACGAAGAGCTCGTCAGAAGGGTTACGCCGACGCTTAGCTTCGACTCAGATCCGATGACTCTAAGTCACAAACCGGATACGTGTATATGTTGAATGGTGGAGCAAGAGTGGTGCGGTGCAAGCGAAGCGTCGTGGCGGGATCTACATGTGAAGCGGAGTACATGGCAGCCTCGGAGGCAGCGCATGAAGCGATTTGGGTGAAGGAGTTCATCACCGACCTAGGAGTCATACCCAATGCGTCGGGCCGATCAAACTCTTACGTGACAACACTCGAGCTATTGCCCTTGCCAAGGAGCCTGTGTTTCACAACAAGACCCAGCACATCAAGCGCCGCTTCAACTCCATCCGTGAAAATGTTCAAGATGGATACATAGATATTTGCAAAGTACATACGGATCTGAATGTCGCAGATCCGCTGACTAAACTCTCTCATGAGCAAAACATGATCAACACCGTAACTCTATGGGTGTTCGATTCATCACAATGTAACTAGATTGGTGACTCTAGTGCAAGTGGGAGACTGTTGGAAATATGCCCTAGAGGCAATAATAAAAGTATTATTATATTTCATTATTCATGATAATTGTCTTTTATTCATGCTATAACTGTATTATCCGGAAATCGTAATACACGTGTGAATGCATAGACCACAATATGTCCCTAGTGAGCCTCTAGTTGACTAGCTCGTTGTGATCAACAGATAGTCATGGTTTCCTGGCTATGGACATTGGATATCGTTGATAACGGGATCACATCATTAGGAGAATGATGTGATGGACAAGACCCAATCCTAAGCATAACACAAAGATCGTGTAGTTCGTTTGCTAGAGCTTTTCCAATGTCAAGTATCTCTTCCTTTGACCATGAGATCGTGTAACTCCTGGATACCGTAGGAGTGCTTTGGGTGTATCAAACGTCACAACGAATCGGGTGACTATAAAGGTGCACTACTGGTATCTCCGAAAGTGTCATTGGGTTGACACGGATCGAGGCGGGATTTGTCACTCCGTATGACGGAGAGGTATCTCTGGGCCCACTCGGTAATGCATCATCATAATGAGCTCAAAGTGACCAAGTGGTTGGTCACGGATCATGCATTACGGTATGAGTAAAGTGACTTGCCGTAACGAGACCGAACAAGGTATTGGGATACCGACGATCGAAGTCTCGCAAGTAACGCATCGATTGACAAAGGAATTGTATACGGGTTTGATCGAATCCTCGACATCATGGTTCAACCGATGAAATCATCGAGGAGCATGTGGGAGCCAACATGGGTATCCAGATCCCGCTGTTGGTTATTGCCCGAGAGTCGTCTCGGTCATGTCTGCGTGTCTCCCGAACCCGTAGGGTCTACACACTTAAGGTTCGGTGACGCTAGGGTTGATGAATATGAGTATGCAGCATACCGAATGTTGTTCGGAGTCCTAGATGAGATCCCGGACGTCACGAGGAGTTTCGGAATGGTCCGGAGGTAAAGAATAATATATAGGAAGTGCTATTTCGGCCATCGGGAAAGTTTCGGGGTCTCCCGGTAATGTACCGGGACCACCGGAAGGGTCCCGGGGGTCCACTGGGTGGGGCCACCCATCCCGGAGGGCCCCACGGGCTGAATTGGGAGGGGAGCCAGCCCATAGTGGGCTGGTGCGCCCCCCTAGGCCCACCCCCTGCACCTAGGGTTGAACCCCTAGGGTGGGGGGGCGCACCACATGCCTTGGGGGGCACTCCTCCCCCCTTGGCGCGCCCCTTGGGAGATTCAATCTCCAGGGTCGGCGCGCCCGGGGCCTATATAAAGGAGGGCAGGGGAGGCAGCTGCCCTTGTGCTTGGCGCCCCCTCCCCGCTACACCTCGTCCTCCTCCAGTAGTCGCCTAAGCCTCGCTGGAGTTCTCACTGATCCACCACCACGCCGTTGTCAGCTTTGGATCATCATCAACCGCTCCTTCCCCTTGCTGGATCAAGAAGGAGGAGACGTCTCCCGTCCCGTATGTGTGTTGAACGCGGAGGTGCTGTCCGTTCAGCACTTGGACATCGGTGATCTGAATCACGTCGAGTACGACTCCATCATCACCATCCCCTTGAAAGCTTCCGCACGCGATCTACAAGTGGTACATAGATGCAAACTCACTCCCTTGACTCGTTGCTTAGATGAACTCATAGATGGATCTTGGTGAAACCGTAGGAAAAATTTTAATTTTCTGCAACGTTCCCCAACACCACGTGCTTGGAATGCGGAACTGCTCCGCCCTTTTTAGTCTTAAGTATTTAGACTGATGAGATGTAATAAGAAATACCTTTTAGTTTGAGTATCAAAAGATATGATTTTACAGTCTTTCGAATGATTGTTGTTCATTTTTTGCATGTTCTATAATTCCCCAATGGGTGCCTTAGCTGCGAATCCGTTTCGCCTAAGCCGAAGAAAAATCCTACCGAGTGGTGAGCCTGCCTCTCACTCGGGGGCTTAGCTGCAGTCCAGTACTCGCCTAAGTAATAAAAAATCCTACCGAGTGGTGAGCCTGCCTCTCACTCGGGGGCTTAGCTGCAGTCCAGTACTCACCTAAGTAAGAAAAAATCCTACCGAGTGGTGAGCCTGCCTCTCACTCGGGGCTTAAGCTGCATCCAAGACTACGCCTAAGTAATAAAAAATCCTACCGAGTGGTGAGTCTGCCTCTCACTCGGGGGCTTAGCTGCAGTCCAGTACTCGCCTAAGTTTAAAAAGTCCTACCAAACGGTACAGGTCGGCCATGGCCCCTCCCCCCGGGGTTGCACCGTCAAGAAGGACGAGATTGTAAGGGGCTTAGCTGCAGTCCAATACTCGCCTAAGTTTGAAAAATCCTACCGAGTGGTGAGAAATCCTCCCACTCGGGGGCTTAGCTGCAGTCCAGTACTCGCCTAAGTTTGAAAAAACCTACCGAGTGATGAGCGATCCTCCCACTCGGAGGCTTAGCTGCAGTCCAGTACTCGCCTAAGTTTGAAAATTCCTACCGAGTGGTGAGCAATCCTCCCACTCGGAGGCTTAGCTGCAGTCCAGTACTCGCCTAAGTTTTGAAAACCCTCCCGAGTAAAAATTGATCTTCTCACTCGGGAATTTAGCAAAGTGCAGGCCGACCACGACCCCCACTCCAGAATTGTACCATCAAGAAGGACGAGATTGAGCATGTCACCAAGGCGAGCCACTCACAAGAACGTCAAGACCATTGCTGAATACCTTGTTGATGAGTTAACCAGCCCCGCCGAATGGTGCGGGTCGACCGCGACCCCCCCCCCTTGGGGGCTGCACCGTCAAGAAGAAGGACGAGATTGTGCACACTGTCAAAGGCCCAGACGGCTAACAGGAACGTCAAGACCATTGCTGAGTGCCTTGCTGATGAGCTGACCAATGCTGCTCAAGGATCATCCAACTGGTCGACTGCCGATTCTTCTTTAGGAGTTGCATCAAACAAACAGAAACCAATCCGAGAGAAGAACAAATTTCACTCGAAGATGAACGCAATGTATTCGAAGATAAATCCAAAGCTTCCTAACCGCAGATTAAAGTACTCGGGCGTCAGGCCCGAAGGAGTTTTAACGATTACAAAATCACTCGGCATTCCGAGGCAAATAAAGGTGAAGCATAATGTATTTCAATCACTCGGCGGGAGAAGGACTAGCCGGATCGCAGAAGCTGTCGAGGTCGATGCTATCGACAATACGAGTGGCTGCCTCGAGGAAGGTGTCCATGAAGGACTGGAAGGAGTGCTTCTTAGTATTCGCTACCTTGAGAGCAGTCAGCTTATCTTCCTTAGCCTCCTTGCAGTGCACTCGGACCAATGACAAGGCGATGTCAGCACCACAACGAGCAGAGGACTGATATGTCCATTTTGCATCATGCTTTTATATCGATATTTATTGCATTATGGGCTGTTATTACACATTATATCTCAATACTTATGGCTATTCTCTCTTATTTTACAAGGTTTACCATGAAGAGGGGAATGCCGCAATGGAATTCGGCTAGAAAAGGAGCAAACATTGAAACCTATTCTCAGACCGCTCCAAAAATCCTGAAACTCCATGAAACCTATTTTTAATAAGAATTATTGAGCGGAAGAAATACATCGGGGCCCACACCTGTCCGGGAGGGGGCGCGCCCACCCCACTTGGCGCCCCTGTCTCTGGGCCTTAGTGCCCCGGTGTCCATCTTATGCTATATGAGGGCTTTTACCCTAGAAAAAATCGGGGGCAAGCTTACGGGACGAAACTCCACCGCCACGAGGCGGAACCAATCTAGGGCTCTAGCAGAGCTGTTTTGCCGGGGACACTTCCCTCTGGGAGGGGGAAATCATCACCAACGTCATCACCAACGATCCTCTCATCGGGAGGGGGTCAATCTCCATCAACATCTTCACCAGCACCATCTCCTCTCAAAACCCTAGTTCATCTCTTGGATCCAATCTTGTATCAAAACCACAAATTGGTACCTGTGGGTTGCTAGTAGTGTTGATTACTTCTTGTAGTTGATGCTTTGGTTTACTTGGTGGAAGATCATATGTTCAGATCCTTAATGCATATTATTACTCCTATGATTATGAAGATGAATATGCTTTGTGAGTAGTTACGTTTGTTCCTGAGGTCATGGGTGAAGTCTTGCTATTAGTAGTCATGTGAATTTGGTATTCGTTCAATATTTTGATGAGATGTATGTTGTCTTTTCTTCTAGTGGTGTTATGTGAACGTCGACTACATGACACTTCACTATTATTTGGGCCTAGAGGAAGGCATTGGGAAGTAATAAGTAGATGATGGGTTGCTAGAGTGACAGAAGCTTAAACCCTAGTTTATGTGTTGCTTCGTTAGGAGCTGATTTGGATCCATATGTTTAATGATGTGGTTAGGTTTACCTTAATACTTCTTCTGTAGTTGCGGATGCTTGCAATAGGGGTTAATCATAAGTGGGATGCTTGTCCAAGTAAGGGCAGTACCCAAGCACCGGTCCACCCACATATCAAATTATCAAAGTACTGAACGCGGATCATATGAGCGTGATGAAAACTAGCTTGACGATAATTCCCATGTGTCCTCGGGAGCTCCTTTCTCATTATTAGAAATTGTCCAGGCTTATCCTTTGCTACATAAAGGATTGGGCCACCTTGCTGCACTTTATTTACTTTATTTACTTGTTACTCGTTACTATTTATCTTATCACAAAACTATCTATTACCTACAATTTTAGTGCTTGCAGAGAAAACCTTACTGAAAACCGCTTATCATTTCCTTCTGCTCCTCGTTGGGTTCGACACTCTTACTTAATGAAAGGAATACGATAAATCCCCTACACTTGTGGGTCATCAAGGACTTCTTCCACTCTTGCACTCGGCCTGGGATATGATTAAGTCGAGTCATCAGCGACTCGAGATCTTGAGAAAGTTCTGCGTGAGGCCAGAGTCCAGCGTCCACTCGGGTCATCGCCGCTTCAGTCGAGCCAGATAAGCGACTGCACCATCCAAGCATGACTCCAATCGCAGCAGATTCATTGCAACGTCATCTTTCATGGGACAATTGATGTGGTCGAGACCTTTCTCGACCCGCCCAGTTTCAGCTTCAAAGTCCTGACACAGTTCTATCCCATCGCAAAAAATGATGAGTCAACAATATAACAACAAACTTCAGTCGACGACAAATTGACCAATCGAATGATCGTACCTTCAAGCTTCAGAACAAGTTTCGCGGCAAGTTGTTCCAGATAAGACTCTAGCTTGTCTGTCTTAGCTCTGAGGCCGCCGACTTCTGTGGTCAGGTTCTCCTTGTCCTTCCTCAGCTGCTCAACTTCTTGATTAGCTTCCGAGATGGTGGCCTTCAACTTCACGTTCTCCTCCTCCAATTTGCCAACTGAAGCCAGCTTCTGGTCCGCAAGCTTCGTCTTCTCACGTGCTTCCTTCTGAGCAGCAGCAAGGTCCAGGTCCTTCTTCTCCAAAGCCTCCTTCATCCTCTCTAAAGAAACAACGCTCTTCAGACGAGCCTGAAGTTGGCGATTTTCACTACGCACATCTGCTTGTGTGAAGTCACTCGGTTCAAAGAGACTGAAAGAAAACCGGTCACGAAGTCGCGAGCTACAAAGGCATAAAATGGTCGAATGATTACCTCCCATGATGGTCGTCTCTTCTTGTGCAGTCTTGAGATTCTTCTTTGAGAGTTCAAGGTCAAGTTCAACACTGATATGCTTCTTCTTTAACTCAGAGAGTCGAGCTCCAAGATCACAAGACCTCTGTAGTCAGCAAGAGAGATATGTCAGTCGACAAAAATAAGAGACAGTGATAGAGAAAAGTTACTCTAAGACTACTGCTGAATCAAATATTCAACAGTAGTCTCGGGGACTACACCCAGTGGGTGCACTTAGCGTGCCCCCACTGGTTCAGATCAATACTCAACAGGGTCTGCCCAGCGTGAGTTCAAAAAAAAGGCAAGAGGTACATCATTAGACCTCAGTCGACTGCTAGCAGTCGACCGTGGTCTCGGGGACTACACCCACTGGGTGCACTCGGCGTGCCCCCACTGATTCAAACAGTTTACTGAGACTCAGCTCGAGGCGAGCAGAGTAGAAGATTTCCTAAACTCTAAACAAAGGAACACCCCAGTGGGTGATCAAATATAAAGCAACACTCAAAAGTTCAGACGGAGTTTTGCTGACCTGAACATTGGTCTGAAGGGCAGTGCTGGCGTTGTAAGCTACCTGGCTAGCTTCATGCATCACCTTCACCTGCTCCATCACAAGGTTCACCTGATGAAGAGCTTCCCTAGCGGCGCCCGGCGAGTCGTCTGGAGTTTGATATGTGGCAAAGAGTGATGGCTCCAAGGTGGTCGAAGCAGTTATCGGGACGGACGAGTGGAGTTGCACCGAAGTGGCAGGAGTCTGTGCAGTCGATCCCGACGGACGATCAGTCGTCAGTGGGATGGCGAATGTGACGCTGGTCCGAACCGGCCCTTCGGAACATTCGACCACCGCCTCAAGCGCCGGCGTCGACTGAGGGACTTGGATTTCAAGCCTCCTCCTGCTCGAGCTTCCACTCTTCTTCCTCCTCTCCTGTAGAGGCGCTTCTTCTTCCTCATCATCAGGGAGCACAACGATTTCTCGCGGAGCTACAGAAAGAGAGAAATATCAAATATTCAGCCGATTGACTACCCACTCGACTAAATGAAACTTGGTCGAATGAACTTACAAGCTCGAGAGGTGGCCTCCTCGTCTCCTGGTGCCTTATCGACACCCATGTTAGTAGCAGCAGAGGTGGGTCTGGAAAGATGTGTAATGCAATTGGTCAGAACAGAAATTTCAGTCGGTCCGTATAAGCACAAGTGTGTTACTCACCCCGAAGCCACTAGGACGTCCATCTTGATCCACAGCAAAGTCTTCCTAGTCTTGGGAGGAGCAACCTTGGGCTGCTTGGTGGTCTTTTCCGTCGGTTCCAGAGTCGACGTCCGAGTGCGCTTCTGAGCGTGTGTACTCGGAGCCACGTTCTTCCCACGCCCGCCCGCCAGGTCGTGTTGCTGCTTGGATCGGCGCTCGGAACGCGGCTGGGAGTCGACTTCTTCCTCTTCGTCCGACTCCTCGCTCTCCTCCTCCTCCTCTCCATCCGAAGACTCCCAGTCGCCGCTCTCGTCTATGCTGGCCACCTCCTCCTGGCCCTGCTCTAGGGCTTGTTCACCGTTGGGCATAGAATACATCTCGGTGAAAACCTACAAGAAAAAAAGTCAAGCAAAAAATCAGTCGACATCAAGTGCAGTCGGTACTTATGCGCCAAGCAGTCAGAACAAAAGGGCATACCTTGTCGGTGGGTTGTCGTCTCTGAAAGGGATAACTCGCCTGGATCCTCTGGGGTTGTCCTGATTGCATGTGATACTCCTCAACCACATGGCCACGGTCTCGGACGACACTTCCTCTGGATGGACCCGAGCGGTGTCTTCAGGTCCAGAGTACAGCCACATAGGATGATCACGAGCCTGGAGGGGCTGGATGCGTCGACTGAGGAACACTTCCAGCAGGTCTAGGCTGGTAACACCCTCATTGATAAGCTAAACCACTTTCTCTACTAGCATCTTCGTCTCCACGTTCTCAGCAGTGGTCACTTTGAATGGAGAAGGAGTTTGGACGCGGTTGAATGTGAAGTGGGGGAGGCCGGTCGACTGACCTGGAGCTGCCTCGTCATGGAAGTAGAACCAGGTTGGCTGCCAGCCTCTAACTGATTTAGGGAGAGTCATAGCAGGGAAGGATCTCCTATGCCTTTTTTGGATACCTAAACCCCCACACATCTGGATGACGTTGGTCTTTGAGTCACTCGACTTCGCTTTTTTGACCGACTGGGATCGGATGGTGAAGATATGTTTAAAAAGACCCCAGTGCGGTCGATACCCCAAGAAATTTTCACACATCGACACAAAGGCGGCCAGATACGTGATGGTGTTAGGAGAAAAATGGTGGAGTTGGGCACCGAAAAAGTTCAAGAACCCCCAAAAGAAAGGATGCGGAGGAAGCGAAAAAACCCGGTCGACGTCGGTTGCGAGCAGTACGCACTCACCCGGTCAAGGCTTAGGCTCCATCTCCCCATCCGGCAATCTTGCTGCTCCCTTGGCGATCAGCCCGGACTCCGCCAGCTCGTCCAGATCCTCCTGTCGAATCGAAGACCGGATCCAATCGCCCTGGATCCAGCCCAGTGGCAGTCCCGCGCGCGATGATGACCCACGGTGCTGCTTTTGCCCTTTGCCACCCTCTTCGCCTTCTTTGCGTGCTCTAGCGTCGCCGTCTTGTCCTTCACCATGGCGGCGGAGCGGCGGCGTCGAAATAGAAGAGCTGGGCGCGGCTAGGGCTGCAAACGAGTCGAGTTCGAGCGAGTTAGCCTAGGCTCACCTCAACTCATAATAAAATTTGAGCGAGCTTAAAATGTGCGAAGCTCAAGGTCGAGCTGCAGAAAGTGGCTCGTGCTCAGCTTGTAACGATCTCAAGTCGATCTCGAGCTAGTTTCGAGCTAAAATAAGATGATTTTTAAAAGTATTTTAAGGAAAATTTTAAAGCAAGATAGGCCACAACACAACAAAAAAATCTCTATAAATTCGACTTATTCTTTCTCAAGTGAAGACTAGTATTTAATAACAAGAAATCATGGATAGAAGGCGATGAAGGTGCGCCAGCTCTCAAACATTGACCAAAATAACAAAATATTGAACACACGGTTGCCCACGTGATGAGAATAAATTTTCTCCATGCTTAATTTCCATGTTTGCTAGTAGGTAAAGTGAAGATAAAAATCATACAGAAGATATACGGAAATGAATGATACTAATTCTTGGCAATAGATATGAAGGTTATTTAATATACTTATATGATATCGAGCTATCGAGCTAAAATCGAGCGAGCCAATGTTGGCTCAAGATCGGCTCGTTTCTTAATCGAGCTACATAAAGTGTTCATACTCTGCTCATTCTTTTTGACTCGATCTCGAGTCGAGCTAAACTACGAGTCGATCTCGAGCGGCTCACGAGCCTCGAGCTTTTCTTGCAGCCCTAGGCGCGGCGGAGAAGTGGAGGAAGAAGGAGGAGGAAAGAGCATGCACAGTCCAGACGCCTCGGCCCCGTCACCTTATAAAGGGTCGCTTCGAGGATCGACGCGTGGGACCAGCAATCCATCAAATCCAAGAACATGATCGCACAGAACAGACGTGGCGAAAAAAGGCAGCGGAAATCGAGGCATCATTGTTTATCCGCTCCGCCCGCTTCGCACTCTCGCCCCGCTTCCTCGAATTTCAGATCCCGAAATCCGGGATACGCAGCAGCCAATTGCGCCCAAGATCCTGCACTCTAATACAGCACTCGGCAAACGACGCCACAAGTTCATTCGACGACTCTCTGAATGGATCAAGACGACTGAATCGACGCTGAAGTACCAACGCGAGTTTTCCATCTTGCAGAAAACGCTCGCGAAGGCGCAAGACTCAGAACAAGTTCAACTCCAACCTACTTTCCGCTCGAACCTTAATCCATTCGGGGGCTACTAATGAGGATACAGACCTGGGGTAGGGTCATAGGCCTGACCTATACGTCTCACCCAAGGTCACTACCCAAGAAGATAAGAAGTTCAAGAGGCAACATGAGACCCCCGGTCAAAGATGTCGAGTGCAATCCACTCGACATCATGTCACTTGGGAGTCTTCCTACCTAATGTCATTCGACCATCCACAGAATCACTCGACCTCCCGAAGACCAGGAGTCACTCAGCGTTACAACGGGCAGGCATTCACTCCGTAGTCTTTAAGGTCATTAACAGCACTTAAGGTCTTTAAGGTCATTAACAGCACTTAAGGCTGGTGTTACCAGTAACGCCCCCACTTTATGTACATCAAGTCCCTTGTAATGGAGGGGGGAGAGGGTCCTGGCGAACTCTATATAAGCCACCCTCCTCCTCTGGCACAAGGGTTCGCACCCCCTGTAACATCACACATATAATCCAATCGACCACCGAGACGTAGGGCTGTTACTTCCTCCGAGAAGGGCCTGAACTCGTAAAACCCGTGTGTACACCTTCACCATAGCTGAGATCTTGCCTCTCCATACCTACCCCCCTTTCTACTGTCAGCCTTAGAACCACAACACCATCCTCTTCTTTTATAGTATAGTACGCATAGTCGTGCGTATTCGAAAAACAAAAAAAAGGTTGGTTCCCCGAAGTTCTTAAGATTACAAGTGGATGATGAACAGGAAGATTCTAGGGATCCTATCTTGATGCCATCCGAGCGGCTGCCAAAAAATGAGGATATGCATCTTGTTGTTTGTTAGAGCGATTTTATCTTTGGTCGAGTCGTGTTTTTCATTTTCTTTTGGTGCTACCTGCAGTTTGGTTGTTGCTAGTCGTTCCTTATATGATGTAAGGTTGTAAGTGTTTAATTACATGAAAGCTGGATAAAAATGATTAAATAATACGTATGTGTTTGGAGTGTGGGTGTAGAGGGCATGCGTCCTCACTCTCCAGATCACTGGCTATCTGTAGTTTCTGTCTGCAGTTAGTCTTGTATTGAAGAGTAGGGCATTGCGGAGAACGAGCTTCATGGGGCTCTTTTTTTTTAATAACGTCATATTTTTTGAGTTTCATAAAGAAAAACATTGAACACATTCATATGGATGTTATTTACATGTGTATAAAGTCTGATGATGAAATACATTATGTTGAGAGGTGCACAAAAAAGACAAATCCGTGGACATTATAATGGTGAACGGTGTGTGCACTGTTCACAATTTTCAAAATCATGATTCTTCTTCTTTTTATTGTAGCATTCTTCTATAATTTATATCATCTTCAAAATGTATAAACATGTACTCCCTCCTTTCTAAATATAAGTTTTTTAGACATTTCAAGTGAACTATAACATACAGATGTACGTAGACATATTTTAAAATATAGATTCACTCATTTTGCTCCGTATGTAGTCACTTGTTGGAATATCTAAAAAGACTTATATTTGGGAACGGAGGGAGTATTATACTTCATCCGTTTCTAAATACTTGTCTTTCTAGAGATTTCAACAAGTAACTACATACGAAGCAAAATGAGTGAATCTATACTTGAAAATATGTCTATATACATCCGTATGTGCAGTCCATTTGAAATCTCTAGAAAGACAAATATTTAGGAACGGAGGGAGTACATCCATACTGTGAATTTTTTAGAATTTTTGAAACTTCACAAAATCTATTTTTTTTCTTTTTTTTAAAGCTCCACGTACCTTGTTTTCCATTTAGCATTTTCTTGTACTGAAACTACTATCAATGGAAAGGGGAATTTGAGGATTTGCCACAAGTTTGTTTACACTTTGAGGATTTGCCTATATTTTCCTTGTCACTGTTAATTTGCCACACCTTTCCGAGATTCTTGATGATTTACCCCTTATGCACCGTTTGGAATTACAATACAAAATGAGTGACCAAACTGCCCCGGCCCAAATTAGCTAGCTTCCTGTTTGACCGTTCCCATTTCTCAGTTCATTTGTATCCCAGCTGCTCGCCATGACTCGCAGCAGTGTCTCTCGTCATCGTGACTCATGAACATGCCTTGTTGTGCTTCTGTTAGCCTCTCCATACCAAGCAGGCCGACAGCCAAAAAGAGAAGTCGCCGTCGTCGATTCATTTGTCTGGCGCAAGCATGCGCCGTCGTCAACCACTACGATTCCATCAAGTTCGCCTCCGATGCAAATAGGAGAAAGTTTCCGGTGTGACCTCACGACCCGGACGCATCCCCTCCCGGGCCGCAGAAATGGCCGTAGCCAGCTCCCTCCCCTCCCGCGCTGCTCCCGCCGCCCGCCCTCCTCGGCCATGGCGAAGACCACCATCGCGCTCACGACGGTGTGCTCGCGTTGGTGCCTGCCTACCTAGTGGTCGTCAAACCCAGCGTCGCCGATCCGCTGGGCCGCCTTGCCAAGTGGACAGACGACGCGCCGCTCCTCTTGGTCGGCCGTCGGCTGCGACGCGCGCACAGGCTGCCCGCCGGCGTTGCTCCCCGGCCGCCTCGACGTGCTCCTCCCCTACAACAACCTGTCAGGATCGGCTCCCCCGCCAGCCTCCGCTCTCGTCCTCACATCTCGACCTCTCTGGACGATGGCGAGCTCACGACCAGGCGGAGCCGCATCTGCCATGCTTTTGAACGAGACAAGGACGAAGGGAACGAGAACGAGACTGGGTGTCACGAGGGGCATTTTAGACATTTCCCTGTGGGTGCGTACCGTCGGGGGCAAATCATCAAGAAACTGAGAAAGATGTGGCAAATAAACGATGACAAGAAAAACGAGGGCAAATCCTCAAAGTGCAAACAAACCTGGGGCAAATCCTCAAATTCCCCCAATGGAAATCGGGGGAAACCCGTTTTGCTAAAAGAAAAGAAAATGCTCAATCCAAGGATCGGCCTAGATAGTATAGACGACAATTCCGCAAAGAAAAATAATAGTAAACGACGAGCTCAGCCGGTATCTCTACTATTATTAAAAGAGCAAACTTGAATACCCCTAAAACCACACAACAAATTGTACACAGGAATACCAAAGACGTTAGATCAATCAAACAAACTCATATCGGACAATTCATATTACATCAAAGATATGCCGCACAAATTACACAAACAGACCGCCGCACATCACGCCGCTAAACCCGCCTCCCTCCCCACCGCCGTGCTCCCCCTCTCCCCACGGACGCCCTCCCCGCCTCCGCTGCTGCCCGCGCAACGCACGCCATTGTGATGGCCGCCGATCCGCTCAAGACCCCAAAGCCCATAGCAAGGACCTGGAAGGCCACCACGGAGCTCACGCCGCTCCCTCCGGGCCTGCCGCACCAACGAAAAGCGGATCGAGTGGGGCGCGGAAGGAGCCGAGGTCGGCACGCCGCGTCGCGTGGGCGTGTCGGCGGCGAACAGGGTATCCCTCAAGAACCGGTCGTGGGCCAAGAAGACGGTGATGTTCCCAAATCCCACATTCGTCGCTCCTACCTCCTTCACCGTGTACGCCTCGCCGTCGGCGACCAAGAAATAAAAGCGGTCCTACAGGACTAGGTCCCCTGTGGCACAAGTTCCTGGTGGCAGCATGATGAGTGGGCTCAAGCAGCGACCCGGCGTCAGCTTGACAGCGTGGACTGTCAGGATATCATCCTGATGCGTGGTGATCAATTCAATCATGGTGAGAAGATGAGCTCTGCTATACTCAAAAGTGTGCACCACAAAGAAACGAGAAACTCTGAAACTGTACGTGGGTCAGTGATTTGTGGATCGGTTACATTTCGCTTGATCTTATGTTCTTATTTATCTTTCAAGGATACCAGCAGTTGGTTTTGTTTTCAAACTAATTAGGTAGATATTTGTGCAAGTTTATAGAAATTTGTCATGCCTAGCTAGCTGCTCTAGCAGTCAGTTGAATCTGTGTCTGGGTCAATTTTTGAGGTCTGGTCTGGCACAACTATATTCCAACGGAGGTAGGAGACACTCATGAGGCAAGATCACTTCACAAGGGCTGTTATAGCAAAGAAAATTGCTGGGTCTGCAATTCTGGATCAAAGGTAAGCTCTTCTTGCTTCTTCCATGATCAATTAGGCTTTAAAATAACTCTTTCCTACATCTTGCTTGAAATACTAAAGATGTTATCTGCAGGACAGAGAAAAGATCCAAATTCGTTGATGGAGTTAGAGCTTCCGTACAGCAGAGTCTTAGGTAATTTACGTTCTGACCAAGTTTTTACTGCAGAACCAAATTGTGAATGCTTAATCCGAGCTATTTCTCACTCAGTTTCCTCTAGGTCTCTACCAATTATTGTTTTTCTTTTGAGGTGAATGCAGCTGCTGGTCACACTTTAACCGCACGTCAATTGCAGGAGTGGTGCAGCGCCATCCTGTACCACAAATCATGCGAAGAATGATGGGTGGTGTAATCCTATGCTAGCTAGAGTGCTAGACTGATTTCAGAAACTCTTGGAGCTCATCTTTTGGCCTGAAACACCAAGAACTAACCTGCCACAGCAGTGACTACTGATTAATACAATGGAGTTCATTTGATCCATCTGATAAAATACCTATCGGGGAATAAGCGTGAAAAGTAATCACCCACTCTTTCCGCAGTGGAATTCGGGTATGCCCGCTCATCTATTTATTTGACTGTTGTTATAGATAGGTTCATCCGGGTCTGAAATGTTAATGGAGTTGTTTCATTCCTCACACATCCCTTTCAATTGGATCAGCTCTCCTTTTTGAATTACTCTATATTCCATACATACATGTTTATTATGTTCATTGAGACTTTAGAGCAAGACATTTATTTTGTTGATATTACCTTCAAGGGAACATGGTACCTACGATGCAAGAGGACTATTGGAAATCAGTTTCAAATCAAATCAAGTGTATACTTCTCTTTTGTCTCTTCTGCAGCCATGATGTTAAGAAGTTCAGTGTAGGCAGGAAAAAAAACTTGGTAAGCTACAATCTTCTGATCACAATCTTACCTTTTTTATTACTCTTGTTAGTGCTTCCGTTACTTTGTACTGAATATGCTCAATGGGCTAGGGAGTGGACCTTTTTAGTAAGTTATTATGTATAATGGGGAATTACTTGATTCACTCATCCTTATCTGGTTAGCGATCCCGTGCAAACTCAAGTGATAATGTGTGCATGTATTCTTTTTAGTCCTGTAAATTTAATGAGCCAACACCTTTCATTTAAACGAAGTCGAGATCACACATCTATTTTTGACCTAGAGCCATTTCATTGCCAATAAGAGCAGCTTTTGCATGGTAATTGATAGCTCTTCCTCTCAGGTATGTTCTCTTTTTAACATAATCATATCCCAGTGTGTTGTATATTCTTTTCTCCAATGAGGGTCTGTTGCATGACCAACTCATTTCTCCCTTCTATCTGATTGCCAGACTGCTGACGACTTTTCGATAATTTGTATGTCTTCTCGACTGGGCATTAGTTTTTGAAATAAGGTACTGTGATTTGGGAGGAATAGATGTGTACACACTGTTGTTACATTGCAGGAGGGTGATTTGTAGTCATTTTCCTATTGTGTATACTCTGTTCTACATATTCAGATTTTCCTTTAGTAGCAATAGGTCTGTGCTTTTTAACTGTGTTTTAGCTGTTCATTTTGAATTGCAGTAAAAATGTCATGTTTAATAATCCTCCACCAGAGTAGTAATCTTTAGAGGTTCGGTAGTTAACTCTTGCATTTCGGATACTGTAGAGGAGTATGTTCATATGGTCAACGATGGTATCATGGACCCTGTGAAAGTGATCCAAACTACACTTCAAAATGCAGCAAGGTACAACTTCAGTTCTCTAACCATGTACTTTATGTATGACCATGACAGAAGTAATCAATTTTATTTGACAACTTATGCTTGTGTACAGTGCATATGAGCGAAATGGGTTTCTGAGGACAATGCAACATGATATCTGCACTTATAAGAAAGTTGCATATCATAGAAGGCATTGCCTCCTATGACGAGGTTCGAAGTAAACTAGACAAAAAAACTATGTCTATCTATAAATAATGATAGACATGCAACAGAGGACCGCTTCAGAGAGCCCCCCCCCCCCACCGCGACGTGCCCCGCGCGCGTGTCACGGGAGCTCCAACTCCGCAGCCCGCGGGAGGCCCCTCCTCCTCCTCACCGCTGTCGGAGGGCTTCCACCGGGCGAAGCCCGTGCGGCGTTGGTGGCGGCAGGGCTTTTCCCCTCCCTCCCATGTCGGGATCCTGGCGGGTCAGCCGCTCACGAGGGAGCTGGGTCCGGTGGGCTTTTCGGTGGCAGGTGGGGCTTGGTTGTGTGAGGCCGATCTGGTGGCCCCGTGGGCTAGGTCGGGCGCGTACGATTTGGTCGATCTGCGATTGTCGTGGGTGGCTGCGGCCACTGATGGAGAGGGAGCCTCTGTTGGGGAACGTTGCAGAAAATTAAAAATTTTCCTACGGTTTCACCAAGATCCATCTATGAGTTCATCTAAGCAACGAGTCATGGGAGAGAGTTTGCATCTACATACCACTTGTAGATCGCGTGCGGAAGCTTGTAAGGTGATGATGGAGTCGTACTCGACGTGATTCAGATCACCGATGTTCAAGTGCTGAACGAACAACACCTCCGCGTTCAACACACGTACGGGACGGGAGACGTCTCCTCCTTGATCCAGCAAGGGGGAAGGAGAGGTTGAGGAAGCTCGCCCAACGGCAAAGACGACGGCGTGGTGGTGTTGGCAAAGAAGATCTCGGCTGTGGCCGCCAAGCGCTTACGGAGGAGGAGAAGTGTTGGGGAGGGAGGCTGCGCCTTGGAGATGGGTACAGCAGCCCCCCCACCCCTCTATTTATAGGGGAAGGGGCAGGGGGCGGCCTCTAGATGGGATCTAGAGGGGCGGCGCCAGTGAGGAGGCTTGCCCCAAGCAAGGAGGCGCCCTCGTGGTTTCACAACCCTAGGCGCATGGGCCCAAGGTGGGGCGCGCCCAGCCTCCAGAGGCTGGCTCCCTCCCTTTGCGGCCCATGTGGCCCTCCGGGAGGGGGCCCCTCCGGTGGACCCCGAACCCTCCGGTGTTCCCAGACATTACCGATAGACCTCAAACTTTCGGTGTCCGTATGACAACTTCCCATATATAAAACTTCACCTCCGGCCCATTCCGGAACTCCTCGTGATGTCCGGATCTCATCCGGACTCAACAACATTTGGTAGTCACATACTAGTCTTCCTAACAACCCTAGCGCCACCGAACCTTAAGTGTGTAGACCCTACGGGTTCGGAGACATGCTGAGACATGACCGAGACGACTCTCGGGCAATAACCAACAATGAATCTGGATACCCATGTTGGCTCCCACATGCTCCTCGATGATTTCATCGGTTGAACCACGATGTCGAGGATTCGATCAAACCCTGTATGCAATTTCCTTTGTCAATCGGTACGTTACTTGCCCGAGACTCGATCGTCGGTATCCCAATACCTTGTTCAGTCTCGTTACCGGCAAGTCACTTTACTCGTTACCGTAATGCACTTTTATTAATGCTTATTAGTAAAAGAAAAAGGTAGAATTTGGCAAGAATGTGTGAGGCTGCGCGGATCACTTAGCCGGCGCACGCCAGCCGCACGCGCCTCCTCCGGCCGGTCTGCGTTGCCTCGCACGTACGGTACTCATTTCGATCGGCCCCCTCTTCCAGGATGACGGAGGCACCAACGATAGCAGCATCTGCTTTGTCAGTTTCGGCGTCACACGCTACTAGTGGCTTCACTTGGTTGCATGTCACGGCTGAAAAATGAACACGACCTTCCTTTTTACGACCCGGGCCACGAAAAGTACGTGCACCCGGCCGGCTTGATGATTTCCACGAAAAGTACGTACACCGGGAACTAATTCGTTCATCTGAAGCAACCGCCGTTTGGGTCGCCCGTCCGCCTAGCGGACATGGGGCAGACACGCACGGTCCGCGGATGTATCTAACGCACCGCTCGTGGATGACCCAAAGCGGACAAGCGAGATGCAGCTTTCCTTCCGGCGCAGCCGCGTTCCTCCGTCGCAATAGCCTGCACTGGGAGCGTAGGAGATCAAGGTGGGCCGGCAGAGTCGGCGGCCGCTTCGGCGCCGAAAGAAGCGGCAAAGGCAGAAGCGATAGCCCGAAAGCATCGCCGAGGAGCTTCGCCGCGACGCCGCGGCACAACAACCTCGCCCTTCGCGTCCCTCGCGCGCCTGCTGCGAAGGCGCAGCGCCAGCGGCGGCGATGAGCTCCGGGAGAATCGCGGCGCGGCGCGGTCGGGATAATGGCGAGTTCGCCCGCGGCGTGGCGAGTAAGCGCCCCACTCGCTTCCACGCGCCGCCGTCCACGTCGAACTAGATTCGGCCGAGGTCACCTGCCTGGCGGCGCTGGCGGCGCGAAGGGCGGACGGCGAAGCGAAGCGGCAGGGACGACGCGGCGGACCGGGAGGAGGAGAAGCAGGCGGAGGAAGGCGAGGAGGGAGAGGAAGAAGAAGGTGGCGGCGGGCTGGAGGACGCGGCGTGAGGAGGAGGCGGAGGCGGGGTGGGGCCCGGTGATATTTCTGGGCGCGTATCCTCACTCACTGATACGTGGGTCCAGGGACGGACACGAGAAGGCAGCAGCGGACGACCATGCGCCAGCTTTTGTCCGCCGCGGACCCATTTGTGGCCCAATTTTGGGTTTAGTTTGGGCCTGGTGGATGACAAACAGACAGCATGCGGACATGGCTTCTGTTTGGGTCGCCCCGTTGGATCAAGTTTGTGTCCGGATGATTCAAACGGATAAAATGGGTCGTCCCATTGGAGTTGCTCTTACTACCTATAATGACAGATATCTTGCTTGATGATTTCCATGAAGCAATCGGGAATTAATTCATTCATCTGAATCAAAGACATCATTGTCTTGACATTTGAAAGTTAAACAGGCACCATTTTCTACGGCGGTGGTAGGCCTGGTGCAACCACGAATTTCGGTGGCCCGCCGTCCGCGGGAAAGAAATGATCCAAAGCAAACCAAACATCTTCCTTCTTTAATTTTCCCTTCTCGCACAAGCAAACCCTTTACGCACCTAATTTGAACACCTTGCCTTGCAATTCAAACACGAAACGAACCGCACGAAAAACGCCGTTCACATCTCCGAAAGTCCCAACTAGAAAGAACAACTCTGATTTTTCATTTTCAGAGAAAAAAAGGATCATTCCTTCTTTTTTTTTTTGATTCCTTTTGCTTAGTCGAGAGTGTACAAATCGACCTCTCAGTCTCACCGGTCCCCAGGCCCCACCGGCCGCTCAGACCACCGACCAAATCACCACCACACAGCACTCATCCGTCAACATCCCAGCCGTCCATTTCAGGGGACACCAGAATGGACAAACAAACAAATAAACAAATAACAAATCAGCATACGCAACACCGTCTACGTACCTACATACGGTGTATGCATGATTCTACGATGCACATACGCGTATCTACAGCGTAGGCTCCCGCACAGCCACACGGTTTACACGTGCGTGCTCTACATTGCACGCGCCGATGCCTTGTTCAGCTCCGCTCCGGCGCCCGGTACGGCGTCCACGCGCCCAGCGGCGACGGCGTGCCCTTCCACACGTGCGCCGGCGTCCGCGTCGTCATCGCGCCCGGCGCGTCGGACACGCGCCACACCTTGACAGAACCGTCCAGGCTGCCGCTGTACACCACCCACCGCCGGTGCCCGTCCGCGTCGACGGACTCCTCCTCGTCCATGGCCACGCACTTGACCGGCCCCGTGTGCCCGCTCAGCACGGCGAGGCGGGAGTGGTCCGCGCCCTCGTCGCGCCTCCACACGGAGATCGTCCGGTCGGCGGAGCCGCTGACGACAACGCGCCCGGCCACCGCGAGGGACAGCACGGCCATCTTGTGCCCGCGGAGCGACCCGCCGTTCCTCGGCGCGCTCTCCCGGTCGGCTCCGCGCCGCCACTGCCAGTGGGTCACGGCCCCGTCCGACGAGGCCACATAGACCACGCGCGCCTCCGCCGCCACGGCGATTGCGGTCACCGCGCTCTCGCCCTTGCGCAGCACCCGCTCCATGACGTGCCTCGTGGCGCCGCCCTTCCCGTCCTCCCGCCGCCACACCTTGACCGTGCCATCAGCGGAGCCGGTGAACGCCAGCGCGTCGAACCCCGCCGCGGCCACCGTGTTGACGGCGTCGTCGTGGGCGCGCACCGACTCGAGGCACCGCGAGTCCGACACGCGCCACACCTTGAAGGTCCTGTCCCAGGACCCGGAGTAGAGCAGCCCGGCGTCGGCGTCCAGGCTGAGGCACGACACGGCGTCGAAGTGCCGCAGCCACACAGAGCTATGCCGGCGGCGCGTCTCGATGTAGTGCGACGGCCTGACGGAGCTCCTCAGAAAGTCCCCGAGCTTCGGGAGCGAGCCGACGCGCTTGTGCACGGCGGGGTCGTCGGCGGACGCGCGCCACACGCGGATCTTGCCGTCCTGGTGGCCGGTGTATATCCTGCCGTCCCCGGCGACGACGATGGCCTTGACGAGCCCGCTGCCGCACTGGAACCCCGCGAACTCGCGCCGGTCCCGCCACACCCTTACGTTCTTGGAGTCCGTGCCGGTGTACAGCAGGTCCCCAGCGGCGGCGAGCGAGTACACGTGCCCATCCTCCTTGACGAACGAGCCCAGCAGCCCCGTCTCGTCCGCCGCGCCGGCCGTCAGCGCCGCCCCGGCGCCGAGCCCCGGGAGGTTGACCCACGGCGACGCGACGTACGGCGACGGGGACGCCGTGGCCGACGTGCTGGCGCTCCCGCTGGTCGTGGGCGAAGGCAGCGGGGAGCACCCGTCGTCGCTGGCCGCCGCCACCGCCGGGTCCGGCCGCAGGAGCTGCAGCAGCTTCTTGTGGTTCCTCATGGCGCAACGAAGAACGTACACCACACACAAACGCAACACCAGCCGCCGACCGTTCAACAAAGTATCGAGTCTCTCTGCGACCTTGGAGGGATCGAACCGGCTGCCAAAATTACTCGGTGAGAAACCGAAGAGGGAAGGGTGAAGGAACCGAGGGGCGTGGAGAGTGACGCTTTGGCGGTTCGGCGAAGAAGAAAGATTTTCAGCTGGGATGGCGCCGGTGCGCGGGGTATATATAGCGGCGGGCCGGCGGGGGTGAGGCGGTCGCGCCAGGTGGACGGCCGAGGTTTGGAGACGAGAGGTTGCTTCGGGCTTTGCGGGGAGCACGTGGTCTGATGGGCCGGGCCGGACACGCGGCGGGCTGTGGAGAGGGTGCGGTACAATGATTTGAATAGCGGCGCAGGTTGGGTGAGTGGTGCAGTGTTGGTGTTGGTGTTGGTGGTGGTGGTGTGCCCTCGCAAATCGCACTGAGCCACACGATCGATCGTACGGCGGGAAAAATGTCAACTTGGCGTCAGGATTTGAATGCAGTTCCCATGTAAAAAGTTGGCACGTCAAGCTATAATCAAGCTAACGAGACTGCTGCATAGTGTGTGGATACGTTGAGTAATCAAGCAAAAGTCAAACCCAAATCGATACTAGTAGGATCTACTAGACTACTACTGTAGTACTACGTGTAGATGGAAACAGATCGATTGGGCAGCGAAATCTCCAGGTTGCAAGGAAATCGTATCGGTAGCAACGCAGCTGCCGCTGCCGCCGAGCTAGGTGACAAGTACGCCGCGCTCATTTGACTTGACCTGCAACCACAGCCACACGACAGGCCGGGTCTAATATACTAGTAACCCCAGACGCTAATTATAGACGCAGCACTTTGCCCATTGACAAAGTCTCGGATCACGTGAAAGCTATACGACGTACTAATGAACTTGGAGCGCATTAGTCCATGTTGATTCAGCTTCCTGGGACGTGTTAACTCGATCCTTCCCAGCCGTGTGGTGTGGAATCGACGCGACGTGTCGACCTGGACGACAGAGACGCTAAGTTAACAGCTGGTACGTGCGTTGATGAGTTATTACCGGGTTGAAAAACGGAAAACATGTGACAGTCTATCCGTGGGGAGAAAAATGGCTCCCAGGGATCGCGACAATGCGGTGAAAGTCCCGCCTGACTGAGTTATCATCGCTGATTTTGGATTAGGGTACGTACGTATGCACGTACTCATGATGTCACCTAGCTAGTACGGGAGTACAAAGCGGGATTCCGATTGAGATCGATGAAGCAGAGTTTGTACGCTAAAAACTAATGCAAGAATGTCACCGAGTTAGTTTGAGAGCTTCTAGAAGTTTCTTTTCTTTTTTTCCTTTGAGAAGCTTTATCACGCACATGAGCATGCGCCCGTACGTGCATCAAGGGTCCACGTGAATGCATGCACAACCAATACTACTACGCAGCTAGTGCCGTGGTGCCGCACTGCCGCTGCAAAGCAGCACGCACGGTGGGTGGCCATACCTACGTAGTGTTGGGTGATGCAACCCCGACCAGGCGGCTGCTCCGTCCCGGCACTTTTCTGCTCCAGATATCTCCTTTCCGAGCTTTGTGATCTATGAACCGCTGGCCCGGCGACACGTGCCCCGGCAGCAGCACACCAAACCTCCATCCCCATGTGCCATGTGCCACGCCCAGCAAAAGTAGATTCGCTCGCTCGCTCGCCATGGCCATCAGCCCACCATCATATCAGATCAGACGGACCGCGCACACTGTTGCTGCACGCAAAGCGAATGTAGCCCGCCTAGGCCCGCCACTGGGCGCGCACTGGATGGATGGATACGCGATTCCGCCGATGCGAAACGACGACGGGCCGATCGATCGACCCACGACACAACAGATCCCAACCAACAGCAGACCGGGCGCCACGCTCGGAGAGGCGACACGTCGCCGGGGGCCGGCCGGGGCCGCCGCGACGACAGCGACCCCGCCTGACGTGACGGGCCGGCGAACCACGAGCGCGCGCGCGCGCCCACGGCTTCAGGGTCTCGGCCGCGCGTGGCTTTTCCTTCCAGCTCGTCGACCCGCGATCCCTCTGCCGTGCCGTGCGCCCGCGGTCAGTCGGCCGATGGGCTGGACGGATGCACGGACTTTCACCGGCGGCATGCGCGCCGTGTCGAGCCAAGGCTACTTCTTTCGCCTTGGGGGCGAGGCTATCGACTCGGATCGCATGTTTCGAGCGGACGACAACAGTCGATCGACTGGATAACGACCGGGACAATGTCTATCGCACACCTTTCCTTCCCCTGGCCTGGCTAGCTTTGCTGCTACGACGTTTTTTCTTCTTCTTTTGCATGGCTACAACACGACGTACCGAAAAATGCGAGGATCAACTTCGTCCATGTGTATATAGAAACTCAAAGCACATCTCAAATCAATATGTCAGTGAGAGGCTTAACTGCACCACATTCGGCAATATCACATGTGGTTGTTTCACTGTTTTTTCATAGGTTATCACCACTTTGCCTTTGCTTGGATCATATGAAAGCTCGGTTTTAAGACCAATCAGAGAGTCTAGATAACTCACAAGTGATAGGTTTCTCTCTGTTCTCACTTTGCCTTGTCAACAAATAACTCCCACCGTACGAATACGTACAGCCGACAACATATATGGATCAGCTGCTAGTCTAAGTGGGATGGTATGGTACATATGTAATCTAGACCATAATCCAAAATAGATCTTGGCACCGCTTTGATACCATCTTTAAGTGGTGGGACGTCGTGTCTCTCCGCAATGGTAATCCTTCTAAGGTTATCGTAGGAAATTTGAAATGAACGCAACTCGGTGCGCCTTCCATGGTGTCCACTATCATTTTCTCCGACATCAAGAAAAAACATCGCTTTGGATAAAACTTGGGGCATGTCATCCTGGTGTAATAATCCCGGGAGAGTTGTCCCGTTGTTTTGACTATGGCCTTGTCATGTAAATAAACTCTCTTACGCGTAATGAAGTATGATTCGCCATTCATTTGAGAAAAAAAAAAAGATCTTGCGATCCACGACACCCTGCTATTTTTGGACACGTCAGTACGTCACCAGCGACACGTATGATCCGGACCTAATTCAATAACAACTCACTAGACATCTTGAAGTAGATCTGGTCAAGGATTAGTAGCGTACCGCTTGATCACCATCTATGTTAATTCTCAGGAGACAGGACGAAGCATGCCACATGACGATACTAAGCTATTGTTTGTATATTTTGGCGGGCACTAAGCTGGCGCATTGTAACTACGCCACGTCGTGCCAAATAAATCTATGCTTTGACTTACTAATATGATACTATGATCAAGCACAGATAACTTCTGCAGGCAAGTCGCAACACTGCTACGTGGCATATTTGTTTGTCAACTGCAGATATCATCAAGTTTTGTTGTAGATTTTGGTCTGTGCTCCTTTATACTCCCTCCGTTCCAAAATAAATGACCCAATTTTATACTAACTTAAGTATAAAGTTGAGTCATCTATTTTGGAACGGAGGGAGTGCTACCTTGGTTTTCCTAGTGAGACACTTGCTTTATGAAAGCAGGGCTCGGAACCCTTTTTCTTAACAAAAAATGGCGTTTATATCGTGCAATCAATCTTCTATTTCTCTTTAGTATCTTTTTTGTATCTACTTGAGCCGGAGAGAGAGGGACGTCTGGCATGTACGTATACATATGTTATTTATCTCCTAGGTCATAACTGAAGCAAGAGTAGAGATGATTTCTACTGCTCGGGCGCGAGTGAGCTCCTTTTCTTTCTGTTAAAAAAATTTGTATCTCAAAGTTTCAAAATAAACATGAAAAAAGTTTTCCATTAGCTCATGTATCAATATTGCACTGTGTAAATTTTCATGATGAAATACATTAACAAGTAAGCTACACAAAAAGAGAAAATCTTTTAATTTTGAAAACAGCAAACACTGTATGTGTAGTTCAATATAAAAAAGCAACACATTTGTTTTTTGTGCAGCTCTTGAGTTAATGTACACGAAATTTTAAATACATGTACTCACTTTGTTCCTAAATACTTCCTCCATTCCCTTATATAAGGCCACTATCAAAAATACATTTTGCATCAATATAAGGCCACCAACAGTAATCGAGGCAAAAATTATTGATGTTTCCTCGTACTAGCAACTTTTTAATACTTATATGCATGTAGTCATAATGACACTCAGCCACTTCCTTCCCATTCATTCGTTGCATGCTTGTGGTGTATTAATGATCCCGGTTAACAAAAAAAAGTTGACTTACAAAGGAGTCATTAAATTTTATCTTGGTACCTGTAATATGAGTCTGTGACCTTGTATAAGGCTGGTCATAGTGGGGAGTAACTTAGACTAGTAACATGCATATGTTACTAGTCTACGTTACCACCTTCATAGTGGATAGTAACATGCAAGCCTTCATTAATTGAGATATAGACTTATTTTATCTCGGGATGTGTTATGTTACAGTAACATATTATGTTACCACAAACATCTCTTTCCTCATTAACTCCATGCCACATAAGCAATTTTTCCTTGGAATGTGCTATGTTACTACCTAAGTTACTCCCACTATGGCTAGCCTAAGGGAATGGAGGGAGTATAAGTCTTTTTAGAGATTTCACTAATAGACTATATACGGAGCAAAATGAGTGAATCTACACTTTAAAATATGTCTATATACATCCGTATATAGTTTGTATTAAAATTTCTAGAAAGACTTATATTCCCAAATCTACTAAAAGCATAAGAGTATTGACCACCGAGTACCGAGAGCCATATTTTGTTGGCACCATGGCATAACGCAATAATGTGACGGTATTTTATAAACTGTGCATGCGGTAGGGATTGTAAGGTCAAACCGGAAGGGCTTCGAGAGAGAAAAGAACGGCCAGTGGGAAATCATGAGGCCACAGCCAGGAAATCTAATCGGTTTGACTTGACCCGCAAATCGCAACCATAGCTAACAGCCAAGCATGAGGCAAAACCGGCTTGGGCCGGATCTTTTTTCGGAGGAAGGCTCGAGCCGATCTAATACACTTGTACTCGTACCATAAACTTGTTTTTTCGGGTCATACCATAAACTAATATAAGATATTTTTAGATGATTAAAGTTCTTAGTATTAGTTTATAGAGGAAGTACTAATTTAACTAAATAAATATCGTTTGGCCAATTCGGATAATATGTAAACCAGTGATGATCGAACTCCACGTTATAGTATTCGAGAAAGGTAATGTGATGTACGCACGGTAACACAATGATGCTGTTAATTCAGCCGCTAAGACATGTTAACTCGTTACCGTGTGGATCATTGCGACGTGTCGATCTGGACGACAGAGACGCGCGCGAAGCTGCGGGTTCTCCCATGGAATAAATAGGGTTGAGAAACGGAAAGAACGTGACGGTACTATATGCGTGAGAAAAATGGCGCCAAAGGATCGTGACGGTTTTATATGTGTTGATTAATTTTGATTCGGATATAGCATGCGTACTGGTGATGTCAGGAGAGTGACTTCTGAGCTGAGATTAATTTTACTGATGTGCACATATCGCGACCGCCAATTATTGTTACCGATCGTGCCATGGGATATAGAAAACTTATCTTTTGGGCCTTCGAAAGACTGAGCCGGCATGTCATCTTGAGATTTACGAAGTTATCGTAGGCGCCTCGTCGTCGACGGAAACGTCTTCTCCCAGTCCCTCTAACCATCCAACCACAGATTGGTTCGCATATAGTATGCTTATTGTATGTACAACTACCCCGTCTCTACCCCGCAAAAAAAAGTACCGTCTCTAGAGCTTGGCAGCTACTTCCTCCATTCTTAAATATTTTTCTTTCTAAGCATTTCAAATGGTTACAACATACATATATGGATGCAACAATAGCATACAAAAGACACGGTGGGTGGCCGTACGTAGGCATAATACATGACTGATGCGACCGACCCAGCACCCAACAACGCCTGCCTTGCACTTTTGTGCCTCGAATATTACTCCTTTCGAAGTCAGGCATCTGCTAATAGCTAGGAGCAGGATATCGGAAAAGAAACCGTTGGGCCGGCGCCACGTGCCCCCAAGAGCCGATCGCACACTGTCGCTGCACGCAATTGCGATGACAGATAGATACGCAGCGGACGCATAGGCGATTCCTCCTATGCAATCGCCTCCGCGAGGAGGCGACGGCGGGTCGATCGTCTGTCGACCCCAGCAACCCACCAACGACGGCGACAGAAGCACACAAAGCTACCGCAGCCACGGCCCACGGGACGGCAGAAATCCAAACGCTGGGCGCGACACGACGCCGAAATTTCTTCTTCCTTCCGTTCGCGCGCGCGGCCGGGGCTTTCCCTTCCCTTCCTTCCTCCCTTCCGTTCCGCTAGCGCTGGTTGCGTGGAAATTTATCCTCGACTCGTCAGTCGATGCCGTGCCGTGCGGCCGCGGATAGCCGATCGGTGATCGATGCCCCGAGCGGATAATTTTCAGCGGCATCTGTAGCTGCTGCGTGCCTGGCCGCGCGCCGTGTCGAGCCAAAGGCACGCGCCTTCACCTTGGAGGCGAGGCAATCTCCTCGGATCGCACATCTCAGAGCTTCTCCCAACAAGAAAGAGATGAGTGGATGACGACTGGCCAATCTGCTCTCACTTTCGACCTTCACCCAGTTGGCTGGCTAGCTTAAGAAATAGTACTCCAACTACTCCGAAGTATATCTAGCTCATTTCTCAAGTTCATATGAAAACCCGGTGATTCACAACGCCACCAGCTTGTGTGTGTCGATCCAACCGCGTCCAACACTAAGACTCCATTGCTCCACGCCGCCGAGACCCACCGTCTTCAATGCGGTTGATGTAACATCGCTCCACCTGTTGGCCTCTCTAGTGAACCGTTGTTCCAAGACGATGCCCCCAGGAGGGAGAACGGCACCAAAGTCTCCGTCATCATCCGATCTGGGAGACCCAGATCTAGGGTATTCTCCGGAACAACTACCACCTGGAGGAGGAGGGGCATGCCATCTGCAACTGTCGGCGTACCCAAGCGTGCCCACTGCCACATATAGCTCTCACGATGTCGCCTTCAAGAAGGACACAGAGCCAAGAGCGCCGTCGCCGCCCTTGGGTTTTTACCCGAGAGACCCTGAGGTGGGAAAAGGTAGAATGGACCCAAACGGCGTATCCAGGAAGAAAAATAACACCCTCAGGCGTCATCGCCGTCACGGCTGGTAGGAGTCAACCAGGGAATTATTCCAGTTCGGATCCTCACCTCCCTCTCCACCCTATCCCGGTGACCGGCTAGCATCGCGACCATGTCCGTTAAGACGGAGTGCACGTCGCAGGGAATGAAGGAAGAAGGAGCTTGGCGCCGTTGGCCGCCGGGGCACCAAGCCGCGGCACCAATCCGCTGGTGGATCGCCAGCCACCCGATCTGATCCCTAGCAACCCACCTGCCCCGCCATGCCACCGGACAGGGAGGCCATCCCAGGGGCCGCTCCCCCGGATCAGAGGCCCTCCGCCCCAAATATGGAGGATCAGTCCCAATCCTGCCGCCACGGTCGCCGCTGGGACGCCGACCATCCGCCACGCCACCGTGGACCAGATCGGCATTGCTGCAGTCAATCAGGGTCGCACCCTCGAGCTAGGATGCTCCACGCCACCCTAAGACCGGAGGAAGGGAGTGTTGCCTCCACAATTGTCATTGCACGCACAGGCTTCGCCTGATGCTGACCACCGACGGCAGCGGAGGGGAGGGCGGGGAAGGAGGAGGTGACCTGCTGCTAGGGTTGGAGCCCCTCGGTCGCTCGGGGGGGGGGGGGGGAGGGGAAGGACGACTGCGATCTGGTGGCGGCATCAAAGGGGCGCTCACGAAGGGCACAAAAATTGAGAGAGAATTTGATGTATGGTGGAACCCTAATGGCCGACCTTTCATGGATTGGAGGGGGATTCCTCGAAGAACGCGAAGAACATGGGGAAGAACGGGGGAAATCACAAGAGAAACACTCAAGAACAAGTCCAACCGCACATCCACTAGACTAACAAACACATGGATCCACAAGGTACATGAACAACCAAGGGAAAGATACAAGGTAGGGTTCATCCCAAATCCAAGAGGAGATGAGGTCTTGATGATCCAGATGATCCTTCCCACGAAGGGGGTCTTGAATCCCTTAGTGTTCGGGCTGGGAGCCGGATGTCCGGCCTCTCGTGAGGCACCGGATGTCCGGGGCGTGGTCAGTCTTCGGGTGGCCTCGGGTCTCCTTCGTCGGATATCTGGGGAGGTGTCGGATGTCCTCCTGCTGATGTCACGCTGGATGTTCGGCCGCTGATGCTCTCTGGCCGTCAGTTGGTGCAGCGCCTTCGACTACACAGACGTTGGATGTCCGGCCTTGGCCCAGATGGCCGGCCGCTGTAGCTTCAGCGACTCTGTCTTCTTCCGCCTCCGCTTCCATGCTTCCCTCGCGGATGGTGTAGTAGTTGTTCCTTGGCGTTTGTACTACTCTCCAACAATACCTATACATGCCCACAGGAGAAGTGTCAAGTAGTATACCATCCTCGAAGGGGCCAAGTGGACACATGTAAAGAAGATGATTCACCTTTATGTATGTGATGTAGATGTCGCACGTACCACTTGCCAAACAGACTCTTGACAAGGTGATGTCCGTAGGATGCTCCGCATCAGAATTTCACTTCCCGGACTCTGCACCAACTAGGGATGCACAGAACATTTTTAGTATGAGTACCAAGATAATCATAGTCCTCGAAGAATCAAGATTTTTAGTATGAGTATCAAGATTTTTTTTCGTGATGAGTGGTATCACCACACACCGAGCTTGATAAATGGAAAAAAAACCTGTACATCACCTATCAATAATAGCAATTGAGCCAGAATGGTTAGATTACACAAGTGAATGCCTAACCACTGAGCTAGGGCTCGCCTTATTCCTACAATAATACTCCCTCCATTCCTCAATATAGGGTGTATAGTTTTTGGCATGGAAATTAAAGAACGCACGTGGAGGGAAAATTTCACAAGTTTTGGGCGATATTACATCTGACTAATTGGCATGAGAAAATAAAGGAGATTGACTAATATAAGGAAATGTAATCAAATCCCTGAAAAAATTATCCAAACGAGTGGTGCAACACAATACACCTTATATTTCGGGTTTTTCTCAAAAATCTATACACCTTATATGAAGGAACGGAGGGAGTATCAAATTACAAGCGGGGTAGGGTTCTTGTTTATAGTTCCTTTGGGTGCTGCTGACGCTGAACGCGGCCACACTAACACGCCAATGTGTACCATGACGCCGAGGGAGATGCTCCGCAACTCACACCGCGGGAGGCCGACTTCCAGCGCGATACGCAAGACAGCAAGCCGACGCTTTTGGGACCCGAAACCCCACACGTCCGGGAGGGACCCCGTCTGGGCGCGCGGCGGCTATGGGCTGCCCTAGGTCAACCTGATCGCCTCTAGGGCCTCGAGGTTCGCCGCCCTGCAATGAAGAAGAACGAACGAAGAACGAGGAAGAAGAACTAGGGTTAAGGAGAAAAGATAAAAGATAAAAAGTGGTAGATTGATTGATCGATTGTGTGTTGTTCAATCGCCATCACCCTCGTATATAAGAGGCGGCTGGACTTCCCGTGCAAGGAAAAGGCTTGGATTCACGTCCAAAACCCTAGTTAAATTCGGATTGGTTTTGTCCGAACTTTCCAAAACTGTTCGGTTTAAACTGGCTGCACCTTGCGGGTAACTTTTGAGGTGGTAAACGATCTCGGATGAAAACGAGCCCAAAAGCAATCTTGACCGTTTCGACGAGACGAACAACTTTTATTTGAACGTTTTTTGATTAGAGTTCATCTTGAAGGTCAAATGACTCGTGCAACATAGGCTGTTATTCGCGCTACCCATCAGACAGGTTGTCTGGTGGGGCGCGCCACTTTTGGCTCGTGATAGTGCTGTATTCGGATGGCTCTAACTTTTGCATACGAACTTGGATTGGAACGATTCTTATATCAAAATCGATCGTTTCGACGAGACGAAGACAATCCATGTAGATCATTTTTCCATACGAGGCAGTCTTGGGGGCGTAATGTGCCGAATAGTGTTCTGAATACAAAATCTCAGTATTTCGAACACAACTTCGGCCTTCGAGATGAGATCAGATGGCGATGGCCCAAACTTCAAAGATGTTCGTATCGACAATACGAAACTTTTTCATGTAGAACACTTCTCCATTTGAGGCTATTTTAAATAACTTCTTGACTGTGCCAAAATCTGGTGTCAACACATGCTCCCCTGTTTTTCGGCAAAGCCTGTGTGCCGAAAAATAACTTGCACATAGGTTGATCTAAGGACGATGTCAAAACTCCATCAGCCATTTTGGTATATTCTTAGGACGATAAGTTTATATCGGCCATTGCTTGTGTGAATATTTTGATGCAAGCTTGGATGAAACTTTCTCAACTTCCTTAACAATCCGATGATAAAGTCCCATAGATATGTATCTCAAGGTCATCCTCGGAACCATATTATTCACCCTTTTGCTAGGATTTTGCTGATAATCAATAATAAACTTTCTCCAATCCTTATTTTACTTTGTATAAAAAAATTCATTAGTGGTCAAGCGGTGGACTTGGTTCGCCTTACCTATTTCGACGAGACTAAGCATCGGCTATTGATAGAAATGCAACACACCATGATTAACATAGTAGCCGGATGCTTGCTGTGCCAACTCTTTCAAATTGTCATGTCTAGAAATATGAACAATTTTATAGCAACCCAAGGTAATTTTGCATCTAGACATACCTTAAGATAAACTATAAGTGACTCGTCAAAACATTGATAACCCTTGGATATTTGTTGCACTACTAATAATGAATCACCGGAAGCCTCAATATATATAGCACCTATAGCAAGGCAAAGCTCCAATCCTAATAACAATGCATATTCGGCTTTGATCATTGTGCAAAAATATCTTAAGCGGCATGAGGCTTCACAAACTAGCTCCATATGGAGATAAATAAACAACACCAACACTTTGGCCATTGCTACAAATTGAACCATCAAAATATAATCTCCATAGTATTAGAGAGACAAAGCTAATATCACTTAACATGTACCTTGTCTCGGTTCCAATTGAACTAAGGACGGTGTTAGAATTCCACACCGGCCATGATCAGATAGTTTCTTAGGACGATAGTTAAGTATCGGCCATTACCATGAGGTTCATGTAGAATTCATCCATTAAAACATGTATAGCCGAAATAAACAAATAAAATAGCAGTAAAATATTTCGGCTCCTTTGTCTTAGCAACAAAAATGTAACTAACGAAATGTATAGTGATTTGGTAATACTCTATCATCATATAGAAAATTATGTTGCATCCATGGATCAAAATAAGTCCATGGAGGGTAACTGATCATACCTGTGGATGAATTCCATGGCAAAGGCATCAATGGCATTGTTGAAGAAAATGGATGATGTGCTAACCGAAGATTTTGATGTTGTGATGCACACCTTCGGCTTAATTGTTTGTTGCTTTCATTATTTTCCTTCTTCACTTTTATTGTACTTGTTGCAACAGAAGCATGCACATCATTTTTGTGTTGATTGATCTTCTTGGGAACCCATGCCATGTTCTTCTTTTTCAGCTCTTGTGCACTAAGATTTTGTAATTTTTTCTTTTGCCAATATGATAAACCGAGTAGGCATCTTGGCTGTGATTTTGTTTCAACCAATGGCAACTCTTTTTGGGCCTTGTGCACCCTCAACTTCTTTTCTTCAGATTTGGCACTCTGATTTTTATCAGTTGATTGCTTCACTTCTTTGCCTTTTGTAGCCAATGTCAACACTTTAATTGGCTCTTTGTTATTTGAGATCAAATCTGAAGCAGCACACTTACGACCATCTCTTTTCACGCGGTAAACTTGCTTTACCACCTCTTTCTTCTTTCTTGAGCTCTGGACCAATTCCTTATGATTGAAACGGTCTTTGACGTGTGATTGTTCAAATGTTGATCTCCTTGGAGCTGCATAGTATTGGTGAGATGGTCTAGAATAAGATGGAGAATGTACCCTTGTATCATACCTGTCCCATGATGAATATGTATCTATATGAGCATAGGGAGGTATCCACGGCATTGGCATCGGCGACCCAAAATAAGGATATGAATATGTTGCATTAAAATTATCACTTTGCCAATACCGATCCTCATATTTGCGCCTTGGGGGTGATCTTGGTTTCTTTGCATGATTTGGCCGATAAGCATTTTTCTCTTCACTCTTCTTTTGATATTTATCCAATAGTTCAGCAAAGGTGATTTTTGATCTCTTACACTTGCGCTTATTCCGGCCTTTGTTTTCTTTTGGTTTGCTTTCATCGATCATTAGATTTGCTTGCTGCCCCCAGTCCTTGGCGTCTCCATTGTAGCTTCAATGGAACTCCCGCCCTCAAGATTATGCTCGTTATGCTCTTCAACAACTTCTTTAGTTAAAAGCTTGATCCCATCACCTACAGCTTTTAAATTCTTTTTTAATGGATCGGCTTGAAGCAGCCGATGTAAAAACTTTTTGCCATCGAGACCAATCGGAATAGACTGGTCATCTCTTCGTGTTTCAACAAACTTCAATCGTCCTTTTTCAATGGCCGATTTAACTATTTGACGAAACATGTTGCAATCCTCAAAATTATGCTTGGACGAATCATGCAACTTACAATACATTCGTCCTTGGATTGATGGCTTAACATGGTGATCAAGAATTGTAATGTAATTATTTTTCAGCAACAAATCAAATATTTTATCACACATGCTTGAATTGAAAGTATACTTCTTGTTTCCTAGCCGATCTTGCTGTTTGAACGGCTTTGGAGATAAGCAAACGAATGGTTCAGATTTGGAATCTCCCCATTCGGCTATGGATTGTGTTTTCCACTCTATCTCCGATGTCTTTGGATATGATACTATATTAGCATCAGTTTTCTCAATAGAATTTAACCTTGGCTTTAAATTTCTGAAACGAAGATATTTAGAACATACATGTCTCAGTTGAGACCAAGTGTAAACCAAGTAAGAAATAAGCAAAGCTACCCAACTAGATATGAACTTTAGAAAAAGCAACAGGAAAAGTTTTGGCTGTAACAATAAGTCATTATCGGTCTTTATAAATGGTGCAATGGGTTGACCGATATGTTCCATAACAATTTTACTGCTAACAAGTAAATTACCCTTCCTCATTGGCTTTCAAAATTACTTATGAGAATATTTCTTATAGATGCATCAATAATGAAGTTGCGACCAAATCTGAAAATAGGTAAATTACTTGCTATGCATACCTCTTCAAATATGTTGGGAGAGCATGATAGTGGTGCCATTTGAAGAACATCTTGCTCCGTCTTTGGATGGCTCCCCAACACCTTGTCATCATATTTTTCTTGAATCCATGCATCATTGCTTTGAAGATTTTTGTCGGCCGAACTTTGTTCAGCTACTTGTTCTTGTCCTTGAAGCTTGTCAATTTCTACGGCACGGAACTCATTGGGCAGGAAGTAGGTTCCATTAACTTCAGAAAAATCAAGCACCGTTGTTTTCCTATGCTTGCCATGCCCTTTCTCAATAATGCTTGCCTCGTTGGATTTGATGGATTCAGAATATATACTACTTGATTCGCTTTTTCAACGAAGCACTTTCATGTTCAATCATCCTTCTTTTCATTGATAGTACCAATTGGCAATGCTTCTTTTATCTGAGCCAATTCTTTTTCTATTTGTTTTACGACGGCGGCAAAATTAGCTTTAAGCTTTTTCTCAATTTCAGCCCACTCCGGATATGATTGCCCCCCAATGCTTTTAGATTCTTTCGGCAATGACACACGGGTGTTGCCGAAATTTTGTAATTGTGTACGGGGTGTATAATATGACGTAGTACTAGGTGAAGGCATATGCAGTGTTGTAAGACCATACTTTTGCTCGCCAATTTTATCAATTGGCAAAGATTCATCTTCTTGCAAAACTCTAGCTTTTATTGCGGCATAATCAGAAAATAGCCCCTTTTCATGTTGTTCAAGGCAAAGAGCACTAATTCTCTTATTTTGGGCTAAACTCTTCAATGCAGCCTGAGGGAGTCCTGGACTAGGGGGTGTCCGGACAGCCGGACTATCAATATCCGCTGGACTCCCAGACTACGAAGATAGAAGATTGAAGACTCCGGCTCGTGTCCGCAAGGTACTTTCCTTGGCGTGGAAGGCAAGCTTGGCGATACGGATATGTAGATCTCCTACCATTGTAACCGACTCTGTGTAACCCTAGCCTCTCCGGTGTCTATATAAACCGGAGGGCCTTAGTCCATAGGACAAACATTACATCTCAACAATCATACCATAGGCTAGCTTCTAGGGTTTAGCCTCCTTGATCTCGTGGTAGATCTACTCTTGTACTACCCATATCATCAATATTAATCAAGCAGGACGTAGGGTTTTACCTCCATCGAGAGGGCCCAAACCAGGTAAAAACATTGTGTCCTCGCCTCTTGTTACCATCCGCCTAGACGCACATTCGGGACCCCTACCGAGATCCGCCGGTTTTGACACCGACATTGGTGCTTTCATTGAGAGTTCCTCCGTGTCGCCACCGATAGGCTCGATGGCACCTTCAACCATCAACGCTGTCCGGGAAGACTTTTCTCCCGGACAGATCTTCAGATTCGGCGGCTTTGCATCGCGGGCAATTCTCTTGGCCATCCGAGCAGATCGAAGCTACGCCCTGGCCGTCAGTCGATTCGAAACTTGAACTTCACGGCCGATGATCGCGGAGACTTGATCTTCGACGGACTAGAGCTACGACCAAGCGCGCCAAGACCGTGGACGATGGGCATGATCTAGCTCGCCACGGACGGTGCTTTTGAGGTCAGATTCGAACCCGCTCCCGCTACTAACCCGAGCCGATTGCTCATGACGGGGGCCGGTGGATAGACGCCGCCCTTGGGGCTTCAACATCTACGACGATGGAGCCGAATACCAATCTCGTCCCCTGCGAAACTCGTGATCCCGAGACGCCGGACTCCGAGCCTCCCGCGCCCCTGCCAATTAAACCAGATTGGGCGTCGGTTATGGAATTCACCGCCCAGACATCTTTCAAAGACTCGCTTTTGGTGATATCCTCAATTCTCTCAAGCATCTCTTGTTATCAGAGAATCTGGCCGGACTATGGCGGGACGAGGTCTTTGGATCATGAATTCCCAGCAGGGTTTAAACCCATAAACATAGAAGCCTACGATGGAACAATGACCTCGAGTCCGGATAGAAGACTATATCTGATATACATATGGCGGAGGAGATGATCTCCACGCCATAAAATATCTACCCTCAAGCTTAAAGGGCCAGCCCGTCATTGGCTCAAAAGCCTCCCGTAAAATCTTGTTGGAAGTTGGGAAGAGCTCGAGGAAGCATTTAGAGCAAATTTTCAAGGGACTTATGTCCGCCTCCGGATGCGAGATGACCTAAGTCACATAACTCAACAGCCCGGAGAGTCAAGAGAATTCAGGAACAGGTTCCTTACCAAAAGAACCAAATAGTCGAATGTCCGGACGCCAAGCCTTAGCAGCTTTTAAGCACAATGTCCGAGACGAATGGCTCGCCAGACACCTCGGTCAAGAGAAACCGAGGACAATGACCGCATTAACAAGCCTCATGACCCGCTTCAGGCAGAGAGGATAGCTGGCTGGCAAGATGCAGCACCAGCGACCCAAGTACATCCGAGATAAGAGATGGAATGGAAAATCACGGCAGAAAAGAGCAAAGACCGAATAAAGAGAAAAGCCCAAAGAGCACGGCAATCAACGCCGGATTTAAAAGCTCACGGCCAAATAGAAAAACTCAGCCCCTCAAGGATGACAATGACGAACCGTCCAACCTACATAAAATTTCGGTCGGATATGCCAAATCCACAAGACTTTAAGGCCCGCAAATCACACCCACAGGATTGTTGGGTTTTCAAACAGTCCGCCGACTAAACGGCGAACACAAGGGGCTCGACGTCAGCTTAAGAAGATAAACCCGCCAGCGAGGCACCGAAAACAAAAGACTTTCCCACAAGGGGTCAAAGCAAGAACTCACTTCATGTGAGGACACGGAAAACAAAGGCGGCACTTTCTAAAAAGAGCTTCGCACGGTCCAGCCAAGAAACCATAGAGATTGGATATCAAAACCAATCACTTTCGACCACCGGATTATTCCGAAGTGTTCAAACGCGGACGGACTCCTCGATATTGAATCCGTAATAGACGGACTACAATTCACAAACGCCCTAATGGACGGAGGCGTGACTTAAACTGCTATACTCAAACACAATCCGTCGGATGGGGATAGACCCTACCAAAATTCGACACAGCCGCACTTCCTTCAAAGGAGTTACGCCAGGCCCTTACGCCAAGTGCACAGGCTCGATATTACTAGAAGTCGTGTTCGGGTTGCCGAACAATTTTCGACGCGAAAAGTTAATTTTCTATATCGTTCCATTTCAAAGTGAATGTCAAGCACTGTTGGGACGTAAAGCTTTTATCTGCTTCAATGCCATACCACATTACGCGTCTCTTACACTCAAAATGCCCGGTCCCCATGGCACCATTTCAGTGCGCGGGTCATTTAAAGACCCGGACTCGGATAGACGAATCCGGACTAAGCAGGCTAGGGGCTCCTAGCCACATACCCTTTCCCAAGGGCTGGCGCACAACTAAACGCGGTTTCATATAAACTTCGCTTAATTATTTACACTTATTCTTTTGCATATTTTTCGCATCTAACTATTTCTAAAACTAAAATGTTCCTCTCTTCTACAGATGAACAACATGCGCATCCATCCGTGATAACGGCAAGAACGGAGACACAAAGCGCAGACGCAAGAGGGACCCGTCCCAAGGATTCTTTTCAGATTAAGACCCCACGTAGACCTTTTTATTCTCGTCTCTTTTTGTTAATCTCCCTTGGCTTCTTTCTATAGCCAAAGCGAGCTCGACGCTTTGGCATCGGCCGCGTCGAAGACAATGCCGTGCACTGGACACAAGGGCTCGGGGCATAATTCGCCGTTATCATAAAGTCCGAACACCTTCGGAGTGTTCGCGCCTCAAGTTAGGCATTATATGCATCAGCTCGAATCATGTCTTTGGTCAAATGTTGGGTTTGCCGGCTCCGTGTTTTGCTGCCTTACGCTCCAGATCACCCGCTAACGCGGCACGTGGAGAACTATCGCGATTGTGCCCCGGTTCGGCCGGGCGAGCACCTCAAGAGAGAAAGCCGAAAACCGATCGTCATGATGTAGCGAGAGTCTGGTCACCACTTGATCGACTATCGGAATGTTTAGAATTTCGCTTTGACGAAGGACCGCTTCGGTCAGCACATACGCACTCGAATCCGGAGATGTGCGGTGTCATCAGGGCTATATCGTAGCCCCACCCTCGAGCTCCACCGCTAAGTGAAAGAAATAAAGCATTATAGTCCGGATTGCCTCGTTCGCTACGCTACCACCTCCTTATAACAGACCGAGACGCCGGATTAAGTGTGAAAAGCGCCATTTTGCGAACACCCCAAAGACCTTGTGCGAGGGGCTGAAGTCAAGATCGCATCTTTCAAAGTTATACACAAGTATACTTAAACGGCCAAAAGGAGAAGTTTTACAGCTTGGAAGCACAAGTATAAAAAGCATTCATACTATAATCATTGATTTACAAGGTACTGCGTTCATTTGAACGTTACATTCTTTGAGCACTCGCCTCAACTTTACGAGCACCGCGCATGACTTCTCCGGTAGTGCTCGGCGGGAGCCGCTTTATCCGGACCACAGGCAAGAACGGCGGTGGCATCCATCTCCGGATAATGCACCTTCACACGAGCAAGGGCCATCCGCGCCCGATGCTGGTGACCGCTTCATCTCCCTTATATGCGGCACCGCACCAAGGAATTGCTGCAATAAGCCAAAGTAGCTTGTCGCTTGGACCTTCTGGCGGACATGGGCCACGATGTCGATCATAGCGGTCCGGACAGTCTATTCAGTTCGCCCATTCGCCAACCTGTCCGTCAAAGGAAGAGCGCGATCCGGCTGTGGAATTGAGACCAATACAACTCTTCCGCCTCGTGATCCCCTTGGCTCCGAAAGTGCTTAACGGCATCAGCCGCACTCGCAGCCAAGTCCATGTACGGATCCTCCGAACTCCACAGCCGCTCAAATTGAGCGTACTTGGCATCCATAAACCGGCGACGCATAAGAAAAGGCTTGCCAGCCACGATTTCTCCGGCTTGGCACAGCTCCTCCTTCATAGCCCGCATTGCAGAGCGGGCATCCTTGGCTTCGGCGGTGGCCTTCTTCAGGTCTTCCCGCTCCGATAGGCGCTCCTTTTCAAGAGCCTCGCTACGGTCGGTAGCATCCTTTAATTTCTTGGCCAATTCGGCCACCTCCGCCTAGGCAAAGGCGCAGCCTTTTCGGCCTTCAACTCTTCGGCCGCCCTCGCGGCAACCAGATCACTCCTTCGGGCTTGCTCCTTAGCTTGTGCAAGCTCGACCAAGGTCTCCACAAAGCAGAAAGACTTATCGCATAAACAGCATATAACTTATCGAGGAGGGCTTTAACCCACTCAATAAAGCGGCTGCGGAGAATTTATTTACCTCGCGACTTCGTCAAGTCGCTGATTGACAAGTGCGATATCAAGATCCGCCATGTCCGATTGTCGACTCGATTCAAGAATCGATCATCCGGCTGGCCCCGGACTATCCGCCACCATGTCGAACGGCGGTATTCATTACCGAGTTGTTTAGATTTTTGATCCTCGCGCGCTGTCGTCTTCGACAACCTACCGAGTCTCGTGGGCTACTATCTATACAGGCGCATTTTTATATGCACAAACCGTTAAAACAACAAAGGTGCGCTATTTTCGATACCTCAAATCCCGCCAAAGCATGCTCATGGCGGCGTCACATAATCCGCTTTCGGCGGACAAAATCCTTCCAATCACCATACGCATTAACGCACGGTGATCTTCTAAAATGGACGCCCTCTCAAGCAAACTCTTGATTCTCCCACCGGACTCGGTGGGTGTTGAACTCTTTGGCCCCTCGGACTCGGGAACGCCCGCGACGACACTTGGGCTCGCTTTGCCTCATCTGGCGGCGCGCGGCGACGGAGGTGTCGCTCTCCATCATCTCGGAAGAAGATCCCCGAGGATGAACTCATCTCGAGACGGCTGCAGATCCGAACTGCGATATAAATATTTCGTTACCTCTGAAGCATAAACGAAGGTACTTCCTTATTAAAACTTCCTCTTTCATACTCACGGCTCGTTGGAGGCTGGTCCTTGGCGATGATTGCGCGTCGGATTCTCTCCGGACGCGGACTTCGGCGGAGATTTCTTCCCATGCTTAGGGCTTTGACCTCCGGATCTTGAGGCGGTCCTCTTCTCCCACGAAGGGAGGATCCTTGGCTCCTCTCTTGATCGCCTCTTTGGACGAAGTATTAGCTCCTTTATCTCCCCGTCGCCCCTCTCGTGGCGCAACCTCCAACATTCGACCAAAGACGGGCTCCAAGGCGGTCTCTCGAAGGGGGGCCGGACACCTTATCAGCCTTGATCGCGCCACCCATTCCTGTAAAGAATAAAAAAGGGTTAGGAGATGATCTTTTGAAAGGCATACAAATAAAATGTCCGAGCTCGGAGCTACTTACCTGAGTATCCGGGCGATCGCGGCTCAAGCCTGCGTCCTCGGCCGAATCTGGACACGCTACCTACGGTCCGAAGAACAGCTTATACATCTCCGTGGGTGTTGCGCCCATAAAATGTTGGAGAATACGAGGTCCCTCCGGATTGAACTCCCATAGACAGAGAGGACGGCGTTTGCAGGGCAGGAGGTGCCTGACTAGCATGACTTGCATCACCTTGACCAGGTCGATCTCCCCTGTTTGGAGGTCTCGAATCTGGCCTGAAGGTCGGCACGCCCCTCGGACGGCCCCAGTTGAGCCCTTGGTTGACCCACGACATTAGTTGCCGTGGAGGTCGAGGCGGAAGGAGGGTGGCGGCTTTTGCTTGCGCGCCTTGGAGCATGATGTAAAACCACTCCTGCTGCCACAATCCTGTTCCTCTTTGAAGGAACCTTCGAGCCACGGGCATCGACCTTCTTGCTTACGGTCGCCCGCCAAGACTCCGCTTGACGCCCCGATCATCTTGGCTCCACCTTGAATGTTTTCAGCCACAGCCGAAGTGGGGATGACGCGAGGAAGGCTTCGCAGACAATGATAAATGCGGAGATATGGAGGATGGACTCCGGAGCCAAGTCGTGGAAGTCCAGCCCGTAGTAGAATAGGAGCCCCCTCACGAAAGGATCCGTCGGGAAGCCTAATCCCCGACGGAGGTGAGATGCGAAAACGACATATTCGCGGGATCGGGGTGGCACGGCCTGCCTGGGCAGCAACTGTCTGAAACTTCAGAGGCTGTGCTTGGCCTCGCGCAACTTCAATATGTCCTCCTCCGTAACGGAGGAGGGCATCCACCGGCCCTGGAGGTCGGAGCCGGACATTGTTGTGGATCCGAGGTGCTCGAATCTGAAGCTCTAGGTGTTGGAACTGGGAGCAGAGGAAAGATTCGATGCAAGGTTGAAAGACAAGGACAGGCCTTGGTCCTCTTATAAAGGGGAAATAATACCAAGGGCCGTCTCCGTGACCGTTTGAGATTCCCCTTCGATAGAGGAGGCGTGGCGACGGGAACGGTTGGGTTACCCACGCACATATTGATGAGGATCCCGGAATAAAAGGGAACACGATCTCTGCTTCGACAGGACGTGCCAAGGAAACCGCTTTGCTAAACGTGCTGAGGCGGGATAACAAAAACGATCCAAACAAGGGCTTGGCTGCGGTGTGATGTCACGCCGCATAATACGTCAGCAGATTGAGTTAAGTGTATATTTTATTCACTCTACGTTGGAATGTGGAATTTATTTTGCAGAGCCGGACACTATCCTGGTGTTCATTATCTTCTCCGAACTATTCAAGGAGGGGAACCCGCCTTGCAATGCCGAACATTATGCACGCCGGACTTATCGTCATTGAAGACTGGTTCGAGCTACCGAGGAGTCTGGACTAGGGGTGTCCGGACAGCCGGACTATCAATATCCGCCGGACTCCCGGACACGAAGATAGAAGATTGAAGACTCGGCTCGTGTCCCGGAAGGTACTTTCCTTGGCGTGGAAGGCAAGCTTGGCGACACGGATATGTAGATCTCCTACCATTGTAACCGACTGTAACCCTAGCCTCTCCGGTGTCTATATAAACCGGAGGGCCTTAGTCCATAGGACTAACATTACATCTCAACAATCATACCATAGGCTAGCTTCTAGGGTTTAGCCTCCTTGATCTCGTGGTAGATCTACTCTTGTACTACCCATATCATCAATATTAATCAAGGGACGAGGGTTTTACCTCCATCGAGAGGGCCGAACACAGGTAAAAACATTGTGTCCCTCGTCTCTTGTTACCATCCGCCTAGACGCACAGTTCGGGACCCCCTACCCGAGATCCGCCGGTTTTGACACCGACACAGCCACCACTACCTCATCTTCTACAATGTTTGGCACAACCGCTCCTGTAAAATTTACATTCATTCGGCTATAACCAGGAAGGTGTGAAGCCGAATTATGAGCATCTACAGTTGTGTATGGTGCCGAAGAATTACTAACATGAGGTGTAGCATATGACGATTGAGAGTAACTGGCCAAATAGCCATTAGTAGCATGGCCAATTCTCTCATTGATCGGCATGGTTGGATTACTATATTGCACATTAGTTGCCGATGAATAAAAGGATGAAACACTTTCTTGTATGGCATTGAAAATTCTAACTTGGGGTTGATTAATCGAACTCATCATGTTGCTCATCGGCATATGAATTTGTGGGGTTGCTGATGCATGGGACTTGGGATATATATATTGCATGTTGCTAAATTTATAAGAATTTGAAACATGAAGATTGCTTTGCATTGGCCCTTGCACATAATTAGATGCATAATTGATAAAACTAGGGCTAGCCGATACATTATGCTCAATAGGTGATCCAGCAACAACATATGGATTATTTGCATCTACAAAGGGGAATTGGGTATTCATATTACCTTTGTAGATTGCAGCAACTTGATGACGATCTCTTCGCAGCAAGAATGGCTGGAGACCATTCAAAGCTTCGTCCCCAGCGGAGTCGCCAAAAAGTGTGATGACGCTGGAACGCGTCACACGAACACATCGATGTGTACCCGCGGCGCCGAGGTAGATGCTCCGCAACTCACACCATGGAGGCCAACTTCAGTAGCGACACGCAAGACAAGAAGCCGACGCTTTTGGGACCCGAACCCCCACGCCGGGAGGGACCCGTCTGGGTAGCTTGGCGGCTATGGGCTGCCTTAGGTCGACCTGATCGCCCCTAGGGCCTCGAGGTTCGCCGCCCTGCAATGAAGAAGAACGACGAAGAACGAGGAAGAAGAACTAGGGTTAAGGAGAAAAGATAAAAGATAAAAAGTGGTAGATTGATTGATCGATTGTGTGTTGTTCAATCGGCCATCACCTCTCAGGTATATAAGAGGCGGCTGGACTTCCCGTGCAAGAAAAAGGCTTGGATTCACGTCCAAAACCCTAGTTAAATTCGGATTAGTTTTGTCCGAACTTTCCAAAACTGTTTGGTTTAAACTGGCTGCACCTTGCCGGTAACTTTTGAGGTGGTAAACGATCTCGGATGAAAACGAGCCCAAAAGCAATCTTGACCGTTTCGACGAGACGAACAACTTTTATGTTAACGTTTTTTGATTAGAGTTCATCTTGAGGGTCAAATCACTCGTGCAACACAGGCTGTTATTCGCGCTACCCATCGCATGGGGGGTGTCGGTGGGCGCGCCACTTTGGCTCGTGATAGTCTTTGTATTCGGATGGCTCTAATTTTTGCATACGAACTTCGGATTGGAGCGATTCTTATATCAAAATCGATCGTTTGACGAGACGAAGACAATCCATGTAGATCATTTTCTATACGAGGCAGTCTTGGGGCGTAATGTGCGAATAGTGTTCTGAATACAAAATCTCAGATTTGAACACAACTTCGCCTTCGAGATGAGATCGATGGCGATGGCCCAAACTTCAAAGATGTTCGTATCGACAATACGAAACCTTTTCATGTAGAACACTTCTCCATTTGAGGCCATTTTAAATAAGTTCTTGACTGTGCCAAAATCTGATGTCAACAGGTGCCAATGAGCATGTTCCTTGTAGCCAATCATGTGTCCTACCTTCTCCCTCCTCAATGAAAACGGCATGCAACATTGTGCTGCTTGTTCTTGGGAAAAAAAAAAAGTTGGACCGACACGCACACTGTCGGCCTAGCGTAAATACAGTTTTTTTTTTTGAAAAACTAGCGTAAATGCAGTAGACCACAAAGACCAGATCGTAGACGGAATCGAAGCGATATCTCTCAACGCGCACGTCATCTGCTATTTTCAGGACACATCGCCCGCAAGACCTGTACACGAGCCTAGCCAGCTGGCCCAACAAACAATATACTACTACTAGTTTGGGTAATTAGGAGATGATGATCGATCTAGGGTTTGTAGCCCACCGCTTTGTTAACTATCTTCTTCTTCTTCTTCTTCTTTTTTTGCGGGTCACCGCTTTGTTAACTATCAGGAGACAAGATGAACCATGATGCTAAGCTGGCCATTAGTTAATCAGTAACTACGTCCACGTCTTGCTAAGCAAATCCATGCGTTGACCTAATAATATGACAGGATTACCAACAGATAACGTCTGCTCATAAGTCGCAACACGTGTCCTTCTTGTTCTGTTTTGTATATATATAAGAGCAATCTTGCTAATTATACGCAAGATTGCGCTCGCCAACTTGCTTTCTGCTGATGCACAATTAAGTAGCAAGAAATGGCATCTACTCCATACGGTTCAGTTCATACGAGTAATTAATAAAGTTTCAGTTCATACGGTCACGGTGCTGTGCCATGGAGAGGGAGCAGGCTCTGACGTATATGCACGTCAGTGTTAAAGTTTTGATTTTGTTGCTTGCGCAGGATCGATCTCACTGTAATCATGCAGTGCCTGCGAAATAGTAACCACAGAAAACTGACGTTGATACTGCAGCTCTTGCTGACAATTAACCACAAAATTGACACCCACGGGTTCCTTTTCGATCATTTTCTTGAGAGAAACCCCTTGTCTACAGATGCCTTGTCAATCTCTAATCTCTTAGTCTTCAAGCCTGATCTGAAAGTATATCTGCATATGCAGCTGTGTGCAAGGTCTTCAGTGTCGTCACTGCGAGATAGCTACCGATACCTAGCTCTATCTACCCCTCCACGTCCGTCAGTCATCAGTTAATGAGATGGGTTTGATTTGATTTGATGGAACCCATCAGTGGCTGGTGGAAAGATATGAGAGAAACCAATACTAGTGTTAGAAAGGATCGATGGGGCTTGGGCTTGCCTGCAGTTGTTGATCTTGTAAGATACAAAAGTTGTACCCCTATTAAAATTGTACTCCCTCCGTCACAAAATAAGTGTCTCAACTAGAGCTAGTACAAAGTTGAAACACTTATTTTATGCGGAGGGAGTACTAAAACAATGACAATTAATATGAATCGAAGAAAGTAACTCTTGTTTTCTTTAGATGAATAGCTAATCTTCAAGAACCCATATATTTGCAGCGAAAACAGCCCAGCCTGCGTTATGCCAAAAAAAGTTCACTTTTTGGAAAGAAAACCAGCCTGTGTTACCTTCATATGTATACGTACATATACGTCACTAATTTTACATTGTTATACAACACCTACGGGTTCAGAGAAGATCAACAAATTGCATCAAAACTTTCCCCTGAAAACCTAAACCTCTCGCGACGGCTAGGGCGACTAGTGTCGACGGTAATTGTAAGACAATGGATCATGTGATGAGTTCGTGGTTGTCAGCTGGCAGGTATGGTTTGCTCCTCCGATATCATTGTCGTGCGAGGGTGTCAGATCTAGAGTTCTACGTCATGTCCGGGGTGCTGCCCTGGATAGATTCTTTCAACGACAATGGCTTCGTCTTTTGTAAGCTACTTTGGATGTTCAAAAAGTTGCATATAAGCGATGGAGCAGCGTCAAGCTCGGGTGAAGAGGTGACCCGTCATATTTGTCTTTGGTGGATGTTGCGGTGCTGCTGGAGGCGGGTGACTGGCATTGGCATCAAGCTTAGTGGTTTCATCGGTCTTGATTGTAATTTTTCTTCTTGGTTGGTGGTTTTCTGTGCAAATACTAGAGTTTGGTTTGTTTTTCTAGTTTTGTTAGGTCGGTATTTATGTGACTTGTATTCGCTCTTTATTATATGAGTGATACACGTATTACCATGACAACAAATCAACAGTTACATGCCAATCTTCTGAGGCTTAAACCTAAACTTAATCGCCAGGGCTCAGGGCAGGCGAGCTCCTATACGACGCTTACCATGTCAAATTGCCACCTTTTTCCACTGGGGAACTCGTGACTGGACCGGCCCATTGCTCCGCGCTGCAATGCTCACGATACAGTAGCGACCAGGAGCGGAAACAATAACAAGACGACAATTTTAGTGCATGTTTTATTATATATATATAACTTCTGCTCGTTGCAAACCTACTGTACGAATAGCATCTACTGCTGTTCTTTGACCAGCATAGGGTGATGCTTTTCTTGAGCTTTTGAATCCACAAGTACCGCCGAGGACCAAAAACCACCCGACCTTGTGGGTGCATAATAGTTATAATGGTATTGTTGAAACTAGCTTGAACATGAATAACCCCTTTTGTTATTCTACGTGCACTCTTCCGTAAACTAAAACGTGCATTCCTACGTAAACCAATACGCACTTTCTTACGTGATATATATATATATATATATATATTTTGGAAAATTAGACATGAAAAAAAGATATGTAAAAAGTGTGAATATTAACAAAAACAAATTGTGATACTTTCTAAAATAGTGAACATATAAAATTTTCAATATTTTTGAAACACCGCAAAAGTATTTTTTCAAACGTGTTGTTTTACAAATTTGAAAAGTTTTTGAACATGTGGAAGATTTTTTCAAATTTGTGAACGCCTATTTTGAATATTTTACGAAAAGCTTTTTTTCCAAATTTCCTAACATTTTTCGAAACAGAAATATTTTCTCAAATGTCTAAACATTTTTTTAAAAACATGAACACCTTTTGAAATTGTGAACATCTTTTATAAAATCACAAACATTATTAGAAATTTGTGATTTTTTGAAAAAAAAGAGAAGATTACAGAAAAAAAGAAACGAAAAAATTAAAGGAAAAGATACATGAAAAGCCTATAATAAGTAAAACAATAAAAGCCGGTAAAAACCTGACCAGATTCTTCCGAAAAGGTCCATTTTTTGCGGAGGGATTCCATTGAAAATGTCCTAAGACCGCGGAATCAACGTACAGAACCTGGCTGCTAAATAGGCCAGTCCATTTTCGGTTCCTTGCTCGTTAGCTTTGTCTGTTTGGGTGACACTATCAATATGCAAACATCTTTTCAAAATCAAGATTTTTAATCCACACGCACTTTATTCAGGAATATTTTTCCAAAATTCACGTTTTCTAATAAACTTGGAACTTTTTTATATCCCTAATAATTATTTTAAAGAAGCAAAACATAAAAAGAGGAAAAAAATTAAAAAAAAGAAATGAAAAAACTGCAGGGGCATCTCAGCCTGCTCAGGGATAAACGTTTAAAATTGAACCAAGGACCTTTTTTTTTCAGAAAATCGAGTGAAGGACCTGCTACCAGTGGACCAAAATCGCTAGCCACTCTAACTCCTAGAAATTTGTAACTAAAATAGCAACTCAGTGCATATGAACTATAAATCGCAACATATTTAAACTTTTTAGAAATGTCGAAAGTTATTTTCTTTTTGAAAATTTTAATATTTTTTGAGACGCAAACGTTTTCAATTTTCTGAGCAATATTTTCAAAACATATACATTCATGAAAAAGTGGACATTTTATGGCTTTCTCAAACATTCCTTGAAAAAAAGGAACAAAATTGAAATGAGAACAATTTTTGAAATTATGAACAATCTTTTAAAAATAGAAACATTTTCTGAAAAACAGAACAACATTTGAAACACGCATGTTTTGAAATTATGAACAACTTATTCAAAATGAAAACATTTTTCAAAAATACCCAGAACATTTTAAAATTTGAAATTATAAATTTTAAGATTTCCGGACTTTTTTCTGTAAAAGAAGCGAACTATATTTGAATCTATTTTTTTAAAAATTTCTGAAATAATTATCAAACCATGATCATTTCTTAAAAAGTGAGAATAAAAAAAATGCGAAAATTAGTTGAAAATAAAAAACTTTAAAAAGAAGGAAAAATAATATAAAAAATGGAATAGAAACAAATAAAATTAAACAAGAAAGAAAAAGAATAAGGAAACCGAAAAGGTGAAAAAAAGGAAAAAATAAAAGGAAAAAAAAGAAAAAGACAAAATGTTTCAGAAACCTTCTAGAAGATTCCCAAAATCAGAAAAACCGGCTGGGTACCTTCTAGAACATTCGCAAAACCCAGATCGGAGGTGCCCGTCTCGCTGCTAAAGGGGCTGGCCCGTGTCGATCGGGTGCGCAAAGCACCGATAATTTGATGCAGAATGTGTGAAATAGGAAATCGCTCAATCGAGGTCCCCAATGTCGCCTGTACCAAGAGGCATTTACATCTTGCCAGAAGTGTTTTCCCGACATGTCGTTTCTAGGCCGGCCCGTTTTGGCGCTTCCGTCGCTTGCCGGTTTGCTTCTTTCCCTTCGTTGGTTTTTATTCGGTTTTGACCGGGTTTTCTTTGATTTTGTTTTTCTTTGTTTCTTCTTCGGTTTCTCTATTGTTCTTTGTTTCTTCAATGGTTTTATTCGGTTCTCTATTTTTCTTAGTTTCTTCACCTGCTTTCCTTAGTTTTTTTTCATGGCTTTCCTTTGATTTTCTACGGTTTTATTCATTTATGTAATTTTCTTTTTTGAACACAGTATTTTTTTAGTGATGTTTTTTAACACGGTAAAGACATCTTTTTTGTGGAACTGAAAAAGGTATAGCCGAGCTCGACATTCCTTGTCACAGAGCGGTGAATAGGATTTCCGCACAGGGTAGCATTACGCACACACGCCCATGTCGAGCCCAGGACCCAAACCAAATAGGCCCATAACTGTTGACACGTCACCAGCCTCCCTCCACCCCCCACCACGCCCTCTCTCGTCTCGCTCACGCTGTCTCGCAATCGTTCCTGTCCACCCACTGTCATCAAGTAAAAACGAATCGTTCCTCTCCACCTCCCTGACGCGAGCGACCAAAGTCCGGCGGCCGACGCGGCAACGGCGGCGGAGGTATGCTCCCCTCCCACCCGAAACTTTCCCCTATCCCACCTATTATCTTCCGTTTCTATCAGTTGAACCCTCAAAGACCTACTAGTTCCGTGAGATGGAATTTAGCAGCCCCTTTGGGCACCGACAACAGCCCTACTTCAGAGGCACCTCAAATGGATGTTCATGAACTTGGTTGGGCATTTCATCGGCAGTCAATCGATCCAGTTTCCCTTCGTAATCGATTGTAGCACGATCCTTGTTCCTAGTACTAAGTGGGTAACTTACTTTGGTGATAGTTCTAGTCCCATTCAGATTGCATTAAAACTGAATTTGCGTGCAACGTGTTAGCTCTAGTTACCAGTGCAAGCAATTTCAGATGAGATGCCACTCTATTTAGGGGTAATTATTAATTTGATTTTGCCAACTGGAAGCGGATCTGCTCATATGGAAACACAGGGCCTCCCGAGCCTTCTAGGCAGTCATCTCTTAGATGCCTTTTTGTATCCTGCGTCTCTGACAGGCGTGTTTTTCATCAGGAATTATCATCCACACACCACACTGAAATATTCTTTTATACAGAAGGTGCCTGTTAGATCAACTGTCTACATTGCCTTTTGAGAAAACATAGAGGGATCTTTCTGGCCTCTGCTCTTACCTGAAGCTAGAATCACGGAGGGGGTGCTCTAATAGGTCTATGCACCCTGTGTCGATCTCCTTTCAACCATTCACTGCAACTCCAGCGGGCAATTTTCCCTCAAGGTAAGTTTCTGCCTGCTGGACCTGTATTCAGTTTCTTGGCCATCTCTTGTGTTTCCTTTAAGTTTAACCCTGTTTCTTGGTTTTGTGGCATTAGGACCACTAATGTGAGGTCTCGCTGTGACTTTATCAAGTTGCCGACAGTTGGAAGAAGTAGTGGATACCGTGCCATGAATTCCGGACCAACTTCTGCTTCCAGGTCTGAAACGACTGGGGAACAGGATTATGCTGTGGGAGAGAATGATGGTGTGATCATAGTCGACCACGGGTCACGGCGACAGGAATCTAATCTCATGCTAAGTAATGAACCGGTTATTTTCCGTGAAATTTCTGGTGTTTCCCATGGTGCTTATGTTGAGTAATTTCTTGAAAATTGCAGACGATTTTGTTGCGATGTTCAGGGCAAGGACTGGCTACAGGATTGTTGAGCCTGCTCACATGGTATGCTTATTGTTCTTGGCTTCTTGCAGCCCTCCACCAATTTTATGACAGTAAACTGGCAATCAGTAAATCAACTTGTAATTTCTATTTCAGGTTACATAAAGTATTTCTGGATTTAATTTTTGCTTGCCACTGAACATGGCTATAAATTTCTAATTGAGTGCAGACTATTCTTTGAAACTATCTTGTACTGGCAAAACTCACAAGATCGCTCAGAAAAAATAAAAAAGTAACTTACATGGTCACTCATTTAGAATTCTCTATCTGACATGATTTTTTCCAGTAGCTTCTTTCTATTTACCAACGAAAATCCGTGTACACCGCTGTACTTTCTTATTTTCTTCTGAGCAATGGGAGAATTTCCATGATCACTCATTTGGATTCTCTGTCATTCCGCTTGTTCGAATCCACACATATTTTGTTGGCTACATCCACAAAGGAACACTTTGAGTTTAGGTTATCATCACATGGTATTCTAGTCGAGGATACTAAATATATTTAGTTGTCCAAGTCGTCAGCTTATGTGTCTAAGATAAGCATCTGCCACTGTTAAGGTTTCCCATGTTGCTGCTTCTGATGCTTTGTAGTGAGAATGTGACATAAGTAATTTGAAATTGTTTTCTGAAGTAGTGATTTAGAAATATTTCTGAAGACATTGTTTTCACTAGTAGTGTTTCCAAATTATTCCTAAAAGATATTTGTGGCATAATTGGGAGTTTACTTGTTGATTGAAACCATTGCTGGTATGGTAGTACTATTCTAGCAACACATTGGCTTTTTATATTGGTATCTATTTGTCCATTCTCCAATTGCTATTATGTTGTACTATTAAAACATGTATGGGCTGGAGACTCCGGGGCAAATAAATCATATATATTTAGTTCTTTGTATGCTTAGGGACTTTTGTTTTCACTTCACGGTTTATGAAGTGGCTGAATGTGTGCTTTTGGCAAAATGAAGGAGCTCGCTGAGCCTACTATTAAAGAAGCATTTGGAAAATGTGTCCAGCAAGGAGCAACCCGCGTTATTGTCAGCCCATATTTCCTTTCACCTGGACGGCACTGGAAACAAGTAAGATTTTCAGTCATTTAACATTGATGCAGAACGCTAAAGACTTGATGCTATTCAGTTTATTAAAATGTTCAGTGCAGAAGTAGGTAGTGGTTTCTATGTTACTCCCTCCGTTCCAAAATAGATGATTCAACTTTGTACTAACTTTAGGTCAAAGTTAGTACAAAGTTGGGTCATCTATTTTGGAACGGAGGGAGTATATCTTAATGCTTACATAGCTATAGTATGCCAATATTTCTCATTCAATTCTGCACTGTTTTTTTCTCAGGATATTCCTTCTTTAGCATCAGAAGCCTCTAAAGAGCACTCTAATGTGGCCTACATTGTCACTGCTCCTCTTGGATTGCATGAGCTTATGGTGGTATGTGCTCATTAATTCCCCCATAGTCTATCACACTGTGCATTGTGCATTCAGTAGTCATTTTCTTATGAGAGCTACTAGTTATTAATCGAAAAGTAAACTAGATGCCCGCTGAAAGTTCGAAACTCCATTTTTTAGACAATTATTCTTCCAGCCCTCCAGAAAAATAATGAAAAGGAATGTGGATTAACCTTGATAAGTAGATCTACTAAAACATTCACCCTTTTGATGATTTTCTACGTAATTTTTTCTTGAAGGGAATGTTGAACTTCTCTACTAAAATGGCATAATAGATTTATTTTTTCTGGACAATGAATCCAAGAGTTATTGAACACGACAGATTAATCTTTCATTACCTTAGCATACCATCATGAACTGTGTTACACTCTTGTAAATTTTACTTGTAGATCACTCTGGTGGTATGTGATTCTATACTGTACCAGTAAGTCACTGTTGCTATATTTACTAAGCGGTATGCTAGGATTCAAAATCAGAAATCTTAAGTTATCATGATAATCTGCTTTAATTTGGTAATATGGTATTTATAGATAGCAAACCAAAATATTTACTCCTTTGGTGAGTTACTTCTGTATTTACATCTATGAAAGTGAATTTTGTGCAAAATATGATATCTATCGATCGAATATACCACCTACTCCACTGTTCGTATTATCCAAGGCAATCTCCTTTTTTTTGACAATCAAGAAGTGCAATCTCCTCTTAATACAAGAGACGATGCCAGCAATGGTTGGCGAGTTGCTCCGATCATTCAGTATCATCTCAAAGTAGATTTGGTTACAAATTCCACGGCAAACATGTTTCTGTAGGATATTATGAACGACCGCATCAAGTACTGCCTGAGGCACGTTGGAGGCAATGCTGATGAGTGTGCAGTATGTGCTGGGACTGGAAAATGCCACCTCTACTCCTGATGGTGATGACATGTGTGGCTACTTTGCTCGAAAGTCTAATCAGGTAATCCTGTTTTTGGCTCATTTGCAGCCCAGGTTGATGGCTGAGGCCAATAATTCCATCTTGTTAAGCCATGCTCCTTGTTATCTGCCATGTAATCAGAAAACATTTGTAACAATGATCTTGGCGGTTTTGTTCAGCTTATAGATCTAGAGTGTTTTCAGCAGTCTGAACAAGAAAGCATGACAAGAGAGTGTAAATTTGTCATGCAAATCAAACACTGCTTGCTATGCACTACCGCAAGAAAAAAACTGTTACGGAAATGTCTGGAATGACGCTCCATCGCCATCCTCCGCCTCTTAGTTGTTCTCTCTCTGTTTTTTTTTGTTTGCGGGGTGCCTCTGAATTGTTCTTTCTCCCTGCTGCAGCCTTTTCGCCGTCGCTGTGTATACGCTGTGTATACGCTGTCCTGCCCGTTTATTGTTGCTTGTTGCTGCCGGACCGCCGCCTCCTCTGTTACAAAATACGTACAAGATGTTTGAATTTTAGCGTGAAAGTTATAAAACATTGTCAACAAGCCGACAAGAAAACTTATGCGTCTTATCTTACTCCTTCCAGCGCCCTTCAACCGAGACCGACAGGTCCCTCTCGCGTCGCCTCCCCCGCGGGCGACTTGGGAGGGCTCAGCCGCCGCCGCCTAGTCCCTCCAGCGCCCTTCTCCCCCCGCCGCCGCTGCCGATGGTCGGCGCCGGACAAAGCCCGTGCGTGCGTCGGCGGCGGCGAAGGGTCTCTCCTCCCGTTCCCGAATCCGCGGCGGCGCGGGCGTCTTGATCCGCGGGGTGCGGCCCTCCCTACGGTGTGGCGGATCCCGGAGGCGGCGGACTCGCGACGGTGCACGGGTTCCCAGATCCATGGGTGTGTGACTCCCGGCAGCGTGCAGGCTCTCGGCGGCGGCGGGATCGGTCGACGGCAGGCTTGGGCGATGGCGTCGGCCGCGCGGTGCCGGATCTTGTCGCTCGCGGCGGATCTCGCCATTCCGGCCTTCGTGGAGGAATCTGGACTAGGGGCGGCGGCCCCGTTAGGCATGGCGACGGCGCCCTCGGCTGGCGACGTTCGCGGGGGGTGGATGGACGGCGTCTTGACCGCGTGGACGGTGAGTCGCCGGTGGATCTCCTCCGTGCTGCAGGCTCGCTCCCGCTGCACTTGGTGGCTTAAGACCGCGGTCGTCGGCCTCGGTGCGTTCGCGGGGGCTTGTAGAGGTGACATCGGACCGGAGGAAACTCTGGATGACTCGTTCATCTCGACGGTGACGACGACTAGGGTCGCCGTTCTCCTCCTTGCAGGCGCCGTCGAGGTCCCTGCCCTCCACCCCGACCCCATGCCCGGGTGAAAACCCTAAATCTCCTTAGATTGGGCGGCAGCGGCACTTCGTGTGTCGTACCCTTCTTGGAGGCACCGCCTGGGGCGTTTGGGTGCTCGGTTTGAGGAACTGCAGGCAGAGGGGATGGGACCAGTGGCAACAGGTGGTGTTTCGCGTCGGAGGAGTGGCGTGGCATCTGGCACGTCGACAACGGTGGGTCTCAGCGGCATGGAGCAGCGGGGTCTCGCCGATGGGCGTTTGATGATGGACGAGCGCAGAATGGTGGCATTGTCTGGCGTCGTGGTGGCGTCGACGACTGCTAGACCTGGCAAGGTAGATGCAGCAGTACAACACTGAAGATGGACTGGTGGCAGATGGCTGCGGCGGCCTCATACCCGGTAGGCCTCCTGGTTGAGGAGTGCGCCGGACTGGTGGGTGCCCCATACCCGGCAGGCGTCCTGGTTGGGATCTCAGATCTTAGATGTTAGGTTTGGCTGCGAGGTCTGTTTGGTATTAGGCCCAGACTATCAGCATCCTTACATCAACTAGATAGGAGTAGTGACAGATGTTGCCTAGACGGTGGCTTTAGTCTTAATATTGTATAACTTTGTAAGGTCTTGCGTAAATAATTAATAAAATGGTTGCATGCATCGTCCAGATGCAAAGGCCGGGGCTCCTCCTTCATTTGTAAAAGAAAAAAAAAATTATACTCCTTCCATCCGAAAATACTCGTTTCTCCGATAAGTATTTTCGGATGGAGGGAGTATTTTAGAATGATGTGAGTAGTACAAATCGTACAAACATCACATCGTCTTGCTCATGGTTCCGGTGGATGGTCGTTGGATCCAGGTCATCCATGTTGTCTTCTGCCACCTAGGACCTTTATATGCTTCGTCTTGCATTCAACCTTGAGCTGCTATGTAGGGTGACATTCGTTTCAAGCATTTTTTTTATCGTTCTTCTAATTATTTCGCATTTTGTTTATTCGTCTGCATTTGCTATGTTCTTTTTGTCCCCATGAACGCACCAAACTGAATGTGGTCGAGTGTGTCTTCTTAGGATACTGTGAGATTTGAACACTATATTAATAGAAAACAGGGCTTATGTTCGGGGCAAATAAGCCCATTAGTCCCGGTTCAGTCACGAATCGGGACCCATGGGTCCGTTGGTCCCGGTTCGTGAGGCCGGGGGCCCACCGGACCTCGTGGGGGCATTGGTCCCGGTTCGTCTGGCCCCTTTGGTTCCGGTTGGTGGGACGAACCGGGATCAATGAGCCTCGCTCTTGGCCCATCACCATTGGTCCCGGTTGGTGGCTTGAACCGGGACCAAAGGCTGCCCTTTAGTTCCGGTTTATGTCACGAACCGGGACCAATGACATGCCTATATATACCCCTCGCCCCCGAGCAGAGCAGTGGAGTGCTTTGTTTTTTCTGGCCGATGAGGGGAGGGTTTTGTGGTGCTCTAGCTCACCTCCTATGCACATGAGGTGTTCGATGGAATGCCCGAACCACACTACTTAAGCTTTCTCCTTTCCAAGCTCGACCTCCAAACTCCATTTTCCTCAATATTTGTATAGGTTTAGCGGTCTGTCACGTCCCCTCCCCGTCTTCACCGCCGTCGATCGCCCGCGCCGATCTCATCGCCGGCACCACCATGATGAGGCTCTTGTTCTTATCTTCTTTCTGAAAGGAGAAAATTCTTACTTGGATGTTTAGATAGATACTTTTATAATTTTCTTACTTTTATTATTGCTTCTTATTATTTAGTGCGATGGTTTTGGTATCCGCCCCCGTCGGTCCTCGTCCTGTCTATGATTCGGATGTGGTATATATTATCTTTATAACTATTTGGTTCATTTATTATTTATGACAATTATGCCGACCAACGTGACATAGATTTTATTTATCTAGGAGGTATGTGAAGCGGAAATTCCAACAGATCCTATTATCGAGAGGTTAAATTTAGTTGAAGAAGAAAATAATTTCTTGAAGGAAAAAATAAAAAAAAATTGAGGAGGAGAAGATGATATTGGAGTTGCATGTTGCAGATGTCGTCGATGATCACAAGATCAAGATGGATGCAATGCGCTTGAAGATTAGAAAGATTAGAAAATATGCCATTCATACCGAGGCTTGGTATCATTATGCCGTTGGATCAATTGTTCCCTTGCTTGTGATTAAGATCGCATTTGTTTTCGCATTGAAATGTTTTACATAGTTTCAATGTATGGTTTAATTAATTAGATGCTCTGGAGAGCTATATGTTGTTCAACGAGGACTATGTATGTACTTTGATTTTAATGTGATGATGAACTTATATTAATTTGGTCACTTAATTATCTATTCATGATGTTCTGTAATGGTTTTTGACACACTTAATTATATATAATGCACACAGATGAACCGACTGTTGGAAATATGCCCAAGAGGCAATGATAAAATGGTTATTATTATATTTGCTTGTTCATGATAATTGCCTATTGTTCATGCTATAATTGTATTGATCAGAAACCGTAATACATGTGTGAATACATAGACCACACCATGTCCCTAGTGAGCCTCTAGTTGACTAGCTCATTGATCAACAGATGGTCATGGTTTCCTAACTATGGACATTGGATGTCATTGATAACGGGATCACATCATTAGGAGAATGATGTGATGGACAAGACCCAATCCTAAGCATAGCACAAGATCGTGTAGTTCGTTTGCTAGAGCTTTTCTAATGTCAAGTATCATTTCCTTAGACCATGAGATTGTGTAACTCCCGGATACCGTAGGAGTGCTTTGGGTGTACCAAACGTCACAATGTAACCGGGTGACTATAAAGGTGCTCTACAGGTATCTTCGAAAGTGCCTATTGGGTTGGCACGAATCGAGACTGGGATTTGTCACTCCGTATGACGGAGAGGTATCTCTGGGCCCACTCGGTAATGCATCATCATAATGAGCTCAAAGTGACCAAGTGGTTGGTCACGGGATCATGCATTACGGATCGAGTAAAGTGACCTCCCGGTAACGAGATTGAACGAGGTGTTGGGATACCGACGATCGAATCTCGGGCAAGTAACATACCGATTGACAAAGGGAATTGTATACGGGATTGCTTGAATCCTCGACATCGTGGTTCATCCGATCAGATCATCGTGGAACATGCGGGAGCCAACATGGGTATCCAGATCCGCTGTTGGTTATTGGACGGAGAGCTGTCTCGGTCATGTCTGCGTGATTCCCGAACCCGTAGGGTTTACACACTTAAGGTTTGATGACGCTATAGGGTTATTAGGAAGATTTGTATGTGATTACCGAATGTTGTTCGGAGTCCCAGATGAGATCCCGGACGTCACGAGGAGTTCTGGAATGGTCCGGAGGTGAAGATTTATATATGGGAAGTTGTCATACGGTCACCGGAAATATTCGGGGCATCTTGGTATTGTCTGGGGCCACCGGAGGGGTTCCAGGGTCCACGGGAGGGGCCACTGTCCCGGAGGGCCTCATGGGCTGTAGAGGAAGGAACCAGCCCCTTGGGGCTGGGTGCCACCTGCTGGGCCCATGCGCCTAGGGTTGGGGGAACCCTAAAGGGCGCCCCATGCTTGGGGGCAAGCCCTCCTTGGCCGCCGCCCCCCTCTAGATCTCATCTAGAGGGGGCCGGCCCCTTCCCCCTTCTCCCTATAAATAGAGGGGCGAGGGAAGGGCTGCAAAACCACATCCAAGGCGCAGCCCCTCCCCTCCCCAACACCTCTCCTCCTCCGCAAGAGCTTGGCGAAGCCCTGCCGGAGAACTGCCACTCCATCACCACCACGCTGTCGTGCTGCTGCTGGAGCCCTCTTCCTCAACCTCTCCCCCCTCCTTGCTGGATCAAGGCGTGGGAGACGTCACTAGGCTGCACGTGTGTTGAACGCGGAGGTGCCATTGTTCGACGCTTAGATCGAGTCCACCGCGATCTGAATCACTTCGAGTACGACTCCTTCATCCATGTTCTTGCAACGCTTCCGACTCGCGATCTTCAAGGGTATGAAGATGCACTCCCCTCTCTCTCGTTGCTAGTTACTCCATAGATTGATGTTGGCGATGGGTAGAAATTTTTTAATTTCTGCAACGATCCCCAAAAGTGGCATCATGAGCTAGGTCTATGCGTAGTTTCTATGCACGAGTAGAACACAAATTTGTTGTGGGCGTCGATATTGTCAATTTACTTGCCACTACTAGTCTTATCTTGTTTCGGCGGCATCGTGGGATGAAGCGGCCCGGACTGACCTTACACGTACGCTTACGTGAGACAGGTTCCATCGACTGACATGCACTAGTTGCATAAGGTGGCTAGCGGGTGTCTGTCTCTCCCACTTTAGTCGGATCGGATTCGATGAAAAGGGTCCTTATGAAGGGTAAATAGAAATTGGCATATCATGTTGTGGTTTTGGCGTAGGTAAGAAACGTTCTTGCTAGAAACCTATAGCAGCCACGTAAAAATTTGCAACAACAATTAGAGGACGTCTAACCTGTTTTTGCAGCATATGCCGTATGATGTGATATGGCCAAAAGGATGTGATGAATGATATATATGTGATGTATGAGATTGATCATGTTCTTGTAATAGGAATCACGACTTGCATGTCGATGAGTATGACAACCGGCAGGAGCCATAGGAGTTGTCTTAATCTATGGTATGACCTGCGTGTCAATGAATAACGCCATGTAATTACTTTACTTTATTGCTAAACCGTTAGCCATAGTAGTAGAAGTAATAGTTGGCGAGACAACTTCATGAAGACACGATGATGGAGATCATGATGATGGAGATCATGGTGTCATGCCGGTGACGATGATGATCATGGCACCCCGAAGATGGAGATCAATAGGAGCAAAATGATATTGGCCATATCATGTCACTATTTGATTGCATGTGATGTTTATCATGTTTTTGCATCTTATTTCCTTAGAACGACGGTAGCATTAATAAGATGATCCCTCATAATAATTTCAAGAAAGTGTTCCCCCTAACTGTGCGTCGTTGCGAAAGTTCGTTGTTTCGAAGCACCAAGTGATGATCGGGTGTGATAGATTCTAACGTTCACATACAACGGGTGTAAGCCAGATTTACACATGCAAAAACACCTAGGTTGACTTGACGAGCCTAGCATGTACAGACATGGCCTCGGAACACAAGAGATCGAAAGTTCGAACACGAATCGTATAGAAGATACGATCAACATGAAGATGTTCACCGATGATGACTAGTCCGTCTCACGTGATGATCGGACACGGCCTAGTTGACTCGGATCGTGTATCACTTAGATGACTAGAGGGATGTCTATCTGAGTGGGAGTTCATTAAATAATTTGATTAGATGAACTTAATTGTCATGAACTTAGTCTAAAAAAAATCTGTACCATATGTCTTGTAGATCAAATGGCCCACGCGAATGTTGTCCTCAACTTCAACGCGTTCCTAGAGAAAGCCAAGCTGAAATACGATGGTAGCAACTATACGGACTGGGTCCGGAACTTGAGGATCATCCTCATAGCTGCCAAGAAAGCATATGTCCTTGAAGCACCGCTAGGTGAAGCACCTGTCCCAGCGAACCAAGACGTTATGAACGCTTGGCAGTCGCGTGTTGATGATTACTCCCTGGTTCAGTGCGGCATGCTTTACAGCTTAGAACCGGGGCTCCAAAAGTGTTTCGAGTAGCACGGAGCATATGAGATGTTCCAAGAGCTGAGAATGGTTTTCCAAGCTCATGCCCGGGTCGAGAGATATTAAGTCTCCGACAAGTTCTACAGTTGTAAGATGGAGGAAATTAGTTCCGTCAGCGAGCACATACTCAAAATGTCTGGGTTGCACAACCGCTTGTCTCAGCTGGGAGTTAATATCCCGGATGACGCGGTCGTTGACAGAATCCTTCAGTCGCTTCCACCGAGCTACAAGAGCTTTGTGATGAACTTCAATATGCAGGGGATGGAGAAAACCATACCTGAAGTATATTCAATGCTGAAATCAGCGGAGGTGGAAATCAAAAAGGAACATCAAATGTTGATGGTGAATAAAACCACTAAGTTCAAGAAGTGCAAGGGTAAAAAGGGTTTCAAGAAAGACGGCAAGGGAGGTGCCGCGCGCGACAAGCAAGCTGCCGGGAAGAAGCCAAAGAATGGACCCAAGCCTGAGACTGAGTGTTTTTATTGCAAGGGAAGTGGTCACTAGAAGCGAAACTGCCCCAAGTACTTAGCGAACAAGAAGGCCGGCAACACCAAAGGTATATGTGATATGCATGTTATTGATGTGTACCTTACCAGTACTCGTAGTAGCTCCTGGGTATTTGATACCGGTGCGGTTGCTCATATTTGTAACTCAAAACAGGAGCTACGAAATAAGCGGAGACTGACGAAGGACGAGGTGACGATGCGCGTCGGGAATGGTTCCAAGGTCGAGGTGATCGCCGTCGGCACGCTACCTCTACATTTACCTACGGGATTAGTTTTAAACCTCAATAATTGTTATTCAGTGCCAGCTTTGAGCATGAACATTGTATCTGGATCTCATACAAGATGGCTACTCATTTAAATCCAAGAATAATGGTTGTTCTATTTATATGAGAGATATGTTTTATGGTCATGCCCCACTGGTCAATGGTTTATTCTTAATGAATCTCAAACGTGATGTTACACATATTCATAGTGTGAATACCAAAAGATGTAAGGTTGATAATGATAGTCCCACATACTTGTGGCACTGCCGCCTTGGTCACATTGGTGTCAAACGCATGAAGAAGCTCCATGCAGATGGACTTTTGGAGTCTCTTGATTACGAATCATTTGACACGTGCGAACCATGCCTCATGGGCATAATGACCAAGACTCTGTTCTCTGGAACAATGGAGCGAGCAACCAACTTATTGGAAATCATACATACTGATGTGTGCGGTCCAATGAGCATTGAGGCACGCGGTGGCTATCGTTATGTTCTCACCCTCACTGATGACTTAAGTAGATATGGGTATGTCTACTTAATGAAACACAAGTTTGAGACCTTTGAAAAGTTCAAGGAATTTCAGAGTGAGGTTGAAAATCAACGTGACAGAAAAATAAAGTTCTTACAATCAGATCGTGGGGGAGAATATTTAAGTCACGAATTTGGCACACACTTAAGGAAATGTGGAATCGTTTCACAACTCACGCCGCCTGGAACACCGCAGCGTAATGGTGTGTCCGAACATCGTAATCGCACTCTATTGGATATGGTGCTATCTATGATGTCTCTTACCGATCTACGGCTCTAATTTTGGGGCTATGCTTTAGAGACCGCCGCATTCACTTTAAATAGGGCTCCGTCGAAATCCGTTGAGACGACACCGTATGAATTATGGTTTGGGAAGAAACCTAAGCTGTCATTTCTAAAAGTTTGCGGATGCGATGCTTATGTCAAGAAACTTCAACCTAAAAAGCTCGAACCCAAGTCGAAAAATGCGTCTTCATAGGATACCCTAAGGAAACCATTGGGTATTCCTTCTACCTCAGATCTGAAGGCAAGATCTTTGTTGCCAAGAACGGGTCCTTTCTGGAGAAAGAGTTTCTCTCGAAAGAAGTAAGTGGGAGGAAAGTAGAACTTGATGAAGTGCCTCTTGAAGCGGAAAGTAGCGCAGCTCAGAAGATGTTTACGTAGTGCGTGCACCGGCTAGAGAAGAGATTAATGATGATGATCAAGGTACTTCGGATCAAGTTACTACTAAACTTCGTAGGTCCACAAGGACACGTTCCACACCAGAATGGTATGGCAACCCCGTCCTGGAAATCATGTTGTTAGACAACGGTGAACCTTCGAACTATGAAGAAGCGATGGCGGGCCCAGATTCCAACAATGGCTTGAAGCCATGCAATCCAAGATAGGATTCATGTATGAAAACCAAGTGTGGACTTTGACAGACTTGCCCGATGATCGGCGAGCGATAGAAAATAAATGGATCTTTCAGAAGAAGACGGACGCGGATGGTAATGTTACCATCTATAAAGCTCGACTTGTCGCTAAGGGTTATCGACAAGTTCAAGGGGTTGAATACGATGAGACCTTCTCACCCGTAGCGAAGCTTAAGTCCGTCCGAATCATGTTAGCAATTGCCGCATTCTACGATTATGAGATATAGCAAATGGACGTCAAAACGACATTCCTTAACGGCTTTCTCATGGAAGAATTGTATATGATGCAGCCGGAAGGTTTTGTCGATCCTAAGAATGCTAACAAGGCATGCAAGCTCTAGCGCTCCATCTATGGGCTGGTGCAAGCATCTCGGAGTTGGAACATTCGCTTTGATGAAATGATCAAAGCGTTTAGTTTATCTTGAGACTTATGGAGAAGCTGCGTTTACAAGAAAGTGAGTGGGAGCTCTCTAGCATTTCTCATATTATATGTAGATGACATGCTGTTGATGGCAAATGATATAGAACTCTTGGAGAGCATAAAGGCCTACTTGAACAAATGTTTTTCAATGAAGAACCTTGGATAAGTTGCTTACATATTAGGCATCAAGATCTATAGGGATAGATCGAGACGCCTCAAAGGTCTTTCACGAAGCACATACCTTGATAAGAAATTGAAGAAGTTCAATATGGATCAGTCCAAGAAAGGGTTCTTGCCTGTATTGCAAGTTGTGAAATTGAGCTCAGCTCAAAGCCCGACCACGGCAGAAGAGAGAGAAAAGATGAGTGTCATCCCCTATGCCTTAGCCATAGGGTCTATTATGTATGCCATGCTGTGTACCAGACCTGATGTGAACCTTGCCGTAAGTTTGGTAGGAAGGTGTACCAAAGTAATCCTGGCATGGAACACTGGACAGCGGTCAAGAATATCCTGAAGTACCTGAAAAGTACTAAGGATATGTTTCTCGTTTATGGAGGTGACGAAGAGCTCGTTGTAAAGGGTTACGTCGATGCTAGCTTCGATACAGATCTGGATGACTCCAAGTCACAAACCGGATACATGTATATTTTGAATGGTGGGGCAGTAAGTTGATGCAGTTGCAAGCAAGGCATCGTGGCGGGATCTACATGTGAAGCGGAATACATGGCAGCCTCGGAGGCAGCACATGAAGCAATCTGGATAAAGGAGTGCATTACCGACCTAGGAGTTAGTCCCAATGCGTCGGGCCCGATGACTCTCTTCTATGACAACACTAGAGCTATTGCCCTTGCCAAGGAGCCCAGGTTTCATAAGAAGACCAGACACATCAAGCGTCGCTTCAACTCCATTCGTGAAAAAGTTCAAGATGGAGACATAGATATTTGTAAAGTGCATACGGATCAGAATGTCGCAGATCCGTTGACTAAACCTCTTCCGCGAGCAAAACATGATCAACACCAGAACTTATGGGTGTTCGATTCATCACAATGTAACTAGATTATTGACTCTAGTGCAAGTGGGAGACTGTTGGAAATATGCCCTAGAGGCAATAATAAAATGGTTATTATTATATTTCCTTGTTCATGATAATTGTCTATTGTTCATGCTATAATTGTATTGATCGGAAACCGTAATACATGTGTGAATACATAGACCACACCATGTCCCTAGTGAGCCTCTAGTTGACTAGCTCGTTGATCCACAGATGGTCATGGTTTCCTGACTATGGACATTGGATGTCATTGATAATAGAATCACATCATTAGGAGAATGATGTGATGGACAAGACCCAATACTAAGCATAGCACAAGATCGTGTACTTCGTTTGCTAGAGCTTTTATAATGTCAAGTATCATTTCCTTAGACCATGAGATTGTGTAACTCCCGAATACCGTAGGAGTGCTTTGGGTGTACAAAACGTCACAATGTAACTGGGTGACTATAAAGGTGCTCTACAGGTATCTCCGAAAGTGTCTGTTGGGTTGGCACGAATCGAGACTGGGATTTGTCACTCAGTATGACGAAGAGGTATCTCTGGGCCCACTCGGTAATGCATCATCATAATGAGCTCAAAGTGAACAAGTGGTTGGTCACGGGATCATGCATTACGGATCGAGTAAAGTGACTTGCCGGTAACGAGATTGAACGAGGTATTAGGATACCGACAATCGAATCTTGGGAAAGTAACGTACCGATTGACAAAGGGAATTGTATACGGGATTGCTTGAATCCTCGACATCGTGGTTCATCCGATAAGATCATCCTGGAACATGTGGGAGCCAACATGGTTATCCAGATCCGCTGTTGGTTCTTGGCCGGAGAGCTGTCTCGGTCATGTCTGCGTGATTCCCGAACCCGTAGGGTTTACACACTTAAGGTTCGATGACGCTAGGGTTATTAGGAAGATTTGTATGTGATTACTGAATGTTGTTCGGAGTCCCAGATGAGATCCCGGACGTCACGAGGAGTTCTGGAATGGTCCGGAGGTGAAGATTTATATATGGGAAGTTGTCATACGGTCACCGGAAATATTCGGAGGCATACCGGTATTGTACCGGGGCCACCGGAGGGGTTCCGGGGGTCCACCGGGAGGGGCCACCTGTCCCGGAGGGCCTCATGGGCTGTAGAGGGAAGGGAACCAGCCCCTTGGAGGGCTGGGCGCCACCCCGTTGGGCCCATGCGCCTAGGGTTGGGGGGGGAACCCTAAAGGGGGCGCCCCCCTTGCTTGGGGGGCAAGCCCCATCCCCTTGGCCGCCGCCCCCCTCTAGATCTCATCTAGAGGGGGCCGGCCCCTTCCCCCTTCTCCCTATAAATAGAGGGGCGAGGGAAGGGCTGCAAAACCACATCCAAGGCGCAGCCCCTCCCCTCCCCAACACCTCTCCTCCTCCGCAAGAGCTTGGTGAAGCCCTGCCGGAGAACTGCCACTCCATCACCACCACGCTGTCGTGCTGCTGCTGGAGCCCTCTTCCTCAACCTCTCCCCCCTCCTTGCTGGATCAAGGCGTGGGAGGCGTCCTTTGGGCTGCACGTGTGTTGAACGCGGAGGTGCCATTGTTCGACGCTTAGATCGAGTCCACCGCGATCTGAATCACTTCGAGTACGACTCCTTCATCCACGTTCTTGCAACGCTTCCGACTCACGATCTTCAAGGGTATGAAGATGCACTCCCCTCTCTCTCGTTGCTAGTTACTCCATAGATTGATGTTGGTGATGGGTAGAAATTTTTTAATTTCTGCAACGATCCCCAAATGTGGCATCATGAGCTAGGTCTATGCGTAGTTTCTATGCACGAGTAGAACACAAATTTGTTGTGGGCGTCATATTGTCAATTTACTTGCCACTACTAGTCTTATCTTGTTTCGGCGGCATCGTGGGATGAAGCGGCCCGGACTAACCTTACACGTACGCTTACGTGAGACAGGTTCCATCGACTGACATGCACTAGTTGCATAAGGTGGCTAGTGGGTGTCTGTCTCTCCCACTTTAGTCGGATCGGATTCGATGAAAAGGGTCCTTATGAAGGGTAAATAGAAATTGGCATATCATGTTGTGGTTTTGGCGTAGGTAAGAAACGTTCTTGCTAGAAACCTATAGCAGCCACGTAAAAATTTGCAACAACAGTTAGAGGACGTCTAACCTGTTTTTGCAGCAGCCGTATGATGTGATATGGCCAAAAGGATGTGATGAATGATATATATGTGATGTATGAGATTGATCATGTTCTTGTAATAGGAATCAGGACTTGCATGTCGATGAGTATGACAACCGGCAGGAGCCATAGGAGTTGTCTTAATCTATGGTATGACCTGCGTGTCAATGAATAACGCCATGTAATTACTTTACTTTATTGCTAAACCGTTAGCCATAGTAGTAGAAGTAATAGTTGGCGAGACAACTTCATGAAGACACGATGATGGAGATCATGATGATGGAGATCATGGTGTCATGCCGGTGATGATGATGATCATCGCACCCCGAAGATGGAGATCAAAAGGAGCAAAATGATATTGGCCATATCATGTCACTATTTGATTGCATGTGATGTTTATCATGTTTTTGCATCTTATTTCCTTAGAACGACGGTAGCATTAATAAGATGATCCCTCATAATAATTTCAAGAAAGTGTTCCCCCTAACTGTGCGTCGTTGCGAAAGTTCGTTGTTTCGAAGCACCACGTGATGATCGGGTGTGATAGATTCTAACGTTCACATACAACGGGTGTAAGCCAGATTTACACATGCAAAAACACTTAGGTTGACTTGACGAGCCTAGCATGTACAGACATGGCCTCGGAACACAAGAGATCGAAAGTTCGAACACGAATCGTATAGAAGATACGATCAACATGAAGATCTTCACCGATGATGACTAGTCCGTCTCACGTGATGATCGGACACGGCCTAGTTGACTCGGATCGTGTATCACTTAGATGACTAGAGGGATGTCTATCTGAGTGGGAGTTCATTAAATAATTTGATTAGATGAACTTAATTGTCATGAACTTAGTCTAAAAAAATCTTTACCATATGTCTTGTAGATCAAATGGCCCACGTGAATGTTGTCCTCAACTTCAACGCGTTCCTAGAGAAAACCAAGCTGAAATACGATGGTAGCAACTATACGGACTGGGTCCGGAACTTGAGATCATCCTCATAGCTGCCAAGAAAGCATATGTCCTTGAAGCACCGCTAGGTGAAGCACTGTCCCAATGAACCAAGGCGTTATGAGCGCTTGGCGATCGCGTGTTGATGATTACTCCTGGTTCAAGGCGGCATGCTACGACTTAGAACCGGGCTCCAAAAGTGTTTTGAGTAGCACGGAGCATATGAGATGTTCCAAGAGCTGAGAATGGTTTTCCAAGCTCATGCCCGGTCGAGAGATATTAAGTCTCCGACAAGTTCTACAGATTGTAAGATGGAGGAAATTAGTTCCGTCGTGAGCACATACTCAAAATATGCAGGTTGCACAACCGCTTGTCTCACCGGGAGTTAATATCCCGGATGACACGATCGCCGACAGAATCCTTCAGTCGCTTCCACCGAGCTACAAGAGCTTTGTGATGAACTTCAATATGCAGGGGATGGAGAAAACCATTCCTGAAGTATATTCAATGCTGAAATCAGCGGAGGTGGAAATCAAAAAGGAACATCAAATGTTGATGGTGAATAAAACCACTAAGTTCAAGAAGGGCAAGGGTAAAAAGGGTTTCAAGAAAGACAGCAAGGGAGGTGCCGCGCCCGACAAGCAAGCTGCCGGGAAGAAGCCAAAGAATGGACCCAAGCCTGAGACTGAGTGTTTTTATTGCAAGGGAAGTGGTCACTAGAAGCGAAACTGCCCCAAGTACTTAGCGAACAAGAAGGCCGGCAACACCAAAGGTATATGTGATATACATGTTATTGATGTGTACCTTACCAGTACTCGTAGTAGCTCCTGGGTATTTGATACCAGTGCGGTTGCTCATATTTGTAACTCAAAACAGAGCTACGAAATAAGCGGAGACCGACGAAGGACGAGGTGACGATCTTGGCGTCGGGAATGGTTCCAAGGTCGAGGTGATCGCCGTCGGCACGCTACCTCTACATTTACCTACGGGATTAGTTTTAAACCTCAATAATTGTTATTCGATTGCCACTTTGAGCATGAACATTGTATCTGGATCTCATACGAGATGGCTACTCATTTAAATCCAAGAATAATGGTTGTTCTATTTATATGAGAGATATGTTTTATGGTCATGCCCCACTGGTCAATGGTTTATTCTTAATGAATCTCAAGCGTGATGTTACACATATTCATAGTGTGACAAAAGATGTAAGGTTGATAATGATAGTCCCACATACTTGTGGCATCGCCGCCTTGGTCACATTGGTGTCAAACGCATGAAGAAGCTCCATGCAGATGGACTTTTGGAGTCTCTTGATTACGAATCATTTGACACGTCATGAACCATGCCTCATGGGCAAATGACCAAGACTCCGTTCTCTGGAACAATGGAGCGAGCAACCAACTTATTGGAAATCATACATACTGATGTGTGCGGTCCAATGAGCATTGAGGCACGCGGTGGCTATCGTTATGTTCTCACCCTCACTGATGACTTAAGTAGATATGGGTATGTCTACTTAATGAAACACAAGTCTGAGACCTTTGAAAAGTTCAAGGAATTTCAGAGTGAGGTTGAAAATCAACGTGACAGAAAAATAAAGTTCTTACAATCAGATCGTGGGGGAGAATATTTAAGTCACGAATTTGGCACACACTTAAGGAAATGTGGAATCGTTTCACAACTCACGCCGCCTGGAACACCTCAGCGTAATGGTGTGTCTGAATGTCGTAATCGCACTCTATTGGATATGGTGCGATCTATGATGTCTCTTACCGATCTACGGCTCTAATTTTGGGGCTATGCTTTAGAGACTGCCGCATTCACTTTAAATAGGGCTCCGTCGAAATCCGTTGAGACGACACCGTATGAATTATGGTTTGGGAAGAAACCTAAGCTGTCGTTTCTAAAAGTTTGCGGATGCGATGCTTATGTCAAGAAACTTCAACCTGAAAAGCTCGAACCCAAGTCGAAAAATGCGTCTTCATAGGATACCCTAAGGAAACCATTGGGTATTCCTTCTACCTCAGATCTGAAGGCAAGATCTTTGTTGCCAAGAATGGGTCCTTTCTGGAGAAAGAGTTTCTCTCGAAAGAAGTAAGTGGGAGGAAAGTAGAACTTGATGAAGTACTGCCTCTTGAAGCGGAAAGTAGCGCAGCTCAGGAAGATGTTTCTGTGGTGCGTGCACCGGCTAGAGAAGAGATTAATGATGATGATCAAGGTACTTCGGATCAAGTTACTACTAAACTTCGTAGGTCCACGAGGACACGTTCCACACCAGAATGGTATGGCAACCCCGTCCTGGAAATCATGTTGTTAGACAACGGTGAACCTTCAAACTATGAAGAAGCGATGGCGGGCCCAGATTCCAACAAATGGCTTGAAGCCATGCAATCCAAGATAGGATTCATGTATGAAAACCAAGTGTGGACTTTGACAGACTTGCCCGATGATCGGTGAGTGATAGAAAGTAAATGGATCTTTAAGAAGAAGACGGACGCGGATGGTAATGTTACCATCTATAAAGCTCGACTTGTCGCTAAGGGTTATCGACAAGTTCAAGGGGTTGACTACGATGAGACCTTCTCACCCGTAGCGAAGGTTAAGTCAGTCCGAATCATGTTAGCAATTGCCGCATTCTACGATTATGAGATATGGCAAATGGACGTCAAAACGACATTCCTTAACGGCTTTCTCATGGAAGAATTGTATATGATGCAGCCGGAAGGTTTTGTCGATCCTAAGAATGCTAACAAGGCATGCAAGCTCTAGCGCTCCATCTATGGGCTGGTGCAAGCATCTCGGAGTTGGAACATTCGCTTTGATGAAATGATCAAAGCATTTGGGTTTATGCAGACTTATGGAGAAGCTGCGTTTACAAGAAAGTGAGTGGGAGCTCTCTAGCATTTCTCATATTAGTCTAAATGCATGTCAGATGTGCGAACGACTATATACCCCCGCCTACCTCTATTATAGGTTACAATGTTGTTCAAGGCATTGACATGAAATGATCATTTAGAGAATTTATGAACAATAGTCAATGTATTTGAAGTTTTAAATTCAAGTTATTCCTACATGATTTAATCGATCCAGATCTTGGTGCAAAGCATGATGTGAATAAGCCTCGGACTGAAGTTCTGGTTGAGAATCAGGGATTGACTGTTGAGTATGCCTTCGGAACCACAATGTAAATAACAAGTGTTGCCGGAACATTGGACGGAATTCGTAGTTACAGATTGGACGCATGATTTGGGAAACTCCATGACAAAGATAAGGGATGTTAATCCAAGTGGTTCGAAATCAGGAAATGCAAATGTAATCTTGTTTTGCGAACTGGATTGGTCCAACTGGTTACACAGGTATGGTGGTTGAAATTGAGATTGAATGTTCAATGTCGACTCAGGGTCGAATGTGGGTAGTTTATGGGATTTATGGCCGCAATGAAGATTGTGGGCCGAGTCGGTCGAGCCTGTGGGCATGGTGAAGAACACTGAGTGCGCACCGTGGCCATGCGCCTAGGTGGGCGGACCAGGCCCCTGGGGAGCCCATCCTTGGCCGCCCTTTCTCAGGGCCCCTTCCTAAATAAGGGAGAGGTAAACATAGCCCCCTCCAACACTCCCTCAGAGTGTGAGCGGCCCCCTTTTTTGCCTCACCCCCCTGAGGGGTGCGTGGGCTTGCACATACCTCTTGTCTAGGACCTTCTTGGGAATTTTATTGCCCAAGGTGGTTAAATTTGGTATTTCTTTTGGGAGCGACTCTGGTCGTAGGGGCTTGGTAAAGGCTAGGAAAATGTGTTTGGATTAACCAAATTAAGTGGACTTTTTGCGCAAAGATTTAGAGTACGGAGTTAGCAAACAATTTTTTAACTCAATGATAGGGGCCAGAAAGAAATGCTTTTTTTTTTTCTAGGTAACAATTAATCCCATATTTTACGGTATGGACTAAAAATGTTCGCGAAAATAAAAATCGCGGCTGTGGGGTTAAATTTATATATAAAATTCTAAGCATCATGTCAAACAAAGAGTGGTGATGCCAAACTACGATCAACAGTGTGTTCGTGCGTTTACGGGCAAATTTGTCAAGTTTCACGGTACATTAGGAATTCGAAATGGTACTGTGGTACGCGTACTTCCATTATAGGGGAAACTATAAAGGAAAAAGAAATGAAAACATAAGGAGGAAGGTTAAAAAGGGGCCAAGGAACAAAGCCAGCTTTTTAGAGAAACCCATAAAGCGACAAGTTCTCTCGTTCGGTTTAAAGAAAGGCAGGGTGGGAGTCAGGCGCCTTCGTTTTAACAATTTTCTTATGGTTAACAAAGTTTTTTTGCCGAGTTTTAAATTAAAAGTACCTGCTGCTGTGAAACGGTTTGTTATTCACCGGAAACACTGAAGACATTGAATTGCATGCGGTGTTCCCTAGGTAAAACTTAAATAGATTGTAAAAGAAAAAATTAGGGATTAATTGAGAAGATTACTGACGAGGTTGGTCGATTTGGGTTAGTTTAAGGCAACTGCATGTTGGAAACAGTTAAATTGTAAATACGACCAAAATGCCAAACTGGTCTCAAGATTTCAAGGCTTGAATTAAAAGGGAATATACTAGGAAGGGGATTAGAATAAGCGATAACGGCGCTCAGGACCCGAATTAGACTAAAAGGGCTCAAAGTACACAGTAAACAGTTATCGAAAAGTTAAAAGGGATCAATAGGTATAGGTCTCCAGTACATATCTTGAAGAATCTGTTGAATGGAGTTTCAAAAGACGGGAGTGATTTAAAATTGGTTTTGACTTAGGCATATTTTGGAGTAATTGAATAGCTTAATTCTAAACTATTATAGCCATTGATGTAACTAAACACTAAATGAATAGTCAAGTTCTAGATACCAGCGGAAGGCTGTCTGTGTTGGACGAGTTGAGGTAAAGGATGCAGTATGAAGATAGTCTTTGAGTGAGATATAGTAGTGAATGACACGTAGATTATGGATGTCACAGCGGTATAAAAGAAGAAAAAAGATAGAGTATACCATAAAAAGTTCAGGGAGAACACACGCACATGAATAGGTTAAGAGACACTAAAGCAAAGAATATGTGTGTCTCATATGTGAGGGTATCAGAAAAAGAGAATGTGAGTCATTGACACTTACCATTAATTTTCTCATGTCGTATGTAAAATTAGAAATATACATTTTTTTATAATATTAGATAAATAATGTAGCATAGATAAGCGTGATGTCTGTCATTCGAGCTGCTCATTCAAGGAAAATGATTGCAAGCTGGTAGTACCAATGAGTCTAAAAGTGTTATCGATGGTAAAAAAAATTAGGTTGATTGTCGATGACTATCGCGTAGTGAATGTTGATGTGCACTCGCGTATGGGATTAGGTTAGCGACTGGCACGGAGTGGACGCCTAGGCGTTGATCTTCACCGATGAGGACTAGTCCGTCTCACGTGATGATCGGACACGGCCTAGTTGACTCGGATCGTGTATCACTTAGATGACTAGAGGGATGTCTATCTGAGTGGGAGTTCATTAAATAATTTGATTAGATGAACTTAATTGTCATGAACTTAGTCTAAAAAAATCTTTACCATATGTCTTGTAGATCAAATGGCCCACGTGAATGTTGTCCTCAACTTCAACGCGTTCCTAGAGAAAACCAAGCTGAAATACGATGGTAGCAACTATACGGACTGGGTCCGGAACTTGAGGATCATCCTCATAGCTGCCAAGAAAGCATATGTCCTTGAAGCACCGCTAGGTGAAGCACCTGTCCCAGCGAACCAAGACGTTATGAACGCTTGGCAGTCGCGTGTTGATGATTACTCCCTGGTTCAGTGCGGCATGCTTTACAGCTTAGAACCGGGGCTCCAAAAGTGTTTTGAGTAGCACGGAGCATATGAGATGTTCCAAGAGCTGAGAATGGTTTTCCAAGCTCATGCCCGGGTCAAGAGATATTAAGTCTCTGACAAGTTCTACAGTTGTAAGATGGAGGAAATTAGTTCCGTCAGCGAGCACATACTCAAAATGTCTGGGTTGCACAACCGCTTGTCTCAGCTGGGAGTTAATATCCCGGATGACACGGTCGTTGACAGAATCCTTCAGTCGCTTCCACCGAGCTACAAGAGCTTTGTGATGAACTTCAATATGCAGGGGATGGAGAAAACCATTCCTGAAGTATATTCAATGCTGAAATCAGCGGAGGTGGAAATCAAAAAGGAACATCAAATGTTGATGGTGAATAAAACCACTAAGTTCAAGAAGGGCAAGGGTAAAAAGGGTTTCAAGAAAGACAGCAAGGGAGGTGCCGCGCCCGACAAGCAAGCTGCCGGGAAGAAGCCAAAGAATGGACCCAAGCCTGAGACTGAGTGTTTTTATTGCAAGGGAAGTGGTCACTAGAAGCGAAACTGCCCCAAGTACTTAGCGAACAAGAAGGCCGGCAACACCAAAGGTATATGTGATATACATGTTATTGATGTGTACCTTACCAAGACTCGTAGTAGCTCCCGGTATTTGATACGGTCACGGTTGCTCATATTTGTAACTCAAAACAGGAGCTACGAAATAAGCGGAGACTGACGAAGGACGAGGTGACGATGCGCGTCGGGAATGGTTCCAAGGTCGAGGTGATCGCCGTCGGCACGCTACCTCTACATTTACCTACGGGATTAGTTTTAAACCTCAATAATTGTTATTCAGTGCCAGCTTTGAGCATGAACATTGTATCTGGATCTCATACGAGATGGCTACTCATTTAAATCCAAGAATAATGGTTGTTCTATTTATATGAGAGATATGTTTTATGGTCATGCCCCACTGGTCAATGGTTTATTCTTAATGAATCTCAAACGTGATGTTACACATATTCATAGTGTGACAAAAGATGTAAGGTTGATAATGATAGTCCCACATACTTGTGGCACTGCCGCCTTGGTCACATTGGTGTCAAACGCATGAAGAAGCTCCATGCAGATGGACTTTTGGAGTCTCTTGATTACGAATCATTTGACACGTGCGAACCATGCCTCATGGGCAAAATGACCAAGACTCCGTTCTCTGGAACAATGGAGCGAGCAACCAACTTATTGGAAATCATACATACTGATGTGTGCGGTCCAATGAGCATTGAGGCACGCGGTGGCTATCGTTATGTTCTCACCCTCACTGATGACTTAAGTAGATATGGGTATGTCTACTTAATGAAACACAAGTCTGAGACCTTTGAAAAGTTCAAGGAATTTCAGAGTGAGGTTGAAAATCAACGTGATGTAAAAATAAAGTTCTTACAATCGATCGTGGGGAGAATATTTAAGTCACGAATTTGGCACACACTTAAGGAAATGTGGAATCGTTTCACAACTCACGCCTACTGGAACACCTCGGTAATGGTGTGTCGAACGTCGAATCGCACTCTATTGGATATGGTGCGATCTATGATGTCTCTTACCGATCTACGGCTCTAATTTTGGGGCTATGCTTTAGAGACCGCCGCATTCACTTTAAATAGGGCTCCGTCGAAATCCGTTGAGACGACACCGTATGAATTATGGTTTGGGAAGAAACCTAAGCTGTCGTTTCTAAAAGTTTGCGGATGCGATGCTTATGTCAAGAAACTTCAACCTGAAAAGCTCGAACCCAAGTCGAAAAATGCGTCTTCATAGGATACCCTAAGGAAACCATTGGGTATTCCTTCTACCTCAGATCTGAAGGCAAGATCTTTGTTGCCAAGAATGGGTCCTTTCTGGAGAAAGAGTTTCTCTCGAAAGAAGTAAGTGGGAGGAAAGTAGAACTTGATGAAGTACTGCCTCTTGAAGCGGAAAGTAGCGCAGCTCAGGAAGATGTTTCTGTGGTGCGTGCACCGGCTAGAGAAGAGATTAATGATGATGATCAAGGTACTTCGGATCAAGTTACTACTAAACTTCGTAGGTCCACGAGGACACGTTCCACACCAGAATGGTATGGCAACCCCGTCCTGGAAATCATGTTGTTAGACAACGGTGAACCTTCAAACTATGAAGAAGCGATGGCGGGCCCAGATTCCAACAAATGGCTTGAAGCCATGCAATCCAAGATAGGATTCATGTATGAAAACCAAGTGTGGACTTTGATGACTTGCCCGATGATCGGCGAGTGATAGAAAGTAAATGGATCTTTAAGAAGAAGACGGACGCGATGGTAATGTTACCATCTATAAAGCTCGACTTGTCGCTAAGGGTTATCGACAAGTTCAAGGGTTGACTACGATGAGACCTTCTCACCCGTAGCGAAGGTTAAGTCAGTCCGAATCATGTTAGCAATTGCCGCATTCTACGATTATGAGATATGGCAAATGGACGTCAAAACGACATTCCTTAACGGCTTTCTCATGGAAGAATTGTATATGATGCAGCCGGAAGGTTTTGTCGATCCTAAGAATGCTAACAAGGCATGCAAGCTCTAGCGCTCCATCTATGGGCTGGTGCAAGCATCTCGGAGTTGGAACATTCGCTTTGATGAAATGATCAAAGCATTTGGGTTTATGCAGACTTATGGAGAAGCCTGCGTTTACAAGAAAGTGAGTGGGAGCTCTCTAGCATTTCTCATATTATATGTAGATGACATGCTGTTGATGGCAAATGATATAGAACTCTTGGAGAGCATAAAGGCCTACTTGAACAAATGTTTTTCACTGAAGAACCTTGGAGAAGTTGCTTACATGTTAGGCATCAAGATCTATAGGAATAGATCGAGACGCCTCAAAGGTCTTTCACGATGCACATACCTTGATAAGAAATTGAAGAAGTTCAATATGGATTAGTCCAAGAAAGGGTTCTTGCCTGTATTGCAAGGTGTGAAATTGAGCTCAGCTCAAAGCCCGACCACGGCAGAAGATAGAGAAAAGATGAGTGTCATCCCCTATGCCTTAGCCATAGGGTCTATTATGTATGCCATGCTGTGTACCAGACCATGTGAACCTTGCCGTAAGTTTGGTAGGAAGGTGTACCAAAGTAATCCCGGCATGGAACACTGGACAGCGGTCAAGAATATCCTGAAGTACCTGAAAAGTACTAAGGATATGTTTCTTGTTTATGGAGGTGGCGAAGAGCTCGTCGTAAAGGGTTACGTCGATGCTAGCTTCGATACAGATCTGGATGACTCCAAGTCACAAACCGGATACATGTATATTTTGAATGTTGGGGCAGTAAGTTGATGCAGTTGCAAGCAAGGCATCATGGCGGGATCTACATGTGAAGCGGAATACATGGCAGCCTCGGAGGCAGCACATGAAGCAATCTGGATAAAGGAGTTCATTACCGACCTAGGAGTTATTCCCAATGCGTCGGGCCCGATGACTCTCTTCTGTGACAACACTAGAGCTATTGCTCTTGCCAAGGAGCCCAGGTTTCATAAGAAGACCAGACACATCAAGCGTCGCTTCAACTCCATTCATGAAAATGTTCAAGATGGAGACATAGATATTTGTAAAGTGCATACGGATCAGAATGTCGCAGATCCGTTGACTAAACCTCTTCCGTGAGCAAAACATGATCAACACCAGAACTCTATGGGTGTTCGATTCATCACAATGTAACTAGATTATTGACTCTAGTGCAAGTGGGAGACTATTGGAAATATGCCCTAGAGGCAATAATAAAATGGTTATTATTATATTTCCTTGTTCATGATAATTGTCTATTGTTCATGCTATAATTGTATTGATCGGAAACCGTAATACATGTGTGAATACATACACCACACCATGTCCCTAGTGAGCCTCTAGTTGACTAGCTCGTTGATCCACAGATGGTCATGGTTTCCTGACTATGGACATTGGATGTCATTGATAATAGAATCACATCATTAGGAGAATGATGTGATGGACAAGACCCAATCCTAAGCATAGCACAAGATCGTGTACTTCGTTTGCTAGAGCTTTTCTAATGTCAAGTATCATTTCCTTAGACCATAAGATTGTGTAACTCCCGAATACCGTAGGAGTGCTTTGGGTGTACCAAACGTCACAATGTAACTGGGTGACTATAAAGGTGCTCTACAGGTATTTCCGAAAGTGTCTGTTGGGTTGGCACGAATCGAGACTGGGATTTGTCACTCCGTATGACGAAGAGGTATCTCTAGGCCCACTCGGTAATGCATCATCATAATGAGCTCAAAGTGAACAAGTGGTTGGTCAAGGATCATGCATTACGGATCGAGTAAAGTGACTTGCCGGTAATGAGATTGAACGAGGTATTAGGATACCGACGATCGAATCTTGGGCAAGTAACGTACCGATTGACAAAGGGAATTGCATACGGGATTGCTTGAATCCTCGACATGGTGGTTCATCCGATAAGATCATCCTGGAACATGTGGGAGCCAACATGGGTATCTAGATCCCGCTGTTGGTTATTGGCCGGAGAGCTGTCTCGGTCATGTCTGCGTGATTCCCGATCCCGTAGGGTCTACACACTTAAGGTTCGATAACACTTGGGTTATTAGAAAGACTTGTATGTGATTACCGAATGTTGTTCGGAGTACCGGATGAGATCCCGGACGTCATGAGGAGTTCCGGAATGGTCCAGAGGTGAAGATTTATATATGGGAAGTTGTCATAAGGTCAACGAAAATATTTGGGGGCATACCGGTATTGTACTGGGGCCACCGAAGGGGTTCCAGGGGTCCACCGGGAGGGGCCACCTGTCCCGGAGGACCTCATGGGCTGTAGAGGGAAGGGAACCAGCCCCTTGGAGGGCTGGGCACCCCCCCTTGGGCCCATGCACCTAGGGTTGGCGGGGAAACCCTAAAGGGGGCGCCCCCCTTGCTTGGGGGGGTAAGCCCCCTCCCCTTGGTCGCCGCTCCCCTCTAGATCTTATCTAGAGGGGGCCAGCCCCCTTCCCCCTTCTCCCTATAAATAGAGGGGCGAGGGGAGGGCTGCAAAACCCAAGGCGCAGCCCCTCCCCTCCCCAACACCTCTCCTCCTCCGCAAGAGCTTCGCAAAGCCCTGTCGGAGAACTGCCACTCCATCACCACCACGCCGTCGTGCTGCTGCTGGAGCCCTCTTCCTCAACCTCTCCCTCCTCCTTGCTGTATCAAGGCGCGGGAGATGTCACCGGGCTGCACGTGTGTTGAACGCGGAGGTGCCGTTGTTCGGCCCTTAGATTGGAGTCCACCGCAATCTGAATCGCTTCGAGTATGACTCCTTCATCCACGTTCTTGCAACACTTCCGACTCGCGATCTTCAAGGGTATGAAGATGCACTCCCCTCTCTCTCGTTGCTAGTTACTCCATAGATTGATCTTGGTGATGCATAGAATTTTTTTAATTTCTGCAACGATCCCCAACACCGGCAATGGATGTACAGTGACAGACACACCTCCGAGTACATTAAGGGTGTGCATGATTTTCTCGAAGTGGATGAAGCAAACAAGCAGAATGGTTTTATGTGTTGTCCATGCCCTATCTGTGAGAATACGAAGTCTTACTCTAACCGAAAAACCCTTCACATCCACCTGCTTGAGAAGGGTTTCATGCCATACTATAATGTTTGGACCAAGCACGGAGAAATAGGGGTTATGATGGAAGACAACGAAGAAGAAGAGGACGATGACAACTATGTTCCCCCTGAATACGGTGATGCTGCAACGGGGGATGCTGTTGAAGATGAAGAGGAACCATACGATGTGCCCGATGATGATCTCCACCGGGTCATTGTTGATGCAAGGAGTCAATGCGAAAGTTAAAAAGAGAAGGTGAAGTTCGATCACATGCTAGAGGATCACAAAAAAGGTTTGTAACCCAATTGCGAAGATGGAAACACAAAGCTCGGTACCATACTAGAATTGCTGCAGTGGAAGGCAGAGAATGGTGTGCCTGACAAAGGATTGGAGAAGCTACTGAAAATATTGTAGAAGTAGCTTCCAAAGGATAACAAATTGCCCGACAGTACGTATGCAACAAAGAAGGTTGTTTGCCCTCTAGGATTGGAGGTGCAGAAGATACATGAATGCCCTAATGACTGCATCCTGTACCATGGTGCGTACGAGGATTTGAACGCATGCCCGGTATGCGGTGCATTGTGGTATAAGATCAGACAAGATGACCCCGGTGATGTTGACGGCGAGCGCCCCCGGAAGAGGGTTCCTGCCAAGGTGATTTGGTATGCTCCTATAATACCACGGTTGAAACGCCTGTTCAGAAACAAAGAGCATGCCAAGTTGATACGATGGCACAGAGATGACCGTAAGAAAGACGGGAAGTTGAGAGAACCTGCTGACGGGTCGCAGTGGAGAAAAATCAAGAGAAAGTACTGGGAGGAGTTTGCAGGTGACGCAAGAAACATATGGTTTAGTTTAAGCGCGGATGGCATTAATCCTTTCGGGGAGCAGAGCAGCAATCACAGCACCTGGCCCGTGACTCTATGTATCTATAACCTTCCTCCTTGGTTGTGCATGAAGCGGAAGTTCATTATGATGCCAGTTCTCATCCAAGGCCCTAAGCAACCCAACAATGACATTGATGTGTACCTAAGGCCATTAGTTGAAGAACTTTTACAGCTGTGGATTGGAAATGGTGTACGTGCGTGGGATGAGCACAAATAGGAGGAATTTGACCTACATGCGTTGCTGTTTGTCACCATCAATGACTGTCCTACTCTCAATAACCTTTCAGGACAGACAAACAAGGGATACCCGATAACCCACAAGTGTAGGGGATCGCAACAGCTTTCGAGGGTAAAGTATTCAACCCAAATTTATTGATTCGACACAAGGGGAGCCAAAGAATATTCTTGAGTATTAGCAGTTGAGTTGTCAATTCAACCACACCTGGATAAAATTAGTATTTGCAGCAAAGTATTTAGTAGCAAAGTAGTATGATAATAAAGGTAGCAAAAAGTAATATTTTTGGGTTTTGTAGTGATTGTAACAATAGCAACAGAAAAGTAAATAAGCGAAACACAAGATGTGAAAAGCTCGTAGGTAATGGATCAGATGGATAATTATGCCGGATGCGATTCCTCATGTAATAGCTATAATATAGGGTGACAGAGAACTAGCTCCAATTCATCAATGTAATGTAGGCATGTATTCTGTATATAGTCATACATGCTTATGGAAAAGAACTTGCATGCCATCTTTTGTCCTACCCTGCCGTGGCAGCGGGGTCCTAGCAGAAACTAAGGGATATTAAGGCCTCCTTTTAATAGAGAACCGGAACAAAGCATTAGCACATAATGAACACATGAACTCCTCAAACTACGGCCATCATCGAGAAGTATCCCGATTATTGTCACTTCGGGGTTGTCGGATCATAACACATAATAGGTGACTATAGACTTTCAAGATAGGATCAAGAACACATATATTCATGAAAACATAATAGGTTCAGATCTGAAATCGTGGCACTCGGGCCCTAGTGACAAGCATTAAGCATAGCAAAGTCATAGCAACATCAATCTCAGAACATAGTGGATACTAGGGATCAAACCCTAACAAAACTAACTTCACTACATGGTAAATCTCATCCAACCCATCACCGTCCAGCAAGCCTACGATGGAATTACTCACGCACGGCGGTGAGCATCATGAAATTGGTGATGGAGGATGGTTGATGATGACGACGGTGATGAATGCCCCTCTCCGGAGCCCCGAACGGACTCCATATCAGCCCTCCCGAGACAGATTAGGGCTTGGCGGCGGCTCCATATCGTAAAACTCGATGAAACTTTCTCTCTAATTTTTCTCTCCGTGAGACGGAATATATGGAGTTGGAGTTGAGGTCGGCAGAGCCTCAGGGGGCCCACGAGACAGGGGGGCGCGCCCAGGGGGGAGGGCGTGCCCCCACCCTCGTGGAAAGGGTGTGGGCCCCCTGGTCTTGATTCTTTTGCCAATATTTTTTATATTTTCCAAAAAGTGCGTCCGTGGATTTTCAAGACATTCTGAGAACTTTTGTTTTCTACACATAAAACAACATCATGGCGATTCACAGAACAAATAGATCCGGGTTAGTTCACTCAAATCATGCAAGTTAGAGTCCAAAACAAGGGCAAAAGTGTTTGGAAAAGTAGATACGTTGGAGATGTATCAATACCACGCATGCACACACTGTTTAGATGACACCCAAAGTATATACCTGGACAAATGCAGGAAGAATGTTTACCTGGGGCATCGTCGATTCCTTCCGACAACCCATCAATGTCGAAAGAAAGGCAAGAACTTCAAAGGCAAGGCAGATCACCGGAAGAAGCCCGCCATGCGTACCAGTGATTACGTACTTGCTATGGTCAATGATTTGAAAGTAATCTTCAGAAAGGGTCCCGACGTACTATCTGTTCCAAATGACGCCGAGGGACACGCACCCATGTGGAAAAAAATCTATATTTTGGGACCTACCCTACTGGAAAGACCTAGAGGTCCGCTCTTCAATCGACGTGATGCACGTGATGAAGAACCTTTGCGTGAACCTTCTAGGCTTATTGGGCGTGTATGGGAAGACAAAAGATAAAGTGAAGGCATGGGAGGACCTGCAACGTTTGCACGAAAAAGATGACATTGCCTCCAAAGCAGTATGAAGGTCCTGCCAGCTATGCTCTTACCAAAGAAAAGAAGGAAATCTTCTTTGAATGCCTGCTTAGTATGAACGTCCCGTCTGGCTACTCGTCGAATATAAAGGGAATAAAAAATATGGCAGAGAAAAAGTTCCAGAACCTAAAGTCTCATGAGCGCCACATGATTATGACCTAGCTGCTCGCGGTTGCATTGAGGGGCTTTATCGAAAACGTTCGATTAGCCATTGTGAAGCTATGTTCATTCCTCAATGCAAATCTCTCATAAGGTGATCAATCCAGAAATCCTACCAAGGTTAAGGAGTGATGTGGCGCAATGTCTTGTCAGTTTCGAGCTGGTGTTCCCACCATCCTTCTTCAATATCATGACGCACATCCTAGTTCATCTAGTCGACGAGATTGTCGTTCTGGGCCCTGTATTTCTACACAATATGTTCCCCTTTGAGAGGTTCATGGGAGTCCTTAATAAATATGTCCGTAACCATGCTAGGCCAGAAGGAAGCATCTCCATGGGCCATCAAACAGAGGATGTCATTGGGTCTTGTGTTGACTTCATTCCTGACCTTAAGAAGATAGGTCTCCCTCAATCGCGGTATCAGCGGAGACTGGGTGGAAAAGGCACGATAGGAGGGGACTCAATAGTATGTAGGGACAGGCATTCTTGGTCTCAAGCACACTACACGGTTCTATAGAATTCTACCTTGGTGACCCCGTATGTCGATGAACACAAGAACATTCTACGCTCCAAACACCCGAACCAGTGTGACGACTAGATTACATGTGAACACATCAGGAGTTTGGACAGTTGGTTCCAAACACGTCTCAGGTGTGACAACACTATTTCTGATGACCTGTACTCGTTGGCGAGGGAACCATCTTCGACTGTAATGACTTACAAAGGGTACGAGATAAATGGGAATACATTTTACACGATCGCCCAAGATCAAAAGAGCACCAACCAAAACAGTGGTGTCCGCTTTGATGCTGCAATCAAGAGGGTAAAGGACACATATTATGGATACATAGTGGACATATGGGAACTTGACTATGGATGTGATACTAAGGTCCCTTTGTTTAAGTGCAAATGGGTCAATCTGTCAGGAGGCGGGGTATAGGTAGACCCACAGTACGGAATGACATCAGTCGATCTGAACAATCTGGGGTACACCGACAAGCCATTCGTCTTAGCCAATGATGTGGCGCAGGTTTTCTATGTGAAGGACATGTCTACCAAACGGAGAAAAAGAAAAGATAAGGAAGCAGATACATCATACGATGAGTCAAAGCGCCACATAGTTCTTTCAGGAAAAAGAGACATCGTGGGATTGGAGGGCAAGTAGACGTGTCTGAAGATTATGAAAAGTTTTATGAAATTCCTCCCTTCAAAGTCAAGGCTGACCAGAGCATCCTGTTAAACGATGAAGATTATCCATGGTTACGGCACAATAAGCAATGAACACAAGCGAAGAAAAAGTGAAGACTTTCTATCAACAACGATTGTGATGATGCCTTTGATGTAGAATATCACTGCAGTTACATCTGAACAAATGAAACCCTTTGTAACAGATAAGTTTTCGTCGGAAACCCTGATACTTCCAAAGAGATTGTCTGTTTTGTACACGAAGTGCATCCAGTTTTTGTCGTAACCCTCTCAACTTTTTAGCACATGCTATGTGGGTGAAATGATGATACCATGCCAACTTTCAACCTTTTCAGAGTTCATTCGAAATGATTTTATAAACCTCTAGTATTATTGAAGCTAAAATTATATAAAATTTATGCAACTAAAATTATCAAAGTATTTTCTGTTCAAAACATTAAAAGCAAAAAGAATTTTCATAAAATAAATAAAAAAGCAAAAAAGAAAAGAAAATAAATAAGTAGAAACAAAATAAAATAAATAAGTAGAAACAAAATAAACTTTAATAAATAAGTAGAAACAAAATAAACTTTAATAAAGTAAAATAAATAAACTTTAATAAAATAAATAAAAATAGCAACAATAAGTAGAAACAAAATAAAATAAATAAAGCAAAAAAAAAGAATTTTCATAAAATAAATAAAAAAGGAAAAAAGAAAATAAAATAAATAAGTAGAAACAAAATAAACTTTAATAAATAAGTAGAAACAAAATAAACTTTAATAAATAAGTAGAAACAAAATAAATTTAATAAAGTAAAATAAATAAATGTTAATAAAATAAATAAAAATAGCAATAGTAAGTAGAAACAAAATAAAATAAATAAAGCAAAAAGAAAGTGCCACCTACTCGGCCACCACGGCCTGAATACGACTAGAAACCCAATCATTGGCCAGGATTCAGGCCCGCAGTAGGCCCAGTAGGCCCACAGGCACACACTAACAAGTTAGGCCCGAAAGCCTGGGTTGAGAGGAGCTCGAGAGGGTGGGCGCATCAGCGCTTATAAACCACTCTCAAGCTCTCTCAACTAGCGAGGTGGGACTAAACTTCGGTCGCGACGCGGGCAGCATAGGGCCTTTGGTCCCGGTTGGTGGCACCAACCGGGGCTAAAGGGGTGCATTGGTCCCGGTTCGTGGCACGAACCGGTACCAATGCACCCCTTTAGCCCCGGTTTGTGGCACCAACCGGGACCAAAGGCCTCTGCTTCCCGCCATTTGGGATGCCGAAAAGAGACCTTTGGTCCCGGTTGGTGGCACCAACCGGGACTAAAGGGGGGCATTGGTCCCGGTTGGTGCCACGAACTGGGACCAATGCTCTGGATATATAAGTAAGGCTTGTCAAAAATTTCAGTTTTCATCGCATCCCCTCCCTGACGGCCCCGACCTCCACGACGCCGCCGGGCTGCTCCGACACCGCCCGCCGCCGTCGCTGTCGCCCACCGTTGTCGTTGCGATTGCCGTCGCTCACGCCCTTCGTCGTCGCCGTCTGCTTCGCCATAGTCGCTGGCCAGACCGCTCGACCTCGCCGCCGCTTCGCCTCGTCGTCGCCGTCGCCCTGCCTCGTCGTCATCGTCACCGTCGCCGTCCCCGTCGCCGTGCCCTCGCCATCGCCGCCCTTGCCTCCGCGACCTCGCCGTCGTCCAATGCATCCCCGACCTCGCTGTCGCCTCCGCCTCCCCGACCTCGCCGTCGCCTCCTCGCTGGCCCCCTGCCTGCCACAGACACCGCTCTACCTCAGCCGGCCCGACCTCGACCACCACCGACGCCGCCACAAGTGAGCCCAGCACAGACCTGCCTGCCTCCCTGCCGTCACCGCCGCCACCGCCGCCGCCGTATGATGTTTTTTGTTAATAGATGTGATGCTTTTTTTCATATATGTTCATGTATATATGTTGATGTATGGATATATGTATGATGTCTTTTTTGCATATATGTTGATGTAATGTTTTTTCTGCATATATATATATATGATGTTTTTTTGTTCATAGATGATCATATGATTTTTTTTGTTCATAGATGATCATATATATGATGTATGCATGGATGTGGATATGGAATATGATGTTTTTTTGTTCATAGAATATGATTTTTTTTTATTTATAGATTTTTTTTGTTCATGAGAGAGGCGGGGACGTCGAGGAAGTTGTACTGCTTGGGGTTAGGGTCGTCAAAGAAGAAGGAAAATAAGGAAAAAGAATAAAAGAGGAAGAAGGAAGAAGGGGAAGAAGAAGGAGAAGAAGAGGAGAAAAAAATAAGAAGAGGAAGTAGAAGAAAACAAAAGGAGAAGAAGAAGGAATAGGAGAAGAAAAAAATAGAATTTTTTTCTTCTATTTTTCTTCTTCTTCTTCTTCTTTTTTCTTCTTCTTCTCCTCTTTTTTTTCTTCTTCTCCTCTTTTTTTTCTTCTTCTTCTTCTTTTTATCGGGAACGAGAGTGTCGAGGACTGTCGAGGGGTCGAGGATCAGGAACTAGGCTAGAGGGTCGCGAGGGTCACGGAGGAGTCGAGGGTCGTCGAGGCCGGTCGAGGGTCAAGGGTTTGAGGGTCGAGGGTCGAGGGTTCGAGGGTTTGACGATCATCGAGGGGCCGAGGGTTCGAGGGTCGAGGTTCATTGAGGGTTCAAGGGTTCGAGGGTCGAGGATCACCGAGGGGTCGAGAGGTTGCCTAGTGTCAAAGTATTGAAGAAATCCATGGCTTCATCATTAGACGGAAGTAACCGGGGCATGATGGTACGAAGTTCTCCAAAGTTATTCTGGAACGGAGTCCTGGATAGGATAATCCGCCTTTTGGTATAAATTTCAGCAAAGGCCTTCCAAATAGCGATATTCAGAAGGCTCTTGCTGTACTTTGTACCAAAAAGCTAATTATCCTATCCGGATTCCGCTCTGTAATAACTTTGTAGAGCTGCACCATCATGCCACTACATTTTCGCCTAATGATGAAGGCATGGTTTTGTTGAATCCTTTGACACTAGACAAACGTGACATGAGGGGGTCGAGGGTCAGGAACTAGGGTAGAGGGTTGTGGATCACCGAGCGGTCGAGGGTCGTGAACTAGCTAGGGTCGAGGGTTGAGGATCGCCGAGGGGTTGAGAGGTTGCCTAGTGTCAAAGTATTGAAGAAATTCATGGCTTCATCATTAGCTGGAAGTAACCGGGGAATGATGGTACGGAGTTCTCCAAAGTTATTCTGGAACGGAGTCCCGGATAGGATAATCCTCCTTTTGGTACAAATTTCAGCGTTGTCGATATACCCCCTCTTCGATAACTTTGACATGAGGGGGGGGGGTCGATATACCCCCACCCCGATAACATTTTTTCTATGTATATGTCGTCGTTGTCGATATACCCCCTCTCCGATAACTTTGACATGAGGGGGGTCGATATATATACCCCCTCCCCGATAACATTCTTTTCTATGTATATGTCGTTGTTGTCGATATACCCCCTCCCCCATAACTTCGATATATCCATCTCTCATTTTTGTATAATAATTGCCATGTTGTAATATTTGCAGAAACTATGGATCATCAAAGAGACTTCGATCAAGAATAGATATTGGGGGACATAATCCGCGACAGAGGTGATGTAGTCTTGTCGTTTCTCAACTACATCGAAGAAGGTCTGCAAGGAGAGGAAGCAGGCTCCGGTGACCGAACGGAGTCGGGATCAGCTGTTGCAAAGTCTGGCGAGGTATATATATAAACACTATTCTGATCACTGGATCAGAATAATATTCTGATCACAACATGAACTTCCCGAGTAACGCGCCTGACCTTCCCCGAGTACAAGGTTGAACTTAAGCTAAATAGCATCCAAATGGGGCTTGCGATATACCGTTGGAAAGCTATGAACACCAGTATCATGCCCCAAGTTGAAATTTTGGCAAAATGTAAGTGGTTTAAGAGCAGTTTTAAAAACCATTTTTCCTTCATACAAAAAACGTGAATCGTATTTTTGATCGCATTTCTAAACCATTTATTGGAATGACGCAAATAATATGGCGTCGGAAAGATGCTGCAAAACCGTTCCTTCCACATGTTGAAAGTTTTCTCTAATTCCTTACGGTTAAAGAGTAATTTGGAAAATCGTAAAATTTTGCAAACCGAACAGCCGAGTTCGTATTTTCGATGGCATTTCTAAACGGCTAATCCAATTGAGGCAAATGATATGGCATTGGAAAGCTTATGAAAATGCGCTACTTTTTCATGTTGAAAGTTTTTAAAAATTTTGAATGGTTTAAAAGAAATTTAGAAAACAATACATGTTCTAGCGAATTTGTATTTTCGAGCTAACTTTTTATCTGTATTTCCGAATGCAGCAAATGATATGGCGTTGGAAAGCTTGAGGAAATGTGAAACTGTTTTGTATCTATTATTTCTCCAAATTCTTTATGATTTTAAGTCAGTTTCCAAAATGGCGAAAAACATATTTTCGACGTATTTTCTACAAACTTTAATGGAATGGCGCAAATAATATACCGTTGAAAAGCTACAGAAAATGCGAAACTTTTTCATGTTGATGGTTTTCTCTGACTCTTAACCATTTTCAAGTAATTGCGAAAATGGCGGGATCATTCGTTCCGCCTTTATCGCAAAACTGATTCTTTGAAAATGCACCGCGTGAAGAGTTGAACTTCTCGGCATGTCTACTTGAATTTCAGTCTGTTTTTCACGTGCTTTTTTGACTATAGCTCTCAATTCACTCACCGAAACACTCACCGGAATTGAGCAAGTGTCATACCAGTGGAAAGCTACTGTGAACACGCAAATTTCCCATGTTGATCATTTTTTCATACTCGCGACGGTTTTAAAAGTTTTTCATGTGAAGTTCATTCAGTGTAGTAGTTGAACTTCTTGTTGTTTTCACATTGAACTTCTGTGACGTATTTCCGTTTGTAATTTTCCTCATCCATTCGTTAGTGTTACACAAATAATTTTCCTTTTGTACAAACCCTTCTCACAATAATTTTTTTAACTTTCTCCGACCGAGGACTTGAACTTACACAAATGATATTCCTATCGTTTTGAAGTAAATTAGAAAATGACAAGATCATGATTTCTGCCTTCATCGCGAATGGAAATGCAGTCGAACTTCTCGGGCATGTCTGTTTGAACTTCACTCTATTTTTTGACGTGCTATTTTTTGATATGCTGTTTTTCGCACTGCGTGAAGTAGTTGAACTTCTGGGGCATGTCTGTTTGAACTTCACTCTGTTTCACTTTATTTGTAATTTTCTTGTATGAAATACACACCATGTAGTACGTGAACTTCCAGTAGTTATCACTTTTGAATCTCTCTCTGGTTTGAGAGAATTATTTTAAAACACAAAAAACAACATATTTTTTATGTATTTTGGACATCTAAATACATGGTGAACCTCTCTCACAAGAATTTTTTGAACTTTTCCTCGCTGAGAAATTGAACTTCTATCAACCGTTCTTTTCATTTATGAGTTATTTTTAAAAGTGCAAAAAATGGTGCCGTGTTTTTTATTTTTTCAACAGGTAAATCCTAGGTTTTAATAAACTCCGAACTTCTCTGTTATTTCAATTTGAACTTCACCTTTTTATATTTTGAGTAAAGAATTGTATTCGATTTTTATACGAAAAAAAATCTTAGTTTTGTAATAAACATTATACAAGTTCTTCGTTATTTCGAACTGAACTTCTTGGTTTATTCGTTAGCAAGAAGTTTTTGTGATAAAATTAAACTGCTCCATTTTCTGAAATTGAACTTCTTGCAACAAACCTTTTAAGCTTTTGGTTTTCTATTCTTATATTCTTATCTGAAACGCATACCGTGTAGTAGTTGAACGTCCCGCTGTTTTCTCCTTGAACTTTTGTCACATATTTTTGTTCAACCTCTCTCACAAGAATTTTTGAACTTTTCTTGGGCTGAGCACTTGAACTTCTAGCAACAAAACTTTTAGCCTTTGCTTTTTCATTCTTTTTTTCATACAAATGCACACCGTGTAGTACATGAACTTCCAGTAGTTATCAATCTAAACTTCTCTCGGTTACGTGAAAATATCTGAGTTTTTTATGAATATTAATCTGAATTCCTTAATTCTTTTTTTATGAATTCTGAAGCGCTCTATTTTTAAAAGTTGAACTTCTTGTTATTTTATTTTTGAACTTCTTGTTTCCATTCTTTAATAACGAGGGAAATCTGAGTTTTCTATAGTCATCGAACTTCTCCATCTTTTTAATATGGACTTCATGGTTTTTTTAATCTTTTTTTATGAAATTTGGAAGCACTCTATTTTTAAAAGTTGAACTTCTTGTTATTTAATATTTGAACTTCTTTTTTCCATTCTTTAATAATGAGGAATATCTGAGTTTTCTATAATGATCGAACTTCTCCATCTTTTTAAATTGGACTTCCTAGTTTTATTTCTTTTAATAACAGAAAAAGTCTTAATTTTATATAGACATCGAGCCACTGTGTTTTTAAATTTCAACTTCTAGGTTTATTTTAAGAGAGAAAATCTTTGTTATAAAATTGTTTGAGATGCATTTTCTAATGACCTTCTTTGGGTTTGTAACAAGCATTGAACTAGTTGCGCCGCACCAATGACATTAGAACTCAGATTTTACTGATGATTTTAAAAGTTTTTCATCTGAAATTCCTTCAATATAGTAGTTTAACTTCCTGCTGTTTTCACGTTGAACTTCTATGACGTATTTTCTTTTGTAATTTTCTCATCCATTCGTGAGTGTTATACAAATGATAATCCTTTTGTACAAACCTTTCTCCCATTTTTTTTTACTTTCTTCGACCATTATCAATTTGGACTTCTATGTGTTTCGGTTTAAAAAACGAGAAAATTCTTTTAAAACTTTTTTTAGCTTTTCCATTTTTAATTTGAACTTCTTCATTTTATTATTTAGTGAAGAGAAAACATCTAAGTTTTTTTCACCTTCAAACTTCTCTTTTTTTACTTTGAACTTCTTAGAAAAATATGGTTTTACATAAGCAAACAATTTTCTAGGTTTTTAAATTTTAATTTCTAGTTTTTTTACCTTCTCGGTTATTTGAAATTGAACTTCTAGGGTTTTTCAAATTTGAACTTCTACATTTTCTTGACCTTCTCGGTTTTTCAAATTTTCTAGTTTCCTTATAAACTTTTTTTGAACTACTCAGTTATTTTGAGTTGGCCTTCTCTCTTATTTTTATAAAAACGAGGAAAATCTAACTTATAAAAATTTTGGTTATTTTTTAGAAACGAGAAAAATCCAAATTTTTAATGAGCATCGAACTACTTTGTTATTTTAATTTGACCTTCTTGATTTTACTTTTTAGAAATAGGAGAAATTTATTTCTTTTATATACATTGAACTAAAGTGTTATTTCTTTTATAAAAGGAAAATTTGATTACTATTAAATTTATTTATTTCACATTGTAAATATTGTTTCCGTATGTTTCGACCAAAAATATCTTAGCATTTGCATTTAAACTTAGCATTTGCATTTAAACTGATCATATGAGCAAACACCGAAAAGAGCACACTCGTCGTTTAGATGAACTTTTTCTCTCGTAGGTGTACATGAACCTTATTTCGTTTGCGCTTACCTATTTGGGGCAACAAAAAAAATGAAACATATGAAGCCTCTGTCAAATGAACATACAAAATAGTAATAAAAAAATATATTTTTCTCCATAAACAATTTTTCTAGAACTTGGTCTATGCTACAGAGGGATTTCAGGGGGGGGGGGGTTAGATGATTTGGTCGTTAGTACATAGGAAAGAGGTGTTTGACCACCGTGGACTGCTGCTCGTGATGGAATCAGCCTCCTGGACGTTGCAGGGCTGGACTTAGCACCCTTTGCGTCAGAGGTTTGGGCGCTGGAGATTGGGTGTGGGAGACGGCGCCAGAGTTAGGGGCGGCGGTGGTGCCAGATGTTGGGCCAGGAGCAGCGGTGTAGGGAGGTTGGGGCGGGCAAGGGGACGCCGGAGGTTGGCGTTGGGTGGTAGGTGGGCGGGAAGGAATCGCTTCCCCGTACAGCGGCAACAGGCAACGGGCGACGAATCTCCACGGAAGGAGGCCGGGTAGCGCGTAGGGATGACCCATGTCCAGAGAGCGGAGGTGGTGTAGAGTATCGGGTCCCCGTGGTGATGGGGATGCGGGGTCCCCCGGCGGTGCGCGAAGGAGTCAGGTTCACGGCGTTGGTGGGGATGCGGGGCCCCCTGGCTGCGCGGCGGTGCAGGGGCCGCCGCGACGAGATCCCGGCGGTGGTGGTGTTGTGGAGTTCCACGGTGGCGCGCGGGGTTTGCGGGAGTCACGGCAGCGAGATCCCGATGGTGGTGGGGTTAGACGGCGGCGCACAGGGTCAGTAAAGAAACGAGGCCCGAAGAAAAGTTGCGCCCGATGAACGGTTCACGATCACGGAAATCGGGCGCGATGGCTAACCGATTAAACCCCTACGGACCAAGGAAGCATTTTCTGCTCAGTGCGGGGTTCTTGTTAGGGACATGATCCCGATTAGCATCGAGCTATGGAATGAGCCTAAGAAGGAAGAGCTTCAAGTTTATTTTGTCGAAGATAGACAGAAAGAAGATCTTTGGAAAGTGCTGAAGGTAAATTTCACCCTACCGGAAGAGGAGGATCCGGAGAATCCAGTTATAGAGCCATTGATCAAGTCTTGTGCTCTCAAGAATATGGCAGATCTATTCAGGAGGTGGAAGAATGAGTTGAAAACAACGTATGTCGACCAAGGCAAGACTCCAGAATTCACAAAGCACATACCTTGATAAGAAATTGAAGAAGTTCAATATGGATCAGTCCAAGAAAGGGTTCTTGCCTTTATTGCAAGGTGTGAAATTGAGCTCAGCTCAAAGCCCGACCACGGCAGAAGATAGAGAAAAGATGAGTGTCATCCCCTATGCCTTAGTCATAGGGTCTACTATGTATGCCATGCTGTGTACCAGACCTGATGTAAACCTTGCCGTAAGTTTGGTAGGAAGGTGTACCAAAGTAATCCCGGCATGGAACAGTGGACAGCGGTCAAGAATATCCTGAAGTACCTGAAAAGTACTAAGGATATGTTTCTCGTTTATGGAGGTGACGAAGAGCTCGTCGTAAAGGGTTACGTCGATGCTAGCTTCGATACAGATCTGGATGACTCCAAGTCACAAACCGGATATGAGTATATTTTGAATGGTGGGGCAGTAAGCTGATGCAGTTGCAAGCAAGGTCTCATGGAGGGATCTACATGTGAAGCGGAATACATGGCAGCCTCGGAGGCAGCACATGAAGCAATCTGGATAAATGAGTTCATTACCGACCTAGGAGTTATTCCCAATGCGTCGGGCCCGATGACTCTCTTCTGTGACAACACTAGAGCTATTGCCATTGCCAAGGAGCCCAGGTTTCATAAGAAGACCATACACATCAAGCGTCGCTTCAACTCCATTCGTGAAAAAGTTCAAGATGGAGACATAGATATTTGTAAAGTGCATACGGGTCAGAATGTCGCAGATCCATTGACTAAACCTCTTCCGCGAGCAAAACATGATCAACACCAGAACTCTATGGGTGTTCGATTCATCACAATGTAACTAGATTATTGACACTAGTGCAAGTAGGAGACTGTTGGAAATATGCCCTAGAGGCAATAATAAAATGGTTATTATTATATTTCCTTGTTCATGATAATTGCCTATTGTTCATGCTATAATTGTATTGATCGGAAACCATAATACAGGTGTGAATACATAGACCACACCATGTCCCTAGTGAGCCTCTAGTTGACTAGCTCGTTGATCAACAGATGGTCATGGTTTCCTGACTGTGGACATTGGATGTCATTGATAATAGAATCACATCATTAGGAGAATGATGGGATGGGCAAGACCCAATCCTAAGCATAGCACAAGATTGTGTAGTTCATTTGCTAGAGCTTTTCTAATGTCAAGTATCATTTCCTTAGACCATGAGATTGTGTAACTCCCGAATACCGTAGGAGTGCTTTGGGTGTACCAAATGTCACAATGTAACTGGGTGACTATAAAGGTGCTCTACAGGTATCTCTGAAAGTGTCTGTTGGGTTGGCACGAATCGAGACTGGGATTTGTCACTCCGTATGACGGAGAGGTATCTCTGGGCCCACTCGGTAATGCAAAATCATAATGAGCTCAAAGTGACCAAGTGGTTGGTCACGGGATCATGCATTATGGATCGAGTAAAGTGACTTGCCGGTAATGAGATTGAACGAGGTATTAGGATACCGACGATCGAATCTTTGGCAAGTAACGTACCGATTGACAAAGGGAATTGTAAACGGGATTGCTTGAATCCTCGACATCATGGTTCATCCGATAAGATCATCCTGGAACATGTGGGAGCCAACATGGGTATCCAGATCCCACTGTTGGTTATTGGCCGGAGAGCTGTCTCGGTCATGTCTGCGTGATTCCCGATCCCGTAGGGTCTGCACACTTAAGGTTCGATGACGCTAGGGTTATTAGAAAGATTTGTATGTGATTACCGAATGTTGTTTGGAGTCCCAGATGAGATACCGGACGTCACGAGGAGTTCCGGAATGGTCCAGAGGTGAAGATTTATATATGGGAAGTTGTCATACGGTCACCGGAAATAATCGGGGGCATACCGGTATTGTACCGGGGCCACCGGAGGGGTTCCGGGGGTCCACCAGGAGGGGCCACCTGTCCCGGAGTGCCTCATGGGCTGTAGAGGGAAGGGAACCAGCCCGTTTGAGGTTTGGGCACCCCCATTGGGCCCATGCACCTAGGGTTGGGGGGAAACCCTAAAGGGGGCGCCCCCTTGCTTGGGGGGGCAAGCCCCCTCCCCTTGGTCACCGCCCCCCTCTAGATCCCATCTAGAGGGGGCCAGCCGCCTTCCCCCTTCTCCCTATAAATAGAGGAGCGAGGGGAGGGCAGCAAAACCCAAGGCGCAGCCCCTCCCCTCCCCAACACCTCTCCTCCTCCGCAAGAGCTTGGCGAAGCCCTGTCGGAGAACTGCCACTCCATCACCACCACGCCGTTGTGCTGCTGCTGGAGCCCTCTTCCTCAACCTCTCCCTCCTCCTTGCTGTATCAAGGCGCGGGAGACGTCACCGGGCTGCACGTGTGTTGAACGCGGAGGTGCCGTTGTTCGGCCCTTAGATTGGAGTCCACCGCAATCTGAATCGCTTCGAGTACGACTCCTTCATCCACGTTCTTGCAACACTTCCGACTCGCGATCTTCAAGGTTATGAAGATGCACTCCCCTCTCTCTCGTTGCTAGTTACTCCATAGATTGATCTTGGTGATGCGTAGAATTTTTTTAATTTCTGCAACGATCCCCAACACCGGCAATGGATGTATAGTGAACACACCTCCGAGTACATTAAGGGCGTGCATGATTTTCTCGAAGTGGATGAAGCAAACAAGCAGAATGGTTTTATGTGTTGTCCATGCCCTATCTGTGAGAATACGAAGTCTTACTCTAACCGAAAAACCCTTCACATCCACCTGCTTGATAAGGGTTTCATGCCACACTATAATGTTTGGACCAAGCGCGGAGAAATAGGGGTTATGATGGAAGACAACGAAGAAGAAGAGGACGATGAAAACTATGTTCACCCTGAATACGGTGATGCTGCAACGGGGGAAGCTGTTGAAGATGAAGAGGAACCAGACGATGTGCCCGATGATGATCTCCGCCGGGTCATTGTTGATGCAAGGAGTCAGTCCGAAAGTGAAAAGGAGAAGGTGAAGTTCGATCACATGCTAGAGGATCACAAAAAAGGTTTGTAACCCAATTGCGAAGATGGCAACACAAAGCTCGGTACCATACTAGAATTGCTGCAGTGGAAGGCAGAGAATGGTGTGCCTGACAAAGGATTGGAGAAGCTACTGAAAATATTGAAGAAGTAGCTTCCAAAGGATAGCGAATTGCCCGACAGTACATATGCAACAAAGAAGGTTGTTTGCCCTCTAGGATTGGAGGTGCAGAAGATACATGCATGCCCTAATGACTGCATCCTGTACCATGGTGCATATGAGGATTTGAACGCATGCCCGGTATGCGGTGCATTGCGGTATAAGATAAGACGAGATGACCCCGGTGATGTTGACGGCAAGCGCCCTCGGGAGAGGGTTCCTGCCAAGGTGATGTGGTATGCTCCTATAATACCCCGGTTGGAACGCCTGTTCAGAAACAAAGAGCATGCCAAGTTGATACGATGGCACAGAGATGACCGTAAGAAAGACGGGAAGTTGAGAGCACCCGCTGACGGGTCGCAGTGGAGAAAAATCGAGAGAAAGTACTGGGAGGAGTTTGCAGGTGACGCAAGGAACGTATGGTTTCGTTTAAGCGCAGATGGCATTAATCCTTTCGCGGAGCAGAGCAGCAATCACAGCACCTGGCCCGTGACTCTATGTATCTATAACCTTCCTCCTTGGTTGTGCATGAAGCGGAAGTTCGTTATGATGCCAGTTCTCATCAAAGGCCCTAAGCAACCCGACAATGACATTGATGTGTACCTAAGGCCATTAGTTGAAGAACTTTTACATCTGTGGATTGGAAACGGTGTACGTGCGTGGGATGAGCACAAACAGGAGGAATTTGACCGACATGCGTTGCTGTTTGTCACCATCAATGACTGGCCTACTCTCAATAACCTTTCAGGACAGACAAACAAGGGATACCCGATAACCCACAAGTGTAGGGGATCGCAACAGCTTTCGAGGGTAAAGTATTCAACCCAAATTTATTGATTCGACACAAGGGGAGCCAAAGAATATTCTTGAGTATTAGCAGTTGAGTTGTCAATTCAACCACACCTGGATAACTTAGTATTTGCAGCAAAGTATTTAGTAGCAAAGTAGTATGATAATAAAGGTAGCAAAAAGTAATATTTTCGGGTTTTGTAGTGATTGTAACAATAGCAACAGAAAAGTAAATAAGCGAAACACAAGATGTGAAAAGCTCGTAGGCAATGGATCAGTGATGGATAATTATGCCGGATGCGATTCCTCATGTAATAGCTATAATATAGGGTGATAGAGAACTAGCTCCAATTCATCAATGTAATGTAGGCATGTATTCCGTATATAGTCATACATGCTTATGGAAAAGAACTTGCATGCCATCTTTTGTCCTACCCTGCCGTGGCAGCGGGGTCCTAGCAGAAACTAAGGGATATTAAGGCCTCCTTTTAATAGAGAACCGGAACAAAGCATTAGCACATAATGAACACATGAACTCCTCAAACTACGGCCATCATCGAGAAGTATCCCGATTATTGTCACTTCGGGGTTGTCGGATCATAACACATAATAGGTGACTATAGACTTTCAAGATAGGATCAAGAACACATATATTCATGAAAACATAATAGGTTCAGATCTGAAATCGTGGCACTCGGGCCCTAGTGACAAGCATTAAGCATAGCAAAGTCATAGCAACATCAATCTCGAACATAGTGGATACTAGGATCAAACCCTAACAAAACTAACTTCATTACATGGTAAATCTCATCCAACCCATCACCGCCCAACAAGCCTACGATGGAATTACTCACGCACGGCGGTGAGCATCATGAAATTGGTGATGGAGGATGGTTGATGATGACGACGGCGATGAATGCCCTTTAGGAGCCCCGAACGGACTCCAGATCAGCCTCCCGAGAGATTAGGGCTTGGCGGCGGCTCCAGATCGTAAAACGCGATGAAACTTTCTCTCGATTTTTTCTCCGCGAGACGGAATATATGGAGTTGGAGTTGAGGTCGGTGAGCCTCGGGGCCCACGAGACAGGGGCGCGCTTAGGGGGGCGCCCCACCCTTGTGGAAAGGTGTGGGCCCCTGGTCTTGATTCTTTCGCCAGTATTTTTTATATTTTCCAAAAAAGTGCCTCCGTGGATTTTCAGGACATTCTGAGAACTTTTGTTTTCTACACATAAAACAACATCATGGCAGTTCTGCTGAAAACAGCGTCAGTCCGGGTTAGTTCACTCAAATCATGCAAGTTAGAGTCCAAAACAAGGGCAAAAGTGTTTGGAAAAGTAGATACGTTGGAGATGTATCAATACCACGCATGCACGCACTGTTTAGATGACACCCAAAGTATATACCTGGACAAATGCAGGAAGAATGTTTACCTGGGGCATCGTCGATTCCTTCCGACAACCCATCAATGTCGAAAGAAAGGCAAGCACTTCAAAGGTGAGGAAGATCACCGGAAGAAGCCCGCCATGCGTACCGGTGATCACGTACTTGCTATGGTCAATGATTTAAAAGTAATCTTCAGAAAGGGTCCCGACGGACTATCTGTTCCGAATGACGCCGAGGGACACTCACCCATGTGGGAAAAAATCTATATTTTGGGACCTACCCTACTGGAAATACCTAGAGGTCCGCTCTTCAATCGATGTGATGCACGTGATGAAGAACCTTTGCGTGAACCTTCTAGGCTTCTTGGGCGTGTATGGGAAGACAAAAGATAAAGCGAAGGCACGGGAGGACCTGCAACGTTTGCACGAAAAAGACGACATTGCCTCCAAAGCAGTATGAAGGTCCTACCAGCTATGCTCTTACCAAAGAAAAGAAGGAAATCTTCTTTGAATGCTTGCTTAGTATGAAGGTCCCGTCTGGCTACTCGTCGAATATAAAGGGAATAATAAATATGGTAGAGAAAAAGTTCCAGAACCTAAAGTCTCATGACTGCCACATGATTATGACGCAACTTCTTTCGGTTGCATTGAGGGGGCTTCTACCGGAAAATGTTCGATTAGCCATTGTGAAGCTATGTTCATTCCTTAATGCAAATCTCTCATAAGGTGATCGATCCAGAAATCCTACCAAGGTTAAGGAGTGATGTGGCGCAATGTCTTGTCAGTTTCGAGCTGGTGTTCCCACCATCCTTCTTCAATATCATGACGCACGTCCTAGTTCATCTAGTCGACGAGATTGTCGTTCTGGGCCCTGTATTTCTACACAATATGTTCCCCTTTGAGAGGTTCATGGGAGTCCTAAAGAAATTTGTCCGTAACCATGCTAGGCCAGAAGGAAGCATCTCCATGGGCCATCAAACAGAGGATGTCATTGGGTTTTGTGTTGACTTCATTCCTGACCTTAAGAAGACAGGTCTCCCTCAATCGCGGTATCAGCGGAGACTGGGTGGAAAAGGCACGATAGGAGGGGACTCAATAGTATGTAGGGACAGGCATTCTTGGTCTCAAGCACACTACATAGTTCTATAGAATTCTACCTTGGTGACCCCGTATGTCGATGAACACAAGAACATTCTGCGCTCCAAACACCCGAACCAGTGTGACGACTGGATTACATGTGAACACATCAGAAGTTTCGGCAGTTGGTTCCAAACATGTCACAGGTGTGACAACACTGTTTCTGATGACCTGTACTCGTTGGCGAGGGAACCATCTTCCACTGTAATGACTTACAAAGGGTACGAGACAAATGGGAATACATTTTATACGATCGCCCAAGATCAAAAGAGCACCAACCAAAACAGTGGTGTCCGCTTTGATGCTGCAATCAAGAGGGGAAAGGACACATATTATGGATACATAGTGGACATATGGGAACTTGACTATGGATGTGATACTAAGGTCCCTTTGTTTAAGTGCAAATGGGTCAATCTGTCAGGAGGCGGGGTATAGGTAGGCCCACAGTACGGAATGACATCAGTCGATCTGAACAATCTGGGGTACACCGACGAGCCATTCGTCTTAGCCAATGATGTGGCGCAGGTTTTCTATGTGAAGGACGTGTCTACCAAACGGAGAAAAAGAAAAGATAAGGAAGCGGATACATCATACGATGAGTCAAAGCGCCACATAGTTCTTTCAGGAAAAAGAGACATCGTGGGATTGGAGGGCAAGCAGACGTGTCTGAAGATTATGAAAAGTTTTATGAAATTCCTCCCTTCAAAGTCAAGGCTAACCAGAGCATCCTGTTAAACGATGAAGATTATCCATCGTTACGACACAATAAGCAAAGAACACAAGCGAAGAAAAAGTGAAGACTTTCTATCAACAACGATTATGATGATGCCTTTGATGTAGAATATCACTGCAGTTACATCTGAACAAAAGAAATCCCTTTGTAACAGATAAGTTTTCGTCGGAAACCCTGATACTTCCAAAGAGATTGTCTGTTTTGTACACGAAGTGCATCCAGTTTTTGTCGTAACCCTCTCAACTTTTTAGCACATGCTATGTGGGTGAAATGGTGATACCATGCCAACTTTCAACCTTTTCAGAGTTCATTCGAAATGATTTTATAAACCTCTAGTATTATTGAAGCTAAAATTATATAAAATTTATGCAACTAAAATTATCAAAGTATTTTCTGTTCAAAACATTAAAAGCAAAAAGATTTTTCATAAAATAAATAAAAAAGCAAAAAAGAAAAGAAAATAAATAAGTAGAAACAAAATAAAATAAATAAGTAGAAACAAAATAAACTTTAATAAATAAGTAGAAACAAAATAAACTTTAATAAAGTAAAATAATTAAACTTTAATAAAATAAATAAAAATAGCAACAATAAGTAGAAACAAAATAAAATAAATAAAGCAAAAAAAAGAATTTTCATAAAATAAATAAAAAAGCAAAAAATAAAATAAAATAAATAAGTAGAAACAAAATAAACTTTAATAAATAAGTAGAAACAAAATAAACTTTAATAAAGTAAAAAAAAACTTTAATAAAATAAATAAAAATAGTAGTAAATAGAAACAAAATAAAATAAATAAAGCAAAAAGAAAGTGCCACCTGCTGGGCCACCACGGCCTGAATACGACTAGAAACCCAATCATGGGCCAGGATTCAGGCCCGCAGCAGGCCTAGTAGGCCCACAGGCACACACTAACAAGTTAGGCCCGAAAGCCTGCGGTTGAGAGGAGCTCGAGAGGGTGGGCGCATCAGCGCTTATAAGCCACTCCCGAGCTCTCTCAACTAGCGAGGTGGGACTAAACTTCGGTCGCGACGCGGGCAGCACAGGTCCTTTGGTCCCGGTTGGTGGCACCAACGGGTTAAAGTGATGGTCCCGTTCGTGGCACTAACCGTACTAATGCACTTTAGCCCCGGTTTGTGGCACCAACCGACCAAAGGCTCGCTTCCCGCCATTTGGGATGCCGAAGAGACCTTTGGTCGGTTGGTGGCACCAACCGACTAAAGAAGCATTGGTCCCGGTTGGTGCCTGAACCGACCAATGCTCGATATATAAGCAAGGCTTGTCAAAAATTTCAGTTTTCATCGCATCCCCCCGACGGCCCCGACCTCCACGACGCCGCCAGTTGCTCCGACACCGCCGCCGCCGCCGCTGCCGCCTAACGTTGTCGCCGCCATTGTTGCCGCCGCGCTTCGCCGCCGCCGCCGCCGCTTCGCCGCGTTGCCGCGACCGTGATCCGCCTCGACGCTGCCGCCTCGCCTCATCGCGTTGCCGCTTCGCCTCGTCGTCGCCATCCCCGTCGCCGTCCCCGTCGCCGTGCCCTCGCCATCGCCGCCCTTGCCTCTGCGACCTCGCCTTCGTCATCCCCGACCTCGCTGTCGCCTCCGCCTCCCCGATATCGCCGTCGCCTCCGCCTCCCCGACCTCACTGTCGCCTCCTCGCGCCTGCGCCCGCCTGCCTCAGCAAGCGCCGCTACCTTAGGCCGGCCCGACCTCGCCGTCACCGACGCCCCACATGAGGAGCCCTCAAGACCTGCCCGCCCTCACCGCCCGCCCAGATGATGTTTTTGTTCATAGATGTGATGCTTTTTTTTCATATATGTTCATGTATATATGTTGATGTATGGGTATATGTATGATGTCTTTTTTGCATATATGTTGATGTAATTTTTTTTCTGCATATATATGATGTTTTTTTGTTCATAGATGATCATATGATTTTTTTGTTCATAGATGATCATATATATGATGTATGCATGGATGTGGATATGGAATATGATGTTTTTTTGTTCATAGAATATGATTTTTTTTATTTATAGATTTTTTTTGTTCATGAGAGAGGCGGGGACGTCGAGGAAGTTGTACTGCTTGGGGTTAGGGTCATCAAAGAAGAAGGAAAATAAGGAAAAAGAATAAAAGAGGAAGAAGGAAGAAGGGGAAGAAGAAGGAGAAGAAGAGGAGAAAAAAAATAAGAAGAGGAAGTAGAAGAAAAAAAAAGAAGAAGGAATAGAGGAGAAGAAGAAAAAAATAGAATTTTTCTTCTCCTCTTTTTTTCTTCTATTTTTCTTCTTCTTCTTCTCCTCTTTTTTTCTTCTTCTCCTCTTTTTTTCTTCTTCTCCTCTTTTTTTTGTTCTTTTTATCGAGAACGAGGGTGCCGAGGACTGTCGAGGGGTCGAGGATCAGGAACTAGGCTAGAGGGTCACGAGGGTCACAGAGGAGTCGAGGGTCGTCGAGGCCGGTCGAGGGTCAAGGGTTTGAGGGTCGAGGGTCAAGGGTTTGAGGGTTTGACGATCGTCGAGGGGCTGAGGGTTCGAGGGTCGAGGTTTGTCGAGGGTTCAAGGGTTCGGTCCAGGATCGCCGAGGGGTCGAGAGGTTGCCTAGTGTCAAAGTATTGAAGAAATCCATGGCTTCATGATTAGATGGAAGTAACCGGGGCATGATGGTACGAAGTTCTCCAAAGTTATTCTGGAACGGAGTCCTGGATAGGATAATCCGCCTTTTGGTATAAATTTCAGCAAAGGCCTTCCAAATAGCGATATTCGGAAGGCTCTTGCTGTACTTTGTACCAAAAAGCGAATTATCTTATCTGGGATTCCGTTCTAGAATAACTTTGTAGAGCTTCGTACCATCATGCGCCTGTTACTTTCGCCTAATGATGAAGACATGGTTTTGTTGAATCCTTTGACACTAGACAAACGTGCCATGAGGGGGTCGTGGGTCAGGAACTAGGGTAGAGGGTTGTGGATCACCGAGCGGTCGAGGGTCGTGAACTAGCTAGGGTCGAGGGTTGAGGATCGCCGAGGGGTTGAGAGGTTGCCTAGTGTCAAAGTATTGAAGAAATCCATGGCTTCATCATTAGCTGGAAGTAACCGGGGCATGATGGTACGAAGTTCTCCAAAGTTATTCTAGAACGGAGTCCCGGATAGGATAATCCGCCTTTTGGTACAAATTTCAGCGTTGTCGATATACCCCCTCTCTGATAACTTTGACATGAGGGGGGGGGGCTCGACATACCCCCTCCCCGATAACATTTTTTCTATGTATATGTCGTCGTTGTCGATATACCCCCTCTCCGATAACTTTGACATGAGGGGGGTCGATATATATACCCCCTCCACGATAACATGTTTTTCTATGTATATGTCGTCGTTGTCGATATACCCCCTCCCCGATAACTTCAATATATCCATCTCTCATGTTTGTATATTAATTGCCATGTTGTAATATTTGTAGAAACTATGGATCATAAAAGAGACTTCGATCAAGAATAGGTATTGGGGGACATAATCCGCGACAGAGGTGCTGTAGTCTTGTCGTTTCTCAACTACATCGAAGAAGGTCTGCAAGGAGAGGAAGCAGTTCGGTGACCGAACGGAGTCGGGATCATGCACAGCGAGTCAGCGAGGTATATATATATATATATATATATATATATATATATATATATATATATATATATATATATAAATATATATAAACACTATTCTGATCACGGGATCAGAATAATATTCTGATCACAACATGAACTTCCCGAGTAACGCGCCTGACCTTCCCCGAGTACAAGGTTGAACTTAAGCTAAAAAGCGTCAAAATGGGGCTTGGGATATACCGTTGGAAAGCTATGAACACCAGTATCATGCCCCAAGTTGAATTTTTGGCAAAATGTAAGCGGTTTAAGAGCAGTTTTAAAAACCATTTTTCCTTCATACAAAAAACGTGAATCGTATTTTCGATCGCATTTCTAAACCATTTATTGGAATGACGCAAATAATATGGCGTCGGAAAGATGCTGCAAAACCGCTCCTTCCACATGTTGAAAGTTTTCTCTAATTGCTTATGGTTAAAGAGTAATTTGGAAAATCGTAAAATTTTGCAAACCGAACAGCCGAGTTCGTATTTTCGATGGCATTTCTAAACGGCTAATCCAATTGAGGCAAATGATATGGCGTTGGAAAGCTTATGAAAATGCGCTACTTTTTCATGTTGAAAGTTTTTTAAAATTTTGAATGGTTTAAAAGAAATTTAGAAAACAATACAAGTTCTAGCGAATTTGTATTTTTGAGCTAACTTTTTATCCGTATGCCCGAATGCCACAAATGATATGGCGTTGGAAAGCTTGAGGAAATGTGAAACTGTTTTGTATCTATTATTTCTCCCAATTCTTTATGGTTTTAAGTCAGTTTCCAAAATGGCAAAAAACATATTTTCGCCGTATTTTCTACAAACTTTAATGGAATGGTGCAAATAATATACTGTTGAAAAGCTACGGAAAATGCGAAACTTTTTCATGTTGATGGTTTTCTCTGACTCTTAGCCATTTTCAAGTAATTGCGAAAATGGCGGGATCATTCGTTCCGCCTTTATCGCGAAACTGATTCTTCAAAAATGCACCGCTTGAAGACTTGAACTTCTCGGCATGTCTACTTGAACTTCAGTCTGTTTTTCACGTGCTTTTTTTGACTATAGCTCTCAATTCACTCACCGAAACACTCACCGGAATTGAGCAAGTGTCATACCAGTGGAAAGCTACTGTGAACACGCAACTTTCCCGTGTTGATCATTTTTTCATACTCGCGACAGTTTTAAAAGTTTTTCATGTGAAGTTCATTCAGTGTAGTAGTTGAACTTCTTGTTGTTTTCACATTGAACTTCTGTGACGTATTTCCGTTTGTAATTTTCCTCATCCATTCGTTAGTGTTACACAAATAATTTTCCTTTTGTACAAACCCTTCTCACAATAATATTTTTAACTTTCTCCGACCGAGGACCTGAACTTACACAAATGATATTCCTATCGTTTTGAAGTAAATTAGAAAATGACAAGATCATGATTTCTGCCTTCATCGCGAATGGAAATGCAGTTGAACTTCTCGGGCATGTCTGTTTGAACTTCACTCTATTTTTTGACGTGCTATTTTTTGATATGCTGTTTTTGCACTGCGTGAAGTAGTTGAACTTCTGGGGCATGTCTGTTTGAACTTCACTCTGTTTCACTTTATTTGTATTTTCCTTGTATGAAATACACACCATGTAGTACGTGAAGTTCCGGTTGTTATCACTTTTGAACTTCTCTCTGGTTTGAGAGAATTATTTTAAAACATAAAAAACAACATATTTTTTTATGTATTTTGGACATCTAAATACATGGTGAACCTCTCTCACAAGATTTTTTTGAACTTTTCCTCGCTGAGCAATTGAACTTCTATCAACCGTTCTTTTCATTTATGAGTTATTTTTAAAAGTGCAAAAAATGGTGCCATGTTTTTTATTTTTTTCAACAGGTAAATCCTAGGTTTAATAAACTCCGAACTTCTCTGTTATTTCAATTTGAACTTCACCTTTTTATATTTTGAGTAAAGAATTGTATTCGATTTTTATACGAAAAAATCTTAGTTGTGTAATAAACATTATACAAGTTCTTCGTTATTTCGAACTGAACTTCTTGGTATATTCGTTAGCAAGAAGTTTTTGTGATAAATATTAAACTGCTCCATTTTCTGAAATTGAACTTCTTGCAACAAACCTTTTAAGCTTTTGGTTTTCTATTCTTATATTCTTATCTGAAACGCATACCGTGTAGTAGTTGAACGTCCCGCTGTTTTCTCCTTGAACTTTTGTCACATATTTTTTGTTCAACCTCTCTCACAAGAATTTTTGAACTTTTCTTGGGCTGAGCACTTGAACTTCCAACAACAAAACTTTTAGCCTTTGCTTTTTCATTCTTTTTTTCGTACAAATGCACATCGTGTAGTACATGAACTTCCGGTAGTTATCAATCTAAACTTCTCTCGGTTACGTGAAAATATCTGAGTTTTTTATGAATATTAATCTGAATTTCTTAATTCTTTTTTTATGAATTCTGAAGCGCTCTATTTTTAAAAGTTGAACTTCTTGTTAATTTATTTTTGAACTTCTTGTTTCCATTCTTTAATAACGAGGGAAATCTGAGTTTTCTATAGTCATCGAACTTCTCCATCTTTTTAATATGGACTTCATGTTTTTTTAATCTTTTTTATGAAATTTGGAAGCACTCTATTTTTAAAAGTTGAACTTCTTGTTATTTAATATTTGAACTTCTTTTTTCCATTCTTTAATAATGAGGAAAATCTGAGTTTTCTATAATGATCGAACTTCTCCATCTTTTTAAATTGGACTTCCTAGTTTTATTTCTTTTAATAACAGAAAAAGTCTTAATTTTATATAGACATCGAGCCGCTGTGTTTTTAAATTTCAACTTCTAGGTTTATTTTAATAGAGAAAATCTTTGTTATAAAATTGTTTGAGATGCTTTTTCTAATGACCTTCTTTGGGTTTGTAACAAGCGTTGAACCAGTTGCGCCGCACCAATGACATTAAAACTCAGATTTTACTGACGATTTTAAAACTTTTTCATCTTAAATTCATTCAATATAGTAGTTGAACTTCCTGCTGTTTTCACGTTGAACTTCTATGACGTATTTTCTTTTGTAATTTTCTCATCCATTCGTGAGTGTTATACAAATGATAATCCTTTTGTACAAACCTTTCTCCCTTTTTTTTACTTTCTTCGACCATTATCAATTTGGACTTCTATGTGTTTCTGTTTAAAAACGAGAAAATTCTTTTAAAACTTTATTTAGCTTTTACATTTTTTAATTTGAATTTCTTCATTTTATTATTTAGTAAAGAGAAAACATCTAAGTTTTTTTACCTTCGAACTTCTCTTTTTTTACTTTGAACTTCTTAGAAAAATATGGTTTTACATAAGCAAACAATTTTCTAGGTTTTTAAATTTGAATTTCTTGTTTTTTTACCTTCTCTGTTATTTGAAATTGAACTTCTAGGTTTTTCAAATTTGAACTTCTACATTTTCTTGACCTTCTCGGTATTTCAAATTTTCTAGTTTTCTTATAAGCTTTTTTTGAACTACTCAGTTATTTTGAGTTGGCCTTCTCTCTTATTTTTATAGAAACGAGGAAAATCTAACTTATAAAGATTTTGGTTATTTTTTAGAAACGAGAAAAATCCAAATTTTTAATGAGCATCGAACTCCTTTGTTATTTTAATTTGACCTTCTTGATTTTACTTTTTGGAAATAGGGGAAATTTATTTCTTTTATATACATTGAACTAATGTGTTATTTCTTTTATAGAAGGAAAACTTGATTACTATTAAATTTATTTATTTCACATTGTAAATATTGTTTCCGTATGTTTGGACCAAAAATATCTTAGCATTTGCATTTAAACTTAGCATTTGCATTTATACTGATCATATGAGCAAACACCGAAAAAAGCACACTCGTCGTTTAGATGAACTTTTTCTCTCGTAGGTGTACATGAACCTTATTTCGTTTGCACTTACCTATTTGGGGCAAAAAACAAAATGAAACATATGAAGCCTCTGTCAAATGAACATACAAAATAGTAATAAAAAATTACATTTTTCTCCATAAACAATTTTTCTAGAACTTGGTCTATGCTACAGAGGGATTTCAGGGGGGGGGGTTAGATGATTTGGTCATTAGTACATAGGAAAGAGGTGTTTGACCACCGTGGACTGCTGCTCGTGATGGAATCAACCTCTTGGACGCTGCAGGGCTGGACTTAGCACCCTTTGCGTCAGAGGTTTGGGCGCTGGATATTCGGTGTGGGAGACTACGCCGGAGTTAGGGGCGGCAGTGGTGCCAGATGTTGGGCCAGGAGCAGCGGCGCAGGGAGGTTGGGGCGGGCAAGGGGACGCCCGAGGTTGGCGTTGGGTGGTAGGTGGGCGGTAAGGAATCGCTTCCCCCTACAGCGGCGACAGGCAACGGGCGGCGAATCTCCACGGAAGGAGGCCGGGCAGCGCATAGGGATGACCCATGTCCAGAGAGCGGAGGTGGTGTAGAGTATCGGGTCCCCGTGGTGGTGGGGATGCGGGGTCCCCCGGCGACGCGCGAAGGAGTCAGGTTCACAGCGTTGGTGGGGATGCGGGGCCCCCTGGCTGCGCGGCAGTGCAGGGGCCGCCGCGACGAGATCCCGGTGGTGGTGGTGTTGTGGAGTTCCACGGTGGCGCGCGGGGTTTGCGGGAGTCACGGCAGCGAGATCCCGATGGTGGTGGGGTTAGACGGCGGTGCACGGGGTCAGTAAAGAAACGAGGCCCGAAGAAAAAGTTGCGCCCGATGAAAGGTTCACGATTACGGAAATCGCGCGCGATGGCTAACCGATTAAACCCCTACGGACCAAGGAAGCATTTTTTGCTCAGTGCGGGGTTCTTGTTAGGGACATGATCCCGATTAGCATCGAGCTATGGAATGAGCCTAAGAAGGAAGAGCTTCAAGTTTATTATTGTCGAAGATAGACAGAAAGAAGATCTTTGGAAAGTACTAAAGGTAAATTTCACCCTACCGGAAGAGGAGGATCCGGAGAATCCAGTTATAGAGCCATTGATCAAGTCCTGTGCTCTAAAGAATATGGCAGATCTATTCAGGAGGTGGAAGAATGAGTTGAAAACAACGTATGTCGACCAAGACAAGACTCCAGAATTCACCGGCCGATTTGAGAAGATAAGAGATCACTGGCCCGCTTTTGTGGCCAACAAGACATCGGAGAGGAGTAAGAAGATGTCAGTGACTAACAAGATAAATGCTGCAAAGAAGGAGCATCACCATCCCATGGGTTCAGGTGGCTACCTCAAAGCTCGGCCGTTGTGGGACAAGGCTGAGCAGGACCTGATTGCTAAAGGGGTCGAACCAGAGACATCGCACTAGCCAGACCGTTGTAGGACTTGATTCTTTGGGGCTGGTGGAACATTGGACCCTGAAACAGGGAAGTGCTGCTGGACGGACAAGCAACGTGCAACACCCATCACAAAGCTTCGGAAAGCAATCAACGAAGTGCGAGAAGGGAAGTTCGTTCCTGACAGAGAGAACGACGAGCTCACAAGGGCCCTCGGGAATCCTGAGCATCCTGGACGAACACGAGGCACGCCAGTCTCTGTTGCGTGGAAGGTTGGGTTTCCCAACGCAGGCGGTTACAAAACCCAAGAGAGGAGGAGGAAAGTGGAGCAGAGCAAACTGCAGGAGCTTAAGGCAAGGGTAAGAAAGCTAGAAGAATGAGATGTTGAGAACCAGCAGCTGCGAGATCCTACCCAAGAAGCTACCCCAGAAGCTACCCAACCATCTCATGGGAGAAGCAGCGTGGCTTTCACCAAGCTCATTCAACAACCTGACTTGACGGGTCCTAGCTACCCCGTGGATTTTATCACAGATTCACACCAGTGCCACCTTATGACGCAATGGGATCAGCTCAAAGTCAAGGCGGCTATCGGCTCTGTGTTCCCTCCTTCACCCAGAGCAACTTTTTACTGTCGTCCGATTCCACAAGGCTATTGTCGGTGTCAAAACCGGCGGATCTCGGGTAGGGGGTCCGAACTATGCATCTAGGCGGATGGTAACAGGAGACAAGGGACACGATGTTTTTACCTGTGTTCGCCCTCTCGATGGAGGTAAAACCCTACTCTCGCTTGATTGATATTGATGATATGGGTAGTACAATAGTAGATCTACCACGAGATCAAGGAGGCTAAACCCTAGAAGCTAGCCTATGGTATGATGTTGTTCGCCCCACAGACTAAAACCCTCCGGTTTATATAGACACCGGAGAGGGCTAGGGTTACACAGTAGTCGGTTACAATGGTAGGAGATCTACATATCCAGATTGCCAAGCTTGCCTTCCACGCCAAGGAAAGTCCCCTCCGGACACGGGATGAAGTCTTCAATCTTGTATCTTCATAGTCTTGGAGTCCGGTCAATGATGATAGTTTGGCTATCCGGACACCCCGACCCAGACTCCTCAAGAGCCCCGAACCAGGCTTCAATGACGATTTAGTCCGGGCGCGATATTGTCTTCGGCATTGCAAGGCGGGTTCCTCCTCCCAATAATTTATAGAATATCATGAACGCCAGGATAGTGTCCGGCTCTGCAAAATAAATTCCACATACCATCGTAGAGGGAATAATATTTACACAAGTTCAATCTGCTAACGTATTTTGTGGCGTGACGTCACACCACAACCAAGCCTTTACTCGAATCATTTTTATTATTCCACCTCAGCGCGTTTAGCGAAGCGGTTTCCTTGGCATGTCTTGTCGAAGCAGAGATCGTGTCCCCTTATTCCGGGATTCTCATCAATACGGACGTGGGTAACCCAACCGCGCCCGTTGCCACGCCCCTCCATCGAAGGCGAGTTCCGAACGGTCACGGGGACGGCTCTTGGTATTCTCCCCCTTTATAATGAGACCAAGGCCTGTTCCTTTTCTTCGATCCTTAATCGAACCCGCCCCTTGCCCCGAGTTCCAACACCCAAGGCTCCAGATTTAGGTGCTTCGGACCTTCGACAATGTCCGGCTCCGCCCTACAGGGCCGGTGGATGCCTTCTTCCGTCACGGAAGAAGACGTGCTAAAGCTGAGAGACGCCAGATACCTAACCTACGAGATTTCGCATAGGTTGCCCGCCCAAGGGCAAGTCATCCCCACTCCCAAGCCTGGTGAGAGCGTCGTGTTCATGTCTCACTTCCGTCGGGTTTAGGCTTCCCGATGGACCCCTTCGTGAGGGGGCTCATGTTTTATTACGGGATGGAATTCCATGACTTGGCTCCGGAGTCCATCCTCCACATCTCATCGTTCATCGTCGTCTGCGAAGCCTTCTTCCGCACTACCCCTCACTTCGGTTTTTGGCTCAAGACCTTCAACGTGGAGCCGAAGATGATCGAGGGGCGACAGGCAGAGTGCGGAGGGGCATTTATAAGTAAGAGGGCCGATGCTCCATGGCCCGAGGGCTCTTTTCAAGAGGAGCTCGGCTTGTGGCAACAGGAGTGGTTCTATATCAGCGCTCCCAGGGGTAGCAGGCAGGCGCCGCCACCCGCCTTTCGCTCGGGCCCTCCACAACGGCTGGCGTCATGGGCCAACAAAGGGCTTGACTGGGGGCCGTCCAAGGACGTGCCACTTTTGCAGGACCGCATTCGAGACCTCCAAGAAAGGGAGATCAATCGATCGAGTGGCGCAGTTATGCTGATTCGGCGCCATCTCGCCTGCGCAAACGCCGCCTCCACTGCCGGAATTCAATCCGGAGGGACCGCGAGCTCTTCAACACTTCATGGGTACGACACCCGTGGAGATGTATAAACTGTTCTTCGGATCACAAGAGATGTGTCCAGACTTGACCGAGGATGCCGACCTAAGCTGCAATCGCCCGGATACACAAGTGAGTAGTCCTGTGTCCGGTCATACCGTCCGTTTATTTATCATAGATTTGCCTTTTAACCAGCTATCCCTTGAACAGGAGTGGATAGCAAAAGCAAAGCTGATACGGTGTCCGGCCCCCCTCCCTGAGACCACGCTGTATCCCGTGTTAGTCAAGATGCTGGAGGTTGTGCCTTCAGAAGAGGGTGAAGGGGAAAACAGGAAAACTACCGCCTCTGCTAAGGAGGCTCTCAAGAAAGGGGGGATCGAGAATCCCTCCCTCCAGGGGGAGAAGAGGACCGCTCAAGATCCAAGGCCAAGGCCTCAAGCGGGGAAGAAATCTTCACCGGAGGGTCTGGCCAGAGAAGCCCCGCCGCACTATTTACCCAAGGGAATCAGCCTCCAATGAGCCGTAAGTAGAAAAAGGGAGTTTTGTAGTAAGGACATTCTGTTTTTATTTCGAGGATAACCGTTCTTACCTTGTAGTTTGGATCTCAGCCCTTCTCAGCAGAGCTCATCTTCGGGGGATCTTCGTCCGGAGATGATGGAGAGCAAGACGCCCCCATCTGCCGCACCGTCAGGCAGGGCAGACGACCCTGAGGTGTCGTCGCGGAGAGTCTCCTCGAGTCCGACGGGGCCGGAGAGTTCGGCACCAACTGGTGTACGGCCGGAGGAGCTGAAGGATCTGCTTGAGAGGGCGACTATCTCAGAAGATCACCGTACATTAATGGGTATGGCTACTGAAAGGATTTCATCCGCTGAGAGCGGGTTGCATGAAGCCGTCAGAAGTTTACTGACGGGGTTTGAGGTACGTAAAAATGATATACCTTATGTCAGTTTTGCACATAGAGTGCGCCCTGTATAGATAGTAGCCCCTGAGACTCGGTATGTTGTCGAAAGCGACAACGTGCCGAGGATCGTAATCTCAGTTATAAGATGTCGCCCTTCCTATTCAGGTGGCGGAACGTTCGATGGCTAGCCGGACTGATAGAGTTGCCGAACTGACGGGGTAACTCGATGTTGCGGATGCGGACATCGCGCTGGTCAATAAACGACTTGACGAGTCACAAGGTAGGTGGTTTCTCCGCGGTCACCTGGTAAGGGAGCTGATGCCCACACCTTGCAACATGTATGCTTGATGCAGATGGCGCCCCTGCTATGGAGGATGTTCGGGCAAGCCAGAAAGAGTGATGCGGCTGCCTCGAAGGCAGCCGAAGAGCTAAAAGCCGAAAAGGCTGCTCACTGCCGAAGCAGGGAGGAGATGGCCGGAATGGCCGTGAAGCTGAAGGATGCTACCGACCGCTATGAGGTTCTTGAAAGAGAACGCCGAGCGGGGCAAGAGGACCTGAAGAAGGCCACCGCCGAAGCCAAGGATGCCCGCTCTGCGATGAGGGCTATAAAGGAGGAGCTGCGTCAGGCCAGAGACATTGCGGCTGGAAAGCCCTTTCTGCTACGTACGAAGTTCACGGATCCGAAGTATGCTCAGTTGGGCCAGTTGTGGGGTGCGGAGGATGCTTATCTGAATTTGGCGGCGAGTGCGGCGAACGCAGTTGTGCACTTCTGAAGCCAAAAGGATCACGAAATGGAAGAGCTTTTTTGGTCTCAATTCCATAGTCCGGAGCGTCCCCTTCCGTTAACCGATCGGTTGGCTGAGTGGGCTGAGCTGAATATGCTCTCCGGACTTGCCATGAAGGATGTCGTGGCTCATCTGTGGTCGGAAACACCCAAGCCGAAGAGTTATTTTGGCTTAGTGCAACAATTCCTTGATGCGGTGCCGCATATCAAGGTGATGAAGCGGTCGGCATGCATAGAGGGTGCACGGATGGCTCTCGCCCGTGTCAAAGCATACTGGGCAGAGATGGATGCCACCGACGTTGCGTCCCGTGATTCGGACAGAAGCCGATTACCCGCCGAGCACTATTTTGAGGAAGTCCTGCGGGGCGCTCGTTTAGTAGATTCGCAGTGCTCGAGAAACGTTATGTTCAAATGACATGTATGATTTGTAAAACCATATTTATAATATAAGGGCTTTTTATCCTTGTGTGTTCAAGTATAGAAATATCTCCTGTGCGGCCGTTAATGTATATGTATATATAACCTGAAAGATGGCAGTCTTGAGCCAGCTTCCGCACATGGTGCGGGGGCGTTTGCAAAAAAGCGCATTTTCACACTTAATCCAACGTCTTGGTCCTGTGAAGGAGGTGGTAGCGTAGCAAACTAGGCAACCGGACTATGATGCTTTATCACTTTCACTTAGCCATAGCAGTTCGAAGGTGGGGCTACGATATAGCCCCTAGGGGCACCGCGCTCTCCGAATTCGGGGCACGTGTGTGCCTGACCGGGAAACGGTCCTTCGTCAAAGCGGAGGAATTCTAGACATTCCGGTAGTCGATCGAGTGGTTGACCAGTGTAACGCCCTCGATGCGGCTATATCTCCCACGTGTCGAAGCACGACTTAGAGGCATAACCGCATTGAAAGCAATGTCGCAAGTGAGGTAATCTTCACACAACCCATGTAATACATAAGGGAAAGAGATACATAGTTGGCTTACAATCGCCACTTCACACAATTACATGAATAAAGCATTACATCATCCAGATACAAACAAGGTCCGACTACGAAACCAAAATAAAAGAAGAACCCCAAATGCATAAAGGTCCCCGATCGACCCCTAACCGGGCTCCACTATCGATCAACTAGAACAAAACAACACAAAGGGCAAGATCTTCATCGAGCTCCTCCTTGAGCTAGGTTGCGCCACCGCTCGGTAACATCGGCACCGCAAACTGGTTTTGAAGTATCCGTGAGTCACGAGGACTCAGCAATCTCGCACCCACGAGATCAAGACTATTTAAGCTTATAGGAAGGATGGAGTAATGAGGTGGAGCTGCACAAGCGTTTACTAGCATATATGGTGGCTACAATCGCAAAAGAGAGCGAGAAGAGAAGCAAGGCACGGTCGATAAAAGTATGATCAAGAAGTGATCCTGAAACTACTTACGCCAAACATAACTCCAACATCAGTGTTCACTTCTCGGACCACGAGAAGGGACCATCACGGTTACACACGCGGTTGATGTATTTTAATTAAGGTCAACTTCGGGTTTTCTACAACCGGACGTTAACAAATTCCTATCTTCCACATAACCGCGGGCACGACTTTCGAAAGTTCAAATCCCTGTAGGGGTGTCCCAACTTAGCCCATGACAAGCTCTCACGGTCAACGGAGGAATAGACCTCCACCCGAGACACTCCGATCGACTCGTATCCCGTACAACAAGACATTTCGACAGGGTAAAACTAAACCAGCAACACCGCCCGAATGTGCCGACAAATCCCGATAGGAGCTGCACATATCTCTTTCTCAGGGCACACTCAGATGAGACTAACTACGAGTAAAACCAACCCTCAAGTTTCCCCAAGGTGGCCCCAGCAGAAGCTGGTTCGACCAACACTCGAGGAGCACCGTCCGGGGTTAAAATAAAGATGACCCTTGAGTCTGCAGAACCCAAGGGAAGGTGGTAGGTTGTTAGTGCAAATGGTAAAACCAATGTTGGGCATTGCTCGAGGAGCTTTACTTAAGGCGAACTGTCAAGGGTTCCCATTATAGCCCAACCGTGTAAGGAACGCAAAATCCGGGAACATAACACCAATATGACGGAAACTAGGGCGGCAAGAGTGGAACAAAACACCAGGCATAAGGCCGAGCCTTCCACCCTTTACCAAGTATATAGATGCAGTAATTAGATAAGATATTATGATATCCCAACAAGTAAACATGTTCCAACCAGGAACAGCATCTCCATGTTCCAACAAGGAACAAACTTCATCTTCACCTACAACTAACAACGCTATAAAAGGGGCTGAGCAAAGCGGTAACATAGCCAATCAATGGTTTGCTAGGAATGGTGTCAAAGGTTAGAGGTTTGACATGGCAATTTGGGAGGCTGACAAGCAAATGGTAGGCATCGTAGCATTGGCATAGCAAAAGAGCGAGCAAACTAGCATAGCAAAGATAGTAGTGATTTCGAGGGTATGGTCATCTTGCCTGAGATCCCGCAAGGAAGAAGAATGAGTCCATGAAGAAGACAAACGGACGAAGTCGAACGAATCCTCACAACTCCGGAACGAAACCGAAGCTAACGAGAGAAGCAAACCGGAAAGAAGCAAACAACATGGTAAACACACAAGCATAAACATGTCATGATGCACAAACAAGTATGATGCTTGTCCGGTTTAATGAGGCATGGCATGGCAAAGTGCACAAAACAAAACTACAAGTTAAATGGAGCCCAATATGCAACGAGTTGCATATTGACGAAACACCACATCAATTATTTAGTTCTCTCTCGGTTATGAACAAGACAAGATTAAATGTTGGTTAACATGGCAAGAGGTGAAGCATAATTAAACTAACAATTTAGGCAAGTTTAAATGAGGCCGGAAATAACAAACAACAAATCCGGAAAATCCCCATGTTATTTAGCAATTTAATGCAACAACAATTTTAAACATTTTAATTGTTATAATCATGATGCGGATGACATATGCAAGTCTTATGCAATTTTTATGAAAATGTTGACAAGAGCATTAAGAAGCATTTGTTCACCATGGCGGACCGAAAAGGGCGCCACGGCGGCGAAACAAAAATGGTGCCACGGTAGCATATCCGAAAATGATGCCATGGCAACATATCGGTTCCGGTAGCTCACGAAGATACCGGTGCAAAAGGAGGCGTGACGTGAGCGAGTCATGCAAGATGGTGGGATGATCCCGGATTCCGGGTTCCCACGGGACGGCGGCATGGCAAACGAGGAACGTGCACGGTGCAAACATATGGTACATCTCATCGCAGTCGTCTCGGGTTATACCTTCGAAGCGTGCAAACTGGACGGTTCACGTCGTCGAGGGAAGTAGTCGTTCACGGGACGGTCGTAGTGGAAGTAGTGGTTCACGGACGTCGTGGAAGTAGTCGTTCACGCTTCAGAGTGGGAAGTAGTTGTTCTTGCAGCGATCGTGGAAGTAGACGCTTGAGGCGGTACTTGTCGAAACCCACATCGGATGTAGTCGCACACACACGAGATGAACTTGACGGGTCCCATGAGTAGTCGACTCGGCGAATTCAGAGACGGCGAAGCGAACTTGGCGGTCCTCGTTGGCTCGGTATTTGGCGGTGGTCTCTCGGTCAACAGCGATGACGAGCAGAACCCACGGAGAAGCGGGGGTGCAGCGGCGTTCGCTTCTCCACCTGAACAAGGACGACGTGGAGGCAGGAGGAAGATGCAAGGCAGGGGCGCGAGGGGCGCAGGAGGATGGTCGGAGATCGCCTGGGCCTTGGAGAGGCGCTGGCCACGGAGGTCGGGGCGGAGGCGAGGAGCTCCTGGAGACGACGGGCGAGGCTTGGCGCGCAGAGCTTGGCAGCGACCATGGCGCCATGGGAATGGAGCCGAGGAGAAGGCCGGCTGTAGGCGCGGGCGCCCGAGGAGGCGAGGCGGACACCGGTGGTGGAGCACGGGCCCTGGACGGAGGTGGGGACGCCGAGGCGGACGGCGCCGGGAACGGAGCAGGTGGGCGCGGAGGAGGGAGATGGAGGCGCGGACTGCGGCCTGGCGACGCGGTGGAGGAGGTCGAGGGGGAGAGGCAGGAGGCGCGGCAGCGGCTGCTTGGTCGGCGCGAGGGGATGGCGCTCCTCTCTGTGGGTGGGTGCGGAGGAGGACGATGGGGAGATAGGAGATCGAGCGATGGGTGAAGAGCGATGGGTGTGGGCGCTACTCTGCGTGCGAGTGAGAGGGAGAGATCGAGAGGGAGAGGCGGCGGGCAGAGGGAGCGAGAGGGAGAGATCGGGAGGGAGAGATGGGGAGCGGGCAGGGCCATTGGGCGGCTAGGGTTAGGAGTTGATGGGCCTTTGGGCAGGAGTGGCTGGGAGCAGCTGGGCTGGGAGGCCCAGCTAGGCTGCAATCTCTCTTCTTCTCTCTCTCATTTTCCCATTTAAAACAAAATAGAAAAAGAGAAAGAAAAGAAAGAGAAGGATAGGCAAAGAATTAGCGCCAAAAAATATTCTTGGACTCACAAAATGCGCTTAGTCCCAAGAAAATAGAAGTGAGCAAGATTGCAAGATTAAATTCAAAATCATTTGAATTTAATTCAATAGGTTTGAACTAGGACTAGGTAAAGGAAGGTCCAAAATGTTGTGATTTTTGGGGAAGCTCCGGAAAAACAAGAAAGAATATATGGCAAAGTTAGAGGCCAAGAATTGAAATAATAAAGGGCATTGGGATTTTGCAAGTGTGTTATGGTGATTCCAAAGAATGGATTATTTTATAATAGCTCCACTAATATCGGGAGGATATATTATAAAGAGAAATCACCATCGTGAATTCCCTCGATTTAAATAGATCAAAAGATCTATGCAATTTATTTAGTTGAGGTTTTAAAAGGGTTGCATGATGACATGATGCAATGCAAATGATGCAATGATGAATGCATCAAACAAATAAATCACACGACGAAACTCGGAGTATCTGGAAGTCTTCTGGAGCGTTGGTCTCGGGGCGTTACAACACTCCACCACTACGAGAGGATCTCGTCCCGAGATCTAGAATGGCACCGGAGAGAAACGAAAGAGGAAGATAAGAGGTAAAACTAGGTTGCTTCTTTGCCCAACGAGTGAAACCATGAACCTTGAGAGGTTGAGCAATTTAAAAGAAAGAGTACAACAGAGATGAACGAGATTGCAAACAATCCATTAGAAAAGAGGAACAAGGAACATTACGAGGACTTGAAGGTTGCAAAGACATGAACCAAGAGTTTAATGGACAAGATAGAATTCGAAACCACTCCGGTTAAAACAATATGAGAGGGGAAGAATTCGGGTAGCAGTCCGGTTGAACATGGAAGGAATAGAACATGAACTTGAGAAGATGGGATGATACTTGATGAAATCAACAACACACTGCCTCCGGAACTATTGAAAGAATGGCACAATGGTAAGAAGGATTTCAGACAGCACTAAGGTTGAAAAGAGAGGCAAAACTTGATAAGATGAAAGAACTTGAATGAGAACACGACACTCCGGTTAAATGGATAAGCACGAAAAGAACACGATCCTCACAATCGAGATGATGAGTGAAAAGAGCAACATCACAATGCCTCCATAACGAAATAATAGAAGTTAGATCGTTGGGATAAAGGGACGGAGAAGAAAATGACAACTTTTGCCACAAGTGACCTTGGAAAGCATCCTTGCAAAGAAGAATCGAATGGAGTTGTTGGAAAATCAACAACGAGCAGCACAAGCTTGTTGTGGGCTTATGTAAACATCTCAAAACTTGAGGTGAAATTCTGCCACTATCAAAATCAATTGCTTGCTTGAGACCAATGAAGAGATGAAAACTGCTTCACCAAGATGATAGAGATATAACTTGGATCATGGATAGCACCATAATAGCAACATTCCTTAGGGAAGGCTTTAGGTGAAATCGATACCAAGATAACTCCAATGAAAAGATTGACGGTTGAAAAGATCTCTTGAACAAGAGAAAAAGATGGATTTAAATATGTCACTCTTGAAAACTTGTGAATCATGAAACGTGAAGGGAAATTATCAAGAATGACCTAACACCACCTCAGAAGATAAGGTAGAAAGAATCGCACTTTGGAATGCAAGATGAAGAATACTTGAACTCCTCAAAACAAGACATGTGTTGAACACCATGTTTATTTTTTGAGTATAGCTTGATGGATCTTAACTTCAAGAGAAATCTTGAAGAACAATTCAAGGATGAAAAGAATACTTGACGAAGCACCATGTAGAGCCTCCATGAAGAACTCCGGTAAGAAAAGGATGATAAAAGAAAGAGAAGTTGAAAACACAAGGTGAAGCCTTGCAATGATTTAGAATGAGCTTCGCGACGATAATGCAGAAAACTTGAAACTCCGGAAAAGAAAAGATGAAGCATCTCGAACCGAGAATGTGATATGATGACCAACTCCGGAAAGAAAGATGAATCACTTGTAAACAAGAATTTATTCATCATGAATAATCTCCGGAAGGAAATAATTGAATCACCTCGAGGAAATAAGAATAAGATTTATTGTATGCTTATCCTTCATCAAATTTAATTGATGACAAGCAACGGATTTGGCATACTACTTATTCTCGTAGAAAGGATTAAAAGAGATATGGCGTAAACTTGAGAAGGTATTAATGGAACCACCGGTGAGATTTGGAGAACGAGAGCTGAAAGCTTGAATGAATAATGCTGAGATGATGGGCTTCAAAGAATAAAACTGAAAAGACTCCTAAAATGCTCCGGATGGGTGAAAAGATTCTCACAATCGAAAACAATTATGAGAGGATGGCAACAAGCTAGCACCATGAATCTTGAAGAGAATAGAGCAAAATTAAAGAGAAACTCTTCTTCGGTCTTCAAATGATGAGAATGACAACGAGAAACACCACAAAGAATTATTGAGGCACACCGGAAGAATCAAAAGCGAAGAGGTTGAGTCAACTATGAAAAGAATTTGAAAGATCTTAGAGAAAAGCATTTGACTGATGATAACTCATTCTTACGTCAAACTTGGAGAAGAATTAAGGATAGCTCTGGGAAAATAGAAGAGTCAGGTAAGATCCTGGGAAAAGACATGTGGGTTAGGGCCCACTCAAAAGAACACCGTTGAAAAGATTTAAAAGAGATGTTGCACCGGTTGAATTAAATGACTTGAATGAGATACCAATCTCGAAAGAGCTTGAACGAATGCAGAGTGGAAACACGAATCTTCGAGATATCTTGAGCACTCCAGAACAAATGAATAGCGAGAAGTGAAAAATTAAGAGGTGCACCGGTATGAAAAAGCATTTGAAACGAGGAAAGGGATATGATCAACAAAACTTGACTTGAATCCACCGGAGAAGAAACAACAATGAAGGATGATGAACTTGAAACTGTTGAGCATCTTCACGAGGGATCACCGGATCAGAACATTGAAAGAAAAGAATGAAGAGACTTCACATGAATAAATGGATACTTGATTAAAATAAATGAGTCCTTGAGGAAAAAGGGTGGGTAGGCGGGAAAGAGCAAAGGCAACTTGGAGACGGATGAAACAAACACCGTTGAGAAGAAATGATAATTGGTCTTGCTGATGTTGAAGTGATCGGATCCACTTGAAGAGAAACACGCCGATTGAAAAGGATTGACATGACAATCTCAATTGTCGAGAAGGATTGGTATTCACATCGGAGTATGAGAACACCATTTCGGAAAGGTATGGAATCCACACTTGACATTGAAGCAACTCGAATACCACAACTCAAAACAAAAACAAAGGACTGGCTTGCAGAATAAGCCGGAACAAATACATATGATAGAGATTTACCCAATCCCATATCATGCATCTGTCGGAAAGATATTCTAGGAGCTATTTGAATTCCCACCTATAAAACTCCCAAAACTTTCTGGTTATGCAATCTGGTGTTGGGGATACAGGGGAAGCAATATATCTCACCCAAACTAACAATCCCTACATCCAAGCTGTATCCATCCGTCAACACATAACCAAGAAACCTTCGGAAATCGTCTACCTCAACCTTGAAAAGCATCCGTTATATGAAGTCATGGCAATACTCCGCACTCACCTCAAGATCGGGTTATCGGGTTATCTCACCAACAATCGCATAAAAGAGATTTTGATGTCGGCGACTAAACTCAGTATTCTAGAACTGCAACGATAAAATTATGACGACAACACCTCGGAGCTCAACTCCCCGACACCTCCAAGAAAAAAAACCCTACTGATGGGAGGCAACAAGACAATGTTGTCATCATAAAACCATCGGAATGATTCTAAGATACCCGTGATCCTAAAAAAAAATAATTTATTGAAATTTGAGAAGAGAAGAGTCAAAACTCTACGCCGGGATACCTCACCAGAGCGATTTAAGGACCGAGGAGTAAAAAGAATTCCTAACTCTCCGATATATATAATCCTAAATGACTCAAAACATTTTTCTAGACACAACTCGCCGCTAAAACGATCAAGCGGTGGGGCTCCTAAGGTCGGATGGCTCGACACCAACTTGTAACGCCTCGATGCGGCTATATCTCCCACGGTCGAAGCACGACTTAGAGGCATAACCGCATTGAAAGCAATGTCGCAAGTGAGGTAATCTTCACACAACCCATGTAATACATAAGGAAAGAGATACATAGTTGGCTTACAATCGCCACTTCACACAATTACATGAATAAAGCATTACATCATCCAGATACAAACAAGGTCCGACTACTTAAACCAAAATAAAAGAAGAACCCCAAATGCATAAAGGTCCCCGATCGACCCCAACCGGGCTCCACTATCGATCAACTAGAACGAAACAACACAAAGGGCAAGATCTTCATCGAGCTCCTCCTTGAGCTAGGTTGCGCCACCGCCGGTAACATCGGCACCGCAAACTGGTTTTGAAGTATCCGTGAGTCACGAGGACTCAGCAATCTCGCACCCGCGAGATCAAGACTATTTAAGCTTATAGGAAGGATGGAGTAATGAGGTGGAGCTGCAGCAAGCGACTAGCATATATGGTGGCTACAATCGCAAAAGAGAGCGAGAAGAGAAGCAAGGCACGGTCGATAAAAGTATGATCAAGAAGTGATCCTGAAACTACTTACGTCAAACATAACTCCAACACCGTGTTCACTTCCCAGACTCCGCCGAGAAGGGACCATCATGGTTACACACGCGGTTGATGTATTTTAATTAAGGTCAACTTCGGGTTTTCTACAACCGGACGTTAACAAATTCCCATCTGCCACATAACCGTGGGCACGGCTTTCGAAAGTTCAAATCCCTGCAGGGGTGTCCCAACTTAGCCCATGACAAGCTCTCACGGTCAACGGAGGAATAGACCTCCACCCGAGACACTCCGATCAGACTCGTATCCCGTACAACAAGACATTTCGACAGGTAAAACTAAACCAAAGAACACCGCCCAATGTGCCGACAAATCCCGATAGGAGCTGCACATATCTCTTCTCGTGGCACACTCAGATGAGACTAGCTACGAGTAAAACCAACCTCAAGTTTCCCGAGGTGGCCCCGCAGCAGTTTCGGTTCGACCAACACCAGAGGAGCACCGTCCGGGGGTTAAAATATAGATGACCCTTGAGTCTGCAGAACCCAAGGGAAGGTGGTAGGTTGTTAGTGCAAATGGTAAAACCAATGTTGGGCATTGCTGGAGGAGCTTTACTTAAGGCGAATCGTCAAGGGGTTCCCATTATAGCCCAACCGTAAGGAACGCAAAATCCGGGAACATAACACCAATATGACGGAAACTAGGGCGGCAAGAGTGGAACAAAACACTGCATAAGGCCGAGCCTTCCACCCTTTACCAAGTATATAGATGCATTAATTAGATAAGATATATTATGATATCCCAACAAGTAAACATGTTCCAACCAGAACAAGATTCCATGTTCCAACAAGGAACAAACTTCATCTTCACCGCAACTAACAACGCTATAAAAGGGCTGAGCAAAGCGGTAACATAGCCAATCAACGGTTTGCTAGGAATGGTGTCAAAGGTTAGAGGTTTGACATGGCAATTTGGGAGGCTGACAAGCAAATGGTAGGCATCGTAGCATTGGCATAGCAAAAGAGCGAGCAAACTAGCATAGCAAAGATAGTAGTGATTTCGAGGGTATGGTCATCTTGCCTGAGATCCCGCAAGGAAGAAGAATGAGTCCATGAAGAAGACAAACGGACAAAGTCGAACGAATCCTCACAACTCCGGAACTAAACCGGCTAACGAGAGAAGCAAACCGAAAGAAGCAAACAACATGGTAAACACACAAGCATAAACATGTCATGATGCACAAACAAGTATGATGCATGTCCGGTTTAATGAGGCATGGCATGGCAAAGTGCACAAAACAAAACTACAAGTTAAATGGAGCCCAATATGCAACGAGTTGCATATTGACGAAACACCACATCAATTATTTAGTTCTCTCTCGGTTATGAACAAGACAAGATTAAATGTTGGTTAACATGGCAAGAGGTGAAGCATAATTAAACTAACAATTTAGGCAAGTTTAAATGAGGCCGGAAATAACAAACAACAAATCCGGAAAATCCCCATGTTACTTAGCAATTTCATGCAACAACAATTTTAAACATTTTAATTGTTATAATCATGATGCGGATGACACATGCAAGTCTTATGCAATTTTTATGAAAATGTTGACAAGAGCATTAAGAAGCATTTGTTCACCATGGCGGAACGAAAAGGGTGCCACGGCGGCGAAACAAAAATGGTGCCACGGTAGCATATCCGAAAATGATGCCACGGCAACATATCGGTTCCGGTAGCTCACGAAGATACCGGTGCAAAAGGAGGCGTGACGTGAGCGAGTCATGCAAGATGGTGGGGTGATCCCGGATTCCAGGTTCCCACGGGACGGCGGCATGGCAAACGAGGAACGTGCACGGTGCAAACATATGGTACATCTCATACATGCAAGGGCATCTCATCGCGGTCGTCTCGGGTTATACCTTCGAAGCGTGCAAACGGGACGGTTCGCGTCGTTGAGGGAAGTAGTCGTTCACGGGACGGTCGTAGTGGAAGTAGTGGTTCACGGACGTCGTGGAAGTAGTCGTTCACGTTTCATAGTGGGAAGTAGTTGTTCTTGCAGCAGTCGTGGAAGTAGACGTTCAATGCGGTACTTGTCGAAACCCACATCGGATGTAGTCGTACACACACGTAGATGAACTTGACGGGTCCCATGAGTAGTCGTACTCGGCTAATTCAGAGATGGCGAAGATTTAACTTGGCGGTCCTCGCTGGCTCGGTATTTGGCGGTGGTCTCTCGGTCAACAGCGATGACGAACAGAACCCACGGAGAAGCAGGGGGGTGCAGCGGCGTTCGTTCTCCACCTGAACAAGGACGACGTGGAGGCAGGAGGAAGATGCAAGGCAGGGGCGCGAGGGGCGCAGGAGGATGGCCGGAGATCGCCTGGGCCTTGGAGAGGCGCTGGCCACGGAGGTCGGGGCGGAGGCGAGGAGCTCCTGGAGACGACGGGCGAGGCTTGGCGCGCAGAGCTTGGCAGCGACCATGGCGCCATGGGAATGGAGCCGAGGAGAAGGCCGGCTGTAGGCGCGGGCGCCCGAGGAGGCGAGGCGGACGCCGGTGGTGGAGCACGGGCCCTGGACGGAGGTGGGGACGCCGAGGCGGACGGCGCCGGGAACGGAGCAGGTGGGCGCGGAGGAGGGAGATGGAGGCGCGGGCTGCGGCCTGGTGACGCGGTGGAGGAGGTCGAGGGGAGAGGCAGGAGGCGGGCGGGCTGCTTGGTCGGGCGAGGGGATGGCGCCTTCGTGGGTGGGTGCGGAGGAGGACGATGGGGAGAGAGGAGATCGAGCGATGGGGGAAGAGCGATGGGTGTGGGCGCTCCTCTGCAAGGCGAGTGAGAGGGAGAGATCGAGAGGAGAGGCGGTGGGCAGAGGGAGCGAGAGGGAGAGATCGGGAGGAGAGATGGGAGCGGCAGGCAGGGCGGGGCGGCTAGGGTTAGGAGCCGATGGGCCTTTGGGCAGGAGTGGCTGGGAGCAGCTGGCTGGGAGGCCCAGGCTAGGTTGCAATCTCTCTTCTTCTCTCTCTCATTTTCCCATTTAAAACAAAACAGTAAAAAGAGAAAGAAAAGAAAGAGAAGGATAGGCAAAGAATTAGCTTCACATAAAAATATTCTTGGACTCACAAAAATGCGCTTAGTCCCAAGAAAATAGAAGTGAGCAAGATTGCAAGATTAAATTCAAAATCATTTGAATTTAATTCAATAGGTTTGAACTAGGACTAGGTAAAGGAAGGTCCAAAATGTTGTGATTTTTGGGGAAGCTCCGAAAAACAAGAAAGAATATATGGCAAAGTTAGAGGCCAAGAATTGAAATAATAAAGGGCATTGGGATTTTGCAAGTGTGTTATGGTGATTCCAAAGAATGGATTATTTTATAATAGCTCCACTAATATCGAGGATATATTATAAAGAGAAATCACCATCGTGAATTCCTCGATTTAAATAGATCAAAAGATCTCGTGCAATTTATTTAGTTGAGGTTTTAAAAGGGTTGCATGATGACATGATGCAATGCAAATGATGCAATGATGAATGCATCAAACAAATAAATCCCATGACGAAACTCGAGTATCCGGAAGTCTTCGAGCGTTGGTCTCGGCGTTATAACCAGTCTCTCGCTATATCATGACGATCAGCCGCTTTCATCGAGGTGCTCGCCAGGCCGAACTGGGGCACAATCGCAGTAGTTCTCCTGGTGCTGCGTTAGCCGATAAAACGGAACGTAAGGCAGCAAAACACAGGAGCCGGGCAAACCCAACATTTGACTAAAGACATGATTCGGAGCTGATGCATATAAGGCCTAACTTGAGACGCCGAACACTCCCTAAGGTATTCGGTCTTTATGGAAACGGGCAGAACGATGCCCTAAGCCCCTAGTGCCCAGGTACGCGCGAAATCTTCTGACGTGGCCAATGCCAAAACGTCAGCCTCCTCCTCGGTTATGGTAAGAAACCGGGGGATGTGTATCAACAAGAGACAATAAAAAAGGTTTACGCAGGGTCTTAATCTAAAAAGAATCCTTGCAATGGGTCCCTACTGCATGTCTCGCTACCGTGGTCTCCGCCAGTCAGATCCTGGACGGGTGTAGCACGTTGTTCATCTGTAAAAGAGAAGAACTTAGTTTGAAAAAAGATCGTGCGAAAAATGTATTTAAAGCCCCTTGTTTATTTATACCGAACTCGCCTAACCGTGTCCGGGGTCTGAATGACCTGTTTTAGGGGCTTTGATCAGCAAGGCCGGATTAGTGTGTGGCTGTCAAGGCAGTCTCACATTCTTCCGCGGTCGAGGAACACTCGAAGTTTCCCTTCAATGAGATGATACCGCGTGGACAGGGCATTTTAAGTGTGAGAGACACGTAATGCGGTATTGCGTTAAAGCGGGAGAAAGCTTCGCGTCCCAATAGTTCTTGATGGCTACTTTTGAATGGGGCGATATGGAAGATTAGATTTTCGCGACGGAAGTTGTCGGATGAACCGAACACGACTTCTAGTAGTAAGTAGCTCATACAATTGGCATAAGGGCCTGGCGTTACTCCTTTAAAGGAAGTGTTGCAATGGCGAATTTTGGTAGGGTCTATCCCCATTTTGCGGATGGTGTCCTGGTATAGCAGGTTTATATCGCTGCCGCCATCCATTAGGACTTGTGTAAATTGTAGTCCGCCAATTATAGGATCCAGTATCAAAGCAATCCGTCCTGCGTTTCGAATACTTCTGGAGTAATCCTGATGGTCGAAAGTAATTGGTTTTGACATCCAGTTTCGGGACTCCGCTGGGGTGGACCGTGCGGCGCGTACTCTAGTAGGTGCCGCCCTCTTTTTCCTTGTTATCACTTGAAGTGAATTCACTGTTTTGACTTCTTGTGGGAAGTTATATTGGTTGCCGGCGCTCTGCTTGTGGGGTTCGTCATCATCCTCGCTTGGTGTGTCTAGCCCCTTGTGTTCAGCGTTAAGTCGGCCGGACTGCTTGAAGACCCAACAATCTCTGTGGGTATGGTTTGCAGGCTTCCCGGGGGTACTGTGGATTTGACATATCCTGTCCAAGATTTTGTTTAGGTTGGATAGCTCGTCACTGTTGTCCTTAAGAGGCAGCATTTTGTTGTTCGGCCGAGAGCTTTTGAACCCGGTGTTGACCGCTGTGTTCTTTGGGCCATTTTCCTTAGTCCGGCGCTGGTCTTTTCTGCGTCGTGGCTTCCCATTTCCATCCCTGACCTTGGATGTACTCGGGTTGCTGGTGCTGCATCTTGCCAGCTAGCTATCTTCTCCCACGCAGAAGCGGGTCATGAGGCTTGTTAGTGCGGCCATTGTCCTTGGCTTTTCCTGCCGAGGTGTCTGGCGAGCCATTCGTCTCGGACGTTATGTTTGAAGGCTGCTAAGGCTTCGGCATCCGGACAGTCGACTATTTGGTTCTTTTTGGTGAGGAACCTATTCCAGAATTTGCGGACTGACTCTCCTGGCTGTTGAGTTATGTGACTTAAATCGTCTGCATCCGGAGGGCGGACATAAGTCCCCTGAAAATTTACTCGAAACACATCCTTGAGCTCTTCCCAACTTCCAATGGTATTTTCTGGGAGGCTTTTGAGCCAATGCCGAGCTGGCCCTTTGAGCTTGAGGGGTAGGTATTTTATGGCATGGAGATCATCTCCTCTAGCCATATGTATATGTAGGATATAGTCCTCAATCCAGACTCCGGGGTCTATTGTTCCGTCGTATGCCTCTATGTTTACGGGCTTGAATCCCGCTGGAAATTCATGATCCAGTACCTCATCGGTGAAACATAGGGGGTGTGCGGCGCCCCTGTATTTAGGTGTACCGTGATTTTTGAACGCTCGACGTGTTGTGTTGCTTCCTGGAGCCTTCTTTCTTGGCCCATAGATGACCTGAACGGGCCATCCTTTTTGCGAGGATCCTTATGTGGATCGTGTGCCGGCTTGTGTGTGGCGCCGCATGCCGCTCTTTGGTTATCATGTGGTCGTCTATCCGACCAGGCGGCCTCTTTGTTCTTTGACTGTGGGGGCTCTACGGCCTCCTCTTCAAATTCAGTGTAAACTATGCCGGGTAGCTCTCTCGCTTGGTGACTATGGTCAGATTTATCTGCAGCCTTGAGTACTTTGCTCCATCTCATTCTGAGTACGTCTTCCGCTGTTTTGAGCTTCTGCTTCTGCTTCTTCAAACTTCTTGCAGTGGCGACGAGCCTTTTGTGGAGGTTCTTATGCTCCAGTGATGTGTCCAGCGTGAGATCATCTGGACTGTTGTTTTCGCCGGGGATGGGTTGCTCATCCAATTCATCCTGTTCAGACGGTTGCTTGGTGGCATGTTTGTCGTCCACTGGTTCGCCCTGCTCTACGGCTGGGTCTGTATGGGTGCTGTTGTTATTGAGGCGGGACTTCGGGCGGTGCTTGCGTCGCCGTTTTGGCTGTTTTTGGGGGAATAATCCTTCGCCGCGTCCCGTTGTTCCTCGTTATCGCTTCCTCTTGGTGTATCCACCATGTATACATCGTGCGTTGATGTGGCTTTCCAGTGCCCTGTGGGCGCTGGTTCTGGTCGCTCCGCATCGCCGCCCATACCGTCGATGTCTTCGGAGTCGAAATCTAGCATGTCGGTTAGGTCGTCGATAGTGGCTACAAAGTGGGTGGTGGGTGGGCTTTGAATTTCTTTGTTGTCCGCATCCCAACCGTCCTGACCGTAGTCCGGCCAGGGCTCTCATGATAACAAGAGATACTTTAGCGAATTCAGGATGCCGCCGAAAGGCGAGTGCTGAAAGATGTCCGTAGCGGTGAACCCCATGATCGGCGCCCAATCGGATTTGATTGGTAGGGGCGCGGGAGGTTCGGAGTCCGGCGAGGACTCCGGCACCTCGGAGTCACGAGCTTCACAAGGGACAGGGTTTGTATTCGGCCCCATCGTCGTAGAGGTAGCAGCCCCGAGGCGGCGCTTAGCCACCCATCTCGATCGGCGCATCGGCTCCGGAAGTTAAGGGTCGGAGCGACTTTTGTGCGCCTGTGGCACCGCCCGCAGCGAGCTAGATCATGCTCATCGTGACCGGCGGCGCGCTGGCCAGGCTCAATCCGTCAAGATCAAGTCTCCGCGGATGTCGGCCGATAGTTCAAACTTCTAAATCTGACTCGATGGCTGGGGCATAGCTTCGATCTGCTCCAGATGGCTGCTTAATTGCCCGCAGAGCGGCCGCCGAGTACGAAGATCTGTCCGGGAGAAAAGTCTCACCCGACCGCGTTGTTGTTGATGATCAAGGAGCCATCGGGCCTATAGGTGACGGCTACTGCAGGAACTCTCAATGAAAGCATCAATGTCGGTATCAAACCGGCGGATCTCGGTAGGGGGTCCCGAACTCAAGCGCCTAGGCGGATGGTAACAGGAGACAAGGGACATGATGTTTTTACCCAGGTTTGGGCCCTCTCGATGGAGGTAAAACCCTACTCCTGCTTGATTGATATTGATGATATGGGTAGTACAAGAGTAGATCTACCACGAGATCAAGGAGGCTAAACCCTAGAAGCTAGCCTATGGTATGATTGTTGTTCGTCCTACGGACTAAAACCCTCCGATTTATATAGACACCGGAGAGGGCTAGGGTTACACAGAGTCGGTTGCAATGGTAGGAGATCTACATATCCGTATTGCCAAGCTTGCCTTCCACGCCAAGGAAAGTCCCCTCCGGACTCGGGACGAAGTCTTCAATCTTGTATCTTCATAGTCTTGGAGTCCGGTCAATGATGATAGTTCGGCTATCCGGACACCCCCAGTCCAGGACTCCCTCAGCTATGCTGGTGTGATGGTGGACGAAATAACGGAGGGATTTGAGGAGCTCCAGCTTGACCACTGTCGGGGGTTGGATGCGACATATGCCAACGGGTGGCTTATCATGGTGGGGGCGAGTAGAACATCGCCGGTGCCTGGAAACGGGATGAGGCGAAGACATGCACGCCGGCGATCTTACCCAGCTTGGGCTCTCCGAGGAGATAACACCTCATCGCTGCTCTGCTGGGTCTCCGCATGGTCACTATGGTGCGATAGTACAAAGGTGCTCCTCGAGCTGTTTGGAGGCAGGAGGAGCAAGGCTAGCTCTTTTCCCTCTTGCTATATGCCTAAAACCTGCCCAGGTCAACCTTTGCATGGGTGCCCCGGGGGCCGAGAGAGGCCTACCCTCCGGGGCACAATGGTAATCCGACTAGGCGTGGCCCCGCCGCCGGGCCTTCTTGCAGCCGCCCTCCCCGCCGGATCCGGGGCTCGCCGACCGGGCGGGTCCGCTGGACAGCGTAACATCAGGTGGCAGCTTTTGATGACGCAGTTCGGTCATGGGGTCGGGAACAGCCGCCGTCTCGTCAGCGATCACCGCCGCCACTCCCCGCCCAATCTGGTTTATGGCTTGGGGGCCCTCGCCGAGGCGGCTAACTCGGGAGGCCGACCGAGGGCCGCCTTCGACTCTCCGCCGCCTTCTTCTATCTCACCGACGGGGCCCGGCGATCTCCGGGCCGCACGCCGCCATCGTGGGCACAAGGCTCGCATCGTGGCTGAGGTTAAGGGAGGCATGGCATAGTGTCGCGCCACCGGAGATCTCGTGGTGACGCGCTCATCAGAGCCATGCCTTCTTCCCAGGTCCGAGGGGACAGCCACGATGGGGCTGTACCCGCATTGGTCTTCGTGGAAGGTCGCGGGCCGACTCTCACAACCGCCCTTTGAGAGGTCGCAAGCCCGAGTCGGCTTGTCAGAGAGTCGCCGCTCGAGGAGTCTGCTTCAAGGTCGTCACCGACTCGCCTTCAAGGTCGCCACCGACTCGGCCTTCTCAAGGTCGCCACCGACTCGGCCTTCAAGGTCGCCGGCTGGGACTCGGCCGAGGGGCGCGCCTGCCCCGATGTCTTGAAGATCTTGGGTCTGGGTCAGCCTACCCATGGCCCATTACTCGACAAGAGTCCTCGAAGCCGGGCGAGGCCGGGCGGTGCCGCCTTTGTGGGGCCTCGGCAGTTTAGTTTCATGGCGCCGACTCAAATTGCCGCTGCGCTTTTGGGCCGCCACCGAGTCGTGGCGGAAACCGGCGCGACGCTACGCTTCCCTCGCCATCTATGAGACGGTCCTATCGCGGACGCCACATGGAGGCGATAGCCTGCTCGCCATCGCCACAGGACGGACGGGCCGCCAGGTGGGGCTCGCGATATCACGCGCCTCGGCTCCCCGAAGCGGATCCGCCGCGCCGAGGGCGGCAGCATCCCCACGGTTACCGCGTCAAGAACTTCGTGGGGGTTAATCGGGCGCCGTGGGGTCGTGGGCGCAGCATCCCCACGCCGCCTCGCTTCTCAGCCCGCCGGGCTATAATAGGCAGAGGGGAGCGCGCATAGCACGCGACTCCTCCCCGCCTTCTTGCCTTTCTTCTTCCTTCGCCTCGCCCGCCGCTTTCTTCCTCGCCGACGATGAGCTCTTCCTCCGCCGCTTCGCCAAGGCCCGGCGAATGGGATGGTTTCGGACGGATGCGGAGGACATCGAAGTTCTTTCGCCGAACCCGCCGCCTCCCGAAGCGCTGATTTGGTGTAGGCCCATCCGCGCCGCGGGGAGAGATCCGCCCGCGCGGGCGCGGGCGAAGGGTCATCTTCCGCCGATCTTATGCGCTGGATGGCTCTCGGCGAGCGGGTTCCTCCGCTGCTCGAAGTTGTATAGCTTGCAGCCGCACCACTCACCCCCAATGCGGTGGTGCTTTTCCGCCGCCACCTCTGTGCGAGGGCTACATCGGGCGTTCTCCCACCTCGAGCTGTGGGGGAGTTCTTCTTCGGCTCGGCATTTCAGGCTGCCGCAAGACGCCGCGCAAAGGCGGCACCTACATCGCGACGCGGGCGCACGATGGCCGACAACCCCTTTCCGCCCATCCCGCTGGTGAAGTCGGTGAAGATGTGGCGTAAGACGATTTACGTGAGGAACGCCTCCACCGACGGCGATCGGGTCAACTTGCCGCCCTTCAACCCCGAAGCCGACCGCCGCCGCTTAGCTGGTCCCATCGGTCGGTCGCTGCCCGGAGTCGGGCGCTGGCGCGCCCGAAGTCATGACGCAGCCGGAGGGGTTTGCCGCCCGACCTCCTGGTCGCTTTCGTGGCGCGCTGGTACTTCGCTCAAGGTCGGCCCCACCTCATCTGTCAGATGAGCGGCCGACACGATCCAAGCCGGCTGTGCACCAAGGACATGCCGCATGGAGAAGTGGCGAACATGGTAAACCTCATCGCCCACTGCAAGTTCACGGACGAGTGGCAGTTCGGCAAGGAGCCGACTCGCGGACAACCTCCGCCAAGGGTAAGTTGTTTCGTCAGATTTCGATCTCGCCAGCATCCGACTTCAAGCTCGATCTTGTTGGCATCTTTGAGCAGAACCTCTCACGGCGCCGCCGCCGGCGCCGAGAGAGTCAGCGTGAGTACGCCCTCGACCATGAGGTCACGACGCCGACCCCGACTTTGGGGCGCGGGCGCTGAGGCCGACGCCAAGGCGGCGGAGACGAGGAAGACGGCGGCCTCGCATCGCCGGGCGACCTTTCGCCGACCGCCCGAGGGCGACACCGACGCGAAGTCGCCCCGCGCCGTTAACCGAGAGCCGCCCTCCAACCAGGCCGGGCGTAAGGCGAGCGACACTGGCCGAAAAGCGCCGACGGCAAGTCGAAGAAGCCCAGGGGAACCACCGCCGCGACCAAGCGGGAGGAGGCGGCCGCGAAGGCCAACCGCTTCCGGAAGGAAGTGAAAAGGCCGCCACTTGTTTCTTCGTGAGTCTCTTACCCTTTGTTTCTTTTCTGACTTTTGCTTGAATCTTCTCGACTTCTTCTTCTCCAATACTTCTTTCCTTGAGAGAGCCGCCGTGCCCTCCGTCATGGGGTCGGGGGCGACGTCCGCCAATACGCGGCGGGTTGATCCCGCCGCCGACCTCCGGGAGGCGACGGCACGGAACGCGCGGGAGAAGCGCGAGGAGGAGGAGGCCGACCGCCTGGAGAAGGCGCAGGCCGAGAAGGCGGCCGCCAACGCCCAGCGGCATCTGGAGGAGGCCGTGGCCGCGGCCGCGCGGCGGACGCCGAGGAGGCCGTTTGCCGCCGAAGCGGCGATGCTCGCTCCTCCGCTGTCGCACGCCGCCGCCCCGAGTTCACGGGCGGACCGGGAGGTCGGCACCGCAAACCTCTCGCGAGGACGGTGGCGACGCCGGGCTTGGACACCCACGCAGCCGCCCGCCACCTCCGCCGCCTCCGCTTCGAGGCCGCACGGCAAGCAGCCTGGGACCCGCAGGATCCGCCGACCGCGATTTATGCCGACGCAGCAGCTGCTTCTCCAGTCGCCGTGCCGACACGCCGCTGGTCGAGGACGAAGTTCAAGGCCGCGAAGCTCTGGAGATCGACGCCGCCACCGGGCGAACTCGATGCCGAGGCCTCAGGTTGCCGCCCACCGGGGGTGCGCCAAGGCAGCACCGCCCGCTGAACCAGGCGCTTCTGGACGTTCAGCCCAAGTTGCGCAAAGAAGGCGACGCCCTCCAACTCTACACCAAGACGCATCTAGCCCTGCGGGCCTCCATCTGGGTATGCTTTGTTTTTCCTTTTTTGGTCTCATGTCTTTTTCTGTGGGGGCGCGCCAACAAGACTCCATCGGGTGTAGTCCTCGAGTTCGAGTCGCCGCCGAGCAAAGCGGCTCGAACTCCTTCTAGCGAGCTCAAGGCTGACTTTGCTTTGCCTGCCTTGCAGAGTACCACAACCTCCGCCATCGCCTTCAACCGCAACGCTGAGGAGCTTAGGAAGCGGATCACCGATCCGCGGAAAGTCGAGGTGAGCGGATTCTTCTTCTGGCTGGGCGCATGGCGCACTAAGGTCTGTAGTCCTCGAGATTCGGCCGATCGCCGAAAGGTCGGGCCGGATCTCTCCGCGACCTTCCTTCTTTCTTTCTTCGCTGGGCGCTACTGATACTGGGCTGTAGTCCTCGAGATTCGGCCGATCACGAAAGCGGCCGGCCGGATCTCTCCCATGACCTTCTTTCTTTCTTCTTCGGGGGCACAAGGCTACCATGGGCTGTAGTCCCTCGAGATTCGGGCCGATCACGAGCCGGGCCGATCTCCCGCGACCTTTCTTGTTGACGATGCTTGTCTTTCTTCGAGCCAGCGCCAATGCCGCCCTTCAGAGCAGCTGGGCGAGGCCAATACCGCCCCGCGCTTAAGGAGGAGGAGGCGACAAGCTCGTCCGAGAGCGCGACCGCCGCGACGCAGCTGGCCGAAAGGTATGACCTACTGAAAGCGCAGGAGGACGCTGTGTCGCGGAAGAGGCCCTCCTAGCTGAGTTCGCGATGGAGCGGGCCGCCTGACCGACCGTGAGGCGGCGACCTCCCGCTATCACGAGCTCGAGGACATCGCCGATGGTAACTCTCGCTTTCTTCTTTAGTCTTTCGACTCTATGTCGAACTGCCTTCGTTTTTCCGACCGCTCTTTTCTTGTCTTTGGCAGACTTTTTTTCGCCACTCAGATCCGCCCCTCCGCCATCGAGGCGGATCGAGGAGCGGAGGGCGCAGGCGGCGTGATCGCCGCCAACACCCCCGAACCATTAACGAGCAGCTTTGAGCATCGGGCTCGCTTCGCCCTGCCACCGCTTTGATGCGTCGTCTTCAACGCGCCGGCGCCAAGTCGTTGCCGCCAGGCCGGAGGTGCCGCTTTGCACCGCCAATGGACGGCCGACCGGCCGGAGGTCGCCGCCGGTCGCTTCAAGATTGAGGCTCCTCGGCCCGTGCCGAGCACGCCGCCCCGAGTTCGCTCATGGGTGGTACTGGCTGACCTCGACCGCTGGCCGTGTTCCGGCCAGAGGCCCAGCCGAAGTTAGGGGCCGGAAGCGCCTTTGTCGATGGCGCGGCCATCGCCGAGTACACGGACACCAGTGTCTTTGTGCCCGAGCGACCGCCGACAGCGAGGAGGTTCCGCCCGAGTGGTTCGGGATGCACCTGTGGTACGAGGAGGACTCGGCGGAGGTGATCGGCTCCAAGACCGAGGGGAGGGCGAAGTCGAGGACGGAGGCGAGGAGGAGGCGCAGAACACGGCAAAGCGGCCAGCCTCACCGATCGCGGCTCCAAAGAACGAGCCTCGAAGACAAAGCGATCGCCGCTGAAGGCGATTGCCGAGACCGCCAAATTGACCGCCTGACGTCTCGACACGCCACCTCCGCCGTCCGGCCCGGAGGCCGCCCCTAGAGTGCATCGCTTTACTGCCTCTTTTGTTCTTTAAAAACTTGTCATTATAACAATTCCACCATGGGTGTATTCGCCAAGGGCCTTATGTACATATTTATCAAATTTCCGCCTTTCCTTGCCTTGGCTCTTTAGACTTTTTTCCTTTGCCGCTTTCCTTCGTTGCCGCCTTATTAACCGGGCAGCCGCTCTGGATCCGCCGGCCGGGTCAAGCACTCACTACTTTAGGGAGGCAAGTACTTAGTCGCTTAGAACGCCAGAGCAAGTTTGGTCGAGATCGACAGCCGACTCTCAAAAGTTGGCTGTCTTTGATAAAGGTTGAAACTATGAGCCGATCGCCGCGTCGGCTCAGAGGGGGAAAGCGGGAGCGGCTTGGGCTATGCGTAGCTTTTAAGTCCTTAGCCGTTTTTCATGTGTGCGCCACTCTTTCCATCCCCGCTATCGGCTGGGCCGCTCATGCGGCTGCGGCTTTTCAGTGGGAGACGGCTTTCAGTCGCACATTACTTGTCCGACCTCGGGGAGCATTTCATAGCACAAATGGCGAGTCCCGGGCGACTAGTCGGACCCGTGCCGCATAAAGATGATAAAAAGGAGAAAGCATTTCGAAGCGAGATCCATATCACACGATAATCAAAGGCAGTCCCCGAGCTCGCCTTGGGCCTAAGGTCTTAGTACTTAATACAAAAGGGGGTAGCGTGATACATACCGTATCAACTGTAAAATCTTCAAGAAGATTTATGCTCCACGGCGCCTGCTTTTGCCGAGTCGCCCTCTTGCGTGCTCGAGGCTTCGAAAGGCCGATCAAATAGTAGGCATCGCTCCCTAGCACCTTGTCGATGATGAATGGACCTTCCTAAGGCGCCGACAACTTGTGCTGGCCGGCTGTTCTCTCGAATCAGCCGGAGCACAAGGTCGCCTCTTGGAATGATCTTGGCCTCGACCTTGCGGTTGTAGTATCGGGCGCAGACTCTGCCGGTAGATGCCGACCGACCGAGTGCCAACAATGGCCCTCTTCCAGCAGGTCGACGCTGCCTTGGCGTCTTCTTCACCTCCTCTTCAGGTACATAGAGACTCGCGGAGAGTCGAATTGTATATCCGTCGGGATGACGGCTTCAGCACCGTAGACAAGGAAGAACGGCGTAAAGCCGGTTGACCTGTTCGGGGTCGTGCACAGACTCCAGAGGACGGCAGGCAGCTCTTCTACCCAACAGCCGGCCGAGCGCTCGAGTGGTTCGACCAATCGAGGCTTGAATCCGGATAGGATGAGGCCATTGGCCCGTTCCACCTGGCCGTTTGACTGCGGATGGGCAACGGACGCTAGGTCCAGTCCGATGCCCTGCGTCGCGCAGAAATGAGCCAAGGCGCCTTTGGCGAAGTTGGTGCCGTTGTCTGTGATGATGCTGTGCGGTATGCCATATCGCACTGTGATGTCGGCAATGAAGGTCACTGTTGTGGGTCCGTTTAATTTCTTGATGGGCTTTGCTTCTACCCACTTGGTGAACTTGTCCACTGCGACGAGCAAATGTGTCAGCCGCCTCGGGCCGCCTTGAAAGGTCCCACCATGTCCAGCCCCAAACCGCTAAGGGCCAAGCGATGGGGATTGTCTTCGATCTGAAGCCGGTCAAGGGGCTTGGAGCGAACACCGCACCCTTGCACTTCTTGACTAGTTCTTTAGCTTCTTCCAGGGCAGTCGGCCAAAAGAAACAATGCCGAAAGGCTTTGGCCACGAGCGCCCTCGAGGCCGCATGGTGGCCACACTCGCCCTGATGGATGTCTCTAAGGATCGTTGGCCTTGATCTGATTCTACGCAGCGCTGGTGGACACCAGTGGCGCTGCGTCTGACTAACTCTCTATTGACTATGGTGTAGGCTGCCGCTCGGTGTTGTACTTGCCGAGCCGTAGTCTCGCCTGCTGGTAACTCCTTGTTTACTAGAACTTGAGGATGGCTGCGCCCATGAAGGTGCCGCTATATCTTCAACCGCCACCACAACGACTTGGATAAGGGCGGCTGGGCTGGGAGGCGGCGGGTTGGATTCGGCTGCCGCTTGCTGAGTTGAGGGAATCTCTGGGCGATCGGGCAGCTCCGGTCAGAACTCTCAAGTCCTCGGCCGACCGGGCGAGCCCCGGCCGATCGGCGCAGCCCCGGCCGACCGGGCGCAGTCCCTGGGCCGACTGTGGCTTTCTTGAGGTCGCTTGCTAGGGTCTTGGAGTCGGATCCGACTATCTCTGGGGGAGCCGGCACGAAAATGGAGTCGGATTCTGGTGAAGGCTTGATAGACGGCTTGAGGAGGCGCTAAAGGGCGACGCCAGAAGGTATCGCCTGGTGAGTGGAGCCGACTCACGCCAATGCATCTACTTGATCGTTGTCGTTTCTTGGTACGTGGAGGAATTCACATCCTTCAAAATATCCGCTGAGTTGCTGCACCAAGAAGCGGTAGCTTGCCATGTTTTGCCCTTGGCGCCCGATCACGGATGACCGCCGAACCACCAAGTCGGAGTCGCCATAGCACAGATCCGCGAATGCCGAAGTTTTTGGCAAGCCAAGCCCGTGGATGAGCGCTCATATTCGGCGACGTTGTTGGAGGCGGAAGTGGATTTGCAGCACGATTTGAGCTTGTCGCCTTTGGGGAGGTGAGGACGACGCTGCCCGAGGCCGAGCGCATCTTGGAGCCGCCAAGTGCGCCGCCAATGAGTAGAGTCAAGCAGCGCAAGTATTGAGTCTCGCCCGGCCGACGAGGAAGTCGGCTAGCGCTGCGACTTGATGGCGGTGCGAGGTTGGTAGTAGATGGTGTAGGAGCTAGATCGATAGCCCACTTGGCCACTCGACCGAAGCATCTCGACTTCGATGATCTCGGCGAGGAGCGTGCAAAACCATGTTGATTGGATGCTCTTGAAAGTAAGGCTTCAGCTTCTTGGCGGTGAAATGCACGCCGTAGCACATCTTCGGTAGTGAGGGTAGTTCTGCTTGAGGTCCGATTACTCGCCAGTAATATACTGGTCTCGGACCGAGCGCTTTGCCTTCCTCCTTGCGCCGACTATAATAACCGTGGCCGACCATCTTACTGGTGGCGGCGATGTATAAGAGCATGGGCTCTTTGCAAGTCGAGCCGCCAACACAGGGGAGTCACCAGATCTTCTTCAGCTTGGAGAAATGCCTCATCTCGCTTTGTGGTTCCACTCAAAAAGTGGTCTTCTTCATCAATTGATACAATGGCAGAGCTTTCTACCAAATGATCGATGAATCGGCTTATTGAAGCCAAGCAGCCGGTGAACTTCTGCACATCCAACAGTCGGCTGGGTACCTCCATCCTCTCAATGGCCTTGATCTTCACAGGGTTGCACTCTATTCCGTGTTCGGAGACCAGAAAACCAAGGAGCTGGCCGGTTGGGACTCCGAACACGCATTTCTCTGGATTGAGCTTGATCTGGAATCGGCGCAGATTCTCAAAGGTCTCTTTGAGATCTTCTAGCAGCGTGCCACGCTTCTCTGTCTTTACCACCACATCATCTACATAAACATGGCGCTCTCGCCGAGTTGCTTGAGGAGGCACTTCGCATGCAATGCTGAAAGGTGGCGCCGCATTCCTCAAGCGAACGCCATCGCTGCAGCGTAAGGCCCGAACGGCGTGATGAATGCGGTCTTCAGTCTGTCTGCTGGATTCAGCTTGATCTGATGATATCCTGAGTATGCATCCAAGAAGCTCAACAGCTCGCATCCGGCTGTGGAGTCTATCACCTGATCGATCCTTGGCAGAGCAAACGGGTCCTTTGGGCAGGCTTTGTTGAGGCTGGTGTAGTCGATGCACATCCGCCACTGCTTGTTCTTCTTTAGTACCAGCACGGGGTTGGCCAACCATTCCGGAAAAAACACCTCCATGATGAAGCCGGCTGCCAGGAGCCGGGCTATCTCTTCTCCCACTACTCTTCTTTTCTCTTCTGACAGGCGGCGCAAAGGCTGCCTGACGGGCTTCACATCCGGCCTGACATGTAGCTTGTGCTCGGCGAATTCCGTCGGTACACCTGGCATGTCCTTGGGGGACCACGCGAAGATGTCCCGATTCTCACGGAGGAAATCGACGAGCTCGCTTTTCCTATTTGTCGCCGAGGCCGGTGCCCATGACAGCGTACCTCTCGGGTGCTCCGGTCCAAGGGTATCTTCTTGGTTTTTTTAGCCGGCTTGAATGATCCTTCGCCCGACTCCTTGGGGTCGGGCGATTCTCCGGCTGCTTCCAGCCATCGCCACGACGCGATCAAGGAGCCGCTTCTACGCGATCACCAAAGACTCGCCACCGATCGCTTCTGGCCGCGACAAAGGATGACTTCTTGTAGTCGCCGCAACGGTCTCGATCCCTTGAAGTCGGCATCTTCATCTTGAGGTAGGCGAGTGGGGAACCGCCATGAATTTGGCGAGCAGGCCGACCTAGCAGCGCGTGGTACGGCTCTCTGAAATCCACCACTCGAACCAGATTGGCTCTCGGCGGAAGTGATCTTTGTCTCCAAGAGGACGCCTATCGAGGATCTTGCCAATCGGCGAACAGGAGAGGCCGGCACGATTCCATGGAACACGTGCGGCTGCTCGCAGCTGCCTCCGCCGATTCGAACTCTCCATGGTATCCTTGTATGTGATGTTTATGCTGCCGCCTCCGCCTATCGTGACGCGAGAAACGGGCGGCCGCTTATCGAGGCCAAGGTTGCTCCAAGAACTATATGAAGAGCCCGGACTCGCATCACCTCCGGGTGATCTCGCCCGACTCACCGATAGGCTTTGACCAATGCATGAACTCGGGAGCTTCGCCGCCATCGCTGACTTCTTGTTGCTGTTGGCGCCGCCGCGCCAATCATCTGCCAGATCGGTGAACACTACGATGCTCCGTGGTTTTCGGGAACTCGTTTGGACCAAGGCCGACCGCCGAGCCTGGCCGCGGAGGCGGCGCGCGCCCCGCAGCGGCGGAGGGCGAGGCCGCCTCCCTTGGCGATCCCGACGAGCCGCTGGCACTTCTCGTGGTGTGGTTTGACGGCTTCAAGGCGCTACCGTGAAACTTGCAAGGACCATCCAGAGTTCGCTCATAAGAGAAAGCCGCAACCAATTGGACTTGCCGCTCTTCGCCGCTTGGCCGAGGCTGCCCCTCCGTTGCCGATCTTCCATCGTTGCGACACCGCCACCGCTGGAAGTCGGCTGTGGGGCTTTGGCGCTTGTTGTCGTTTCTGTTTGCCGCCGGCCGGGCGCCTCCACCGGGCGCTCGGGAGCCCGGGAGTCACTTTGCCACCGCATTGACTTGGATCTCCGTCTTCATAGAGGAGTCGGCCGTATGCATTTGTTCGCTATGATTAGCAGCTCGTCGAGGGTTTCGGCTCGCCGCAGAGGAGCTTGTGCTTGAGGAGGGTGCCCTCTCGGCACCCGCCGTAAAGTACTCAATGGCCTGCACCTCGCACGCCGCAGGAGTTTTGAGCTTCGCCCAAAGCGTGAGATAGTCGCGTCGATTCCTCGGCCTTGCACGACAAGGAGAGCTGGCGCGGCTTGGGAGGTCGCTTGTACGTGCTGGTGAAGTTGCGAATGAAGGCTTCAGTGAAGTCGACCCAGCTGTTGATGCTGCGGGGCTTCAGGATGTTCAGCCATGTCCGGGCCGTGCCCTGGAGCATGAGGGGAACATATTTACGGCGACCGCTTGTTGCCGCGCATGGCGCCGACGGCCGTGGAGTAGTCTATCAACCAATCCTCCGGCTTCACGGAGCCGGTGTACTTGGGCGTATCTCGAGGGAGCGTGAACCCTTTGGGGAAGGGCTCGTCTCTGATGCGGGTCCCGAGGCAAGGCGGACCCAGCTCATCTTCTTCTTCTAATGCCGTGGATCTGTTGAGTCGGTCGATCCGGTGGCGGGCATCGTTTTCTCCGACTCTCTCGGCTGCCAAGGCGACTCCGAGAGTCGGATGCTCAACAAAGCGGCGGAGAGACTCGCCGTTTCTTCGGGCGGGGAGGCAGATAATCATCTCGCCGCTTCCATCGCTCGGGCGCCATCTTGGTCGCGGCCGATGGAGATGCGAGTCCGGCTGTGGCTCGCAGCCGCTTCTTCTTTCTCCTCCGCGGACTCGCCACCGGCGTCCGGGAGGTCGCGCTTTGATCTCGGCGAGGGGTAAGTCGTCATTCGCTGTTGCTGTTGCCGGCGCGCCGCTGCTGCGTTCAAGGCGCAGCAACGCTGCCGAGGAGCTGCTGAACTCGCCCGCCATTACACGGCGCTTTTCGCCGAGGTTCCTTAGCTTTTGGTCGCCGCTGGGCGGCGCGGATGTTCTCCGCAGGGGTGGCGACACGGGCGCCATTCAATAGATCGGCGATGGCGCGCCGCCTCTCGGACCACACCGAGACGGGTTTCAGCCTGGGCGGAGCCGGCGAGCCGCCCACAAGCGGGTCCATCTCGCTGATATGCTTTGACAAGCATCTCATGCTTGCTAATCTCTTGGCGCCTTCAATGATCAAGGCGGCGCTTCAAAGATCTTCGCGTCGCCCTTCCTGGAGGGGCGCGGACAGGTCTCCGCAGGCCGCAGCAGCGGTCTCGGCGTTTTCACCGAGTGCTCGCCGTGGCCGGCGACGAGCACCTCCGTGACGGCATTTTCCGCCGCCTCCTCGCACGGAAGCGCTCGTCAGAAACCACCACGCTGGTGGGGAAGATATCGCGATACGGCGCCGGAGTCGACCAGCATCGGGTCGGAGGAGCCTACGGACTCCAAGTCTCACAGCGGGCTCGCCGCGACTTGAAGTTGGTCGAGGAGGCCCGCGAGAAGGTTCTCGACCACCCGCGCCGCGCCGCATCGGTTCGCCGGAGAGGCGCACTCGCCGATGAGTTCGGCGAGGCCGCCGCTGCAAGGGCGGCTTCAGCGCCGCCGAATGCGCCGATGCAGACCATCAGCGAAGCCGCTGGCTGCGCCGCCAGGAGGAAAGGGTTCCCGCCCGCACAGATCTCCGGACGACGGTGCACCTCGCCCCACGGTGGGCACCAAATGTCGGGGTTGATGCTACATATGCCAACAGTGGCTTATCATGGTGGGGGGTAGTAGAACATCGCCGATGCTCGGAAATGGGATGAGGCGAAGACATGCACGCCGGCGAATCCTACCCAGCTTGGGCTCTCCGAGGAGATAACACCCCATCGCTGCTCGCGGGGTCTCCGTGATGTTCACTATGGTGCGATAGTACAAAGGTGCTCCTCGAGCTGTTTGGAGGCAGGAGGAGCAAGGCTAGCTCATTCCCTCTTGCTATATGCCTAAAACCCGTCCGTGGTCAACCTTTGCATGGGTGCCCCGGGTTTATATAGGCCTACTTCGGGGTACAATGGTAATCCGACCGGGCGTGGCCCCATTGTCGGGCTCTCTTGCAGCCGCCCTCCTCGCCGGCCTCGGGCTCGCTGATCGGGCGGGTCTCATGGACAGCAGTAACACCGTAGCGCTCTTGATGACGCAGCCCGGTCATGGGGTCGTGGGAACAAATGCCGCCCGTCTGTCAGCGATCACCGCCGCCACTCCCCGCCCAATCTGGTTTATGGCTTGTGGGGTCCCTGCCGGGAGGAGGCCGACTCGTAGAGGGCCGCCTTCGAACTCTCCGCCGCCTTCTTCTATCTCACCGACGGGGGCCCGGCGATCTCTCGGGCCAGACGCCGCCATCGTGGGCACAAAGGCTCGCAATCGTGGCTGAGGAAGAGGGAGGCATGGCAACAGTGCCGCGCCTCACCGAGATCTCCCGTGACGCTGCTCATCAGAGCTATGCCTTCTTCCCCAGGTCCGAGGGGACAGCCACGATGGGGCTGTACTCGCATTGGTCTCGGAAAGGTCGCGGGCCGACTCTCACAGCCGGCCCTTTGAGAGGTCGCAGTCCGAGTCGGCTTGTTGTAGAGTCGCCGTCTGAGGAGTCTGCTTCTTCGAAGGTCGTCAGCCGGGACTCGACCTTCTCGAAGGTCGCCAGCTGGGACTCAGCCTTCTCGAAGGTCGCCAGCTGGGACTCGGCCTTCTCGAAGGTCGCCGGCTGGGACTCGGCTGAGGGGCGCGGCCTGCCCCGATGTCTTGAAAGATCTTGGGTCCTGGGTCAGCCTACCCATGGCCCATTACTCCGACAACCACCCTACATGTGATGGGGAGACTCAGCTAGGTCTTGCTATGCATACTTCGTGTCTATGGCGGAAGGAGCACATCAAGCTTCTGATCTTCACAGCTCCTCCTAGTCAGCTGGGCACTCCGCCTCCTCCGCCTTCTCTTACTCCTCCGGCGAGTGATCAGTGCACTCCACCTCCTGCTCTTGCGCGTGAGGGCGGCAGTACTCCGCCTCCTTCTCCGCCTGTCCGGCGCGTCCGAGCAGCCCGCCTTCTCCTTCGCCACTGTAGCGATGGCGAACACAGACGCGGCGCTTGCTGCTCCGCTCGCTGTCAGAGCAGTCCGCCTCCGGCTGCTCCGCCTCTTAAGAAATGAAAGAAGACAGCCGCAGCTGCTCCGGCTGCTCCGGCGTCTAGCAATATAGCTAGAGGCGGGAGGCAATACAGATACGATCCATCATCTCTCAAGCCTCTAGAGAAGTTACCATACGAGAGGAGCGAGGAGGAAAACCAGAAGATCTGTCAAGACCAAGTGAATGACTTCTTTCAATCGGTAAATGCTAAGAAACATCCACCTCCGATGGAGAAGATAGACCCGGTGAAAGTGAAGCGCACTTTGGATGCCATGCAGCGACCATCACCGCCTCCGCCGCAATCGAACTATGACTGCATCATTGAAAGGACATATAAGGAAGCGGATCAGTCGTGAAGTACTTGCACTGATCAAAGGCTAGCAGAACAAAGAAAAGGGAAAAAAATTCCACACCTCGGCGAACAAGCGAAGCAATCGTGCCCCCCGCTCAATGTGTCTAGCGATATTGTCGCTAATCTTCTGGGGATGCTGCCCGGTACCAATCCTGGAGATTACATGACCGACGATGATGCAATAATTTTTGAAACAGTGGAGGTGGACACATTAAGATTCGAGCACGGGAAGCCTCTCGTCAGACCTGGTACTTCCCTAACAAGGATGATGCGAAGATTCCATGATTGGTACATGGACATCTGCAGGAAGTCTAGGAAACATACTTTGTCGCTGAGCGTTAAAAAGGAGCACGACCTCGTTGGAATTGATCTGTTGTTAGTTCCATATGAGGAGTTCTTTCAGTTTTTCAATCAAAAGGCCCTCGATAAAACAATCATCACTTGCTACTGTCTGTAAGTACTACTTCTCTGTAATTACTTAAGTCTCTATATATAGCTCAGTCTTTCATTGCATGCATATATAATTATCCTCACTATATTATGCAGATTGAAGATCCGCCCAATTGAAGAAAAGACAAGTAGGTGATATTGGGTTCATTAACATAAATCCCATGGATGAATGGAGTTTAAACATGATGCCAGACAAACCGAGGCCAACTTGCTCGCATCGTTACTTCGAAATCAAAACAAAGCTACAATACTCTTTCCTTACGAATACAATTGAGTGTTACTGTCTTGTGCATATTCGGTTTCCCTTATTACTCAAGGTTACAGTAATGTAATTGATGAGTTATGCATGCGTGCACAGCTTCCACTTTATTCTGCTAGAGATTAAGCTTGAGCAGGGAGTAGTAACCGTCATAGACTCCAAACGAAAAAATCCGGAGGAGTATGCGACCATCACTAAAATTCTCGAGAAGTAAGTTCAATCGATCATTATCGCACCATATCGGCAACTTTGTTCATTTCCGATATCGTAATTGTTTTCTTTTGTCCGCAGGGTTTGGAAAAAGTTCACCGCACAAGCTCCAGGATCGCCGCGCAACTCACGATTTGACCACCCGAAAAGTAAGTACTAGCTACTAGCTAGTTCGCCAAGATCTCCCGTTGATTCTAGCTAGTTTCATCAATACCATTTAGCATGCTTGCTTATCAGTTTGATTGACCTCTATTTATTGTAAAGTGGTTGTGGCAGGAACCCGAGAATGATTTCTGTGGATACTACATTTGCGAGTTATCCACCACACCACCTGTGAGCGGGGCTACTCTAAACAACAATATGAAGTGCGTAAGTAATAATATTCACAATTTTATTTTATTACCATCATTTGTGTTCAGTTTCATTCATATTAATGTATTAACCCCCTTCTTGAAATTAGATGTGGCAGATGCGGGATGAACTCCTACCACAAGATCGCATACGAGCAATTCAAGAGGAATTGGCGGGATTCTTTCTTGACCACGTCATCGACAAACACGGAGAATACCATGTGGAAGTTGAGTTCAGATGTTAGGGGATGTAAGAGATCTCATATTATATATATATGTAGCCAGTAGCGTCGGATAGATATACGAAAACTTTTGTTCGACCAATCTATCAGAGAAGGAGAGGTCTATCACTTCTCTCTGTGTATATGTTCATGATGATCTTCTATACTTAATGGTTTCCTTCATTTTCTTACTAGCTAGCTAGCATGTCGTGTCCTCTCTATATGTAGCGTCGACCAAGCACGGAGATAGAGAGGACTTCTCTCTATTAGCTAGCTAACACAATATATGAAACCCCTAAATTAACCCGACAAAAACCCCCAACCCCCCTTCAGAAAAAAAAACAAAAACCCAGCCCCTGAACTGCTGACGCGTGGAAGCCTTTTGGTCTCGGTTGGTGGCACCAACCGGGACAAAAGGCCCCCCTGCCTGGGCAAGTCGCAGCGGCCACGTGAAGCCCCATCTGTCCCGGTTCCTGAGCGAACTAAGACTAAAGGCACTACAAAAAAATACACTTCCGTGATGATACGCGTTTGTCACAGTAGGTCGCGTTTTTTGTCATGCATGTACATCCATGAAAAATTTATGACAGAATCAAGATAGTCATACCTGTGCTGTCGTAGAAGTGTTCCATGACATTACCAAAATTATCATCACGGAAGTGTCCACTTCCATGACGATAAATCACGCGTAACAGAAGTGCTTTCTTCAAGGGTGACCGACACATGGCATCCACCATAACGGAACGCCGTTAAGCTATCGGGTCGGATTTTGGATCCGATAACCCGTTAACAGTCACGACCAGTGCCGATTTTCCATGTGTAAAATTCTCTTTGGCTGACGGATCCACGTGTCAGCTCCGCGTTGGCACAAGTGTCACTCATCCAACGGTCGAGATGGGCCTATGATATGTTGACATGTGGACCGGCCCAAAGTGGCCCACAAAGTTTAAATGGGCCGGCCCAACCGAAGGCCCATAAGATTTAGCGGACCATAATGGGCCGGCCCAGCTAAAGGCCCACAAAATTTAGCAGACCATAATGGGCCGGCCCAATCGAAGGCCCATAAGATTTAGCGGACCATAATGGGCCGGCCCAGCTAAAGGCCCACAAAATTTAGCGGACCATAATGGGCCGGCCCAGCTAAAGGCCCAACATTCTCTGTCAAATCGGCCCGTCAACGGCATGATCTAAACTTGTCATCAATGCGGCCCATGGTCACTTCTGGCCCGTTAACAGTCCGCTAAGTAATTGGGCCAAATTACGGCCCGGTGTATTTCTGGCCTGTTAAAGGTCCGGCTTCATTTGGGCCCATTTACAGGCCATCAAAACTTTCGGCCCATAAACGACCGTGAAGGATTTGGGTCATATTCGGCCATGTGTGTCATTCGGCCTGTGAGAGGCCCACTATAGATTTGGGCCACTTTCGGCCTTTTGTCATTTTCAGCCTGTTAACGCCGGACGTAAACCATGGGCCATATGTGGCCCAATGTCATATCGGGCCCATTAACGGCCCATATAAAATGGCGATAATCTAGCCCGACCAAGTTCCTACCGTTAAAGGCCCTGTATTAGGTCGGCAGATTTACGCCCGTCCAATTTCGCTCACAAATATCCGCGTCGTGAATGGGCCACCATTTCGGCTGCTAAGTCCAAATGGGTTATTTGGCACAATCGAGAGCCCAATCTCACTTTCGGTCTATTAAAGGCCCATGTTTTTATGGGCTCGAGATATTTACACCGTAGAACGGCCTACTTTTACCGAGGGCCCAAATTATGTTTAGGCTCGTTAAAGGCCCACTATGGGCACAGCCTACCGTAAAAATTTGAAAGCTTATGCTAATTTAAGCCCATATATTTTTAGTGGGCTACATGCCAATTTCGGCCCGTAATCGTTTTTAGCCCAATTGGAATGGGCCCGACGAATGTTGGCATGTTTGGCTCCTACGAAGCTTTCGTCCGAATACATTACTAAGATAAACCTACACTATACAAAAATAGCGTCATAATTACTGCAGCCTGTGGCAACATCATAAATGTTGTATCACAACAAAATAAATTCCAATCATACAACAAAAGGCCTGTTGGCATAAAGTTTACAGTCCTTGCAGATAAAAGCACCATCAGATGTATAGAAGCACAGATCATTTGACCTGAGTGCTAATGTTTCATGATGTAGAATCTGATGGAGCAGCACGATCTCCACCTTTTTTCTGCCATTGCTCTTCAACAACGAAGCGAATGTCTTATATTCTGGTTTCAAAACCATTCATATCTTGACGGCATTTCTCAACCACTATTCTTGTTTCCAAACAACGCCCATTAGGGATTGGACTTGTGTCCGAGCATGATATATCACTGCCTAGCAGGAAGATTTTGTTCAAGAGGCGATTTGGACGAGGTTACCTTGACAACCAACCTGTAATTACGCAGAGGTGCTTTTTGCCTTCGTTAGTGGAGAGATACCGACGACCGCAAAGAAGAGGTGACATTGTGCCTATAGTAGCCTCGCCACCTTCGGTGGTTGTGGCTGTTCAATCATTTGTTCCATAGCTTCGAAAGTTTGAACTTGTAGATTAGTGTACCAAAGGAGTTACTAATGAGACAAAAACAAACAAAGTAGGTTAAACGCTTATACATAACTTATTTTGGTGAACTATCTTGTAATACATTAGCATGTATTGTAGTGCCAACTACATAATAAAATCACTTTCGAACATATGTCCATGTAGCATGCCCATCAGACATCTATTTCCTCACATTCGCTGACATCTAAGGATAAAGAGACATGGTTTAAAGTAGGATGAACATAGTATGACATCATTCATATCATGGGCAAACAGATATAAAACAAACAGCTATTTTATCATTGTAAAAGACGCGTGAACATAACAACTAGATTACGATCAAGACCAAAAGAATATCCTTCATCTCTTTTAAACCATGTAAGGTGAAATGATACGTTAAGACAACTGTGTATAAAAGTGAACAGAGTAATCGACATTGGCGGCAAACCAAGTAGTTAAATGAACACATCACAGCACTCAATCAGTTCAAGGCGGGAGGAGTAAGGACTTACAATAGCGGCTTGAACTCGGTGTGCTCATGCCCTTCATCTTCTTTGGTGTGGCAATCCTTGAAGATTTGCATCGCATTCGTTCAGTTATTTTTGGTCCGCATTGGCTTTCCGCTGTATTTGGAACAAGTCAATATAGATACGATAATATGGCACAAAAAAGAAGGAAGTAGCAGCTATTTACAAGAGCCTCGCAGTGTGCAATATAGCTACGAGATCCTGTTGTCTGTTGGAATTTCACTTTAGAACGGTTGGTTTTATTCTTCAAACAATTAGCCTAGAAGAAGATACACTTTTAAGGCACATACATAAATACAAGTTCAATATGTGGTCTGATCAAATACATATAGCCTACCTGATACTTTGGATCAGACCAGTGTTTAACGAGGGCTGTCCAGTCTTCATCTGTAATATATTCCACTGGAGATGTTTGGGCGATTTCATTGTTAGCCTTGCCTTCAAAGTGAGATTTTCTAAGGTGGTACTGATACTCGCAGCGCACCGAAAAACATGAGTGCATGCTTGTTTAGTTGCATCATCTTTCGATCCAACTTGAACCTCATCTGCTGAAAAAAGAATGTGAGTCTTATTAGGAGGAAGCTAGAAAGTATGGGACAGAGCAAGACAATATTACTAATTGCGATGAATAACATTACTTACGGATAAATGGTCAAGGAAGGTGTTAAACTGGGTATTGTCTTTCTCATTCCTGTACTGGATCCACGTTGGGAGGATACGTACATGACACCTAACGGCAACGATCGCCTCGATACTAACTTGACTGACTCAAGAGCATCACGTGGCCTTTTTAAACCTGCCTCAAAATGGATCTCCATTCTTCCTCCTTTAGATTTTGTTAATCACAAGCATTATCCTCGATGTCTGCTTTCGCTTATGCCGTGGTGCTAGTTCAACAACGAATATGGAAAGTGTTAGTGTACATCAAACCGTGAGAGTACATATAAAGGATCATGCAATCGCAACTTGACTAGGTCAGGTACCTTCTTGGTGTTGATGCTCATGAGGTTCATCTGATCTTGCCAAGTCCTGTTGTGTCAGCAGTGCTTCGGAAGTAGTGTTAGGTGTGAAGGCAGCTTGGGAACTGGCCAGTTCCGGAGCAAACGAACGAGTAACTGGTTGAGATGCTGGTACAGTTGAAGCGGATGCTGCAGCTGGTGGAGCAGGTGATACTGTGTTTGTAGATTTAGCCGGTGGACTTGGACCTTCTACTGCACTATAAGTACCAGCAGAATCTTGACGGCAGAGCCTTTTCCGTTTCACCCGACGAGTAACAACACTCCCTACTATATTATTTTCCTTGCTCTTTTTTGACTTTGCCATGTCAAGCTGTACCCACAACACAAAAGAATAAAATCACTCTTCAGAACTCATTGATGCATGATACAGACAAGCAATACTTTGATGTAAGACAACCGTATGAGGATGGAATATGTAAGAAAACAAGACGGCATGACATATTCATGCCATACGATGTGCAAACTAAGGTATGATTTTCAAGAAAATAGAAGTAATGCAACCATATGAAAGATGCAACCAATATTACTCGCCAAGTTAAAAGTGTCTTGTCATAAGTGGCAATTCGAAAAATTAGAAGCAAGACAACGTAGAAATCAATGCAAGATGCAACCACTATCAAACCGCCATGTTAAAAGCGCCCAATCATGAGTTATGATGCGGGATACACAACAAGCAAAGACTTTGATGTAAGAACATGGTATGATAGATAGATGCAGAAGTATTCTAGACACGTAAAAGCCATGTCATATGCACATGTATAATGTATAAACTCAGCAGGTGCAATTTAATCAAAATAGAAGAAATACAAAGCACAACATATGCAACATGAAACCAATTATCACATTGTCAACTTAGAGCAAGCACTGCGATGGTGGAGTGCGGAGATGAACTCATCATGTAGACTTGGGACTTCAACTTCATTAGCGTAGCAAGTGGCAAATCTAGAGAGTCTCTGCTTTGCCAAAAGGAGTACCACCAACATTCCCTAACTTACTCTTTTCCTTCCTATTTCCTGATATTGCCTTATGAAGTCAAAACCACAAGAATATGAATAAAATTAGCTCTGCATAACTGGTTGATGCATTATACAGACGAACACTACTTTGATGTAAGGCAAGCGCAGGAGGATGGAATATATACAAAAAAGACAATGTTTCATATTCACACGTACGATAGGAGGATGGAATATGTATGAAAAACAGTAAGCGGAAGGCATTTCAACAAAATTAGAAGAAATGAAAGATAGGCACCATAGAACATGCAACCAATATCACTCTATTAGGTAAAAAGTGTCTCGTCGTAAGTGCCATTTCAAGAAATTAGAAGCAGTACAAGCTAGAAGAAAATGCAAGATGCAACCTACATCACAGTTCCAAGTTAAATGTGTCTTATGGGTAAGTGATCGTTGCAGGTATAAGTTGTAAGCTACGCAGATGCAATTCAACATAATCAGAAGCAATACAAACTAGACATCATACGGAAAACTCAACCACGTATAACAGTTCCAAGTAAGATAAAGCACCTGTGATGGTGGAGTAGGGGAGATGTGCTCATCGTGTACACGTATGTTCTAGAAACAGAACACGTGTCATATTCACAGTGCATTATGTGTAAAGTAAGTGATGCAATTCAAGTTAGAAGCAATACAAGCTAGACATCACACGCAACATGCAACCACATATAATAGTGTCAAGTTAGAGCAAGCACTTGTGATGGTGGAGTAGGGGAGATGTGCTCATCATCTACACAGCTACGTTGACTGTCCAGCCTTGTGTTGTCTTGCAAATCTTGTTGGGAGGATGGCGGAGTAGAATCAGAGAGACCCCTGCTTGAGTTGTTCAAGGACCACCATCATCCACTCACCGGACTAATTTCTTTCAGCTGTAATGATTTTGCATTGTGAAGTCAAACCGATAAGAAAAAGGAATAAAATTCGCTCTTCGTAACTCATTCATGCATGATATCGATTGAACACTACTCGGATGAAAGGCAAACACATGATGCGAGGATGGAATATGTATGAAAAACAGGATGGTGTGACATATTCACACCTATGATGTGGTAACTAAGTAGAAGGCATTTCAACAAATTAGAAGCACTTCAAGCTAGACACCATATGAAAGATGCAACCAATATCACTCTGCCAAGTTCAAACTGTATGGCGTTTCAACAAATTAGAGCAATTTATGCTAGAAATCATATGCAAGACACAACCAATATCACAGTGGCGAGTTAAACGTGCCTTATCATAAGTGACTGATGCGGGATATGCAAGAATAGTAGTCTGATGCAGAAACAGGAACACATGTCATATTCACAGGCATTATGTGTAAAGTAAGCAGATGCAATTCAACAAAGTTAGAAGCAATACAAGCTAGACATCATACGCAACATGGAACCACATATAATAGTGCCAAGTTAGAGCAAGCACCTGTGATGGTGGAGTAGGGGAGATGTGCTCATCATCTACACATCTACGTTGACTGTCTAGCCTTGCGTTGTCTTGCGAATCTTGTTGGGAGGATGGCGGAGTAGAATCAGAGAGAACCTCCGCTTCAGCTTGCTCGGAAGGACCACCATCATCCAATGCCTTGCCAATTTCCTTCAGCTTTATTGATTTTGCATTATGAGGTCATACCGACAAGAAAAAGGAATATCATTCGCTTCTTCAAAACTCATTCATGCATGATACCGTTAACACTACTCGATGAAAGGCAAAGTCATGATACGAGGATGGAAAATGTACGAAAAAATGGACGGCTTGACATATTCACACCTATGATGTGGTAAATAAGGAAGGCACTTCAACAAATTAGAAACACTGCAAGACACCATATGGAAGGTGCAATCAATATCACTCGCCAAGTTAAAACTGTCTCGTCATAGGTATGCTCATCAAACTAGAAGCAACACATGCTAGAAATCATATTCAAGACGCAAACCAATATCACATCGCTAACTTAAAGGTGTTCCATCATAAGTGACTAATGCAGGATACACAAGAAGAGTAGTTTCATGTAAGAACATGGTGTGATAGATGATATAGTATGTACCAAAACAGGAAAGCGTGTCATATTCACATGTATCATGTGTAAGCTAAGGATGCAGTTTACACTAATTAGGAGCAATACGAGCTAGACACCATATGCAACATGCAACCAGATATCACGCTGCCAAGTTAGAGCAAGCACCTTGGATGGTGGAGTAGGGGAGCGGAGACTTGCACCATGTAATGCACTATCAAGACAAGGAGAATCGGCACAGATGCTCGTTTACGTTCTTCGCAGAGGACCACCATCATCGCCTTCCTTATTTTTTCCTTCCTCTTTCTTGATTTTGCCTTGTCAAGTCAAACCCACAAGAAAAAGGAATAAAATTTGCTCTTCAGAACTTATTGATGCATGATACTGACAAACACTACTTTCATGTAAGGCAGCCGCATGATAGGAGGATGGAATATGTATGAAAAAGAGGACGGCGTGACATATTGACATGTATGATGTATAAAGTGTAAACTAAGCACAAGGTGCTTGAACTTGTTAGAATCGATGCAAGCTAGAAACCATATCAAAGATGAAACCAATATCACTTTGCCAAATTAAAAGGGTGCACTAACAAATGTATTTGACCAAATTAGAAGCAATACATGGCAACACACTAGAAATAATATGCAATATGCAACGAATAAAGGTGACTCATCATAAGTACTTGATGCAGGATACAGAAGAGAGGTCGTTTCATGTAAGAACAAGGTTAACACATAGATGTAGTGTGTACGAAAAATAGGAAGGCATGTCATATTCACAGGTACAGTGTGTAAACTAAGCAGATGCAATTTACCATAATTAGAAGCATTACAAGCTAGACACCGTATGCAACATGCAACCACATATCACACTGCGAAGTTGGAGCAAGCACCTGTGATGGTGGTGTAGGGGAAGTGCTGTCTTCAGGTACAGAGCAACGTTCAATATCTTCATTTAGGCTTGATGTTTCTTGAGAATCATGTGGAGAGGATGAAATTGCATTCTTTATAAGAGTATTTCATCTCATATTAACCCACGCTGGATTTGTCTCATCATAAGCTTATAGACGCAGGATACACAAGAACAGTAGTTTGATGTAAGAACATGGTGTGATAGGCAGATGTAGTATGTACCAAAAACAGGAAGGCGTGTCATATTCACATGTATAATATGTAAGCTAAGGAGATGCAATTTAAAAAATTAGGAGCATTGATGAGGGATACACAAGAGAAGTAGTTCGATGTAAGAACATGGTTAATAGAAAGACGTAGTATGTACCAAAAACAGGAAGGCATGTCATATTCACAGGTATAATGTGTTAACTAACCAGATGCAATTTACCCTAATTAGAAGCATTACAAGGTAGACACCATATGCAACATGCAACCACATATCACACCGCCAAGTAAGAGCAAGCACCTACCATGGTGGTGTGGGGAATTATGTGATCAACTAGAGAGCTACGCTGACTATCTTCATTTATCCTTGCTTTTCTTGAGAATCATGTGGGAGGATGACACCGCACTCTTTAAACGAGTAGGGCGCCTCACAAGAACTCCACCCGGTCTTTGTCTCATCATAAGTGATTGACGAGGATACAAAAGAGCATTTGTTTGATGTACTAACATGGTTAATAGACATATGTAGTATGTATCAAAAACAGGAAGGCATGTCATTATCAAAGGTATAATGTGTAAAGTAAGCAGATGCAATTTAACCAAATTGGAAGCAATACAAGCTAGATACCATATGCAACATGCAACCACATTTGACAATGCAAGTTAAAGCAAGCACCAGGATGGTTGTGTGTGGAAATTGAGATCATAAACGCAGAGCTACTTTTATTGTCTCCAATCACGACATCGCACCCATTAGAGCGTTGAAACGCTTATCGCTTATCTTGAATTACATCGAGCGCTTTCTCGTTTTTTCTTTTCTCAGATTCATCAACACCGCCGTAGTCCAAATACCCATGCATAAAAACAATAGTGTGAGTATGGGTGAAGTGTGTGCACAATTAGTACAAAGGTAAAGGTAGCAGATAGCAGGTCGGTGAGAAATAAATGACGGAGACATATGATAGCTCTACAACATGCATGGCACACTCAATTACTACAGATTCTATGAAAATAATAATGATCGAAAGCAAATAGGTCATCCATTTTTTCTGCACCGTCCGATGTATAAAGAACGGGAGATCGCCTTCATCTACCTCCACCACCAATGTTGACGATCTTCCTCAAACGCCAACGACCATCGCCCAAGATTCCTCCCGCCGCGCCTCCTCGACCTCACCGCACCGCCGTGCTTGGCACCACCCCCCCAGCCATCCGTTCAAGCCCCGCCGACCTCCAGATCGGGCGCAAGCAGCTCCTGCGCCCCACACCCCTATGATAGACACCGATGCGCCGCTTCCCCAGGGAATAGGCGGACTAGGTGCTCCGCGCGCCTAAGCGGGTGCTGCTTCTTTTAATTGCGGTTCGAGTGACCCTGAATTGAAATCCAGATGGGCTACTGACCTCTAGCAAAGGTGAAATAGTAAAAGGGAGGAAACCTTGTGCATTTAGTATCACGAAGAAGGTGTAGTAAGAAGCGCTCAACTAGTTTCTTTCGTGGGATGAATACGGTGTGAGCAGAGACGTAAGCTTTGCACGAATAAGGGAAGAGGAGTACCTCTTTCTGCTGGCAGTGCTGTGTCCTCCTTCTGTTTTTCCAACGATCTTGTTGTTCGCCGGAAACCAGAAGTTGTGGAGGACGGTGCAGCCTTGGACGAACCCATGGCCAAGTTGTTGAGTGTGGTGTGGTGGCCGTCTGTCAGTGGCGGGGAAGCAGATCCGAGGCGGCGAACGATCACAGAAGGGAACAGCTCCGGTGCGGTGGACGGTTGCGACAGTGGAGCCGCAGCAGTGAGGCACAGGACGGCGTGGTCGGAGTGGTTCTGGTACGGCGCACGTCGGCGTCGGTGTCATGGAGGCAGCTCTGCCTCGGCTTCAGCTGCTAAGTCCTTGAGGGCATTGCGGTTGCGGTTGCATTGGATGACGACGTCGGGGTACCAGCTCCGGCGTGATGGAGGAGGGCGGTGGTGGATTGGACGCTATGGGGTGGAGGACGGAGGAGGTTGGGGTTTCGCGGCTGGTGGAGAGGGCGTTTTCGCGCCCACGGAGTATGAATGGGGAAACGGAGGAGGCAGGGAACTAAGGGGAACAATGTTTCGTTTGAGACGCTTGTTTGAAATTTGGGAAAGTTACAAACTTTGCCCCCATCTAAAATTTCAGACATATTATGGGTTGGGGTAGGACAACATGTCGTGTGTCCCAAATGTATGGATAGATTTCGGCCAAGCACATGGGTGTTTAGGCACCCACGGCGTATGAATGCTTCTCGGAGGCGGTTGAGGCTGGCGTCTTGGTGAAGTTACAAACCTACCCCAGTTTAGACCTTTGGACATCGGGCCGACAGGCTACACGGGCCAAAGTCAGGACAGTAATTTCCTACCACCAAAACATTAGTCTCGCGCGGTTTCGGGTGACCAGAGGCCTATTTGGCACTTCGTTCAATATTTGGGAGCAGAAGCATTAACATTTTCGGTTATCTTGAATTGAACTTTCAGCATTTGTCAAACTTCACAAATCATTACTCTTGAAAATCCTAAAGCTACGATTATTTTGGAATGGAGGGGGTACATTTCAATATACATTGTACACGAGTATATATTAAAAAATATGCAACTTACCTCAGTTCATGCATGGTTCCAGGTATAATCTCCTTGGTTGCAAAAAAGAAGTTAGATATGCGTATGAATATATATACCATGTTCAAATTCACAACAAAGATTGATGCCCCCTTTTACATCTGATTTACAAATGCCATTATCTCGGGTTCAAATAGATGAATGCACTTCCTATGAATTCGAATCTTTGAAACCCCCTTTATGTTGAATTCGACATGTATTTTATTTCGTAGCTAGCAATTTGGAATGTATCCATGCAAGTGACAAATGTATAAAGTGCTTCACACTAACAACATGGAGTGCACTAATTAATGTTTATATATGAATTGCAAAAGCATCCATTGCCTGTATTTCAAACCGCTCTCACTCTATGGATCGATAATATGAAATAAACACATGCACATGCTAGAATTCAATAGAGTATGGGTGTCTGATAGACCCATTTTCGTCCATACGCAATTTTGCAAAATTCATGATCTCATCCAAAAATAATAATGCCATTTATATTTTAATTTAAGGTGTAGAACCGCCTTTTACACGTAGATATCTCTCTATCTAACGCATAAGTGCACACACTTTATATGCATCGGCATTTCTCTTTCACACATGCTCACAATCTCTCTCAGGGTGTCGGGGTGTCTCACGCACATGCTCTCTCTGTTTCTCTATCTCTCTTTCTGACTACTATGTACCACTCTTTTCACTAATCTCAGTTGGAAAACACTATTTCTCTCACATGCATATATACACATGCACGGTCTCTACTAGCCCTCTATACGCACATATATGTGCCTACGTGTCTCCCGCACACACATTATCTTTAGGCCTCTCTCGCACGCATTTCCCTCCCCGACACACCTCTCTAATAGTAGTTAGCAGATATGGTTTCATCATATCATTCGGTAGGATATCCCTGGCTGTTAGGCTGGATGGTAATACGAGGCAAAGTTTTACCCTAGTTCGGATCAGACCCTTGCAGTTGAAGAAAGAGCCTACTCCTGGTACTGTATATTAGTGTTAGGGGTGTGTACAAAGTACACGTGAATACCAGGCATTGTGCGTGTGTGTATACTATCGACCAACTAGCCCCCAAGCTTGTATAACATACTAAGAGCCTAGGGTTACAAATCATATATAGTCGGCTTATCACTAGTGGGGATTGAGTCCTCCGCGACTCTGGTAGCTTCGTGTTGTACGCCGAGTCCTCCACATGGGTCTCCGTATAACACGTCTCGGTCCAACCTATATGTGGCGCAGGATGGAACCAACCCATGAGTCTTCATGTTGACCCACCACAACTAGAAATGATGTGCCCACTACACCACACACACAATCGGCCACTAAGAAAATAAGCATATACAATAGTACAACGGTATCTAGCTCATGATACGTCTCCATATTTTGTTGATGACACTGACAGACTTTGCATTTGATGCGCGTTCAGATTTTGTCGATTTACACTTACGGTCATTGTATTTGAAGCGAAAGCACGATATGGTCACTGGACTTCAGAATAAGCTCATCACGGTCACCACATACATTTTGCCGTGCTAACCAACATGTGGTTGGATGGTTAGAGGACAGTGGTTTCTCGAGCCCACCAAGGTTAAAGTCCCGGTGCTCGCATTTATCTTGTGTTAATTTCAGTATTTTCCGCGATGTACGCTCAAAGGGAGGAGACATTCCACTCGACTACGAGGCACCTATGGTGACTTTGTAAAATCTCAAGATCATATATGCTGGCCCACTCTCTCAAGGTGCGGCGTGGACCGGTGGGGAGTGGTTTCGGGAGGGAGGGCGCCATGGCGGCGGGCGGGCGGTTCGCCGGTGGTGGCTGGCGGCGGGGGTGGAGTTTGATGATAAACCGAGGCCCTTGATTTCGTATCCAACGGCTGGAAAATCTAATGTCCAGAGATGAAAAAGTCAGTCGACTGATGTGTAGCCTCACCCCGCACATACACATGCACGCACGCAAGACAAGCACGCATGTAGGCGTGCAACACTGACACGTACACATAACGTACACACGCACGCATGCCGGGCGGCAACATCGACACATACACATGCACTCACGAACACACGCACGTACGCACCCATGCATGCAACACTGAAACGCACCCTTGCACACACGCAACACTCGCACGCCTGCATGCACACAACACACGACGCCAGACACACGCTTCACTACATGAAAAAGATGACGTCACACTCAATGAACAATCATTGGTTTATGAAATGCCCGCTCGACCGCCTCGCCCACCAAAGGTTCCTCCGCAGGCGCTGCTGCGCGCGGTCATCGACATGCATGCCATGCACCCAAAGAGCCCACACGTCAGTGGAAGAACGGCGCGGTGTCCTAGGTCAGAGTCGAGAGCGCCACTCGCGGCACGCCCGGCTGAACACGCCTCCGTGCCGCATTCAAATGCCTCCATGAAACCCGCCCATGTGGAAGCCGAGAAACCCACTTTGGACACACGTCCGTTCATGACCGGGCCGGCGTTAAACGCAATGCCGGCCGAGCTCCTCCCGTCCGCCGTCTATTTAATCTCCTATTTAAACGAGGCCAAAGGCCGGCCAAGAATCTCACACCTCCGCCGCTCCCCTATCACCTCCACCATTTTGTCCACTCTTACAATGGCTTACGAAGAGTAGTTATTCCACATCCAAGCCGGCTGGGTAGCCCGCTGGATACGAGCTATGCAACTCGCTGATCCACCTCCCTTCCCTCGCCCGACGGAGCCAGTTGCCGCCCCAATCCGGCGCGTGGTTCAGCAACTTGCCGCTCCAGGCCAGCTCGACGAGGAGCAGCGCACGGGCATCGTTGCTACCGTCCATGCTGCCGCCTCGTACCGCGTCTCCCGTTTCTGTGGCCGAGACTCCCATGCCGGCAGCCGCGCCATGCAAGCAGCGACAGAAGCTGGGTGCGCGGAGAGTGACGAGTCGGTGGCCAGCGCCTCCGCGTCCGCCGCCATCATCGAGGAGAAGTAGAACACGGGAGGCCGCCGCCACTTGGGTCCCATGAAGGCCACCGCGGAGGCAACGCCGGCGTACATAGCAGGGTCTTGCCGGATCCTTTTGTTGCGAGGACCTTCGTCGACCCCGCATGGGCTCCATGGAAGAGGTCAATTTTAGGATGAACTCGAGCCGGTGCCGGCCATGGCGAAGTAGTGGCCGGTGATGAACTCGAACCGGTGCCGGCCACCATCATCTTCGGCACCAGCCAATGATATCAGTTGGGCAGTGGGGAAGCGAGCCGTCCTTTGCGCTGAAGCATATACCTCAGGGGCTCCCGGCAGTCCGGTGATCGTGCTGCCAGACATGAGGAACACAAATCGATCGGCGGGCGACCATTTAGGCCAGGTATTATATACCTGTGCTGTCTAGAACTAGTACCGCGTTGTTCATTTGAATGTAATGAAATCCGTCATGTTTGTGTGAAAATCCGGTATTTTATATGATTTCCATCGTTCTTTATATGAAATATCAGTTTGTCTACGTGTTTGCGTGAATTTCGTCCGGTTGGTTGAGTTGCTGTCATAATGTGTGCGGCTACGGTTGGATCACGTAATTTGCGGGTCGCCGGTCGGTCTACGGGCAGCTCGGGCGGTGTTGTGGGATAAAAAACAAAGCTCGTGCGAGCTCGTCTCCAACGTGCGCGCTGGAGGATGCATGACAACATGAGCACCCGAGTCGTTCCTCCTTCATCGGTGGCAAAGGCATCGGTGGACAAAAGGGTCGCCAATATTTTGGCTACCCCGGGCAAGATCCAAACAGCCCCTCCCAACAGATTCAAATCCCTCGTTCGCCGTGGAATTCTGCCATGTGTTGTTTTCATGGACTAGCAAGATGCCCGTGCATTGCACAGAACATCAAGATGCATTTTTTTACAAACTCCCGCATGCATGGAAGTGATAATTGATGTCCTCCTTTGCTAGTACCACGAGGCAAACATCATTAATATTACATCGATTAGTGTTAGTGGCCTTGTATATCTGCAAATTGTAATTTTGATAGTGGCCCCTTGTATATAAAAATGGAGGGAGAAATATGAGAGATAAGGTGAGGAGGAGTGGGGCATGGTGCCGTGGTGGTGACTGGTGGTCGAACTGGGCGGAGGCATGGGGATGGACGGCGCATTATGTCTAGGTTTGCATCTCTCTCTCACACACCCACGTAGGTGGGGGACGTGCACGAAGAGAAGAGGTGCACGCACGCCGCACGCATCTCTGCCTCTTTCCCAACCACACCCTGGGTACACGGTGGAGCTCATTTCACGTATGAAAAGGCAGCCCACGTGGTAATTTGGCACGGTACTCGTTGTCCACTTGGTGGAGGGAGGATCGTCTACCACGGGTGAACAAACAAATTGCGACTTGATGCGTTATGTTAAATTAAAAAAAGAGGCAAACCATGTGGGGCCTACCTTAGAGGCAAGGCTCTATACACTGGAGTACTTTTGATGTGTCCCGTCAACTCGCAGAACGAGGAGAAACTTGCTTAGTACGCCGTCTCCCCCGCCCACGGGCGCGGTGGCTCGCGGGATGAGGTGAAGCTGGAGTACTACTGTACGCCTTTATGCCCGCTCCCTCACCCACGCACGCGGTGGCTCGCAGCACGAGGAGAAAATTTTACTACTCTCTCCGTTTACTCCTAGTCCCTACTACATACTTTGGTTAGTACTCCCTCTATTTACTTATACAAGGCCACTATAAAAAAATACATTTTGCATCTATACAAGGCCACAAATAGTAATCGAGACAAAAGTTACTACTCCCTCCTTTCCAGTTTATGGCTCAATTTCAAAATCTCTCCAACCAAGGTAGACGGTGAGTGGTCGAATTAATTTCGTAGTTTGCACAGTACGCTCGTTTTTCTCAAGAAATTATGTTTACCGAGGCATTAATTAGAATGAATGCATGAATGACCACTAAATTTCCATGAACTTGTACATGCATTGGTTAGTTTCCTCTTGACATCGCTATGCCGGGTGATCTAACGCACCTCAAAATCCAACATGTAATGGTACTACTACTAGTATAGTAGAATTGAGACTTATCAAACGAAAAACTAATGTTTTTAGATGAGCCCTATAAACCCTAGTGGGTACGTACTCTGTAAAACAGATTTTTCCAAAACTAAGTCGCCCTTTCATGAATTTCTGTAGTGTACTCCTCGTCGACGCTCCCTTTCAAGAATTTCATGATTTCCTGTCGCCGACATGTGGGACATATAGCAACCGGGTCGACGTGTCAAGCACCAAATAACAGTGCAGAACAGCACGAGGGACGCTCCTCGTGGAGCTGGCCATATAGAGAGCGCTCGTCGCCAAATTATGCATATAGTACTATTAAAAAATCTAGTACGTGCTTAATTGGGGTGCTAAATTCTATTAAAGAAATACTAGTACTAGTATGTACATATTGAGGAGTTAAAGTAACAAGAAGAAACATAACATAGTTCTGCTCAGGGCTCAGACAACACACCCCTCAAATTAAACTAAGCACACCTGAAATTAAACAATGCAACTAATCCTGTAGACACTGCATTAGAAGTTTAGAACCGCCATGAGCAACGACACTGCCACCTTACTCGGTGTCCTCGTCCACGTCCTCGACTTCGTCCTTGTCCCTCTTCCTCTTGGACGATACTTCTTTGCTTGAACCGCCAACTTGGCTGTTGCTCTTCATCCAACCCTTGTAGATATTGAAACAAAGGTAGCCATCCATTGCAACGTACTGGATGTGATCTATATCTAGTACATTCCGTTGCCATGCATGATGATGAAATGTGTATGGAGGTTTCTCTAGTTTGCGGTACGAAGGATGAACCATGGCTCCTGCCAGGGTCAGCATTGAGAGCTGACGAGAGGGCACCAGCCGATTCTTCTGGAGGTCGAAGGGGTTGCCTACAACGAGGCCTATCCGATGCAGGACTTGTTTGTCGTTCTTAAAGTCTACAGTAATGAATTTGACTATTTTGTCCTCGAGGAAGTTCTTAAAATCCTGGCACTCAACGTCGGCATGGCATATGTGGTAGACCAAGCAAACGTTATGTACGCAAACCTGGATCACGGCGGGCTTCTTGCTCTCTTCGTACTTTAGATCCTTCTCTCGTCCCATGACTGTGGTGTACTCAACATCTAGCCCAGCGACCCACTCATCATGTGAGTTTTCGAACATGCGTCTGAAGCGAGAAAGGCATCCTTTCACCGTCGCGGAAGTATGGGTGTAGATGACGTCGAACTCATCGCCGGTGATGGTTCTAACCTTGTACTCACCGCCGATCAGGGAGATTTGGGATGCCATGGATTTGGGAGGAGGGTTAGGATTAGTGGAACTGCCGTAATGTGAATGGACAGGACGACTAGGAGCAAACCGCCGTAGTATTAAAGGACGTGCGGGAAAGAGTAGGAGCGAACTGCCAGCGTGCGAATGGCAGGGTAGTGGCTTTCCATTCTCCCATGATACGGGCTTCCGAGAGCCCTTGGATCTGAGATCGAATGGTTGCATGGCGTGATTCTAGACCTATGGGTGAATATCCTATCCTGAAGGGTTATTCTGCAAATTTTCAGCAACTTAGCATGCGACCGTTTGATCTCAGATCCAAGGGCTGCCAGCAGCCCGTATCATGGTCGCACCTACCACGACCGTCAGACGCTTCAAGCATGGTCGCACTTTGGAGATTTAACATGGTGTGTTAGGCTATCTGATGTTGGCATGTCATACATAGTCATCACTTAGTCATTCATACTACAACAAGGTTGGCTATAAGTGTATTTTTTTACTCCTCTCTATCTCTTTTTTCAGATACTCCTCTCGTCCCATAATATAAGAACGTTTTTGACACTAGCTAGTGTAGTGTCAAAAACATTATTATATAGTGGGACACAGGGAGTACTAGTATTTATTGCATTTGCCAAGGAGTGACCTCTTCCAATGAAATGGTGTTGCTAAGTTTGCTTCATTTAATTAGCTATAGACTCAAAATTTTCTTTTCACCTAGGTACATGCGCTTAGCACCGTTTCTTCCTTGGGTCACCAAACTAGTCTCTCTCTTCTTGATTAACTTGCCACATCAGACTTTATGCCTATGTGGCAAGCTTAAGCACCAGAGGAGCAAGTAAGTACAATAGTGCGCTTTACATGGCATTTTTGCATATGTGGAGGAAAGAGAGGCAAGGAAAAGTGGAGAAGTGGGCTCTCATGCAAGAGCCAGCCTCTACTACTACATGGTGGAGCATTGGGAGAGGCACTGTATGGAGGTGGTCAGAATCGGGAGACTCACGCGGTCAGAAGGCTGCAGCTTAAAATGATAATGGCAAGTCAAATCACGGGCCCCACCTGTCCAAAGAAGAACTTGTGTCAAATCACACACCAGACGTTTGTAGCAGCCTACTCCCTCGCTTCTCGCGTCTCTGTCGAACCGACTAGGCGGAACTGCCCCGCCTACCTTGCAGGAAAAGCCCCGCCCTCGACTTTTAAATACAACTACTCCCTCTGTCGGATGCGTTTGGTTGAAGGTATCGTATGAATGGATTGGGACCATTCAATTCTTTTGGGATTGAACCATTCAATTCATGTGTTTGGCTGAATATAAGAGATGAGCTAATTATTTAAGCCAGGACCACCAGTCATGCTCACATAGTCATGCATGCAAAGGGTGGACATTTGATTCGACCGATTTGGTTGGGTGGAATGGTTCAGCATCTTCAAGGCATATTCTCTTTTTTGACTCGAACCATTCACATGTCTATTTTCTGAATGATCCCAACCCATTCATGACCACCCTTGCAACCAAACGCAGGTCATCTTACGAAAACCAAATAATCCCACAATACTAAGGCGCGGTGCATTAACTTCTACCTCATTTCTTGTTTCTTCACATATCAACCAATAAGAATCCAATGATATACTTTTTGTGACATAGTAACTCATATTTAGTTAGTCAAATGGATGACCTAGAACTACGTGCAGGCCCTATAAACTGAGATGCCTACAAATAAAAAACCGAGAAGGAGAGGGTAGTTCAGCACGTATCTTTTTAGATCAATATAGTCGGGATTCACCAAGGAGCAAAACCAAGTGGTAGGCTGCTCCTGTCGTGTTGGCCTAGCAACTCAAGCAGGGCAGTCGACACACGAAATGGCAACACACTTAGCAGGACCCCTTTGGCAAACATGTGGCTCATTCACCGTCTTGTTCCACATGCGATGCACCAAATTACAGTTCGGAGCAGCAGTTGGAATTGGAAGCACCCGGTCAGAAGCGCCAGCAAAGAGTAGAAAATGAGCGATGAGGGGTCAAATCACAAAGCCCCACCTTTCCCGCATTAAGCTGGACAGACAAAGCAACCATCATTTCACTCTAGCGCGCAAGAGCATAAAGAAAAGAGAAAACAATGATGCGTGCGGCAGCTACCTAGGGCACCCTAGGGTAGGTGTCTCCACTACAGATCCTTTTTTGAAAGCGCCTCCACTACAAATCGGCTTCTCCCTCGTCCTCTTGAAGAAAACCGATGATGAGTGTGGCGGTAGGGTTTGTAGGAGTACTACGGCGTGCGGGGCCACGTCGTAGTAAACATGTTCGAGTTGACGCCTTAAATATGTGTGGGCCGCTTGGTTTTACGGGAACGAGGCAGCATTTTTGGTTCGGGGACCAGTGGATATATAGCACGTACAAAAAATTGTGGACGTAGGTTCGACCAAAAGGCAATGATGCATGGGCCCTGCATTTTGATATACCCGGGGCCGCGTGAAATTTGCTACTCTACTCAAAACTAGTAAGGTACACATGTATTGCACGCATGAGATTTTGAAACCAAATTATGAATAAATACACACTATAGCATGTAAAGCTTTGAGTCATATATGCATGATGTAGATGTTCGCTTAGTTCTTATAGTTCATCTCATTCAAAATCAATTAGTTTTATAAAATGTTAAGATTCATGGGGTTGTGCATTGTAAATCATAAAGTAAAAACAAATAATGGCAATTCATTTAGAAGAAAATAATCAATTATGATACGTAAGATTCTAGAACAAAGGAGAAGTGCTTGTGTTTTGAGGTTTGTGCATTATGCTTAAGTTCAACCATGGAGTCTTCTAAATTGTACATGTGGCGATCTGGTGGATTGTTGATGATATCCAACCACCAAGAGTGCTCAGATTTTCCCATCTACAGACTGTCGGGTTAGCTTCATCCAGCGACCATCTTTCAAAGTTATTGGCACACTAAATAGTTCTTGTGCCATAGTTGCATGTTTTGGAAAAAAAGCTACTAGTGGGTTGTACTATCTATTTAGGAATAGAAGATGCATATGTGGAAGTTGTAGGGAAAGAGATGACATGGAGCATCTCAATTCCTATGAGTAGGGATTGGAAAAGAGATGTCATTTGGTTCACATCATAGGAACTTTTCTATTGAATCTAGAGATGACATGTATCTCAATTCCTATGAGGAGGGATTAGTAAAGAGATGTAATTTCGTTCATATCATAGGAACTTTTCTATTGAATATACGCTAATGTTTATTTTCCTTTGAAATTAAGGGAGTATAGGAATCCATTCATATGAACCAAGTGGCTCTAAAGCTATAGAAATGATATCATGTTTATTTCCTTTGAAATGCAGAGTATATGAATCTATTCCTATGAACCAATTGGCTCTAAAGGAAAAAAATCCTATAAAAGTCATATCATATAGAGTTCCTATGATATTCCTCGACACTAAAGGATGGTTGAAATTGCTGCGGGTGATACGATGGTCTTTCTTTGTAGACTCCTCACCCATCTTTATAGTTACCTATCGAAGATGAATGAAATGATATATACAGGGTATTCTACATGTGCAATTTGGTACACGAAAACTCGGTAAAAGTTTGCGAGGTTCTATTTTTCAACTATATGCACTGCATTTCCGAACGGAGGGAGCATACGGCAGTTGCTAACACTGATGTGGAAGATTTGTGTGTAGGAGGAGTGGCTGTTCTGTTAAATGACATTGCAAAATTGACACTGTCGGATGCCGATCTAACAGTTCTTATGACGTCCGTCAGGAAAAGGCTTGTGGCGAACGTTTGTCGGATAATGATTTACGGACACATGCATTGCATTGATACGTGCCCCCCTCTCTCTCACGCACACACCCTCACGAGTCACGACTCTCCCGAGTCCTCTCGCAGACTCGCACGTCGCACTCATCGTCTATCTGCAGGTAGACGTCACACACATATGTGCTCTTCACACCCTACCCTCAGAACTTCTAAAAAACAAAAGACAGCGCACACATTTTATTTTAGCTCACACGTCACACACTTATACTATTACTCTTATGTAATGTTCTTTGGGCATAGTATATATTGTACTCTCACGAAGAGAAGCGGTGCACGACGCACTAGTTCTCTCACACCCACTGCTGGTACATGTAGGAGCGCATTTTTTGAAGCCGTACAACAAAATCACTCCACTATATATAAAAGCAGAGCCTTAGCGCTTGCTTTACTAGGGTTCCTCTTGTTCACTCTCTCACGCCTCCAGATCTAAGCAAGACATAGGTGGCCACACACTCTCTTAGCTCATGGTTGGTCACAAATCCGGCCGACAACCTCGACCGGGCAGGGGTGTAGGTGCATCGCTCACGCTGTTGTCGCCGGCGAGGGAGGAGACCAACGGCTGCCCGCTGGCCCCGATCGGGCGGCCGTGCTGTTTTCTCCGAGAGCGCCTGGCCGGGAGGGCCTCGACCCCTTCTTCCTCCCGCCAGACAGGGCTAAGATGCGCCTCCCGACGCCGCCTTTGCCACATGCCGATGACCTCGGTATATATTCCTTCAAACCTGCCTTGCTCTCATCGCCCCAGCTCTTCCCCTTCATGTGGATCCTTTTCTACTTCGTCCGCTGTTATAAAGCCACCTAGACTTCTATTGTTATTAGAAGTAAAGCTAGTTCATACAAGGAACTCAAAGCATTGGTTCAAACAGGAAGAAAGTGGGAAAGCTATAGCATGAATCTAGGACTTGGTTCTAAGAGGAAACGGGGAAAGTAGTAATATGTGTCATTGCTTAAATAACCGTGATTTCAGATTTGCGCAAACAGGATGTCCGCTCCATATCGTTTCGGGATGTCTGCTCCGTGATCGCTTATATCCGCATAATCAAAAGCACACACCTCAGTTTTAGTACAACTGCAAGAAAATGAGATGGCTATCCTCGCTGCCGTCGCCTAACCTCCCGCCTTCAAGGTATCCCTACATTGGTAGTAACTAAGGTAGAATGACCAACGCAATCTAAAAGAAGCTGATTCATACGTTTTACTTCCTCGATTGCAAAGGCAGGACGAGTTTAAAACAACTCGCATCCTAGTCCGAATGCACTTTCTACCAGTTCATCCATGGACCGAGGACTAGCCGGCACGGCTTCACGGCAGTTTTTTGACAAAAGCGGACAAGAGGCATTGTGGTCTGCTTATTTCTGCAAATAGCGGTGCTTAAATTTAGTGGAATGCACAAGCATTTCAGCTGGTCAGTACACTGGATGGTTCAGTTCAGCATTCCAGCTGAGACCACAATTATAATTGGTTATTCTGGAATGAGAGAACCTAACCCTAGATGGTGGCAACAAGAAAAAACTAGAGTGAACTCCAGGAAATTTAAGCCTGCCGGGAGGCCCTTTGCTCAGAGAAGCCTTGCTTGTTTTTTCCTGATTTGTAAACCTTCTCACAACTTTGTCTTTTGCTGTCAACTAGTATATGTTTGTTATGTTCTATGAATCATTGAGATGTATAAAATTGCTTAAATTATGCTTTCCAAGATTTTTATGAAGACGAGTTTAATTGCGGGTGTTCCACATGAGTGCTGGACTAGCGTGTGGACGTTTGGAATTTATTACATTGTGGCCTCAATTAACTACATGAACCACTATAACAAGATACATAGTAGTTGCTTATATGTCAGACAGCAGATTGTTGATTGTTAGATGGTCGATAGCCTAGTATTGAAGCGAGCTGAGCCAATGTGTCGTGTTTTGCACAACTGCTTACAAGTGGGGTAGCACCAATAGTGTTTACAAGTACTTATGTATATGTCGGCGCACGGTTCTCGAACGAGTGCTCTATTTCATCAAAACACACACTGCTCGTATGATACACCGTGACAACTTATGTCTTACCATGCCATATTCATGAAAAACTAGTGAGGGCGCATTTGTTTCGGCAACAATTATGATGGTTCTCACATGATTCACGGGCACACAAAAGTAGCAGCAGTTCCCATAGACGGATTTAAAAAGAGCACTAGCCCCAGAGGGGTTGTAGGACCTTGAAGTATGTCTAGAGGGGAGGGGGGTGATTAGACTACTTGACCAATTAAAAACTTAACCTTTTCCCAATTTTAGAGTTTGGCAGATTTTAGCTATCTTGGGACAAGTAAACCAATCATCACACAATTCAAGCAAGCATGCAAAGAGTATATAGGCAGCGGAAATTAAAGCATGCAACTTGCAAGAAAGTAAAGGGAAGGGTTTGGAGGATTCAAACACAATTGGAGACACGGAAGTTTTTGGCGTGGTTCCGATAGGTGGTGCTATCGTACATCCACATTGATGGAGACTTCAACCCACGAAGGGTAACGGTTGCGTGAGTCCACGGAGGGCTCCACCCACGAAGGGTCCACGAAGAAGCAACCTTGTCTATCCCACCATGGCCGTCACCCACGAAGGACTTGCCTCCCTAGCGGTAGATCTTCACGAAGTAGGCGATCTCCTTGCCCTTACAAACACCTTGGTTCAACTCCACAATCTTGTCGGAGGCTCCCAAGTGACACGTAGCCAATCTAGGAGACACCACTCTCCAAGAAGTAACAAATGGTGCGTTGATGATGAACTCCTTGCTCTTGTGCTTCAAATGATAGTCTCCCCAACACTCAACTCTCTATAGGATTTGGATCTGGTGGAAAGAAGATTTGAGTGGAAAGCAACTTGGGGAAGCTAGAGATCCAGATTGATATGGTAGGAATGGAATATCTTGGCCTCAACACATGAGTAGGTGGTTCTCTCTCAAAAATGGTAAGTTGGAAGTGTAGGTTTGTTCTGATGGCTCTCTCCACGAATGAAGAGGAGGTGGAGGGGTATATATAGCCTCCACACAAATTCTAACCGTTACACACAATTTACCAAACTTGGTGGGACCGATTCAACAGACTTGGTCGGACCGATTTAGTAAACCTAGTGACCGTTAGGATTTTCGATGGGACTGACATGCAACTCGGTAGGACCGATATGGTTAGGGTTAGGGCATAACATAATCTCGGTAAGACCAATCACACAAACTCGGTGAGACCGATTTTGGTAATAAGCTTTCCAGAGAGTTGGTCAGGTAAACTCGGTGGGATTGATTTGCTCTTTTCAGTGAGACCGAAATGTTACAAAAGGGAAATAGAGAGTTTACATTGCAATCTCGGTGGGACCGATCGCTCACTTCGGTTAGACTGAAATGTTACAAAGGGAAACAGAGAGATTACAATCCCATCTCGGTGAGACCGAGATCCCTATCGGTAGGACCGATTTGCCTAGTGTTTGTGGCAGTGGCTATGACATTTGAACTCGGTGGCGCCAGATAGAAAGAATCGGTGTGACCGATTTTGGCTTTAGGTTTAGGTCATTTGTGGATGTGAGAAAGTAGTTGAGGTTTTTGAAGCATATCACCAAGCACATGAAGCAAGAGGCTCATTAAGCAACACCTCATCCCTACTTGATAGTATTGGCTTTTCCTATAGACTCAATGTGATCTTGGATCACTAAAATGTAAAATGAAGAGTCTTGAGCTTTTGAGCTTGAGCCAATCCTTTGTCATTAGTATTTTGAGGGATCCACTTTCATCATCCATACCATGCCATTCATTGAGCTTTCTTGAAATAATAGTCTTGGAATAGCATTAGCTCAATGAGCTATATGTTGTTATGAATTACCAAAACCACCTAGGGATAGTTGCACTTTCAATCTCCCCCTTTTTTGTAATTGATGACAACATATAGATCAAAGCTTCGACAAATGATAATAAGATTGAAAAACATCGTCGCTTTGAGAAGTATGTGATAAGCAAGAGCTCCCCCTAAATTTGTGCACAGTTTAGGATTTGCTTTGGACTGCAAATGCACAAGGAATTAGGCTCATGGGTTACTCTTCCATGTCACATACATCTTGGTGGAGCGCTCAAAATGGCATAGTATCTCAAGCAATCAAAAGCAAACAAAGCTTAACCACCAAAGCAAGAGAGAACAAAAGCAACACACACACACACTCTCTCTCTCGAAGCCTATGATCTATACATTTTTCTCCCCCTTTGGCAACAAGTTACCAAAAAGTTCATAGAAAATGCATAGTGCTAGATCGACTCTCAGGCTTGACCTTCAGGTGGTGGTGTAGAGATGGATCCTTGGACGAAGGCTTTAGCCGAAGTAGATGGAGCTGGAGGAGTTGGTGCTGTAGCTGGTTACACTGGAGCTGTAGGTGCTGTAGCTGGTGCAGATGATGTGGCTCTGGTGTCTGTCACAGGCACTGCAGCTGACCTCTGAGCTCTAGGCACTCAGGCAAATACATTAGAGGTAGTCTTGCCCTTTCTCTCCTGCATGTCATCCTGTAGCTGCTCCACAACCGATCAATCTCGCCATTTTGACATCTAGATCATAGAATTTTTGTTCCATGATTCTTTCCAAGCTCTCATGATTTTGAGTGAGGGTGGCCAATCCCTTCTCAATCCTCAGAGTTGATGCTATCAAGTAACCAAGCTGCTCCTGCTTGTTCTTCAAAAAGTACTCTGATGCCTCCTCTTGAGTTAGCATCTTGGCAGCCTTCTCTTTCCTTGCCTTTTCCTTCTTCTCTTGAGCTTGTACTGACGATGGTTCATTCTCATTCATGACAACCTAATTATCCTCAAAGTCTGGATAGAGAGGAAAATGTTCCTTATCCAATAGATATTTTCCTATGCCCATCTTTGAGTTAATCAACTCCTCAATCTGAGGGGCATATCCACAACTTCTCTTTTGGTCTGCTGCGGTCCTCTTAATGGTCTCTACCATAAGGCTCATGACCTTGAATTTCTGGGGCACATCAAACAAATGCAACATGTTGATTGCATGCCCTCTAATCATGTTGTTGTCACCAGACTTAGGCAACAGAGTGTGCCTTAGGATCCAGTTGATTGTTGGCAGCCCTGACAGAAGAAAGTGGACTGACCCAAACTTATGTGTCTCTATAGCTTTGTCCGGGATCTCCTTGTACATGTGTGCCATGGAATTGTGGTCCATCTTCTTCTTGGCATGGACATCCAAGTCATCTTCACTTTCATTTGGGGCATTGATCAGTTTTGCCCATTCCTCAACGGTTGACTGATAGCTTGTACCTTCAGACATCCAAACTATCCTCCCATCTGGATAGAAGTGTGCTGTGGAGTAAAATTGCATAATGAGTACATCATTCCAGTTGGTGAGCTTTTGCCCAACAAAATCTGCAACTCCACAAGCAACAAAACTGTCTTGCACTCCAGGATAGTGTTCTTCATTTTCTTTCATGTAGGTCCAGTCGACCCACCTTATATCACACACTATGGGCTTCTTGTCCAACACGATTGTCTCATAGAAGTCCTGCTGTTCCTTTGTATGGAACCTGTAATCAACAGCAGTCCTTCTCCTTGTGGCATATGGATCTTTCATCCTCCATAGCAACCCTGAGTCTCTTCTGATCTTCATGTCCTCAGCCACAGGATGGGCATCATTATGGTCTGGTATCTTGGGCTTAAGCTTCCTCATGACTTGTACTTCTTCATCTTCCTCATCAGCAACTTCAGGCACTGGGGCCTTGTTCTTCTGAGCAGCTGGAATACTCCTGGTATTTCTCTTTGGTTCAAGCTTGGGCTTGGGGGCAGCTTTGGGTGCTTCCTTGGGCTTTGATGTTGCAGCCCCTGACTTAATAGCATCACCCATAAGCTTTTGTGCCTTGGGTGCTGGTGCAACAACCTCTTCTTCCTCTTCAAAGTCTCTCCTCATTGAGGGATTTCCAAGAACCTGGGTTCAGTCTTTTCAAGCACTTGAGTAGATCCTCTGACCTTCAGCATAGGTGTCCTCTTGGCAGGAACCTTCCTATGGAGTCCAGGTTTAGTGTTCTATGCTGAGGCATACTCCTTTTTGAGCACTACCTTCTTGGAGGTAGCCTCATCCTCATCTACTCTATAATCCTCATCCTCAGAATCTGAGGTTCTCTTCTTCCTTCTCCTGGTGGCAGCTTTAGGCAGATTGCTTGGGGTGCTCCTGCTGCCTTCATCTGAAGTGCTAGATGGACTAGTGCCCTCACTCATGTGATTGTGCTCTTCTGACCTGTGCTGACTATCACTTTGGTCTGACATGCTACAAATCACTTACTGCTGACCCTGTGAAGAGTTATAGATGAGATAGAGTGGATGAGCATCACAAAATGTAGAGATTTTTGCAAAAGAAAGATTCAAAAATTCAGTTTTAGTTTTCCACAGAAAGCATTTCGGATCAACCGATTTTCAAACTCGGTGATACCGAAGCAGTTTTGGAACCTAAACTAATGAACTCGGTTGGACCGAGTCACAGTTCGGTCGCACCGAGACTGCTAGGGTTTCACAAAGTCCTAAAATCAGTCTCACCGATTAGCAATTCTCGGTCAGACCGAGAGTTACTAGTGTAATGACGTTAGCCAAATTGGCGGGACCGACTTTTTCAACTCGGTGGGTCCGAGATGGTTTCGGCGGAAACCTAACCCTAAATTTTCGAATCCCATCTAATCTAAGGATTGCATTGACTGGATAGGAGTGTTTCAATCGTGGCAAGAATCATTAAGAACACAATGTGCTAGGAATCGGACGAGGATAGCACTGTGATCGAGTCCATACCCTAGCTTGGCGATGAACTCGCCACTAAAGAACGGCGGGGTGAAATCCGTTGACGGCGGCGGAGACCAGCGACAGGAGGCGGCTGGCGACGAGGAGATGATCCGAAGACCCTGATGGCAGAGCGAGTTATTGCGCGGGCGAAGAGGTTCGGAGAAATTTCCAAATTTTTGCCCATGACTATATATAGCCCGACCTTGTCGGTGTGACCGAGTGGAACAACTCGGTGGCACCGAGATGCCTAACAGTGCACAGTTACAACAACTGGGTGTGATCGAAAAGTTCAAATCGGTTGCACCGAGATTGAAAACCTAGATCGACTTAGTGATCTCGGTAGGACCGAAATGGAGGAATCGGTCAGACCGAGAATCACAAAGACGTTTTGGAAGTTTAAATCTATGACGAATCGGGGACTCCGAGTGCTCCTCACACAGAGTGGTTCGAATTTGACTTGATCAAATTTTGTGATGTAGCATGAATAGAGTTTGAGACGAGAAAATCATAGATAGCTAGAGAAGGTTCTTAGGCATTCTTGTCCATCCACTTGGCAAAAAGAAAAAGAAGCCAATCACTCAAAACAACAAGTGGATGTCCTTGAATGTGTAAAATATGCACCAACATGCTCACACAATAAGATGGAAATGAAATATGTGGCAAAACATGCACAACCAATTCTAGCATCTATCAAACAATTGGCGATGACTAGGTCATCTATATATGAGTATATTGACTTAGGAGTCAAATTAAAACATTTGATCATGGGTCATACTCATCGTTTAAGCTCAAGTGGGGTTACCACTTTTACATAATGCATTGATGTGTTCACACCATTAGAGTTGCTTTGAATCAATTCTTAGAGTTAAGCTCCCCCTAGATGTGAGATCCCCTTTTAGAGGGATGAACTAACCTTGGGTTTTGTCGATGATGACTTCATGTAGGTGTTGAAGATGTGGATGCTCAATGTTGATGTAGATCATTTGGAGCAATCCTTTGGAGTGAGTTGCACTTTCAGCTTACCTACATGGGTTAGTCCCACAAGGAACAAACAAGAATATCCATAGACATAGAGTGAAGCATACACAAGATGATGTCCATGAAATCAGTAGGTTACCTTGTCCCTTGCCTTACCAACATGAGGGTTTGTGACTCCTTGAACTAGTGCATGATGTGAAAGTTGATTGCACTTGTCGTTGCCAAAAAGATATGAGTGAAGAATGTTGGCGAAGTCACCCTCAAGAACTCTCCAGTTCTTCTTCTTCGGGATCCACATCATATTGATGGGAATCCTTGGCGTTGTAGGTGTACTTGATGAAGTAGAACTTGACATAGTCTTGGGAACCCACTTGACCGAGGCCTTAGGTGCTTCTTCAATGCATCAATCTCTTCTTGAAGCTTGTCCTTGCCTTTGTTCTTGTGGTCTTGTGGTGGAAGATCATCTTGTGCTTGTGTTCCTTTGAAGGAAGTAGGATCATACTTCTCTTGTTAAGGAACAAACCTCGTCTTGGGGTATTGATCTTCTTCCCACTCAACTCCATTGGCATTGAACTTTCGTTCAAAACCAACACCTTGATTCTTCTGGTACCTTCCTTGCTTGTGTACAATTTCCTCTAATTGCTTACTCCCAGCAAGGCTCTTGTAAACAACTTTCTCTATAATTCCCTTCAATAAGCTATTTTCTTGCTCAAGTGTAACTTGGCTAAGAGAATCATTAGTGGAATCAAGAGAACTACTAGAAGTAACAATATTGGATTTGACATTATTATTGTTACTACTAGAGAAAGAATCTTTCTTGTACTTGTTACTAGACTTGACTTGAGGCATGTAAGTAGATAAGAGTAAACGCTTGGCAATGTAAGAAGAACTTTTCTTACGGAGATCATCATTGATTGCTTTTAAGAACTCATGCTCTTGCTCAAGATTGAGCTTTTCAAAGCGTAACTTCTCATGAGACTTTAAAAGTTCTCGATGATCTTCGAAGATAGTTTCATGAGCTAACTTAAGAGTGTTTAGTTCTTTAGTTAGAAGCTCATTCTTCTCCTTATCATTGTCATTCGTTTTATCTTGATTAGCATGATTAATTGATGTTTCATCATAGTATTCATCACTAGAGTTCTCAACAAGTAAATCATCATCCACAAGTAAGTCATCTTCATCACTATTGAAATCAACATACTCAGGATGTGTTACCTTTGGACCTTTGGCCATGAAGCATCTTCCAATTCCTTCATTTGGTGAATCAAATATGTCGAGGAGTTGGTTGACACAAGTGCTAGACCGCAACACCTTCATCTTGAGTATATTCGAGTCGAGTGATAGCTTCTCTCGGAGTGATTGTCGGAGTCGGAGCCGGATACCCATTCACCAACATGAGCTTGATGTCTTCGTTTTGTGTAGCTCCTTGATGACTTGTCCTTCCTTTCCGAATCCTTGCTTCTCCGTGAGGGTCTTCGTTCATAGCGATCATCTCTACTCCTCTCTCTCGGCGGTGATTCTTCTTTTTTGCTTCTTTTTTTGGAGAATCTTCTCTTCTTTTGTAGGGTGCCGTACACTCATTGGAATAGTGTCCGGGTCTCCCACAATTGTAGCAATTTCGCTCTCAACTAGAAGATCTTTTATCATTGTAAGACCTTGACTTGGAGCTTCTTTCTTTGCTTCTACTCTTGTAGAATTTGTTGAAGTTCTTCACCATTAAGCTCAATTCTTCATTGAAGGTTTGTTTCTCACTTGATGATGTGGGGGCTTCACTTGAGGCTTTGTAAGCACCACTTGACTTGTTGTGAAGTTCCTCCTTATCCTTGAGTGACATGTCATGAGCAACAATTCTTCCAATGACTTCCGTTGGCTTGAGATCTTTGTAGTTTGGCATCATTTGGATCAATGTGCACACAGTATCATACTTTCCATCCAATGCTCTTAGGATCTTCTTGATGATGAATCTGTCGGTCATCTCTTCACTCCCTAAGCCGGCAATCTCATTTGTGATAAGTGCAAGCCTAGAGTACATTTCAGCGACACATTCACCATCCTTCATTTTGAACTTGCCAAGCTGACTTTGGAGCACATCCAACTTGGATTCCTTGACGGAGTCGGTACCTTCATGCATATCAAACAAAGTATCCCAACTTTCCTTTGCATTCTCAAGACGGCTGATTTTGTTGAATTCTTCGGGGCACAATCCGTTGAAGATGATATCACAAGCTTGAGCGTTGTATTGCAGCATCTTCAATTCTTCCGCATTAGCTTCACGGTTCGGCACTCTCCCATCAAAGAATTCACCTTGCAAGCCAATACAAATAATTGCCCAAACGGCAGGGTTATGTCCGAGAATATGCATTTTCATATTATGCTTCCAACTAGCAAAATTAGTACCATCAAAGTAAGGACCTCTATGGTGATAATTTCCCTCACTAGACGCCATACTCTCCTAGGTTGTGAAACCAAGGCTATGACCACCAAAAGCTATGGAAATCAAAGCAAATGGAGACCAAAGCTCTGATAGCACTTGTAGGACCTTCAAGTATGTCTAGAGGGGGGGGGGGTGATTAGACTACTTGACCAATTAAAAACTTAACCTTTTCCCAATTTTAGAGTTTGGCAGATTTTAGCTATCTTGGGACAAGTCAAGCAATCATCACACAATTCAAGCAAGCATGCAAAGAGAATATAGGCAGCGGAAACTAGAGCATGCAACTTGCAAGAAAGTAAAGGGAAGGGTTTGGAGGATTCAAACGCAATTGGAGACACGGATGTTTTTGGCGTGGTTCCGATAGGTGGTGCTATTGTACATCCACATTGATGGAGACTTCAACCCACAAAGGGTAACGGTTGCGCGAGTCCACGGAGGGCTCCACCCACGAAGGGTCCACGAAGAAGCAACCTTGTCTATCCCACCATGGCCATCGCCCACGAAGGACTTGCCTCACTAGCGGTAGATCTTCACGAAGTAGGCGATCTCCTTGCCCTTACAAACTCCTTGGTTCAACTCCACAATCTTGTCGGAGGCTCCCAAGTGACACGTAGCCAATCTAGGAGACACCACTCTCCAAGAAGTAACAAATGGTGCGTTGATGATGAACTCCTTGCTCTTGTGCTTCAAATGATAGTCTCCCCAACACTCAACTCTCTCTCATAGGATTTGGATCTGGTGGAAAGAAGATTTGAGTGGAAAGCAACTTGGGGAAGCTAGAGATCAAGATTCATATGGTAGGAATGGAATATCTTGGCCTCAACACATGAGTAGGTGGTTCTCTCTTAAATGGTAAGTTGGAAGTGTAGGTTTGTTCTGATGGCTGTCTCCACGAATGAAGAGGAGGTGGAGGGGTATATATAGCCTCCACACAAATTCTAACCGTTACACACAATTTACCAAACTTGGTGGGACCAATTCAACAGACTCGGTCGGACTGATTTAGTAAACCTAGTGACTGTTAGGATTTTCGGTGGGACTGACATGCAACTCGGTAGGACCGATATGGTTAGGGTTAGGGCATAACATAATCTCGGTAAGACCAATCACACAAACTCGGTGAGACCGATTTTGGTAATAAGCTTTCCAGAGAGTTGGTCAGGTAAACTCGGTGGGATTGATTTGCTCTTTTCAGTGAGACCGAAATGTTACAAAAGGGAAATAGAGAGTTTGCATTGCAATCTCGGTGGGACCGATCGCTCACTTCGGTTAGACTGAAATGTTACAAAGGGAAACAGAGAGATTACAATCCCATCTCGGTGAGACCGAGATCCCTATCGGTAGGACCGATTTGCCTAGTGTTTGTGGCAGTGGCTATGACATTTGAACTCGGTGGCGCCAGATAGAAAGAATCGGTGTGACCGATTTTGGCTTTAGGTTTAGGTCATTTGTGGATGTGAGAAAGTAGTTGAGGTTTTTGAAGCATATCACCAAGCACATGAAGCAAGAGGCTCATTAAGCAACACCTCATCCCTCCTTGATAGTATTGGCTTTTCCTATAGACTCAATGTGATCTTGGATCACTAAAATGTAAAATGAAGAGTCTTGAGCTTTTGAGCTTGAGCCAATCCTTTGTCATTAGTATTCTGAGGGATCCACTTTCATCATCCATGCCATGCCATTCACTGAGCTTTCCTGAAATAATAGTCTTGGAATAGCATTAGCTCAATGAGCTATATGTTGTTATGAATTACCAAAACCACCTAGGGATAGTTGCACTTTCAGGGGTCGATAGCAGGCAAGGTTTGGAAAATTAGACACAATCCAAACTACTATTAAACACTAGCTGGGGCAACTATTTCATGCCTCGATCTAATTTGGGCTGGACGCAAGACGGACCTTGCCATGAACATCATCGAGGACGTCCCGCAGTAGCTCAATCCTGTGAACATTCATGAAGACAACCTTGTGGCCTTGTCACTGATAAACTTGTTTGTGGAGGCATGCCACGTCATCTTCCTGCGTAAGCTTGACAAGAACAAGATGCCTCACAAACGAAGGAGTAGCTTTGAACTTCTTGTGCTTCAAGACACTGGACAACACGCTCGACAACAAAGTGAGGCTAGAATACAACTCTTCATTGGTATAACCGCAAATGGCTTCCGTGATCCAACAGCCTAAGAACTCTGTTTTCCAAAGGCGTATATTCAGGTCATCCGCCTCATAGCGAGTGACATGCACAACCACACAATCCTTATCCGATCGTGGCTCTAATTGAAACAGTAAACAAATTATGAATTACTTTTCAAAGATAAGAACCACAAGTTATTTAAACCACTATGTATAGCATGGCATCGAAGCTAATAAATTTTGCATTATTAATCACCACATACTTCCTTTTCTAAAAAATCACCACATACTTAGATGAAAAACCACAATCGAGATCGCAAAGAAGGAAATCACCTTGGGCAGCTCAGCGGGGGACACATCCTCAAGGGGAAATTGCTCTCGCAGTCCCACAGGCTGTAATCTCAAACGGGCGTTGACCATCTCAAGAGTGGCCGTGGAGCGATCTGGGTCGGCTCGATGGTTGCCTCCATCTTCTTGGAGCTCTCGTCTCGTGGGGATCAGCCTCCGCGTCTGCTCCAATATCGGCAGATCTTTGCCGGTTCTCCTTGGTCCATCATGAAACCAGCGAATACTAGGAGATCACCAAAGGAAAACACAATCGCAATGACAATGAAACAAAAAGAGAGTGAGGATCGATTATCGCTTTGCAAAAGTTCTTTTTTTCCTCTCGAATGAAAATATACCAACATCACGGATCCGCTTACCTTCCTTCGTTGTAGAGAGAAGAACAAAGGGCGATGCGAAAGTGTTGCCTTTCTTGAAGACGGTGAGGGAGAAGGGATTCAAAGCGAGGAGTGAAATAATGGTTGCTTCGTCCGTCAAACTTAGCTCATGGGAGGTGGGGTTTTGTGATACGACGGCTCACATCGCCAAGGCCACGACTGGGTGACTCTCCGCTTGCATACTGCCTGCTAATTTGGTGGATGGAATTTGGGCCCGCGCGCTGCATGGCCCGCATGTCGGTGAACAAAATCCTAGAAGACATGCTTTGAGCTTCTGTTATCTCATTCGGAATGGATTGGGAGAAATGCCTTCCATTTGCCGAATTTGCTTATAACAACAACTATCAATCTAGCTTGGGCAAAGCACCTTTTGAAGTTCTCTATGGTCAAAGGTGTCGAACACCTCTTAACTGGTCAGAAACCGGGGAAAGACAATTCTTTGGCCCGGATATGATCCAGGAAGCAGAAGAGCAAGTTCGCATCGTTCGTGAAAAGTTGAAAACAGCCCAATCTCATCAAAAGAGTCAATATGACCGAAAACATAAGGCTATGACTTACGAGGTTGACGAGAAGGCTTATCTTCAGGTTACTCCTCTGAAGGGAACCCATCGCTTCGGTATCAAAGGCAAATTGGCTCCTCGCTACATTGGACCCTTCCGCATTCTTGCCAAACGAGGAGAAGTTGCCTACCAATTGGAACTACCTCCGCATCTCTCCAAAGTCCATGATGTCTTCCATGTTTCTCAACTCAGGCGTTGCTTCTCGGATCCTATCCGTGGAGTGGACCACGAAATGCTTGATATTCAAGATAATCTCACTTATCGAGAATACCCCATTCGTATCCTCGATCAAGCCGAGCGTACCACTCGACGGCATAATATCAAGTTTCTCAAGGTTCAATGGTCGCACCATTCTGAGAAGGAAGCTACTTGGGAAAGGGAGGATCGTCTTCGACTTGAATATCCCGCCTTCTTTCCGGAGGAACCTAAATCTCGGGACGAGATTCTTTTGAGTGGGGGTGAGTTGTCACACCCTAGCTAGTTCATGCATTAGAGTGTTGCATCATGTCCATCTTTTTCAACAGAAACCTGAAATGGGGATGACAGAACCCCCAGCCCCCTCTGATTCAAACTAGGGTTTACTAAAAATATTTGTGATGAACCTGAAATGCCCTTCTAAAATGTCCAACATTTTTGTCTTGGTTCAGAACCTCTGCAAAAAGGGGTGCACAATTTTCTAGGTCATCTTAAGGTCTTTGAATTAAATCATAAGTATTTGAGTTTGGGCATTTAAAATTTATAAAATATTTCAAATGCTCAAATATTCCCAAACTAAAATGTTCCATGTTGGAAATATTCCAACTAAGGACCAAGTGCAGTTTGGTGAATTCTGGAGTTGCCTAGGTATTTTTAGAAATTCAACAAAGTTACAGAAGAAAATAGAAAATAGAAAATAAAAGAAGGAAGGAAACTGACCTGGCAGCCCACCAGCCAGCCCACCTGGCCGGCCCAGCCCAGCCACCGCTCCAGTGAGCTGCTTGGCTCGCCAGGCAGGCATCCAAGGTGCTCGACGGCGGCACCGCAGCGCGCCATGCAGCTGCTCGTCGCTCTGCTTCCCCCATTCGCCGCCTAGCTGGCCTGGACGAGCTCCACGTCGCGCCCCAAACCCCGCGGACACGTCCATTCGCCCCCAGCTCCTCTCCCTCGCGCTCCCCAGCCATGGCCGACGCCACCGTCGCCGTAGTCGTGCTCCCCGTCGTCTCCACGCCGCGCCACCGTGTCCAGAAGCTTCGCCGCCCTCAACTCTTTCGAGCTAGCCGAGCCCCGAGCGCTCGCGTGCCCCGAAGCCGCCGCACCAACCTCGACCGAACCGCCATCATCGGACATCCCCTTCGCCGTCGTCGCCGCACCAGCTCGTCCCCGACCGTGCCGTCCGTTCCCTCAAGACCGCAGTGAGCTGGGCTAACTCCTCCCCCCTTTCTTTCTCGCTCTCGTGCACCACAGCGAGCACACGTAGCTCACCCGCATGCGCTGCCGCGGAGCTCGTCGCCGACGTGCCTCCGGCTAACCACCGGCCACCTCACCTTGTCTAACTTACTCACCGTCCTCCCAGAAGCTCAACACACCTCACCACGGGCCTCGCCGTGCCCCGTAGCGTCGGATTCATCTTCACCCGACTCCGGCGACCGCCAAAGTCGTCGCCGGCGCCAACTCCGGCCACCCCGAGCTCAACCACCACCACCAATAGCCGCGGCTCGATCTCAGCATACAGATGCCTTCCGCCCATTTGGTCGCGGAATGCACAAAACCACTTCTCCGCGCGTCTCGGCCTCGCCCGGTGCTAGACGCCGGCGTGTTTGACTTTGACCTTGACCAGGGTGGGCCCAGGTTGACTCCCTTGAGTCTATGACATGTGGGGCCCCTCTGTTAATTAACCCAGTTTAGTTTAAACTTAATTTAGTTAGTTTAATCATCTACTGACATGCGGCGGGACCCACTGGTCAGTTTGACCTGGACCAGCCCGTTAACCACTGACGTCACCCTGACGTAATGCTGACGCAGTAATTTAATTACTGGAATTACTTTTACACAGGAAATTCCAGAAAATGCTACAAACTTCAAAAATTCATAGAAATTAATCTGTAGCTCCAAATGAAACCAATTATATATGAAAAATGATCAGAAAAATCCAATCTTTCCATCTGTACTAGTTTCATGCATGTTTAAAAAGCTAACCCGTTGTTTATCACAGAACAAAATAAAGCACTTAAAATGGCAACTTATGAGTTTGGATTTTGAATCATTGGTTCAAATTAGTTCAAACCCATCTGTTCTTAGTTGCATTAGCCCAATACACTCATTTTGCCTTGTCTCATGCATGCATCATATTGTTGCATACTGTTTGGTAATGTTTGTGTATCGGTGCTCTCTGCGGCAGGTTCTGCCCCCGAGGAGTACCGTGATAACCCCAACGAAGAGCAATACCAGTGCACCGACCCATCAGGCAAGCAACCAACCATTTGATCATATCAATAAAATCCCATGTTCTCGCTTCTGCTCTCTTTTACTGCATTAAGACAACGCGATTCAAACTGCTGTGTGCTGCGATAGTTGAACCCATTTCCTCTGCATGACCTGTCATTGCCACAGTAACTAGATGAAACCCACTAGCATGTGTAGGAGTTGATTGAGCCATATGAATGTGTTGTTACTACCTTGCTATGCCTGCTATGCTTAGAGTCGTGTCAGGTCTGGTTCATCTGGGTGATGGGCTAGAGTGAAATGATCGTGTCAGTATGAGAGTAAGGTGTTGAACACGATTTGGTAAAGGCATCGATGAGAGGCCATGTAGGAGTACATGGTGGGTTGTTTCATTGAGACCGTCCTTAAGCACTGAGATCTGTATGTGTGATTTAAGAATTAGCTACTACCATACATTGGGCCTCAAATATGACCCGCTTGACTTCTTATTCACCCTAGTCTTCGTCCGGGAGTTGCAAGTAGTTTAAGGTGTTTGTAGCCTCATCGAGGCCGTGGACAGCGCTGACCATAGGGGTGGGCTGTGATGGTAGGTGCGTGGCGGGTGTACCGGATGCCGCTTGGTATCTCGGGAACCCTGCTCACATCGTTTGGGGCTGTGAGCGAAACTTGCCGGATCTCCTCATGGATGGAACCCAAATAGGCGATAAACTGGACTAGAGACTTGAGTGTCTAGGTAGGTCGTGGTCTACACCAACGTCGGCTTTCGCTTGAAGTCTGCCGAGCACATGTCGTGTGTGCACGCTAAGTGGTGGAAACATGTATGAAGAAGTACACCCTGCAGGTTAACATCATCTATTGAATAGCGCGTCCATGTAAAGGACTCGCTTGGTTGCCTATACAGTTCATAGACAAGTAAATGGAAACTACTAAAAGCCTCAAGATAAGCGTGAGTGCCGAGGATGGCTCTTAGAGGGAAGACGGAGGTGGATCCTCGGTAGTGTATTGAAGTGGTGAGTAGTGGACTCGAGTGCGCAAAACTATTTCAAGTTGGAGTTTCGTAGGATAGCTTAGCCAAGAGTCAAAGCTGGCTTGCTGCAATAACCCCACCAACCCTTCTTGATAATATGCATGTATGTAGGATCTGATGTAAGTCTTCTTTGAGTACCTTTGTACTCATGTTGCTTTAATTTACATTTTTCGAAGATGCCACAACCCCTTCCGAAGGGTTCTTCGTGAGCGTTGACATCGATGAGTAGAATAAGGCCTGTGGTGATCCCGAGCAAGTGAAGGACCATGTAATATAGCTAGGCTTACCCAAGCCTCTTTTATTTTACTAGTTATGCGTACTCGGACAAAACACTTCGCTGTTGGCTTGTATGATTGTATGACTTGAATGTGGGTCGTGTGACCCATTTTGTGTGTATGCTATGTATGGCTCTCTGAGCCTTTAAATAAAGTACTTGTGTCGAGAGTCATGTTGTGATGCCTTGTTGTATTTGCACATATCGAGCATATTGTGTGTATGATTGAAATGCTTGGTATGTGTGGGATCCGACTATCTAGTTGTTTATCTTTAGTAGCCTCTCTTACGGAAATGTCTCCTAGTGATTCCATCGAGCCATGGTAGCTTGCTACCGCTCCTAACACTTAGGCTGGCCGGCATGTGTCCTTCTTCGCTCTCGGTCTGCATCTTCGGGAAATGTCACGCATTGAGTACCGGAGTCCTGTTAGCCCGCCACAGCCCGGTTTATCGGAGTCCTACTAGCCCAGTGCTACAGCCCGGAACTTACTTGCGATGACCGACACGCTCGATCTTCGGGTCATGGATGCTGTCCTCGTAAGTCTGTGCCACTTTGGGTTTACAACTAGCCATGTCAGCCCGGCTCCTTTTCATATGGATGCTAGCGACACTCTCATATCGTGTGCCAAAAGGCTAAACGGTCCCGGCAAAGGTAAGGCGACACCGTGGGGATACCGTGCGTGAGGCAAAGAAAGTGATATGAGGTGTTACTGAGCTAGATCGATGTGACATTGAGTCGGGTCCTGATCGCATTGGCATTAGAGCCGATCGCTCAGTAGGTTCTCCAAGCCGAACTGGTCGATGTTGAGTCTAGAAATGCTTTAGTTATATGTAGGGGAATTGATTGTGGGATGGTACGTAAGGCTCTTTTTACTCCGTTACCTAATGGCATTCTGATCTGAGTCAGTCCATTCTTCCACCGGGGGTTAAGGATTAGGATCTCCTCTCTCTATCAGGTTCACGTGTTACTAATTAGTAGTACCTTATAGGTTTGATGATTACAAGCCTAGTTCAATTCTACTATCCTGTTGTGTTACCAAGTTGGACCCAGAACCTTGATATGATATTGTTGAGTGTCTATGCAATTCCTTGTAAAATGTCTCAAATCCTTTTTGAGCATTTACACCGATTATCTTGTCCAAATTCTGCTAGAAATTCTAATGTCTTTGCATTGTGGTTATGCTTCCAGATGGCCACTCGTGATCAAAACCAAGTGGTTAAATCGTCTGACCAGATGCATTGGTGTGACCGGTCATACGGCTATGTTAGTCTGGGTAATGATCGAGACGGGTTACCGCTGGTATCCTGAATACACAGTCGAAGAGCAGTTCCGAGACTTTAATCAAAGCCAGTATCTCTGCACTGTCAGGATATTTCCCTCTTATCCTTGTTCCACCGAGGCCCTTCACTGTTCCTATGGGCTTGGTGTTACTATTGATATGGCGGTGCAAGATGCTGCTTATTCTATGATGACCATCATACGAGCCAGATCGCTCGCTTCGCAACACCGACTTCCCAGATATGCCGTGCTCACTTCACGGGCGCATGGGTATCTCCGGGCTATCTATGCTGATTCCAGTCAGGAGGACTCATTAACCCGCACCACCGCCGAGTTGCTCGAGGACAAGGACTGAGAGAGTCGGGCCTTGAGAATGGAGCTTTTCAACGCCCGTGCCGATCACTGGGCCACTTTGACTCGGTTTGCACCGGCTGTGCAAGCTGGATATATGGATATGAGAGACCTGTATCCTGTTAGATCTGCTCTGCCAGACATGATGGATTGGCGTGATGTGGGGGGCATCACCCCACCACGTGGTCCCCGCAGGCCACCGTTTGTCGGTCCAAGACCTCACCCTTGCCCTTATGGTCCACAGGCTCCTCAGGACCCTCTGCTTCGACGCCACGTTGAACTTCCGTGTTATGGAGGAGACTTCTATGAGAACTACTACGGAGACGTCTGAGTTAGTAGTAGTCTCACTAGTATTGTAATAGTTGTATCTCCACCGTCCTGCGTGACTTGTGGAATATGACTTAGTGTGTATCAATTCCGGAGGTGTAAGAAAAATAATGTATAGGAGCTTGGTATGCCTCCGATGAGATGTAATCCTCCTTTCACCGTAGTAGTACTTTGTTTGGTCTTGTACTAAACCTTGTATGGTGTGTATGACGATGGAATAAAGAAGCAGTTTCTGTATCGACCATGTCATACGGATGATCATCTTGCATTCCGAGTTATCCATTACATTCTACATTTCTATGTCAAAATCTTATCATCCTGGACTAAACCCTTGTCTTGTTTTTCCTAGGATGGTTAACACCCGCAACAACCCTGCTCCGCCAAAGCAGGCCGAAGGCAGCAGAGTTGGAGAAGCAAACCTGCCTCACCCTCCTTCTCTGGCCGAAGTGATGCTGGAGGCCGAGAGAAACAAACGGGAGACCAACCGTTTGTTGGAGCGCATCGAACAGAACACAGCACATCATCAGAGAAATAACTTGGTGTCGCTCAGTGACTTCATCAAGTTACACCCACCTACCTTCCACCACTCCGCCGAGCCTCTCGACGCCGATGATCAACCCGCAAAGCATTACTCACAAGCTGCGTTCTACACTCGTAATGAGGCCGATAAGGTCACCTTTGCTGCATATCATCTTGAAGGCCCCGCCGATCTCGTGGGAGAACTATATGGCTATCGCCCAGTGGCCATGTCACTACTTGGGCAGAATTCAGCGAGGCTTTCCGTGAACATCACATTCGGAGGGTCTCATGGATCGTAAACGTGAGGAGTTCTGCGCAGTTTCACCCAAGGTCGTCTCTCCGTGGACGCTTCTGCAGGGAGTTCGGTAACCTCAAGACGCTACGCAATCAAGAGGTCTCCACCGACGCCAAGAAACAGCAAGGTTCCGCAAGGACTTAGCCCGAACTTCGCCGAGATCTCCGCTCGCATGAGTGCACCTCTTTTTAGAAACTTGTGAACAAAGCCATCAGTGCTGAGACGGGTCAGACTGATTTCGAAGCAACACGCAAGCATGGTCGTGACATGGGTTCCTCATCCGGTGCTGGACCACAGAAGCACCGGGTGTGGGTGCCTAACACTACCCTGCCACCCAGATTCACACCGAGGCCATCCTATCAGGCGCCTCATCCAGTTCAGCAGTATGCACCAACTAAGCCCTATGGTGGGCCAACCAACAATGCTCCTCCACGCACCAGCCCCGTGACGTGCTTCAAGTGTGGGGAATCAGGCCGCTACATGCGCGATTGTCCTCAGACCAACCCCAACCAGACTGGAAAAGCTGTTGGCCGTGGCAAGCCAGCAGAAAGGTGTTATATGCCTGCCGCCACCACCCTTTGCGTGGCCATGTCAATTGTGTCTCAGCTGAAGAGGCCCAAGAGGATCCCAACGTCGTTCTCGGTATGCTCCTTGTTAATTGCCACCCGACATCTATTCTTTTTGATACTGGAGCATCTCACTCATTCATATCCGAAAACTATGCTCGCTTGCATAACACCGCATTCTGTGACATGCCTTCCACCATGGAAATTTCTACTCCTGGTTCTAGATGGCAAACCTCTAGAGTAAGCCATGGGAATAAAATTCAGGTCGACAGACTTGTTTTCCTTGCATCATTAATAGCTCTCAAATCTTCGGATATTAATATCATCTTGGGTATGGACTGGATGTCAGCCCATCATGCCAAGATTGATTGTTTCTCTAGAACTGTTCAACTAACGCACCCCTCGGGAAAGATAGTCAATGTCTTGACCCGAATATCCAAGCGACAGCTATATTCTCTTAATGCCAGTCCCTTGCCAGACCTCGAAGATGTTCCCGTAGTCCGTGACTTTCCGGATGTCTTTCCAGAAGAATTGCCAGGTGTTCCACCTGACAGAGAACTGTTCGAATTTCTAGAAGACCTTATAAGATGGCACCCCTAGAACTAGCCGAACTTAAGAAACAACTCGATGAGTCCTTGAAAAAGGGTTTCATCCGTCCTAGTTCATCTCCATGGGCTTGCCCCGTCCTCTTCGTCAAGAAGAAGGATGGTACGGACCGGATGGTTGTAGATTATCGACCCGTCAACTTGGTGACAATTAAGAACAAGTATCCGCTCCCCAGGATCAACGATCTGTATGATCAGCTCGCGGGATCCTCAGTCTTCTCTAAGATGGATTTGAGGTTAGGCTACCATCAAATCAAAATCCGGAACGGGGACATTCCTAAAACGGCTTTTGTTACTCGTTACGGCCAATACGAGTACACCGTCATGTCCTTCGGTTTAACCAACGCTCCAGCCACTTTCTCCCGGTTAATGAACTCAATTTTCATGGAGTATTTGGATAAATTCGTCGTGGTTTACCTCGATGACATACTCATCTATTCCAAGAATGAGGAAGAACATGCCGAACATCTAAGGCTAGTGTTGATGAAACTTCGAGAGCATCGCCTTTATGCCAAGTTTTCGAAATGCGAATTTTGGTTGCCAGAAGTGACCTATTTAGGACATGTAATTTCTGGTAAAGGTATTGCTGTTAACCCCGAGCGAGTTCAAGCCGTCCTTAATTGGACTCCACCTGAATCGGTCAAGCAAGTTCGGAGTTTCCTTGGCTTAGCGAGTTATTGTCGCCGCTTTGTCGAGAACTTCTCCAAAGTTGCTAAACCTCTAACTGAACTCCTCAAGAAAGATAAAAAGTTCGATTGGACTCCACATTGTGAGCAAAGTTTTCAGTAACTGAAAAGACGTTTAACTTCCGCTCCCGTGTTGGTACCACCAGATTTCTCCAAGGACTTTGTTATCTATTGCGACGCCTCGCGACAAGGACTAGGATGTATTCTCATGCAAGATCGACATGTAATTGCTTATGCTTCACGGCAATTACACCCACATGAGGAAAACTACCCTACTCATGATCTAGAGCTTGCAGCTGTAGTCCATGCACTCAAAACCTGGCGACGTTATCTCCTCGGTAATCGTTGCGAAATCTACACCGATCATCAAAGTCTGAAGTACATATTCACCCAACCAGATTTGAATCTCAGGCAAAGACGTTGGGTTGAGTTGATCACAGATTTCGACTTAGGAATAACTTATACCCCAGGAAAAGCCAATGTCATGGCTGATGCGCTAAGTCGTAAATCTTATTGCAACAATCTGATGTTGCAACAAAGTCAACCACTTCTCCACGAGGAATTTTGGAAGCTTAGCCTTCATATTGTTCCTCAAGGATTCCTTTCCACCTTGGTGGCGAAACCTACTCTTACGGATCAAATCATCGCTGCCCAAAAACGAGATAAAGGAATATCTCGAATCAAGGAGAACACATTGTTAGTGGAGATGCTAAATGTTTCTCTACAAATGATCGTGGTGTTGTATATTTTGAGAACCGTCTAGTGGTTCCCAAGAACCGACACTTACGGCAGTTGATCCTTAAGGAGGCTCATGAATCTCCTCTCACCATTCATCCCGGTAGCACTAAAATGTATCAGGACCTACGCCAGAGGTTCTGGTGGACTAGGATGAAGAGAGACATTGCTCAATTTGTTGCTAATTGCGACGCCCTGTAAAGTCGGTAAAAGCAGAGCATCAACGGCCTCTTGGCACCCTTCAACCCTTAGCTATTCCTCGAATGGAAATGGGATAAAATTGGTATGGATTTCATCACTGGTTTTCCCAGGACCAAGAGAGGGAATAATGCTATCTTCGTCGTTATCGACCGTCTCTCCAAAGTAGCTCATTTCTTACCTGTTCGCGAGAGTATAATCGCTAGCCAGTTAGCAGATTTGTACATCTCCCGATTAGTGTCTCTCCATGGTGTTCCTTTGGAAATTAACTCGGATCGAGGAAGTCTCTTCACCTCTCGATTTTGGGAAAGTTTCCAAAACGCTATGGGAACCCATCTTTCCTTTAGCACTGCCTTTCACCCTCAATCAAGTGGTCAAGTAGAACGTGTCAACCAAATCCTAGAAGACATGCTTCGAGCTTCTGTTATCTCATTCGGAATGGATTGGGAGAAATGCCTTCCATTTGCCGAATTTGCTTATAACAACAGCTATTAATCTAGCTTGGGCAAAGCACCTTTTGAAGTTCCCTATGGTCGAAGGTGTCGAACGCCTCTTAACTGGTCAGAAACCGGGGAAAGACAATTCTTTGGCCCGGATATGATCAAGGAAGCAGAAGAGCAAGTTCGCATCGTTCGTGAAAAGTTGAAACCAGCCCAATCTCGTCAAAAGAGTCAATATGACCGAAAACATAAGGCTATGACTTACGAGGTTGACGAGAAGGCTTATCTTCGGGTTACTCCTCTGAAGGGAACCCATCGCTTCGGTATCAAAGGCAAATTGGCTCCTCGCTACATTGGACCCTTCCGCATTCTTGCCAAACGAGGAGAAGTTGCCTACCAATTGGAACTACCTCCGCATCTCTCCAAAGTCCATGATGTCTTCCACGTTTCTCAACTCAGGCGTTGCTTCTCGGATCCTATCCGTGGAGTGGACCACGAAACGCTTGATATTCAAGATAATCTCACTTATCGAGAATACCCCATTCGTATCCTCGATCAAGCCGAGCGTACCACTCGACGGCATAATATCAAGTTTCTCAAGGTTCAATGGTCGCACCATTCTGAGAAGGAAGCTACTTGGGAAAGGGAGGATCGTCTTCGACTTGAATATCCCGCCTTCTTTCCGGAGGAACCTAAATCTCGGGACGAGATTCTTTTGAGTGGGGGTGAGTTGTCACACCCTAGCTAGTTCATGCATTAGAGTGTTGCATCATGTCCATCTTTTTCAACAGAAACCTGTAATGGGGATGACAGAACCCCCAGCCCCCTCTCGATTCAAACTAGGGTTTACTAAAATATTTGCGATGAACCTGAAATGCCCTTCTAAAATGTCCAACATTTTGTCTTGGTTCGTAACCTCCGCAAAAAGGTGCACAATTTTCTAGGTCATCTTGAGGTCTTTGAATTAAATCATAAGTATTTGAGTTTGGGCATTTAAAATTTATAAAATATTTCAAATGCTCAAATATTCCCAAACTAAAATGTTCCATGTTGGAAATATTCCAACTAAGGACCAAGTGCAGTTTGGTGAATTTTGGAGTTGCCTAGGTATTTTTAGAAATTCAACAAAGTTACAGAAGAAAATAGAAAACAGAAAATAAAAGAAGGAAGGAAACTGACCTGGCAGCCCACCAGCCAGCCCACTGCCGCCCAGTGAGCCACCGCTCAATGAGCTGCTTGGCTCGCCAGGCAGGCAGCCAAGGTGCTCGACGGCGGCACCGCAGCGCGCCACACAGCTGCTCGTCGCCCTGCTTCCCCCATTCGCCGCCTAGCTGGCCTGGACGAGCTCCACGTCACGCCCCGAACCCCGCGGACACGTCCATTCGCCCCCAGCTCCTCTCCCTCGCGCTCCACAGCCATGGCCGACGCCACCGTCGCTGCACCGTCGTCGTAGTCGTGCTCCCCGTCGTCTCCACGCCGCGCCACCGTGTCCAGAAGCTTCGCCGCCCTCAACTCCTTCGAGCTAGCCGAGCCCCGAGCGCTCGCGTGCCCCGAAGCCGCCGCACCGACCTCGACCGAACCGCCATCGCTGGAGATCCCCTTCGCCGTCGCCGCCGCACCAGCTCATCCCCGACCGCGCCGTCCGTTCCCTCAAGACCGCAGTGAGCTGGGCTAACTCCTCCCCCCTTTCTTTCTCACTCTCGTGCACCACAGCGAGCACACGTAGCTCACCCGCACGCGCCGCCGCGGAGCTCGTCGCCGACGTGCCTCCGCTAACCACCGGCCACCTCACCTTGTCTAACTTACTCACCGTGCTCCTAGAAGCTCAACACACCTCACCACGGGCCTCGCCATGCCCCGTAGCGTCGGATTCATCTTCACCCGACTCCAGCGACTGCCAAAGTCGTCGCCGGCGCCAACTCCGGCCACCCCGACCTCAACCACCACCACCAATAGCCGCGGCTCGATCTCAGCTACGCGTAGATGCCTTCCGCCACCCATTTGGTCGCCGGAATGCACAAAACCACTTCCTCCGCCGCGTCTGGCCTCGCCGGCGGCTAGACGCCGGCGTGTTTAACTTTGACCTTGACCAGGGTGGGCCCAGGTTGACTCCCCTGAGTCTATGACATGTGGGGCCCCTCTGTTAATTAACCCAGTTTAGTTTAAACTTAATTTAGTTAGTTTAATCATCTACTGACATGCGGGACCCACTGGTCAGTTTGACCTGGACCAGCCTGTTGACCACTGACGTCACCCGGACGTAATGCTGACGCAGTAATTTAATTACTGGAATTAATTTTACACAGGATATTCCAGAAAATGCTTCAAACTTCAAAAATTCATAGAAATTAATCTGTAGCTCCAAATGAAACAAATTATATATGAAAAATGATCAGAAAAATCCAATCTTTCCATCTGTACTGGTTTCATGCATGTTTAAACAAGCTAACCTGCTGTTTATCACAGAACAAAATAAAGCACTTAAAATGGCAACTTATGAGTTTGGATTTTGAATCATTGGTTCAAATTAGTTCAAACCCATCTGTTCTTAGTTGCATTAGCCCAATACACTCATTTTGCCATGTCTCATGCATGCATCATATTATTGCATACTGTTTGGTAATGTTTGTGTATCGGTGCTCTCTCATGCGTGTTACGCCCGAGGAGTACCGTGATAACCCCAACGAAGAGCAATACCAGTGCACCGACCCATCAGGCAAGCAACCAACCATTTGATCATATCAATAAAATCCCATGTTCTTGCTTCTCCTCTCTTTTACTGCATTAAGACACCGCGATTCAAACTGCTGTGTGCTGCGGTAGTTGAACCCATTTCCTCTGCATGACCTGTCGTTGCCACAGTAACTAGATGAAACCCACTAGCATGTGTAGGAGTTGATTGAGCCATATGAATGTGTTGTTCCTAACTTGCTATGCCTGCTATGCTTAGAGTCGTGTCAGGTCTGGTTCATCTGGGTGATGGGCTAGAGTGAAATGATCGTGTCAGTATGAGAGTAAGGTGTTGAACACGATTTGGTAAAGGCATCGATGAGAGGCCATGTAGGAGTACATGGTGGGTTGTTTCATTGAGACCGTCCTTAAGCACTGAGATCTGTATGTGTGATTTAAGAATCAGCTACTACCATACATTGGGCCCTGAAATATGACCCTGCTCGACTTCTTATTCACCCTAGTCTTCTGTCCAGGAGTTGCAAGTAGTTTCTGGTGTTTGTAGCCTACTGGAGGCCGTGGACAGCGCTGACCGTAGGGGTGGGCTGTGATGCGGTAGGTTCGTGGCCGGGTGTACTGGATGCCCGTTTGGTATCTCGGGAACCCTGTTCACATCGTTTGGGGCTGTGAGCAAAACTTCGGCCGGATCTCCTCATGGATGGAACCCAAATAGGCGATAAACCTGCACTAGAGACTTGAGTGTCTAGGTAGGTCATGGTCTACACCCACGTCGGCTTTCGCTTGAAGTCTGCCGAGCACATGTCGTGTGCAGACGCTAAGTGGTGGAAACATGTATGAAGAAGTACACCCCTGCAGGGTTAACATCATCTATGAAGCTCAATTCTTCACCATTAAGCTCAATTCTTCATTGAAGGTTTGTTTCTCACTTGATGATGTGGGGGCTTCACTTGAGGCTTTGTAAGCACCACTTGACTTGTTGTGAAGTTCCTCCTTATCCTTGAGTGACATGTCATGAGCAACAATTCTTCCAATGACTTCCGTTGGCTTGAGATCTTTGTAGTTTGGCATCATTTGGATCAATGTGCACACAGATCATACTTTCCATCCAATGCTCTTAGGATCTTCTTGATGATGAATCATCGGTCATCTCTTCACTCCCTAAGCCGCAATCTCATTTGTGATAAGTGCAAGCCTAGAGTACATTTCAATGACACATTCACCATCCTTCATTTTGAACTTGCCAAGTCTGACTTTGGAGCACATCCAACTTGGATTCCTTGACGGAGTCGGTACCTTCATGCATATCAAACAAAGTATCCCAACTTTCCTTTGCATTCTCAAGACGGCTGATTTTGTTGAATTCTTCGGGGCACAATCCGTTGAAGATGATATCACAAGCTTGAGCGTTGTATTGCAGCATCTTCAATTCTTCCGCATTAGCTTCACGGTTCGGCACTCTCCCATCAAAGAATTCACCTTGCAAGCCAACACAAATAATTGCCCAAATGGCAGGGTTATGTCCGAGAATATGCATTTTCATATTATGCTTCCAACTAGCAAAATTAGTACCATCAAAGTAAGGACCTCTACGGTGATAATTTCCCTCACTAGACGCCATACTCTCCTAGGTTGTGAAACCAAGGCTATGACCACCAAAAGCTATGGAAATCAAAGCAAATGGAGACCAACGCTCTGATACCACTTGTAGGACCTTGAAGTATGTCTAGAGGGGGGGGGGGTGATTAGACTACTTGACCAATTAAAAACTTAACCTTTTCCCAATTTTAGAGTTTGGCAGATTTTAGCTATCTTGGGACAAGTCAAGCAATCATCACACAATTCAAGCAAGCATGCAAAGAGAATATAGGCAGCGGAAACTGGAGCATGCAACTTGCAAGAAAGTAAAGGGAAGGGTTTGGAGGATTCAAATGCAATTGGAGACACGGATGTTTTTGGCGTGGTTCCGATAGGTGGTGCTATTGTACATCCACATTGATGGAGACTTCAACCCACAAAGGGTAAGCAGTTCTTGTGAGTCCACGGAGGGCTCCACCCACGAAGGGTCCACGAAGAAGCAACCTTGTCTATCCCACCATGGCCATCGCCCACGAAGGACTTGCCTCACTAGCGGTAGATCTTCACGAAGTAGGCGATCTCCTTGCCCTTACAAACTCCTTGGTTCAACTCCACAATCTTGTCGGAGGCTCCCAAGTGACACGTAGCCAATCTAGGAGACACCACTCTCCAAGAAGTAACAAATGGTGCGTTGATGATGAACTCCTTGCTCTTGTGCTTCAAATGATAGTCTCCCCAACACTCAACTCTCTCTCATAGGATTTGGATCTGGTGGAAAGAAGATTTGAGTGGAAAGCAACTTGGGGAAGCTAGAGATCAAGATTCATATGGTAGGAATGGAATATCTTGGCCTCAACACATGAGTAGGTGGTTCTCTCTTAAATGGTAAGTTGGAAATGTAGGTTTGTTCTGATGGCTGTCTCCACGAATGAAGAGGAGGTGGAGGGGTATATATAGCCTCCACACAAATTCTAACTGTTACACACAATTTACTAAACTTGGTGGGACCGATTCAATGCTTCGGTCGGACTGATTTAGTAAACCTAGTGATTTGTTAGGATTTTGATGTGGATCGACATGCAACTCGGTAGGACCGATATGGTTAGGGTTAGGGCATAACATAATCTCGGTAAGACCAATCACACAAACTCGGTGAGACCGATTTTGGTAATAAGCTTTCAGAGAGTTGGTCGTAAACTTCGGTGGGATTGATTTGCTCTTTTCAAAGGAGACCAAATGTTACAAAAGGAAACAGAGAGTTTACATTGCAATCTCGGTGGGACCGATCGCTCACTTCGGTTAGACTGAAATGTTACAAAGGGAAACAGAGAGATTACAATCCCATCTCGGTGAGACCGAGATCCCTATCGGTAGGACCGATTTGCCTAGTGTTTGTGGCAGTGGCTATGACATTTGAACTCGGTGGCGCCAGATAGAAAGAATCGGTGTGACCGATTTTGGCTTTAGGTTTAGGTCATTTGTGGATGTGAGAAAGTAGTTGAGGTTTTTGAAGCATATCACCAAGCACATGAAGCAAGAGGCTCATTAAGCAACACCTCATCCCTCCTTGATAGTATTGGCTTTTCCTATAGACTCAATGTGATCTTGGATCACTAAAATGTAAAATGAAGAGTCTTGAGCTTTTGAGCTTGAGCCAATCCTTTGTCATTAGTATTTTGAGGGATCCACTTTCATCATCCATGCCATGCCATTCACTGAGCTTTCCTGAAATAATAGTCTTGGAATAGCATTAGCTCAATGAGCTATATGATGTTATGAATTACCAAAACCACCTAGGGATAGTTGCACTTTCAGGGGTCGATAGCAGGCAAGGTTTGGAAAATTAGACACAATCCAAACTACTATTAAACACTAGCTGGGGCAACTATTTCATGCCTCGATCTAATTTGGGCTGGGACGAAGGCGGACCTTGCCATGAACATCATGGAGGACGCCCCTTGAGAGCTCAACTCGTGAACATTCATGAAGACAACCTTGTGGCCTTGCCACTGATAAACTTGTTTGTGGAGGCATGCCACGTCATCTTCCTGCGTAAGCTTGACAAGAATAGTATGCCTCACAAACGAAGGAGTAGCTTTGAACTTCTTGTGCTTCAGTATACCCTGGACAACACGCCTGACAACAGTGAGGCTAGAATACAACTCTTCATTGGTATAACCGCAAATGGCTTCCAGGATCCAACAGCCTAAGAACTCTGTTTTCCCAGTGCGTATATTCAGGTCATCCGCCTCATAGCGAGTGACATGCACAACCACACAGTCCTTGTCTGCATCAGGGCTCTAATTGAAACAGAAACAAATTATGAATTACTTTTCAGTATAAGAACCACAAGTTATTTAAACCACTATGTATAGCATGGCATCGAAGCTAATAAATTTTTGCATTATTAATCACCACATACTTCCTTTTCTAAAAAAATCACCACATACTTAGATGAAAAACCACAATCGAGATCGGCAAAGAAGGAAATCACCTTGGGCAACTCAGCGGGGGGGGGGGGGACACATCCTCGAAGGGGGAAATCTGCTCCTGCAGTCCCACAGGGGCTGTAATCTCAAACGGGGCGTTGACCATCTCAGTAGTGGCCGTGAGCGTATCTGGGGTCGGCTCGATGGTTGCCTCCATCTTCTTGGAGCTCTCTATCTCGTGGGGATCAGCCTCCCGCGTCTGCTCCAATATCGGCAGATCTTTGCCTGGTTCTCCTTGGTCCATCATGAAACTGACGAATACTAGGAGATCACTGAAAGGAAAACACAATCGCAATGACAATGAAACAAAAAAGAGAGTGAGGATCGGTTACTGCTTTGCAAAAGTTCTTTTTTTTCTCTGAATGAAAATATACCAACATCACGGATCCGCTTACCTTCCCTTCGTTGTGAGAGAAGAACAGTGGCAGATGCGAGTGTTACCTTTCTTGAATACGGTGAGGGAGAAGGGCATTCAAGCGAGGAGTGAAATAATGGTTGCTTCGTCCGTCAAACTTAGACTGCGGGGAGGTGGGGTTTTGTGATACGACGGCTCACATCGCCAAGGCCACGACTGGGTGACTCTCCGCTTGCATACCGCCGCTAATTTGGTGGATGGCATTTGGGCCTTGTATTGCATGGCCCGCATGTCGGTGAACAAAATCCTAGAAGACATGCTTGAGCTTCATTATCTCATTCGAATGGATTGGGAGAAATGCCTTCCATTTGCCGAATTTGCTTATAACAACAACTATCAATCTAGCTTGGGCAAAGGACCTTTTGAAGTTCTCTATGGTCAAAGGTGTCGAACACCTCTTAACTGGTCAGAAACCGGGGAAAGACAATTCTTTGGCCCGGATATGATCCAGGAAGCAGAAGAGCAAGTTCGCATCGTTCGTGAAAAGTTGAAAACAGCCCAATCTCGTCAAAAGAGTCAATATGACCGAAAACATAAGGCTATGACTTACGAGGTTGACGAGAAGGCTTATCTTCAGGTTACTCCTCTGAAGGGAACCCATCGCTTCGGTATCAAAGGCAAATTGGCTCCTCGCTACATTGGACCCTTCCGCATTCTTGCCAAACGAGGAGAAGTTGCCTACCAATTGGAACTACCTCCGCATCTCTCCAAAGTCCATGATGTCTTCCACGTTTCTCAACTCAGGCGTTGCTTCTCGGATCCTATCCGTGGAGTGGACCACGAAACGCTTGATATTCAAGATAATCTCACTTATCGAGAATACCCCATTAGTATCCTCGATCAAGCCGAGCGTACCACTCGACGGCATAATATCTAGTTTCTCAAGGTTCAATGGTCGCACCATTCTGAGAAGGAAGCTACTTGGGAAAGGGAGGATCATCTTTGACTTGAATATCCCGCCTTCTTTCCGGAGGAACCTAAATCTCGGGACGAGATTCTTTTGAGTGGGGGTGAGTTGTCACACCCTAGCTAGTTCATGCATTAGAGTGTTGCATCATGTCCATCTTTTTCAACAGAAACCTGAAATGGGGATGACAGAACCCCCAGCCCCCTCTGATTCAAACTAGGGTTTACTAAAAATATTTGCGATGAACCTGAAATGCCCTTCTAAAATGTCCAACATTTTTGTCTTGGTTCAGAACCTCTGCAAAAAGGGGTGCACAATTTTCTAGGTCATCTTAAGGTCTTTGAATTAAATCATAAGTATTTGAGTTTGGGCATTTAAAATTTATAAAATATTTCAAATGCTCAAATATTCCCAAACTAAAATGTTCCATGTTGGAAATTCCAACTAAGGACCAGGTGCAGTTTGGTGAATTTTGGAGTTGCCTAGGTATTTTTAGAAATTCAACAAAGTTACGGAAGAAAATAGAAAGCAGAAAATAAAAGAAGGAAGGACACGAGCAGCCCACCACCAGCCCACTGGCCGCCCAATGAGCCACCGCTTCCAGCTGAGCTGCTCGCCAGCAGCAGCCAAGGTGCTCGACGGCGGCACCGCAGCGCGCCACGCAGCTGCTCGTCGCCTCGCTTCCCCATTCGCCGCCTAGCTGGCTCGGACGAGCTCCACGCCACGCCTCAACCTCATGGACACGCCCATTCGCCCCAGCTCCTCTCCTCGCGCTCCCAGCCATGGCCGACGCCACCGTCGCTGCACCGTCGCCGTAGTCGTGCTCCCCGTCGTCTCCACGCCGCGCCACCGTGTCCAGAAGCTTCGCCGCCCTCTACTCCTTCGAGCTAGCCGAGCCCCGAGCGCTCGCGTGCCCCGAAGCCGCCGCACCGACCTCGACCGAACCGCCATCACCGGAGATCCCCTTCGCCGCCGCCGCCGCACCAGCTCATCCCCGACCGCGCCGTCCGTTCCCTCCAGACCGCAGTGAGCTGGGCTAACTCCTCCCCCCTTTCTTTCTCACTCTCGTGCACCACAGCGAGCACACGTAGCTCACCCGCACGCGCCGCTGCGGAGCTCGTCGCCGACGTGCCTCCGCTAACCACCGGCCACCTCACCTTGTCTAACTTACTCACCGTGCTCCTAGAACCTCAACACACCTCACCACGGGCCTCGCCATGCCCCGTAGCGTCGGATTCATCTTCACCCGACTCCAGCGACTGCCAAAGTCGTCGCCGGCGCCAACTCCGGCCACCCCGAGCTCAACCACCACCACCAATAGCCGCGGCTCGATCTCAGCTACGCGTAGATGCCTTCCGCCACCCATTTGGTCGCCGGAATGCACAAAACCACTTCCTCCGCCGCGTCTGGCCTCGCCGGCGGCTAGACGCCGGCGTGTTTAACTTTGACCTTGACCAGGGTGGGCCCAGGTTGACTCCCCTGAGTCTATGACATGTGGGGCCCCTCTGTTAATTAACCCAGTTTAGTTTAAACTTAATTTAGTTAGTTTAATCATCTACTGACATGCGGGACCCACTGGTCAGTTTGACCTGGACCAGCCTGTTGACCACTGACGTCACCCGGACGTAATGCTGACACAGTAATTTAATTACTGGAATTAATTTTACACAGGATATTCCAGAAAATGCTACAAACTTCAAAAATTCATAGAAATTAATCTGTAGCTCTAAATGAAACAAATTATATATGAAAAATGATCAGAAAAATCCAATCTTTCCATCTGTACTGGTTTCATGCATGTTTAAACAAGCTAACCTGCTGTTTATCACAGAACAAAATAAAGCACTTAAAATGGCAACTTATGAGTTTGGATTTTGAATCATTGGTTCAAATTAGTTCAAACCCATCTGTTCTTAGTTGCATTAGCCCAATACACTCATTTTGCCATGTCTCATGCATGCATCATATTATTGCATACTGTTTGGTAATGTTTGTGTATCGGTGCTCTCTGCGGCAGGTTCTGCCCCCGAGGAGTACCGTGATAACCCCAACGAAGAGCAATACCAGTGCACCGACCCATCAGGCAAGCAACCAACCATTTGATCATATCAATAAAATCCCATGTTCTTGCTTCTGCTCTCTTTTACTGCATTAAGACAACGCGATTCAAACTGCTGTGTGCTGCGGTAGTTGAACCCATTTCCTCTGCATGACCTGTCGTTGCCACAGTAACTAGATGAAACCCACTAGCATGTGTAGGAGTTGATTGAGCCATATGAATGTGTTGTTCCTAACTTGCTATGCCTGCTATGCTTAGAGTCGTGTCAGGTCTGGTTCATCTGGGTGATGGGCTAGAGTGAAATGATCGTGTCAGTATGAGAGTAAGGTGTTGAACACGATTTGGTAAAGGCATCGATGAGAGGCCATGTAGGAGTACATGGTGGGTTGTTTCATTGAGACCGTCCTTAAGCACTGAGATCTGTATGTGTGATTTAAGAATCAGCTACTACCATACATTGGGCCTGAAATATGACCCGCTCAACTTCTTATTCACCCTAGTCTTACGTCCGGGAGTTGCAAGTAGTTTCGTGTTTGTAGCCTCTTCGGAGGCCGTGGACAGTCTTGACCGTAGGGGTGGGCTGTGATGCGGTAGGTACGTGGCGGTGTACCGGATGCCCGTTTGGTATCTCGGGAACCCTGTTCACATCGCTTGGGGCTGTGAGCAAAACTTGGCCGGATCTCCTCATGGATGGAACCCAAATAGGCGATAAACTGGACTAGAGACTTGAGTGTCTAGGTAGGTCGTGGTCTACACCCACGTCGGCTTTTCGCTGAAGTCTGCCGAGCACATGTCGTGGTGCGACGCTAAGTGGTGGAAACATGTATGAAGAAGTACACCCTGCATGTATGTAGGATCGATGTAAGTCTTCTTTGAGTACCTTTGTACTCATGTTGCTTTAATTTACATTTTTCGAAGATGCCACAACCCCTTCCGACGGGTTCTTCGTGAGACGTTGACATCGATGAGTAGACTAAGGCCTGTGTGGTGATCCTGAGCAAGTGAAGGACCATGTAGTATAGCTAGGCTTACCTAAGCCTCTTTTATTTTACTAGTTGTCTGTACTCAAACAAAACACTTCCACTGTTGGCTTGTATGCTTGTATGACTTGAATGTGGGTCGTGTGACCCGTACTTGTGTGTATGCTATGTATGGCTCTCTGAGCCTTTAAATAAAATACTTGTGTCGTAGAGTCATGTTGTGATGCCTTGTTGTATTTGCACATATCGAGCATATTGTGTGTATGATTGAAATGCTTGGTATGTGTGGGATCTGACTATCTAGTTGTTTATCTTTAGTAGCCTCTCTTACCGGGAAATGTCTCCTAGTGATTCCATTGAGCCATGGTAGCTTACTCTTGCTCCGGACACTTAGGCTGGCGGCATGTGTCCTTCATCGTTCTGTGTCTGTCTTCGGGAAATGTCACGCATTGAGTCCGGAGTCTGTTAGCCCGCCATGACCGGTTTATCGAGTCTGCTTGCCCAGTGCTACAGCCGGAACTTACTTGCGATGACCAACACGTTCGATCTTCGGGTCATGGATGCTGTCCTCGTAAGTCTGTGCCACTTTGGGTTTACAACTAGCCATGTCACTGGGCTCCTTTTCATATGGATGCTAGCGACACTCTCATATACGTGTGCCAAAAGGCGTAAACGGTCCCGGGCAAAGGTAAGGCGACACCCGTGGGGATACCGTGCGTGAGGCCGCAAAGTGATATGAGGTGTTACAGGCTAGATCGATGTGACATTGAGTCGGGGTCCTGACACCTTCTTCTTTGCTCGCACTACAACTAGGCTCGTCATTCGTTACTCTGCTCAAATCCGTGAGCGCGACGCGATGCCCTAGAGGAAAATGGAGTCGGCTGACCCTAGCGCCAAGAAGATGGGGCTCCCGCCAGCGGCGACGCCTGTTGTAGATCTCACACCCGGCAGCGTGGGGAGAAGCGGCGACCCCGCCCCCACCGGATCCCAGGAACCCGTAGAATCTCGGGTGGACCGCATCTGCGATCTCCTGGACGCCGTCCTTGGGGAGATCATCTCGCTTCTCCCACCAAGGATTGCTGCCGCACCCAAGTCCACTCAATTTGGTGGCGCCCTCTATGGCGCCGTGCCCTTAATCTCGATCGTCGTCAACTATCTCTCTTCAATGATTTTGAAATCCCAGAGCCATCATCTCCTCCCACGGGGCTCCGTTCAAAGCCTCTGCATCCCGTCATGCTACACGAGCAAGCATACCATGCCTGCATGGTGGACGCCTTTTTGAAATCCTCAATTCACGTAACTACAGCTACTTGAGTTCTACTATTCCCCGAAATCAAATACCACATCTGACGCCATGAACTTGTGCCCTTAGCATCGATGTCCATCTCGCGGTTTTCCTCCTCTCTCCACACCGCCACCTTTGCATTGTGCTACCTACCAGACAATCTGGTACTAAACCTTTGACTCCTATTTCTTAAGAAACTTTCACTTGTGCGGGTTCAGATATTGAGGCCTCATTGCACAAAGATCATCCACTCCAGTTGCCTGCTATTTGGAGTGCTTGGTGCTTGTTTTCCTGATTAGAATCGGTTGTCTCCAAATAAAGTCGCCTAACCTTGTAAGAATTGGAATTTCTTTTGACGGAAGGCAGCTCATCATCCAAGATGCCCCTTCACTTCAAAGGTTGATCCTTGATTCTAGTTATTCACCGTTGCAAATAACCGTCCTCTCTGCGCCTAAACTGGAGACCTTGGGTGTAATACATGATCTCTGTGCTCATTTCAATATGGTGTTTGGCTCCATAATTCTTCAGGTACTTCATATTATCATCTACACTTGTAACCATATGCTGCATTTTAAATTTCTGCGCATAATTTATATATCATCTTGGAGTACACATTTTGTACTAATATTATGTTCTATGCTCAATGAAGAGTTTCTCCATGGATGGCCTATCAATGGTGCTGGTTCTGTCAAGATCTTATATATCGAAATGAATAGTTTTGATCTGAATAAGATTATTGGCTTGCCGCAATGCTTTAAATGTCTGGAGAAGTTGTATATAAAGGTGATAATTTCACGCACATTGGAAGCCTGCATATAGTGTACTAGAATTAACCGTTCAGCTGTTGCTCTTTCGACACTCTTCTTTTAGACCTTAATTGTTTTCAATTTTCATATCTATTTAGGCAATAGGACGAGGTAAGAAAGTTATAACCAATCGGTGGATTCGTAAGCATCGGGATTTTCTCACTTCTCATGAGATTCGATTGAAGATAATAACGCTAGAACGATATGTAGCCAACCGTGCAAACACTAGATTTGTCACATTCTTCCTGCTGAATGCGTGATTACTATTGTCCATCAGGCTTAAGTTTATCAGTAGCATGGTTTTGACGGATGGGTATGTCGAAGATCAAAAAAAGGAGTTTCAGGTGGGCAAAAGAGCTTCTAAACATGTCGGGCTTCTATTTACAACATATTGTGGTCATAATCCGGTAAATTTTACGATTCAGGATGTTCATTCTATGGACCTGACCGATCCATTTGATCGTGATTGCCAAAAAGCAGTCTTTGGAGTTAGATGTTGTTGCCCTTTTCAATCTGGGTTTTTTTGTAAACCTGATGAACAATCAACCCTCGTGCTTTTGTACAGTTTGTAAGGTGGAGTTAGATGTTCCTGGCCTTTTCAACTCGGCTACGACTGTCATATTTTCTATGAAACAAGGCAAATGGCTTGCCATTCGTTTAATTTAGAGTGAAATATTGTAACAAATCACAACCAAGGGAAATAACATCACTCACGCCGGTTGCTTGAGCTCACTGTGCATTACAGAAGCCAAGTGACTAGCCCCCACCACCCCCACCAGTCAACCCTCGTACTCCCCTCTGCCTGCGACTGGACCGGCGCATCTTCAATGGCTCCTGTTCGTTCCATCCGAGGCCTCGCCGTCGTCCTCCTCCTTGCGGCCTAGGTTCGCTCGCCGTGCGCGGTGCGCCGCCCTCTTGCGTTGTCAACGTCGTCAACAACCGAGAGGAACAAGGAGATGACTGTACATGGAGAGGATGATAGTAGGGACCCACCAGCGTCATGGCACTACGCAAGCAAGTGCCTCTATAGTACAGGCCCAAAAATATGGTTCCTCCTAATGGTCGGACATCTGGGGCTCACGCCATCGTCAACGTAGTCAATAAACGAGAGAATTACACTACGAGCGGCTGACACCAGGGACCAACAAGTCGCGCAGTTTTTTTGAGGAACAAGCAGTTTTTCTGAGACAATGAGGAACAAGCAGTTGTTATTCATACTAGTTTTAGCAACGGATCAGGGTAACAACGGGCTGTAAGGGGGTGTGGCCTGCCTAGCGTGGTTTTATTTATGTTTACCACATCATGTGCCCAGTTGTGTTTTTTTATTGCTGAAAATGGCTAGCCCAGTTCTATTTTTTTTAAGAAATACCCAAACAAGGCCTACTTGCTTTATCGGCCCTGCTGGGCTGCAAATGTTTCAAGACGAGGAGAGTTTCATTCTGTTTGCCAAGAAATGGCCTGTACATTTTTAAAACACATCAAACCGGGAATTCGTTTCAAATTTTTTCATTACAAGATCTTAAATTCCATTGATTTTTATGCATGGACAATTATTTGGATTTTATATTTATATAAATTATTTTTCAAAATAGTTTGAATGTGAATCGACATTTCTGGATTAAAAACAGTTGACCGCACCAAAATATGCAAAATTTCGTACACTTTTTAACCGTGGCCACAATATGGGGTGTAATGCTAACAAAAAGAAGATGGGCTCCAAAAAAATCTAAAGAATTAGCAAATGGGCTGTACATTATTAGAAATAATGGTAGATGGGCTGTATGCTGTTTTCCACAGATTTGAGGCTGACTTGTGCGCCTACTACAGGTTGACGCGTATGCTTTCATAAAAAAAAGGTTGACGCACACGCAACGCCCTGTCAACTTAGTCAACACACGAGAGCAGTGACTGTTGGATATCCATCCAACGGCTGTCGTGCTACTTCAATCTCTGCTCTTCATGCTCCAGCCGCTCAAACAAGCGCCGGCGAGGCTGCCTACTCCCTCCTCCCGCAGCCGGCTATGCTGCCACGCAGGCCTCACGGCCCCACCGTACTCCCATCGCTGGCCTAGCCATCCCTCTACTCACCCACACATTCTGTTATTCTCTGGTGACGGCAGACGAACCAGTAAACCCTCGTACTCCTCCGCGTGGGAAACAACTGCCGAGTATTCCCTGGCTCCGTGTCGTTCCCTTCCCAGGCCTTGCCGTCGTCCACCGCCCTGGTGCTCTCGGCGCGACCTGGTCAACGTGGTCAATGAACGACATCCATCGGAAGTGGATTGTACGTGGAGAGGCTGATAGCTGGGTCTACGGCCGCACGCAAGGAAATGCCTCCTTATTACACGCAAAATAATGATTCCTCCACCTGATAGCTAGGACCCACAGGAAGGGCCTCAGATTTCGCTAAAAAACGCTCTCTCCCCGACGGTCGACCCACCAGCTATATCTTCGCACGCAAGGAAGTGCCTCCTTATTACGCCCAAAAAAAATGAATACCCCCCTGCTAGCTGGGACCCACCATATTGTTGGGCTGACTTGTGGGCCTACCAAGTTGACGGGGATGGAGGGCTTTGTCAACTTAGTCAATACTCCACTGACCGTATGATGTCCATCCAACAGCCATACTGCATCTTCAACCTCTGGTCTTCTTGCTCCAGCCGCCCAAAGCAGCGCCGGTCGGTCACCGCTTTGCCCGCCTCCCGTGGTGGTGTGCTACCGCCCGCTCCTGCCTCCTGTGGCCCGGCTCCGCATCGTCCCCTTCCTAGGCCTCACCGTCGTCCACCGCCGTGGTGCTCTCGGCGCGGCGTGGTCAATGTGGTCAACGACCGACTTCCATCGGAAGAGTACTGTACGTGGAGAGGCTGACAGCTGGGTCCACGACAGCCGCAAAGAAGTGCCTCCTTATTACACGGAAAATAATTATTCCTCCACCTGACAGTGGGGACCCACCGGACGGGCCACCTGTATTTTGCGAAATAAATCGTTTCCCCCTAACTGCTGGGACCCACGGAAGAACGCCAGTATTCAAAAAACGCCCCCCATTGTCACTGACCCACCAGAAGTGCCTCCTTATTATGCACAAAAAAAATGAATACTCCCCCGGCTAGCTGGGACCCACCTTGGTGGGAGGCTGTCTTGTGGGCCTACTAAGTTGACGGGGCCGAATGGCTTTGTCAACTTAGTCAATATGAACGATTCTAGCTCCAGTGACCATACGATGTCCATCCAACGGCCGTAGTGCTTCTTCAACCTCTAGTCTTCTTGCTCCAGCCGCCCAAAGCAGCGCCGGTCGTGCCGCATGCTCCTGCCTCCCGTGGCCGGCTGTGCTGCCGCGGAGGCCTCACCGCCCCCTACTATTCCCACCGCTGGCTAGGCCCTACGGCAAGGCAGCCTCACACCACAGCCGAACCAGTGAATCCTCGTAGTCCTCTCCACACGGGCTTCCACTATCGTGTCTTCCCCGGCTCCGGGTCGTCCCCTTCCTAGGCCTCGTCGTCGTCCACCGCCGTGGTGCTCTTTGTGAGGCGTGGTCAACGTGGTCAAGGAACGACTTCCATCGGAAGAGTATCAGACGTGGAGAGGCCGATAGTGGGTCCACGCCTGCCCAGCTTTTTTTGTGATTTACCAGTTAAGTCGCTTTGTCAGGCCTGTTGGGCTGCAAATCTTTCAAGACGAGGAGTGCTTTTCATTCGGCTGTCCGAGAAAATGGCCCATCAGTAATGAGAAATGGGCTGTACATTTTTAAAACACATCAAACCGACAATTAGTTTCAAATATTTTTTTTTCATTTCAAGATTTTAAATTACATTAATTTTTATGCGTGGAGATTGGATTTTATATTGAAATACATTTATTTTTAAAATCAGTTTGAATGTGAGTCGAAATTTCAGGATTAAAAACAGTTCGGACCGCACCGAAATATGCAAAAGTTCGTATAATTTTTTAACCGTGGCCACAATATGGGCTGTTATGCTAACAAAAAGAATATGGGCTCCAAAAAAACCTTAAGAATTAGCAAATGGGCTTTAAATTATTAGAAATAATGGTAGATGGGCTGTATGCTGTTTTCCATGGATTTGAGGTTCCTAAAAAAAAGGTTGACGCACAACCAGTGACGGTTGGATGTCCATCCAACGGCCGTCGTGCTTCTTCAATCTCTGCTCTTCCTGCTCCAGCCGCTCAAACAAGCGCCAAGGGATCGCTCCCTTCCCCTTGCCATGGCTGTCTTTGCTGCTTGCAGCCTCACCGCCCCACCATACACCCATCGCTGGCCTAGCCATCCCTCTACTCACCCACACCTGTTGTTATTCTCCGACGATGGCAGACAAACCAGTAAACCCTCGTACTCCTCCGCGTGGGAAACAACTGCCGAGTATTCCCTAACTCCGTGTCGTTCCCTTCCTAGGCCTCGCCGTCGTCCATCGCCCTGGTGCTCTCGGCGCGAACTGGTCAACATGGTCAATGAACGACATCCATCGGAAGTGGATTGTACATGGAGAGGCTGACAGCTGGGTCCACGATCGCACGCAAGGAAATGCCTCCTTATTACATTCAAAATAATGATTCCTCCACCTGACAGCTAGGACCCACAGGAAGGGCCTCTGTATTTCGCGAAAAAAACATTCCCCCCGCTGATAGGTCGGACCCACCAGCTATATCTTCGCACGCAAGGAAGTGCCTCCTTATTACGCCCAAAAAAATGAATACCCCCCTGCTACGTGGGACCCACCATATTGTTGGGCTGACTTGTGGGCCTACTAAGTTGACGGAGATGGAGGGCTTTGTCAACTTAGTCAATACTCCAATGACCGTATGATGTCCAGACAACGGCCATACTGCTTCTTCAACCTCTGGTCTTCTTGCTCCAGCCGCCCAAAGCAGCGCCGGTCGTGCCGCCTACTCCTGCCTCCCGTGGCCGGCTGTGCTACAGCCTGCTCTTGCCTCCCATGGCCCGGCTCCGCGTCGTCCCCTTCCTAGGCCTCGCCGTCGTCCATTGCCATGGTGCTCTCGGCACGGCGTGGTCAATGTGGTCAACGACCGACTTCCATCGGGACGTGGACTATATGTGGAGAGGCTGACAGCTGGGTCCACGGCCGCAGCAAGGAAGTGCCTCGTTATTACGCGCAAAATAATTATTCCTCCACCTAACAGCGGGGACCCACCGGATGGTCCACCATATTTCGCGAAAAAATTGTTTCCCCCTGACTGCTGGGACCCACCAGCTACACCTTCGCATGCAAGGAAGTGCGTCCGAGCAAAAAAAAAACAGAACGATTCGCCCCCCTGACTGCTGGGACCCACCGGCTACATCTTCGCACGCAAGGAAGTGCGTCCGGGCAAAAAAAACAAAACGATTCGCTCCCCTGACTGCTGGGACCCACCAGCTACATCTTCGCAGGCAAGGAAGTGCCTGATAGTCGGGACCCACCTGGTCGAAGCGTACGTAGCATTGTCATTCTGGTCGCGAACGTGTACGTACATACTGGTCGATGTTGAGGCGCGCACGTGTCGTAGATGTAGAGGCGCGCATGTGTCGTAGTAGAGGCGCGCACGTAGCATGTACACGTACGTACATCGGTGAGGGTGCAAGAAAGAAAATACGGCCACATACGTACTTACGGGGAGGGTCTCGAACGCCTACTCGCACATACGTACATGGCTGGGTCGGAACGGAGAAACAGCATCGTCGTCGTGTTCATGGAGAGGCAACGGAATCCGTCGTGTTCATCGGGAGGCAACAGAACGCGTGGGAGCCATCCGGCTGGGTCGGAACGCAATGCGTGGTCCTGTTCATCGGGAGGGCTTGGACGGAACATGCGATGGAAACGAGGCATGGCGTACCGCACAACGAAGGAAACGGCCTTGTGTTTGACCGGCCACGTTCGAAACGGGGTCCTGTTGATTGGGAGGGGCCTGGTGTACCGCAAAACGGAGGAAACGGACCTCCTAAGGTCGAAATGGGGGTCCTGTTGATCGGGAGGTGTGTGGCGTACCGCAAAATGCATTTAAACAGACTTGTGTTGGAGCGCTACGGTCGAAACGGCGGGGGTGTAGCATCGCAAGCAGGACTCCACGGGATACTGTTCATCTCCACCGTTGACCTCCTCCAGCCTCCACGGCCTCCTGTTCATCCAGCCTCCACCGCGCGCTACTCCGTCGGCTACTGTTCAACCACCCCTTCACGGGCACCCCTCCATCGTCTATTGTTCATCCAGCCCTCCACACCATGGGCTCATGTTCAACCACCCCTCCACGGCCACCCCTCCATCGCTCATCGCTCATCCATCCCTCCACACCACGGGTTCCTGCTCATCCGAGGCAACACCACCACTCTTTGCTCATCCAAACCTCCGCAACGCCACTTTGCTCATCCATCGATCGGCTTTAGTTAGCGGCAGAGCGGCGAATCGCCCATTGGGTTCGATTAATAGCCATCGATCGATCGCCGGGTTCAAGAACGCGTAACTCGCAGTGAATCGCCGGGTTCGATTAGAGCCCAACGCCTTGCTTGGCTTGATTAGAGCTAACGCCGCACACACGTCGTCAGACGACGAGAGAAGCGCGATCGCTCGGCCCCGACCTCCCACCGTAACCGCAACTCCACGAAATTTTTCCCCTCGCTTCTACCACGGTTTTTTTGTCATGGACGGCCCAAAGAATGTCATGCAGCTGCGTCTCCGGCCCGCCCAGGACAAAAAGCCCATTTTCTGTCATGATTTTTTGTCATAGAAGTAGGAGCCCACCACATCTATGATGTTACCGGGTTTTGTCACAATTATCGTCATAGAAGTGTCATATGTATGACAAAAAAAAATTGTTCGGCCCAAAATGTCACGGATGTGTCTTTTTTTTGTAGTGAGGTATAGGGCTTTAGTTACGACCCTTTAGTCCTGGTTCGGGAACCGGGACAGATGGCCCTCATGAACCGAGACGAATGGCCGTTTTTCTACTAGTCCTATCAGACAAAGTAGACTTGAAACTATGGTAAGCACTTTTAGTAGTGCAGACATTTGCAGGGGTGTGCTTCCATATGAGTTTATTCAAAAAATCACAAGCATAAACAAGAATACAAGAAATTCAGGCCATACTATTAGCGCCAAATAAGTTTCTAATAAGAGGAACATTCCAACTTTTGGATTGACGAAACCAAAGATGAGAGACTCACCAATGGTAAATAAAGCCTGGATATCGAGTTCGACGATGACTACAAATATTTTCCCCAAAAGGGTACACAATAATATGAGTTTACAAATTTGCAAGGTCCACAATCTAAAAGATTATGTTTTATCTTAAGAACTGAGCTCCAGAAGACATATTTAGGCACATGCTTAAGGTAGCTTTAGCCAATCCCTTAAAACATTTAACTCCTCAAAATATTACCTTTTAAGGAGTTGACCGTACCTAGCTAGCTGAACCCCTATCCAGTTAAATCCTGACTTTCAAAACCCACCCAACTCTCTCATGTTTTAGGGAACCCACAAGTTCTCAGGAAAACTCCTTTCTGTCTGTGATGCCTCCTCTATCCGCCTTCACCAGTGCCACCGGCTGCCCTAGGATTGGAACTGCTGGCTGCAGGTGCATCCCTGACAACTCCTCCCGCCGGAGTTATGCCATCGGCGTCGCTGCCCACGCTGCCGCTCATGGGTATTTGGCCGGATTGGGGTGATCTATGAGGCACTGAGAGGTACTTCCCACTCTGATCGACTCCACAGCAACCCTGAGCTTCTGTCATGGCAGCAACATCCCATGGTCGAGGCGGTCGAGGCGGAATCCCGACTGGAGGAGGTTACTCGTTGTTGGTGATCCATGGGATCCCAGACTTGGCGGCGATGGTGGATGTTAGTGGCGAGGTGATGGGGTCAAGGCTAGGTGACATGCTGGAGCTATGTGCCGACTAAGGTGCTACTCCTGTTGGGTGCATCAGAAGAAAGAAGAAGAGGCTGAGACACTTCTTCCATGTCGGGTCTACTTTGTTGGAGGAGTTAAATTTAAGGGTTCGGTTGAGGATAAATTTTCCTCCACTAACGCCGATTGGGATCAGCTTGGTGCCAGTTAGAGAAGTAAAACCGGGTTTTTACTCCTCTAACCAGTTATCATGCTAAGAGTCATCAACTACCGTATTCTACGCCTTATCATGTCACTACTGTACCTCTTGAATTAATACATTCCGATGTTTGGGGTCCCGCTATTGCGTCTTCAGGGGGTACAAGTACTATGTTAGTTTTGTTGATGACTACACGCATTTCACTTGGATTTATTTGCTTAAACACAAGTCTGATGTTGAGAAAGTCTTCTGTAATTTTCAGGCTCGTGTCAAACGCCTTTTGGATTGCAAAATCAAGGTCGTTCAGTCCAATTGGGGTGGTGAATACCACAAACTCCATCGCTACTTTCAACGCTCAGGCATCTCCCACCGTGGGTCGTGTCCACATACATCCTAGCAGAACGGTATTGCCGAGCGCAAACACCGTCATTTGGTCGAGGCCGACCTTGCTTTACTTGCACACTCGTCCCTCCCACTCCGGTTTTGGGATGAGGCCTTTCTTACGGCATGTTATCTTATCAACCGTATGCCCACTCCGGTTCTCAACAAGGACACGCCCTTGTTCCGCTTGTTTCATGTTCAGCCCAATTATTCCTCTTTGCGGATTTTTTGGTGTGCTTGCTGGCCTAGTCTTCGCAAGTACAATGCTCGCAAGCTGGAATTCGTTCCAAGATGTGCATTTTCCTTGGCTATAGTCCTTTGCATAAGGGTATAAGTGTCTTGATTGCACCTCGGGGAGGATCTATATCTCTCGTGATGTTGTTTTCGACAAGACCATTTTTCCATACTCCACCCCCGGTGTATCGGTTGACATTGCTTCTCTTGAGCATGCCCCCATGTTTCCATCTAATGAACCGATTTCATATGTCCATGTGCGGAAATACGACCTTTCATATTTGTCATCTGACTTGTTCCCTACAGATGCTACTTTTTTGTCTTCCCAGGAACCCGTCTCCACACCTGCACCCGCGGATGTGATCGACGTGCATGGGCCCAACGTGCAGTCCACGCCTCTCGAGGCTGCCTCGATGCCTCGCCCGCTGGTTCGTCAGCGGCCCCATCTGCCTCACCCGATGGTGCGTCTGCGGGCCCGGCTGGGTCGCCCGCTGCGTTTCCCGCGCCTGGTTCGGCCCAACCTGCATCGCTTGCTTTGGTCGTCACCGGGTCGCCAGCTGCGTCTCCGCCTGGTTTTCCCACGTCGCCTGGATTGGCCCAGCCCGACGCGTCACACTGGCCCGTGTCGCTTGTCACTGAAGAGACTTCAGCCACGACACCTCTGGCCGGGTCTCCGGCGCCGCCGTCACCATCTACCGGGGATGCAGCTCCAGGGCACACTCTGGTCACGCACCATCGTGATCATACACACAAGGCCAAGACATACACGGATGGCACTGTTTGGTACGACACTCGTTGGTGCGCTTTCTTTGCCATACTGACCTCTCATCGTGATGCTCTTGGTGAACCAGCTTGGCGTGCCGCCATGTCTGAGGAATTCATTGCTCCTCGTCACACGAACACATGGGTGTTGGTGCCTCGGCCTCCTGGTGTTAATGTTGTACGCTGCAAGTGGATTTTTAAGACCAAGCATCATCCTGATGGTTCTGTCGACAGGCACAAATCTCGCCTTGTTGCTCGTGGTTTTACTCAACAACAAGGGATCAACTATGGAGATACTTTCAGCCCTGTGGTGAAGCCTTCCATGGTTCACCTAGTTCTCTCTCTCTCTTGCAGTATCCCGCGGGTGGAGCCTTCGATAGGTTGACGTGAGTAATGCCTTTCTCCATGGTTTTCTGGCCGAAGATGTCTACATGCAGCAGCCCCCTGGTTTTGAGGATGCTCGTTATCCCTCCCATGTGTGCAAACTCCAGCGCTCTATCTACGGGCTCAAACAGTCGCCGCCTGCATGGTATGCTCGGCTGAGTCAGCGTCTCTCATAGCTTGGTTTTGTTGCCTCCACGGCCGATGCTTCCTTGTTCATCTTCTCCCATGGTGCTATTCAGATATACATGCTGCTGGTGTATGTCGATGATATTGTGATTGCTGCTTCTACACCGGCGGTGGTTGATCGCCTTGTGCAGTCCTTGTCTGCGAGTTTTCCATCAAGGACTTGGGTCGGCTGGAGTACTTCCTTGGATTGGAAGCGTCCTTTCATTCATTGGGCATGACATTGACACAGAAGAAGTATGCACTTGATCTGCTTCATCGCGTCAACATGGAGAACTGTAAGTCCACTTCCAGTCCACTAGCTACATCTGAGAGCCTCTCACGCCACAGTGGTGCATTGCTGAGTACTGATGACTCTTTTAGGTACCGCAGTGTAGTTGGAGCACTCCAGTATTTGACACTCACTCGTCCTGATATCTAATTTGCTGTGAACAAAGTGTGTTAGTTTCTGTCCCAGCCTACGGAGATTCATTGGGAAGCGGTTAAGCGTATCCTAAGGTATGTCAAAGGTACGCTAGACACAGGACTAGGCATTCGTAAGTCCCATTTTACTAGAGTCAGCACATTTTTCGATGCAGACTGGGTAGGCTTTGTTGATGACAGGCGTTCCACAGGTAGATTTGCTGTGTTTGTTGGACCCAATCTTATATCTTGGAGTTTAAAGAAGCAGCCTATAGTCTCAAGATCTAGCACCGAGGCAGAGTGCAAGGCATTGGCAAATGGCGTAGCTGAAGCTATTTGGTTAGACTCGGTTCTAATAGAACTTGGAGTTACACAACAGCGCACACCTATATTGTGGTGCGACAATTTAGGGGCAACTTACCTGACAGCAAACCCAGTGTTTCATGCTTGGACCAAACACATTGAGATCGACTTTCACATTGTGAGGGAAAGAGTAGCAACATGTGCATTGGAGGTCAGTTTATCTCAACAGATGATCAACTAGCGGATGTATTTACTAAACCCGCTACCCGTCAGATGCTAGACCGCTTCAGGACCAATCTAAATCTTGTATGTAGTTCAGATTGAGGGGGCATGTTAAATAGGGTCTAGTTTGCATATGTTGTATTTGTATGTGTACACGTATGTAACATGATCATCTATATATAGTGAGACGTGAGGTGGATCTATGACCTACGCAAAACCCTAAAACCTACCTCTTCAACTTGCAAAATAGGGTCTGGTTTGCATATATTGTATTTGTATGTGTACATGTATGTAACTTGATCAGCTATATATAGTGAGACGTGAGGTGGATGTATCACCCACGCAAAACCCTAAACCTACCTCTTCAACTTGGTATCAGATAGCCAACCGGGCCACCGAGCGAACCCCACGCCACCACCCTGATCCACCATGCCGCAACCGCCGCGCGTTGCCACCTTTCCGCGCCGCTGCCGCGATCCATCCGCCACTGCCGCTGCGTGCCACCACCCTTCCGCGCCGCCGCCACGAGTTCAATTTCTCTGCCATCGCGCGTCGTCCTTATCCGCGCCGCCGCGATGTCGTCTGATGTGCTCTCTCTCTTCAACAATGTTGGCGCCATCACCTCGCTCGTGGCTGCCACGGTTCCCGCCACCCTCGCCATTCCAGCGATCTCCGTCCGCCTTGGCCGCCACAACTTCATGCTGTGGGGAGGCATCGTCGGCACCATCCTCGCCGGCACCAACCTCCACGGCTACCTGGACGGCACCATGGTGGCACCCGACAAGACCATTGCCGTGGGCACTGGCGATGCCGCGACGACCGCCGCTAACCCGGCGTACCACCACTGGTGGACTCAGGATCAGAAGGTCAAGGGCCTTCTCCTCACCTCCATGGAGGAGGATATCGCCTGTAAGATTATTAGCCACGAGACGACGCATGTGGTATGGACGGCCGTCGGTTCCATGTACGGCGCGTAGAGTCGCGCCAACATTCGTCACATCCGGCGTCAACTCCAGACGCTGAGGAAGGAGGAGATGTCCGCGACTGTGTACATGCACATGATGAAGGCACTCGCCGACACCATGGCCACCGTCGGATCTTCGATCCGTGACGATGAGCTCATTGATCACATCTTCACGGGACTCGGCTCCGCGTACACTCCATCGCCGCCTCCCTGGGTGTGAGTAACGCACCTATGCCCTACTCCAGCTTCTACTCGCTCGTTTTGCCGTTCGAAGCGTTGCAGGCTCAGTAGAGTGCGGCGGAGGGGTGGACTCCCTCTGCCAACACCGTGACCCGCTCAGGCTACCACGGCAATGGCGGACATGCTCCATACTCGGAGCTATCCCTACACCTTCAAGGGTGGGGGTCGCCCAACCAATGGGAATGGCCCGCCCGGGCAAGGCCGCCAAGGCGGCAACGGCGGCCCCAACTGCAGCCGCGACTACAATCCCAGCTACAACAGTAACGGTCATCAAGGTGGTGGGGGTAATGACGACAACGATGGTGGTGGTGGACGTCGCAACAATCGCTGGCGTCCCAGGTGTCAGATTTGCAAAAACTAGGGTCATGAGGCCGATGATTGTCGCAAATGCTATGACCAGGAACAAAACACTCGCTCCGCCAACTCAGCCTCCACAAACACCGTCGACTATCCTTGGGTACTGGACACCAGGGCTACGGATCACCTGACAAGTGATCTTGAACGTCTCCAGGTTCACGAGCGCTATGATGGCAAGGACCAGGTTCAGGTGGCCAATGGTGCAGGTTTGTTTATTTCACACATTGGTCATTCCCGTTTACCTGGTTCATCCCTGAAACTGCACAACATCCTTCATGTTCCACACATCAAAGAGCATCTTCTTTCTGCCTATCGTCTTGTTTGTGCTAATGACATGTTTGTTGAGTTTCACCGCCGTCTTTTCTTTGTTAAGGACAAAGCAACCAGGCGTGTCATTCTTCAAGGTAGCAGTCATGGGGGTGTCTACCCGATTCCCTTTGCTCGTGCATCGTCCTCGTCATCTCGCCATGCTTCATCCAGTGTCCGCATTTCGTCATTGCAATGGCATCAACGTTTAGGTCACCATACCAATATTGTGGTAACCTCCATTGTTCGGAGCCATGACCTTCCGTGTTCTAGTTCCAATAATCCACCATTAGTGTGTGATGCCTGTAAGCGTGCTAAGAGTCATCAACTACCGTATTCTACGTCTTATCATGTCACTACTGTACCTCTTGAATTAATACATTCCGATGTTTGGGGTCCCGCTATTGCGTCTTCAGGGGGGTACAAGTACTATGTTAGTTTTGTTGATGACTACACGCATTTCACTTGGATTTATTTGCTTAAACACAAGTCTGATGTTGAGCAAGTCTTCTATAATTTTCAGGCTCATGTCGAATGCCTTTTGGATGGCAAAATCAATGCCGTTCAGTCCGATTGCGGTGGTGAATACCACAAACTCCATCACTACTTTCAACGCACGGGCATCTCACACCGCGTGTCGTGTCCACATACATCCCAACAGAAGGGTATTGCCGAGCGCAAACACCGTCATTTGGTCAACACCGGCCTAGCCTTACTTTCGCACTCGTCTCTCCCACTCCGGTTTTGGGATGAGGCGTTTCTTACGGCATGTTATCTTATCAACCGTATGCCCACTCCAGTTCTCAATAAGGACACACCCTTGTTCTGCTTGTTTCATGTTCAGCACAATTATTCCTCTCTGCGGATTTTTGGGTGTGCTTGCTGGCCTAGTCTCCGCAAGTACAATGCTCGCAAGCTGGAATTTCATTCCAAGATGTGCATTTTCCTTGGCTATAGTCCTCTGCACAAGGGTTATAAGTGTCTTGATCACACCTCGGGGAGGATCTATATCTCTCATGATGTTGTTTTCGACGAGACAGTTTTTCCATACTCCACCCCGGTGTCTCGGTTGACATTGCTTCTCTTGAGCCTGCCCTCACGTTTCCATCTAATGAACCAGTTGCGGATGTCCATGTGCGGAAATACGACCTGTCATATTTGTCATCTGACTTGTTCCCTGGAGATGCTGCTTTTTTGTCTTCCCAGGAACTCGTCGCCACACCTGCACCCGCTGATGTGCTCGACATGCATGGCCCCTACGTGCAGGCCACGCCTCCCGAGGCTGCCTCGTCTTCTAGTCCATCAGCGGCCCCATCTGCCTCGCCCGCTGGCGCGTCCGCGGCCCAACTGGATTGCCCGCTGCATCCCCCATGCCTGGTTCGGCCCAACCTGCACTGCCTGCTTCGGTCGTCGCTGGGTCGCCAGCCGCGTCTCCGCCTGGCTCTCCCACGTCACCTGGATCAGCCCAGCCCGAGGCGCCACCCCGGCCCGTGTCGCCTGTCGCTGAAGAGACTTCAGCCGCGACACGTCTGGTCGGGTCTCCGTCGCCGCCGTCACGATCTACCGGTGATGCAGCTCAAGGGCACACTATGGTCACGCACCATCATGATCATACGGACAAGGCCAAGACATACACGGATGGCACTGTTTGGTACGACACTCATCGGCGCGCTTTCTTTGCCGCACCGACCTCTCATCGTGATACTCTTGGTGAACCAGCTTGGCATGCCGCCATGTCCGAGGAATTCGCTGCTGTTCATCACATGAACACATGGGTGTTGGTGCCTCGCCCTCTTGGTGTTAATGTTGTAGGCTGCAAGTGGATTTTTAAGACCAAGTATCGTCCTGATGGTTCTGTCAACAAGCACAAAGCTCGCCTTGTTGCTCGTGATTTTATTCAACAGCAAGGGATCGACTATGGAGATACTTTCAGCCCTGTGGTGAAGCCTGCCACGGTTCGCCTGGTTCTCTCTCTTGCAGTATCCTGCGGGTGGATCCTTCGACAGGTTGACATGGGTAATGCCTTTCTCCACGGTTTTCTGGCCGAAGATGTCTACATGCAGCAGCCCCCTGGTTTTGAGGATGCTCGTTATCCCTCCCATGTGTGCAAACTCCAGCGCTCCATCTACGGGCTCAAACAGTCGCCGCATGCCTGGTATGCTCGGCTGAGTCAGCATCTCTCACAGCTTGGTTTTGTTGCCTTCAAGGCCGATGCTTCCTTGTTCATCTTCTCCCATGGTGCTATTCATATATACATGCTAGTGTATGTCGATGATATTGTGATTGCTGGTTCTACACCTGTTGTGGTTGATTGCCTTGTGCAGTCCTTGTCTGCGAGTTTTTCCATCAAGGACTTGGGTCGGCTGGAGTACTTCCTTGGATTGGAAGCATCCTTTCATTCAGGGGGCATGACATTGACGCAGAAGAAGTATGCACTTGATATGCTTCATCACGTCAACATGGAGAAATGCAAGTCCACTTCCACTCCACTAGCTACATCCGAGAGCCTCTCACTCCATAGTGGTGCATTGTTGAGTACTGAGGACTCTTTCAGGTATCGTAGTGTAGTTGGAGCACTCCAGTATTTGACACTCACCCGTCCCGATATCTCCTTTGCTGTGAATAAAGTGTGTCAGTTTCTGTCCTAGCCTATGGAGATTCACTGGGAAGCAGTTAAGTGTATCCTGAGGTATGTCAAAGGTACGCTAGACACAGTACTACGCATTCGTAAGTCCCCTTTTACTGGAGTTAGCATATTTTCTGATGCAGACTGGACACGGGCTGACAGGCGTTCCACAGGTGGATTTGCTATGTTTGTTGGACCCAATCTTATATCTTGGAGTTTAAAGAAGCAGCCTACAGTCTCGAGATCTAGCAACGAGGCAGAGTACAAGGCATTGGCAAATGGCGCGGCTGAAGCTATTTGGTTAGACTCGTTTCTCACAGAACTTGGAGTTACAAAGCAGCGCACACCTATATTGTGATGCGACAATTTAGGGGCAACTTACCTGACGGCAAACCCAGTGTTTCATGTTCGGACCAAACACATTGAGATCAACTTTCACTTTGTGAGGGAACGAGTAGCTGAGGATGCATTGGAGGTCAGGTTTATCTCAACACATGATCAACTAGCGGATGTATTTACTAAACCCGCTACTTGTCAAATGCTACACCACTTCAGGACCAATTTGAATCTTGTATGTAGTTCAGATTGAGGGGGCATGTAAAATAGGGTTTAGTTTGCATATATTGTATTTGTAAGTGTACACGTATGTAACCTTCTCATCTATATATAGTGAGACGTAAGGTGGACGTATAACCCACGCAAAACCCTAATCCTACCTCTTCAACTGGGATCAGTTAGAGTTGCCCTTATGTCCGACCACTATCTAACTCATCAAAATTTAAGGAGTTATGGTTTAGGAGAGTATTTGAGGAGTTATAGGATAGGGGATTGGGGTCTCCCTTAGGAGCTTTTGAAAAAGACGTGCCCAGAAAATGTTTTACCTTGAGAACCTTGAATATAGTGTCAGCTGGGTCTGTTACAATTTTGTAGGCAATGGATGTACGCGGATCCTTGTTAACTGCTTCAGTGTCTCTTATTCTTAAATGTATGCAACATCAAAATATAGCCGTTTCATTGTGTATCTGTTAGATATGAATCACCTATATTGTCATAATTTTACTTTGCAAAATGATAGTTCAATAATCTACAAATGTACATATCATTGCTTTATGATCAATTAGCATATAAATATATTCACTCGGGCCCCAGGGGCATTACAGATAATTCACAAGCAAATCTACCGTTTCACAGTCGTTTTAACCAAACAACCTCCAGCTTTTCTACAACAACATTTTCACAACAGCTTTTCAACCAAACAACCTCCAGCTTTTCTACAACGGCATTTTCAAGATAGCTTTTCAAGAATCTGCAGCTCAACCAAACACGACCTTAATCCACCTTCAACTTTAGGCTTGCAGATTTCATACCAAGCTTTGAGACAGAAAGACTTGGTTTTACTCTCTCCTTGTAGCCCAATCCACAGAATATCTCTCATCACAATTTTCATCTTGGCTAGCAATTTCTCAGAGAACAAAATATTGGACATATAATACCTAGTATCATGACATAATTTATTCACGCACTACCTTATCTCGTGCTTGTATACTTGCCTATGAGCTCTATTACACCTATCACACATCTATTCTTCATTATATCTAGCTCTAAACACCTAAACTCACAAAGGCCTATCCATGAATGTCTTAAAAGAAAACCTATAATTGACAAACATTTCGGAGACATTTCGTCGAAGTTTAGATTTGAATTTCCAACAAAAAAATAGTAAGCTTGGGCTCTGTTTTTCGCGGGCTTGGTAAGAGGATGACCCAAATGAACCACGGCAGGTTGAAAGTGCAACTATCCCTAGGTGGATTTGGTAATTCATAACAACATATAGCTCATTGAGCTAATGCTATTCCAAGACTATTATTTCAGGAAAGCTCAATGAATGGCATGGCATGGATGATGAAAGTGGATCCCTCAAAATACTAAGGACAAAGGATTGGCTCAAGCTCAAAAGCTCAAGACTCTTCATTTTATATTTTAGTGATCCAAGATCACATTGAGTCTATAGGAAAAGCCAATACTATCAAGGAGGGATGAGGTGTAGCATAATGAGCCTCTTGCTTGATGTGCTTAGTGATATGCTCCAAAACCCTCAGCTACTTTCTCACAACCACAAATGACCTAAACCCAAAGCCAAAATCGGTCACACCGATTCTTCCTATCCGTCGCCACCGATTTCAAAAGTCATAGCCACTGCCACAAACCCTAAGCAAATCGGTCTTACCGATAGGGATCTCGGTCTCACCGAGATGGGATTGTAATCTCTCTGTTTCCCTTCGTAACGTTTCGGTCTAACCGAAGTGAGCGATCGGTCCCACCGAGATTGCAATGTAAACTCACTGTTTCCCTTTTGTAACATTTCGGTCTCACCAAAAAGAGCAAATCGGTCCCACCGAGTTTACCTGACCAACTCTCTGGAAAGCTTATTACCAAAATCGGTCTCACCGAGTTTGTGTAATCGGTCTTACCGAGATTACGTTATGCGCTAACCCTAACCGAATCGGTCTCACCGAGTTGCATGTCAGTCCCACCGAAAATCCTAACGGTCACTAGGTTTGCTAAATCGGTCCGACCGAGTCTGTTGAATCGGTCCCACCGAGTTTGGTAAATTATGTGTAACGGTTAGATTTTGTGTGGAGGCTATATATATCCCTCCACCTCCTCTTCATTCGTGGAGAGAGCCATTAGAACAAACCTACACTTCCAACTTACCATTTCTGAGAGAGAACCACCTACTCATGTGTTGAGGCCAAGATATTCCATTCCTACCATATGAATCTTGATCTCTAGCCTTCCCCAAGTTGCTTTCCACTCAAATCTTCTTTCCACCAGATCCAAAACCTATGAGAGAGAGTTGAGTGTTGGGGAGACTATCATTTGAAGCACAAGAGCAAGGAGTTCATCATCAACGCACCATTTGTATTGGCTTGCAAGGTGAATTCTTTGATGGGAGAGAGCCGAACCGTGAAGCTATTGCGGAAGAATTGAAGATGCTGCAATACAACGCTCAAGCTTGTGATATCATCTTCAATGGATTGTGCCCTGAAGAATTCAACAAAGTCAGCCGTCTTGAGAATGCAAAGGAAATTTGGGATACTTTGATTGATATGCATGAAGGTACCAAATCCGTCAAGGAATCCAAGTTGGATGTGCTCCAAAGTCAGCTTGACAAGTTCAAAATGAAGGATGGTGAAGGTGTCGCTGAAATGTACTCTAGGCTTGCTATTATCACAAATGAGATTGCCAGCTTAGGGAGTGAAGAGATGACCGACAAATTCATCATCAAGAAGATCCTAAGAGCATTGGATTGAAAGTATGATACCGTGTGCACATTGATCCAAATAATGCCAAACTACAAAGATCTCAAGCCAACGGAAGTTATTGGAAGAATTGTTGCTCATGAGATGTCACTCAAGGATAAGGAGGAACTTCACAACAAGTCAAGTGGTGCTTACAAAGCCTCAAGTGAAGCCCCCAAATCATCAAATGAGAAACAAACCTTCAATGAAGAATTGAGCTTAATGGTGAAGAACTTCAACAAATTCTACAAGAGTAGAAGCAAAGAAAGAAGCTCCAAGTCAAGGTCTTACCATGACAAAAGATCTTCAAGTCAAGAGCGCAATTGCTACAATTGTGGGAGACCCGGACACTATTCCAATGAGTGTACGACACCCTACAAAAGAAGAGAAGATTCTCCAAGAAGAAGAAGCAAAAGAGAAGAATCACCACAAAGAGAGAGGAGTAGAGATGATCGTTATGAACGAAGATCCTCACGGAGAAGCAAGGATTCGGAGAGGAAGGACAAGTTATCAAGGAGCTACACAAAATGAAGACATCAAGCTCATGTTGGTGAATGGGTATCCGGCTCCGACTCCGACAATCACTCCGAGAGAAGCTATCACTCCGACTCCGAATATACTCAAGATGAAGTTGTTGCAGGTCTAGCACTTGTGTCAAGCAACTCCTACGACATATTTGATTCACCAAATGAAGGAATTGGAAGATGCTTCACGGCCAAAGGTCCAAAGGCAAAACATCCCTAGTATGTTGATTTCAATAGTGATGAAGATGACTTGCTTGTGGATGATGATTTACTTGTTGACAACTCTAGTGATGAATACTATGATGAAACGTCAATTAATCATGCTAATCAAGATAAAACGAATGACAATGATAAGGAGAAGATTGAGCTTCTAACTGAAGACCTAAACTCTTAAGTTGGCTCATGAAACTATCTTCGAAGATCATCGAGAACTTTTAAGGGCTCATGAGAAGTTAGGCTTTGAAAAGCTCAATCTTGAGCAAGAGCATGAGTTCTTAAAAGCAATCAATGATGATCTCCGTAAGAAAAGATCTTCTTACATTGCCAAGCGTTTACTCTTATCTACTTACATGCCTCAAGTCAAGTCTAGTAACAAGTGCAAGAAAGATACTTCCTCTAGTAGTAACAATAATAATGTCAAATCCAATATTGTTGCTTCTAGTAGTTCTCTTGATTCCACTAATGATTCTCTTAGCCAAGTTACACTTGAGCAAGAAAATAGCTTATTGAAGGGAATTATAGAGAAAGGTGTTTACAAGAGCCTTGCCGGGAGTAAGCAATTCGAGGAAATTGTACGCAAGCAAGGAAGGCATCGGAAGAATCAAGGTGTTGGTTTTGAACGAAAGTTCAATGCTAATGGAGTTGAGTGGGAAGAAGATCAATACCCCAAGACAAAGTTTGTTCCTCAACAAGAGAAGTATGATCCTACTTCCTTCAAGGGAACACAAGCCCAAGATGATCTTCCACCACAAGACCACAAGAACAAAGGCAAGGACAAGCTTCAAGAAGAGACAGATGCATTTGAAGAAGCATATAAGGCCTCGTTCAAGTGGGTTCCCAAGAATACGTCAATTCTACTTCATCAAGTACAACTACAACTCCAAGGATTCCCATCAAGATGATGAGGATCCCTAAGAAGAAGAACTAGAGAGTTCTTGAGGGTGACTCCGCCAACATTCTTCACTCATATCATTATGGCAAGAACAACTGCAATCAACTTCCACATCTTGCACTAGTTCAAGGAGTCACAAACCCTCATGTTGGTAAGGCAAGGGACAAGGTAACCTAATGATTTCATGGACATCATCTTGTGTGTGCTTCACTCTATGTCTATGGATATTCTTGTTTGTTCCTTGTGGGACTAACCCATGTAGGTAAGTTGAAAGTGCAACTCACTCCAAAGGATTGCTCCAAATGATCTACATCAACATTGAGCATCCACATCTTCAACACCTACATGAAGTCATCATCGACAAAACCCAAGGTTAGTTCATCCCTCTAAGGGGGGATCTCACATCTAGGGGGAGCTTAACTCTAAGAATTGAGTCAAAGCAACTCTAATGGTGTGAACACATCAATGCATTATGTAAAAGTGGTAACCCCACTTGAGCTTAAACGATGAGTATGACCTATGATCAAATGTTTTCATTTGACTCCTAAGTCAATATACTCATATATAGATGACCTAGTCATCGCCAATTGTTTAATAGATGCTAGAATTGGTTGTGCATGCTTTTGCCACATATTTCATTTGCCATCTTATTGTGTGAGCATGTTGGTGCATATTTTACTCATTCAAGGACATCCACTTGTTGTTTTGATTGATTGGCTTCGTTTCTTTTTGCCAAGTGGATGGACAAGAATGCCTAAGAACCTTCTCTAGCTATCTATGCTTTTCTCGTCTCAAACTCTATTCATGCTACATCACAAAATTTGATCAAGTCAGATTCGAACCACTCTGTGTGAGGAGCACTCGGAGTCCCCGATTCGTCACAGACTTAAACTTCCAAAACTTCTTTGTGATTCTCGGTCTGACCGATTCCTCCATTTCGGTCCTACCGAGATCATTAAGTTGATCTAAGTTTTCCATCTCGGTGCAACCGATTTGAACTTTTCGGTCACGCCGAATTGCTGTAACTGTACACAGTTATGCATCTCGGTGCCACCGAGTTGTTCCACTTGGTCTCACCGACAGGGTCGGGCTATATATAGTCACGGGCAAAAATTTGGAAATTCCTTCGAACCGCTTCGCCCGCGCAATAGCTCGCTCTGCCATCCCAGGTCTCCGGATCGTCTCCTCGTCGCCAGCCGCCTCCTGTCGCTGGTCTCCGCCGCCGTCGATGGATTTCAACCCTGCCGTTGCCGCCGTAGCAAATTCATCGCCAAGCTAGGGTATGGACTCGATCACTGTGCTATCCTCGTACGATTCCTTGCACATTGTGTTCTTATAGATTCTTGCCACGATTGAAACACACCTATCCAGTCAATGCAATCCGTAGAGTAGATGAGATTCAAAATTTTAGGGTTAGGTTTCCGCCAAAACCATCTCGGACCCACCGAGTTGAAAAACTCGGTCCCACCAATTTGGCTTATGCCATTGCACTAGTAACTCTCGGTCTGACCGAGAATTGCTAATCGGTGAGACCGATTTTAGGACTTTGTGAAACCCTAGCAGTCTCGGTGCCACCAAACTGTGACTCGGTCCAACCGAGTGCATCAGTTTAGGTTCGAAAAACTGCTTCGGTATCACCGAGTTTGAAAATCGGTTGATCTGAAATGCTTTCTGTGGAAAACTAAAACTGAATTTTTGAATCATTCTTTTGCAAAAATCTCTGCATTTTGTGATGCTCATCCATTCTACCTCATCTATAACTCTTCACAGGGTCAGCAGTCAGTGTTTGAAGCATGTCGGACAGAGTGACAATGTAAGCAGTCAAGAGCAGATTGACATGAGTAAGGGCACTAGTCCCTCAAGTTCTTGAGATGATGGGAGCGAAGCACCCCAAGTAATCTGCCTAAGGCTGCTACCAGCAAAGGAGGAAGAGAACTTGGACTCAGAGGATGAGGACTATAGAGTGAAGAGGATGAGGCTACTTCCAAGAAAGTAGTGCTCAAAAAGGAATATGGCTCAGCAAAGAATACAAAGCCTGGACTGAATAAGAAAGTTCCTGCCAAGAGGACACCTATGCCCAAGGTCAGAACTTCCACTCAAGTGCCAGAACAGACTGAACCCAAAGAGGCACCTACAAAGAAAGTCACAACTGCCAAATCCAACAAAGTTCCCACTGGAGAAACTATGAAGTTTACCATTGAATCAGAGGATGAAGCTGCTCAGGACAAGAAGAAGAATAGAGCAAGAACCACAACTGCCCAGGTTCTTGGAAAGCCCTCAATGAGAAGAGATTCTGAAGAGGAAGAAGAGGTTGCTACACCAGCACCCAAGGCACTAAAGCTTATGGGTGAAGCTATTAGATCAGGGGCTGCAACATCTAAGGCCAAGGAAGCACCCAAAGCTGCCCCCAAGGCCAAGCTTGCACCAAAGAGGAATACCAGGAGTATTCCAGCAGCTGATAAGAACAATGCCCCAGTGCCTAATGTTGCTGATGAGGAGATGGAGAAGGACGGGTCCTAAGGAAGCTCAAGCCCAAGATACCAGACCACAATGATGCCCATCCTGTGGCTGAGGACATGAGGATCAGGAAGGACTCAGGGTTGAGGATATGGAGGATGGAAGATCCATATGACTCAAGGAGAAGAACTGCTGTTGATTATAGGTTCCATACAAAGGAACAACAGGACTTCTATGAGACAATCTTGTTGGATAAGAAGCCCATAGTATGTGATATGAGATGGGTCGACTGGACCTACATAAAGGACAATGAAGAGCACTATCCTGGAGTGCAAGAAAGTTTTGTTGCTTGTGGAGTTGCTGATTTTGTTGGGCAAAAGCTCACCAACTGGAATGATGAACTTATCATGCAATTCTACTCCACAGCACACTTCTATCCAGATGGAAGGATAGTTTGGATGTCTGAAGGTACAAGGTACCAGTCCACTATTGAGGAATGGGCAAGTCTGATCAATGCCCCAAAGGAAAGTGAAGATGACATGGATATTTATGCCAAGAAGAAGATGGACCACAATTCCATGGCACACATGTACAAGGAGATCCCAGACAAAGCTGTTGAAACACATAAGTTTGGATCAGTTCACTTCCTTCTGTCAGGACTGCCAACTATTAATTGGATCCTAAGGCACACTCTGTTGCCTAAGTCTGGTGACCACAACATGATTAGAGGGCATGCCATCAACATGTTGCATTTGTTTGATGTGCCTCAGAAGTTTAAGGTCATGAGCCTTATGATTGAAACCATTAAGAGGACTGCAGCAGATCAGAAGAGGAGCTGTGGATATGCCCCTCAGATTCAGGAGTTGATTAACTCAAAGATGGGCACAAGGAAATATCAATTGAATAAGGAACATTTTCCACTTTATCCAGACTTTGAGGACAATGAGGTTGTCATGAATGAGAATGGTCCATCATCTATACATGCTCAAGAGAAGAAGGAGAAGGCAAGGAAGGAGAAGGCTGCTAAGATGCCGACTCAAGAGGAGGCTTCTGAGTATTTCTTGAAGAACAAGCAGGAGCAGCTTGGTTACTTAATAGCATCAACTCTGAGGATTGAGAAAGGACTGGCCACCCTCACTCAGAATCAGGAGAGCTTGGAAAGAATCATGGAACTCAAATTTCATGATCTAGATGTCAAAGTAATTGAGATTCAGTCAGTTGTAGAGCAGCTGCAGGATGACATGCAGGAGAGGCAGGGCAAGACTACCACTAATGTGTTTGCAGAGTGCCTAGAGCCCAGAGGTCGATTTGCGGCTCTGTGATGCACAACAGAGCAACATCTTCTGCACCAGCTACAACCCCTACTGCTCCAGTGCAACCAGCTCCAGCATCAACTCCAGCACCCTCTACTTCAACTGAAGCTTTCGTTCTTGGAGTTATCCGGACACCAACACCTGAAGATCAAGCCTGAGAGTCGATCTAGCACTATGCATTTTCTATGAACTTTTTGGTAACTTGTTGCCAAAGGGGGAGAAAAATGAATAGATCATAGGCTTCGAGAGAGAGAGAGTGTTGCTTTTGTTCTCTCTTGATTTGGTGGTTAAACTTGTTTGCTTTTGATTGCTTGAGATACTATGATTGTGAGACATTGATGATCATGTGTTTGATCATAAGCTACACTTATGCATGTTTGATGATATTATCTTATCTATCCTATGTGATCATTCACTTTGCTTGGTGATGAGTGCGTGTATTCAATATTTATCATTTTGAGCGCTCCACCAAGATGTATGTGACATGGAAGAGTAACCCATGAGCCTAATTCATTGTGCATTTGCAGTCCAAAGAAAATCTTAAACCATGCACAAATTTAGGGGGAGCTCTTGCTTATCACATACTTCTCAAAGCGACAATGTTGTTATACCTTATTATCATTTGTCGAACCTTTGATCTATATGTTGTCATCGATTACCAAAAAGGGGGAGATTGACAGTGCAACTATCCCTAGGTGGTTTTGGTAATTCATAACAACATATAGCTCATTGAGCTAATGCTATTCCAAGACTATTATTTCAGGAAAGCTCAATGAATGGCATGGCATGGATGATGAAAGTGGATCCCTCAAAATACTAAGGACAAAGGATTGGCTCAAGCTCAAAAGCTCAAGACTCTTCATTTTATATTTTAGTGATCCAAGATCACATTGAGTCTATAGGAAAAGCCAATACTATCAAGGAGGGATGAGGTGTTGCTTAATGAGCCTCTTGCTTCATGTGCTTAGTGATATGCTCCAAAACCCTCAGCTACTTTCTCACATCCACAAATGACCTAAACCCAAAGCCAAAATCGGTCACACCGATTCTTCCTATCCGTCGCTACCGATTTCAAAAGTCATAGCCACTGCCACAACCCCTAAGCAAATCGGTCTTACCGATAGGGATCTCGGTCTCACCGAGATGGGATTGTAATCTCTTTGTTTCCCTTCGTAACGTTTCGGTCTAACCGAAGTGAGCGATCGGTCCCACCGAGATTGCAATGTAAACTCACTGTTTCCCTTTTGTAACATTTCGGTCTCACCAAAAAGAGCAAATTGGTCCCACCGAAGTTTACGACCAACTCTCTCGAAAGCTTATTACCAAAATCGGTTTCACCGAGTTTGTGTAATCGGTCTTACCGAGATTACGTTATGCCCTAACCCTAACCGAATCGGTCTCATCGAGTTGCATGTCAGTCCCACCGAAAATCCTAATGGTCACTAGGTTTGCTAAATCGGTCCGACCGAGTCTGTTGAATCGGTCCCACCGAGTTTGGTAAATTATGTGTAACGGTTAGATTTTGTGTGGAGGCTATATATACCCCTCCACCTCCTCTTCATTCGTGGAGAGAGCCATCAGAACAAACCTACACTTCCAACTTACCATTTCTGAGAGAGAACCACCTACTCATGTGTTGAGGCCAAGATATTCCATTCCTACCATATGAATCTTGATCTCTAGCCTTCCCCAAGTTGCTTTCCACTCAAATCTACTTTCCACCAGATCCAAAGATTATGAGAGAGAGTTGAGTGTTGGGGAGACTATCATTTGAAGCACAAGAGCAATGAGTTTATCATCAACGCACCATTTGTTACTTCTTGGAGAGTGGTGTCTCCTAGATTGGCTAGGTGTCACTTGGGAGCCTCCGACAAGATTGTGGAGTTGAACCAAGGAGTTTGTAAGGGCAAGGAGATCGCCTACTTCGTGAAGATCTACCGCTAGTGAGGCAAGTCCTTCGTGGGCGACGGCCATGGTGGGATAGACAAGGTTGCTTCTTCGTGGACCCTTCGTGGGTGGAGCCCTGCGTGGACTCGCGCAACCGTTACCCTTCGTGGCTTGAAGTCTCCATCAACGTGGATGTACGATATCACCACCTATCGGAACCACGCCAAAAACATCCGTGTCTCCAATTGCGTTTGAATCCTCCAAACCCTTCCCTTTACTTTCTTGCAAGTTGCATGCTTTAATTTTCGCTGCCTATATACTCTTTGCATGCTTGCTTGAATTGTGTGATGATTGCTTGACATGTCCTAAGATAGCTAAAATCTGCCAAACTCTAAAATTGGGAAAAGATTAAGTTTTTAATTGGTCAAGTAGTCTAATCACCCCCCCTCTAGACATACTTCAAGGTCCTACACAGGTTCCATGTCCATGTTAAAAAGAAGGCATGTTCCATGTGCTCAGCAGAAACAAGATTTTTAATTGGGTCATCACTTACATGCCTACTTATGAATAGAAGGTTTTTTTGCTAATCTGGAGTTTGTCCCAAAATCCTTACAAAATTAATCTATGGCGCACCCGCTCTCATCGCAAAAAAGGTAATCTGTGAGCCTCGCGCTGAGGCATGAGCGGGTGCGTCGGGGGCCCACGTCGCCGCTGCTTCCTCGGGCTGCCGGGGCTGCCCTGCGGGAGAGGCGACAACCGGAGTGCTGATCCCCTACTCGCAGGCCAGGAGCCTCATGTCAAGGCGGCGCGCTGTCCTGGATGCATTCGGCGGGACTCCTCGGAGGAGCAGAAGTGTGACGGAAAGACCTAGGCCCCGCTTGATTTAGCGTTTCCGCTCGTATTCGACCGGTTTGATATACACACCTCCACGCATCATTTTCTTTCCAGGCGGAAATCAACGTGTGACCGGTAATATACACTTGTAAAATAATTCAGGTATATAAATTTACGTGCATCCCAAGTGCAGCCCTAGTGTATGGCGTGCCCATCTTCGTTCCCGCACTCCTAGAGCTCTACCCCTGCCCTACGGTATGTGCCGATTCAAATTGACGTGCGCAATAGGACGATCAGAAAAAAAAACAGTGGGCTAGCCGTGGGGCTGTTCGGTATATTCAGAGAATATTCTTTTTTACGGGTTGATTATACGAGATATGTTCGGCCGCAGCTAAAATCAGCCCTTAAAACACGTTTTTCTCAGCCCTTATAATGACTTTAAAGGGTCCACCATACAAGGGGTCTGCCAGCGATGCTCTCACGAGAACAAGCAGCGATCCGAACTTTTTATATATTTACTAGCACAAATGCCCGTGCGTTGCAACGGGAGAAAAAAAATGCCTCAATCTTAAAAAGATGGTTCAAGTCCCCACACACGTATACGCCCACCATTTGAACACAGCGGAGAAGCACTAATAGCATAAACCGTGAATATGAAATATTAATAAAGCTAATTTCCCTATTCAAGTTTAATAGTGCCAAAAAAAAGTTACAAAGGCATGCATTGTTTTGTACATGGATTGATAGTTACAGAGTATCTACTGATGGTGTGGATTTTCTAGCTTGAATTGTACCCTTCCTGCATAGAATAAGAGATTTTTACTATGCCAAATCTCATTTCATGACATTAATAACAAAATTTCAAATTTTAAAACATTATCCTACTGTAACAATTTTAAATTAAATTGATGAAATCTAACAGGCTAATATTTCTTTTAGGTGAGACCCTATATTCATTTTTTTCTTAGGAATTTTCAAAATCTCATTGTTAGTTTATTTAATTTTCTAAAACGAAGTTTTATTTTTTATATGATCTTCCTTGGTCATTGTACCCGAAATATGACTATGTTTGTAGGAAAAATAAAACAAAAACTTAAATGTGTAGTTAATTTTATTTTATTTAGAAATATGAGCATACATGTTTTGATTGTTTGCACTTGATTATATTTTTTGGAAAGATGTTTTGATTGTTTGCACATAATATTATTTTTTGGTAACAAAAAAAAATCCTCAAATGTGGAGTTAATTTTGTCATCCGCATGAGGCAATTTTTTGAGCGTCTGTGAGTTTTATACAGTTTTTTGTGTGTGTGTTTGCCTCAGCTTCCATCGCCATCACCATATGTCCATGTCCTTGCGCACACTCGTAGTAGTTGGCAATTGCTGACGCAAATGATGGTATGTGTGCATGGCGTGGTAGTCTTGGCGCGCACTGGCCGTCAGACTGACATATTGATCATGGGGTATTCTTATTCCTATCCTCTTGAAGCCAGTGTTCATTTTTTGAGAAATCTAAATCCAACTCCTAGTTCTAACCCATTTGAGTTAAATTCTAATGAGTTTGAATTTAAATTCTTCCATCATGAACAAACCTTATGTACCTGGATTAAGCACATTTAAATAAATCCAAGGGAATTTTCGTCGCTACAAAACTGTTTTCAAACTCCCTGTTTGTATTTCTAAATGGAAAAAGAGAAGTAAAAGTTAGCACAGAGACCACCCAGCTGAGGCCCACTTGCCTAGCCGGCCTAGTAAAAAAGCCCATCTCCTTTCCCCCCTTAATCCTAGCGATCTCATCATATGCTCGATCCCAAATCCTTCTGTGCCGCCACCCACATGCCCGACCCCAAATCCCCCTCTATCTCTCCTCAGAGATCTCCTCGCCCCCTGCTCCCCGCGCCTCCCGGCAAGGCAAGGTTTAGCCCGCCGGCGAGGTCCTCCTCCTCCGTGCCTCCCCTTCCTTTTCTTCTCTCCCCTGAGAGGGCCCCGCCATGGCAAGGAGCTCGGCACGCCCCCCCGTGTGTCTGCCATGGGCGTGAGCAGCAGCAGCAGCTAGCAGCAGCTCGTCCAGCTCTATGCCGCGCCCTTCCGTCTCCGGGTGGCCGTCGTGGCGCGCCGCCGCGGCCATGTCCAGCCTCGGACTCCGCGGACGCGTTTCAGTGGACGTGCTCTGCCTCCGCGGCGGCGGCGACCGCCTCTCGTCGTCTCCCTTTCTTCGATCTTGGGTTTCTGTCTCAAGAATATTTTTTCTTTGACTCACTCCGCCACTGGTTGTCTTTGACCCACAAAGATATTTGAACTGGTTAAATTGTATCAAAGAAAACGATGTGGGATTATCTATTCAATTGTTTTTACCAGATGTTTGGGACGGATGAGGCCCATCCTGGCGTTCATTTGTTGACGGACGATTGATGAGGCCCACGCTAGCGTACGAAAAAGTGGGACGAAATTATAGACGAAATCACATGAATAGTACCACCTCAGATATAGAAAATTTTATCCATACAAATTGTAAAAGCGTATTATTACATGAGAAGAAAGCGTATTGTGACGGTGAACCCGGAGACCCAATCCGTGCTTTACTATTAGGGAGAGATTAACACAAGCAGCGATCCGATTGTTGCGTACATGAGTGACGTGCTTTTGTATCCAGCCGGCCGACGGCGAGTATGCTAGCGAGGTAACCTACGTTGCTGTGTATATGCGGTACAGGCCAGCTGAGGACATGATGCAAGAACGCCAGCTCCGCATGTCGCCGAAGAGTACTGGCAACGTTGACCGAGCCAACAGATGATAGGAGGAAAGATTGGCCATGGCGGGGAAGGAACCTGGGTGTGTGATTGATAATTACTTTAAGTACCCAAAATGCCTCTAACTAGTCAATATACTACCCAACACCTCAATGGTATTGTCTCATCCGGGCCCTCCAAGCCACAGAAATGAATGGCTCAGATTGACTTGATGTACTATAAAAAGTCTCAAAACCTATAGTACAGACAGTACATTGTAACCAGTTAGAGCAACTCCAATGGGGCGACACATTTTGTCTGTTTGGGTCGTCCGGACACAAAACTCAGCCCAACGGGGCGACCCAAACGGACACAGCGTCCGCCTGCTGTCCGTTTGGTGTCCGCTCGGACCCATTTTGGGCTCAAATCTGGGAAAATTTGGGTCAAAAGCGGATGTTGTTTGTGCCCTCTTCGCCCCCCTCTGTCCGGCTGCATGTGCCGGCTGGCCCACTTGCCATCCACCCATCAGTCCCATCCCGTCTCTCTCCTCCTTTTCCTCTCTCTTCTTCCCCACCCACCCACCCTGCTGGAGCAGCGCTGGCCTGCCCTCCGCGCCTCCGCCCCCTGCGCCTCGCCTCCCCAGCTCCGCGCCTAGCCGCGCCCGCCTCCTGTTCGCGAAGCGGCGCGTGGATGGCGTCCGCAGATCTTGGGGCAGCTGCGCCGGCGAAGCGAGACAGGCGACGGGCTTGAAGCTGGCGCGGCATGGCGACATAGCGGCACGAGGCCGCAGCGTCGCGGCGTGGCGGCGCGGGGCGGAAGAGGCCGAGCTGCGGCGCAGAGGCAAGCTCGCGGGCGCGGGGCGCTGGTCTTGGCGGCGCGGGAGCTCGCCCACCAGGTGTTCGACTCAATGCCGACGCAGAGATGCACAAAATGCGTCTGGCCCCTGTTGGGCGCACCGACGGATCCATTTGAAAAAGCGGATACGGACGCGCGGACAGCCGACCCGAATGGACAAAAAGCGGAAAAAATTGGCGTCCGTTTGGGTCGGCCCGTTGGAGTTGCTCTTACCTAGGTGACAATATCAAACATGTTGGGTTTTATAAGATGTCCTTCTCGTGAGAACCATAAAAATATGTTACGAGAGATATGTACCTCGATGTAGCTTCCATAATACCACTGCAAAAGAGAGGCCTTTTTAACATCCTACTAGATCGTGGCTCGCGCGCGTTGCCGCGCCCTTCCTTTTTGAATGTAGTATGAAATGCTAGAGATTTATGCAAAAACATGGAGTTGTTTTTTCAGCAAAATTATTGTTTCTTTCTCAAAGATGAGTGTAGAATGGAAGTTTAACCATTTTCAATGGACCTGTTATGCGCCTTTGTAGATACTTGGAAGACATATATGGTATATTTGCAATAAATGTGAACAGTATTAAACTGATAGGCACAATGCTAATATGTATCATGCGGAACTGGATCTTAAAAAGAACCATACCTAAAAGAAATTGTTTACAGAGCCCACTTTCAAGCTATAATAAAATAAAATCACAAAATACAAATCAAACTGATAACAAATTACCATCGGTACTTCCCAAGTCATAGCACTAAACTTTAAGTAGCAATGTGTCATCCTCTGTCGGCCACACATACAACTACATGCACCATGACCACCTCAATCGTGCATTATGCACCAATTTGGTCAGAAACAAGAGCACAATAGCTCCATCTCCATTTTATGCTCAATTGGTAGCTTGCAGATAAGTGAACCAACAAAATTATAAAATGGCAACTTGTGTTTCTTTGGTACTCACAAGCATAGAGATTAGAAGTTTGCAGGTGTGAAATTTTAGATGATAAAAGTATTTCCTTTGAAATTTGAAGGAAATATGATATATGTAGTAGACCAAAATACATGAACATGAAATATCCCATGCCATGCTAAATAAAGCATAAACACTGGTAACGAAAGTGAAATCCTCTAGTGGAAACGTAAACTATAACGCGAGAAGTAAGGCCAGATTTCAACTTCATCAATCTAGATAGTGAAGTTTACTTTAATGACTTCAACAGTTAACACCCCCTCTTCCAGTATCCCTGAAACAACCACACAAAATTATTTTTATATGAAAAATACATGAAAAGTGGATCACAAAGGCAGGAAACAATACAAGACTCGGTAACTCACTTGACCAAGAATATTTTCTAGTAAGGACTTCATCATACCAGGTAGGACACTGTTCATTGCTGCCATTAAGTAATGCCTATATAGTCAACTTTATTCCCATCAGCACCAGCCTGTATAAATAAATTATAATTTATTTGAGAAGTGCTTGAGATGCCGTCTGCAGAAAATGTATGCACCAAGAAATGAAGATGCATCTATAGACTACATACTGAAGGAAGCTCCATGAATGAAGAAAGATTAAGAAGTGATGCTTCAGAAAAATAGCAAGAACTACTCAAATAGTATACACACATAGTATTAAACAAAACCAAGTTTTTTAGTTATTTCTTAATTCTATGGAAATAAATTTGCTAGGTGTAGATCCTCCTATATGATGGGCTTATTTCTAATTACAACTTATTTAATTCAAGGAAGTTCTCTATGTAATGCTTAGAATGGACATCAACATTTGTGAATTGCCGGAATGGCTGCTCTGTGATGTCCGATTCTAAGAGGCGAACAAGTTGTCTGGTGTAACGCCCTCGATGCGGCTATATCTCCCACGTGTCGAAGCACGACTTAGAGGCATAACCGCATTGAAAGCAATGTCGCAAGTGAGGTAATCTTCACACAACCCATGCAATACATAAGGGAAAGAGATACATAGTTGGCTTACAATCGCCTCTTCACACAATTACATGAATAAAGCATTACATCATCCAGATACAATCAAGGTCCGACTACGGAACCAAAATATAAGAAGAACCCCAAATGCGACAAAGGTCCCGATCGACCCCAACCTGGGCTCCACTCTTGATCAACTAGAACGAAACAACACAAAGGGCAAGATCTTCATCGAGCTCCTCCTTGAGCTTGGTTGCGTCACCTGCTTTCGATAACATAGGCACCTGCAAACTGGTTTTGAAGTATCTGGTGAGCCACGGGACTCGAAATCTCGCACCAGCGAGATCAAGACTATTAAGCTTATGGGTAAGGTAAAGGCATGAGGTGGAGCTGCAGCAAGCGACTAGCATATATGGTGGCTAACATACGCAAATGAGAGCGAGAAGAGAAGGCAAAGCATGGTCGATAAAAGTATGATCAAGAAGTGATCCTATAGCAACCTCGTCAAGCATAACTCCAACACAGTGTTCACTTCCGGACTCCGCGGAAAGAGACCATCACGGTAACACACACGGTTGATGTATTTTAATTAAGGTCAACTTCGGTTTTCTACAACCGGACATTAACAAATTCCCATCGCCACATAACCGCAGCACGGCTCTCGAAAGTTTATACCTGCAGGGTGTCCCAACTTAGCCCATGACAAGCTCTCGCGATCATCGAAGGAATAGACCTTCACCCAAGACACTCCGATCGACTCGGTATCCGGTACATCAAGACATTTCGACAATGGTAAAACAAGACCAGCAAAGCCGCCCGAATGTGCCGACAAATCCGATAGGAGCTGCACATATCTCATTCTCGGGCACACCGGATTGTCCAAACTTCCGATAGGCCGCCCGAGTTGCCTGGTGGCCACCGGCGGTCGACGGTTTGGACCAACACTCTAACGAGCACGGCCCGGGGTAATAAAGATGACCCTTGGGCTCCGAAACCCAAGGAAAAAAGGGCTAGGTGAGGCAAATGGTAAAACCAAGGTTGGGCCTTTTTGGACAAGTTTTATTCAAAGCGAACCGTCGGGGGTCCCATAAATCACCCGACAGCGTAAGGAATGCAAAATCCGGGAACATAACACCGGTATGACGGAAACTAGGGCGGCAAGAGTGGAACAAAACACTGCATAAGGCCGAGCCTTCCACCCTTTACCAAATATATAGATGCATTAATAAATATAAGAGATATTGTGATATCCCAACAAGTAAACATGTTCCAACAAGGAACAACATCTCCATGTTCCAACGAGGAACAAACTTCATCTTCACCTGCAACTAACAACGCTATAAGAGGGGCTGAGCAAAACGGTAACATAGCCAATCAACGGTTTGCTAGAAATGGTGTCAAAGGTTAGAGGTTTGACATGGCAATTTGGGAGGCTGACAAGCAAATGGTAGGCATCGTAGCATTGGCATAGCAAAAGAGCGAGCAAACTAGCATAGCAAAGATAGTAGTGATTTCGAGGGTATGATCATCTTGCCTGAGATCCCTCAAGGAAGAAGAACGAGTCCATGAAGAAGACAAACGGACATAGTCGAACAATCCTCACAACTCCGGAACGAAACCGAAGCTAACGAGAGAAGCAAACCGGAAAGAAGCAAACACCATAGTAAACAACCATCACATAAACATGGCATGATGCGCAAACAAGTATGATGCATGTCCGGTTTAAAGAGGCATGGCATGGCAAAGTGAAACGAACAATACTACAAATTAAGTGGAGCTCAATATGCAACGAGTTGCATATTGACGAAACACCACATCAATTATTTAGTTCGCTCTCGGTTATGTATCCAACAAAATTAAATGTTGATTAACATGGCAAGAGGTGAAGCATAACAAAAACTATACCATCTAAACAATTTAAATGGGGCCGGATATAAAAACAACAAATCCGGTAAATCCCCATATGCAATTATCAATTTAATGCAACAATAGTTTTAAACATTTTAATTGTTGTTATCATGATGCGGATGACATATACAAGTTTTATGCAATATTTATGAAAATGTTGACATGGGCATGATATGAAGCATTTGTAGCCATGACGGAACAAAAAGGGTGCCACGGCGGCGAAACGAAAAGGGTGCCACGACGGCGAAATCCGAAATGATGCCACGGCAACATATCGGTGATCCGACAAATCCTCGGGATGTCGGTGCAAAAGAAAGGTGACGGGAGCGTGCGGAACATGCGAAAGATGGTGGAATGATCCCGGCAACCGGGTTCCCACGGATTAGTGGCAAGGAAACGCGTGACAATTCGGACACGGTGCAAGCAGTGCATATCATACAACACATGCATTCGTTCACGGACGGTCGTCTCGGGGTTATACCTTCGAAGCGTTCAAACGGGACGGTTCGCGTTTCGTAGAGGGAAGTAGTCGTTCACATGATGTAGTGGAAGTAGTTGTATACGGCGTCGGTAGAGGAAGTAGTTGTTCTCGCGATGGTCGTACTGGAAGTAGTGGTACACGTTCGTTTGGAGAGGTACTTGATGACTCCAATGTCTTCGGGGCGACGGTAGTTGTACACGGTTCAGGAGACGTCGATCGTTCGGGGTCCGACTTGCGAGTCTTGCCGACATGAGTGGTACTTGGCGGAAATCTCGAAGATGGTCTTGGTGTTCCTGGTACTTGGCGTCTCGTACTGGCTGATCCAAAACTAAGAAAGACAAAAGGCCTCTGGAGGACAGCAGCAAGGGAACTCATGCCCGACAATGAAACAACATGAGAAGCACACGGCAGAGGCGACGGGCGGAGCAGAGGGGCCAAGGCCATGGCGCGCGGAGGAGAAGCAGCGGCGAATCCGGGTCGCGCGGGGGCGGATCCGGCCGGAGTCGAGACCGAAGGGGACGGATCGAGGGGCTCCTCCCCTGACGACGGAGCTAACAAGGTGATGGCGCCGGCTAGACGAGGAGGAGGCAGAGGGGAACGAGACGAGGCCGCGGCGCTCCTCTCTCCCTCTCTCTGCGACGGCGCATCAAGGGAGGAGGGGATCGAGCAGGGCTTGGCGCAGGGGACGTGGCTCCGACGGAGCTGCTCGCTGGCAGCGGCCGGAAACAGAGGCGAGGCCTCGGGCAGTCGCAAGAGACGAACGACGCGAGGCAGGGGCGCCGGAGGAGGAGGGCGCTCGAGTCTTTGGAGGGAGCAAAGGCGTCGGGGTCGCAGGGGGAAGGATGGCGGGGAGGAAGGTTAGGCGTGGCGCGCCGGTGCTCGAGGAGGCCGACGAGGGGCGCGAGCGGAGATGGTCGGGGCGCCATGGCTCTGGCTTCGGGCTCAGGCGCTGCGTGCGTGGAGGTGGTGAGAGGGGACGGGCGCGGCTGTTAGCGATGGGGGGGTCGAGCGAGGGAGATGGTGGCGCGAGGGATATGGGGATCGCACGAGCGTGCGTAGGTGGTGGCGGCGCACTGGAGGGAACGAGGGAGAGATGGATGCGGGCTAGGGTTAGGAGGGGTTAGGTGGGCCTCGGTGAGGCAAATGGGCCGGCCTGGCTGCTAGGCTTAGGGAGGCCACGATGGCCTGGGCCGGCTGCTCTCCTTCTTCTCCTTACTCCCAAAAACAGAAAATGTCAAAGAGTAAAAAGGAGATGAAAGGAAGGTGCAGATAGAATTTGGGCATGGGGATAAATTTCATGGACTCGCAAAAATGAGCTTGATCAAGGAAAAGTAGAAGTGGGCACGCGTGTGAAGTTGAATTCAAACACATTTGAATTTAATTCAAATGGTTTGAACTAGGACGAGGTTTTAGGAGTGTCCAAAAATGTTGAGAAAAAAAGGTGGAGCTCCGGAAAATGACGAAAGGATATATGGCAAAGTTAGAGGCCAAGAATTGAAATAATAAAAGGCATTGGGATTTTGCAAGTGTGTTATGGTGATTCCAAAGAATGGATTATTTTATAATAGCTCCACTAATATCGGGAGGATATATTATAAAGATAAATCACCATTGTGAATTCCCTCGATTTAAATAGATCAAAAGATCTATGCAATTTATTTAGTTGAGGTGCAAAAGATTTATGAGATGATGGCATGATGACATGATGCAATGCAAATGACGCAATGATGAATGCATCAAACAAATAAATCACACATTTAATCTCGAATACAAGGAAGTCTTCGAGCATCGGTCTCGGGGCGTTACAACACTCCACCACTATGAGAGGATCTCGTCCCGAGATCTAGAATGGCACCGGAGGGAAAACGGAAGAGAAAAAGAAAGGTAAAACTAAGTTGCTTCTTTGACCAATGAGTGAAACCATGAACCTTGAGAGGTTGAGCAATTTAAAAGAAAGAGTACAATAGAGATGAACGAGATTGTAAACAATCCGTTAGAAAAGAGGAACAAGCAGTATTACGAGAACTTGAAGGTTGAAAGACATGAAAATAAGAGCTTCACGAACGGGAAGAATATGACCACATCGGTATAATGAGATAGCCAAGGGACAAGAATGGCAGAATTTGGACAGCACTCCGGTAGAAAAGAGAAGAAAACTTGATGAGATGAAAAGATATTGAAGAGATGATACAACACTCCGATTAAATGGATAAGCAAGAAAAAAAACATGATCCTCACAATTCGAGATGATTAGAGAAGAGAGCAACATCACCATGCCTCCGGAAGAACGAAAAGAAGATAGATCATTGGAATAAAAGAACGGAGAAGAAAATGCCAACTTCTGCCACAAATGGGCTCGGAAAGCACCCTTCCTAGAAGTTTAGAATGGAGTTGTTGGAAAACCAACAGCAAAAAGAACAAGCTTGTAGAGGGCTTATCGAAAACATCTCAAAACTATGAGGTGACAACCGGCCACTAACGGAAACCATTGATTTGGTTGAGAGCACCAAAGAGATGAAAACTGCTTTCGCCGAGAGGATAGGAGAAAACTTGGATCATTGATAAACACCATAAATAGCAGCATTCCTTAGGAAAGGCTTTAGGTGAAATCTATACCAAGATAACTCCAAGGAAGAGATTGATGGATTTAAAATACCTCGCTTTTGACAACAAATGAATCATGAAACATGAAGGAAATTGTCAAGAGTGATATAACACCACCTCAAAAGATAAGGTAGAAAGAATTGCACTTTGGAATGCAAGATGAAGAATACTTGAGCTCCTCAAAACAAAACATGTGTTGAGCATCATGTTTATTTTTGAGTTTAGCTTGGCGGATCTTAACTCCAAGAGAAAACTTGAAAAACAATTGAAGAATGAAAAGAATCCTTGACGAACCACCATGTAGAGCCTCCACGAAGAACTCCGGTAATAAAAGGATGGTGGAAAGAAGGAGAAGTTGAAAACACAAGGTGAATCCTTGCAATGATTTAGATGGATCTTCGTGATGATAAGAGCTTGGAACTCCGGGAAAAGAAAAGATGAAACAACTGAAACCAAGAATTTATTCATCATGAAAAAACTCCAAAGGAAACAATTAATCACTTGGATGAACAAGAATAAGAATTATGTTATGCTTATCCTTCATCAAATTTAATTGATGACAAGCAACGGATTTGGCATACTACTTATTCTCGTAGAAAGGATTAAGAGAGATATAACGTAAACTTGAGAAGGTCTTCAACGAACCACCGGTAGGATTTGGAAAGAACGAATGAATTGATATGATAACAAAGAAAGAGAACTCTTGAACGAACCACCGTAAGAATTGAAAATGAAAGTAGCAAAGGCACAATTCACCGGGAAGAATTAGCAAATGAACGAAGGTGCTTGAGACAAACTAGATACATGAGAACAAAGAGATCAAGAACTGATTAGAGGATATTCAATTGATGCACCGGCAAGATAGGAGAATGATAACTGACAGCTGAGAATGAGTAATATTCAGAAATGATGGCCTTCAGATGATCGAGAAAGGAAGCAACCCTTGAAATGCGTCGGATGGTTGAAAAGAATTCTCACAATCGAAAACAAATATGAGGATAGCATGAAGCTAGAACCATGAATATTCAAGAGAATGGACCAAGATTTAAGAGAAATCCTTCTTCGGTCTTCAAATGATGAGAATGACAACGAGAAACACCACCAAGAATTATTGAGGCACACCGGAAGAATCAAAAGCGAAGAGGTTGAGCCAACTATGAAAAGAATTTGAAAGATCTTGGAGAAAGACATATGACTGATGAAAATTCATTCTTACGTCAAACTTGGAGAAGAATTTAGGATAGATCTGGGAAAATAGAAGAGTCAGGTAAGATCCTGGGAAAAGACCTGTGGGTTAGGGCCCACTCAAAAGAAAACACCGTTGGAAATGATTTAAAGAGAGATTGCACCGGTTGAATTAAATGGCTTGAATGAGATAACAATCTCCAAATGGCTTGAACGGATTGAGAATGGAAACACGAATCTTCAGAGATATCTTCAACACTTGGGAACAAATGAATACCGAGAGGTGGATGATAATGAGGTGCACCGGTATGAGAAGACATTGAAATGAGGAAAAAGGTATGATCAACAAAACTTGACTTGAATCCACCGGAGAAGAGAAAAGAATGATGAATGATGAACTAGTAGAACATCTTCTTGAGAACCACCGGGTAAGAACATTGACGGAAAAGAATGGACAAACTTCACAAAAATAAAAGGACACTTGGTAAAGAAATCTTAGTCCTTGAGGAAAAAGGGTGGGTGGACGGGAAAAAACGAAGGCAACTTGGAGACGGATGAAACAAACACCGTTGAGAAGAAATGATAATTGGTCTTGCTGATGTTGAAGTGATCGTATCCACTTGAAGAGAAACACGCCGGTTGGAAAAGAATTGACATGACAATCTCGATTGTCGAGAAGGATTGGTATTCACATCGGAGTATGAGAACACCATTTCGGAAAGGTATGGAATCAACACTTGATATTGAAGCAACTTGAATACCACAACTCAAAACAAAAACAAAGGACTGGCTTGCAGAATAAGCCGGAACCAATACATATGATAGAGATTTACCCAATCCCATATCATGCATCTGTCGAAGAGATATTCTAGGAGCTACTTGAATTCCCACCTATGAAACTCCAAACTTTACGGTTATGCAATCTGGTGTTGGGGATACAGGAAGCAATATATCTCACCCAAACTAACAATACCTACATCCAAGCTGTATCCATCCGTCAACACATAACCAAAAACCTTCGAAATCGTCTACCTCAACCTTGAAAAGCATCCGTTATCTGAGTCATGGCAATACTCCGTACTCACCTCGATCTTTGGGTTAGCGGGGTTATCTCACCAACAAGCGCATAAAAGAAATTTTCGATGTCGGCGTACTAAACTCGGTATTCGAGGCTGCAGCGATAAAATTATGACGACAACACCTCGGAGCTCAACTCCCGGGACACCTCGGTAAAAAAAACCCTGGCCGACGGAGGCAACCAAGACAATGTTGTCATCATAAAACCATCGGAACGATTCTAAGATACACGCGTGATCCTAAAATTTTTTTTAGTGAAATTTAAGAAGAGAAGAGTCAAAACTCTACATCAGGATACCTCACCAGAAGGTCGAAGGGACTGGGGAGTAAAAAGAATCCTACTCTCCGATATATAATTCCTAAATGACTCAAAACATTTTTCTAGACACAACTCGCCGCTAAAAACGATCAAGCGGTGGGGCTCCTAAGGTCGGGAAGGCTCGATTACCAACTTGTAGCGCCTCGATGCGGCTATATCTCCCACGTGTCGAAGCACGACTTAGAGGCATAACCGCATTGAAAGCAATGTCGCAAGTGAGGTAATCTTCACACAACCCATGCAATACATAAGGGAAAGAGATACATAGTTGGCTTACAATCGCCTCTTCACACAATTACATGAATAAAGCATTACATCATCCAGATACAATCAAGCTCCGACTACGGAACCAAAATAAAAGAAGAACCCCAAATCGATAAAGGTCCCCGATCGACCCCAACTGGGCTCCACTCTTGATCAACTAGAACGAAACAACACAAAGGGCAAGATCTTCATCGAGCTCCTCCTTGAGCTTGGTTCGCACACCTTTCGATAACATAGGCACCGCAAACTGGTTTTGGAAGTATCCGGTGAGCCACGGGACTCAGCAATCTCGCACCTGCGAGATCAAGACTATTTAAGCTTATGGGTAAGGTAAAGGCATGAGGTGGAGCTGCGCACAGCGACTAGCATATATGGTGGCTAACATACGCAAATGAGAGCGAGAAGAGAAGGCAAAGCACGGTCGAAAAAGTATGATCAAGAAGTGATCCTATAGCAACCTCGTCAAGCATAACTCCAACATCGTGTTCACTTCCGGACTCACGGAAAGAGACCATCACGGTAAACACACGGTTGATGTATTTTAATTAAGGTGAACTTGGGTTTTCTACAACCGACATTAACAAATTCCCATCTGCCACATAACGCAGGCACGGCTCTCGAAAGTTTATACCTGCAGGGTGTCCCAACTTAGCCCATGACAAGCTCTCGCGATCATCGAAGGAATAGACCTTCACCCAAGACACTCCGATCGGACTCGGTATCCGGTACATCAAGACATTTCGACAATGGTAAAACAAGACCAGCAAAGCCGCCCGAATGTGCCGACAAATCCCGATAGGAGCTGCACATATCTCATTCTCAGGGCACACCGGATTGCCCAAACTTCGATAGGCCAGCCCGAGTTGCCCTGGTAGCCACCGCGGTCGACGGTTTGGACCAACACTCAACGAGCACGGCCCGGGGTAAACAAAGATGACCCTTGGGCTCCGAAACCCAAGGGAAAAAAGGGCTAGGTGAGGCAAATGGTAAAATCAAGGTTGGGCCTTCTTTGGACAAGTTTTATTCAAAGCGAACCGTCGGGGGTCCCATAAATCACCCGACCGCGTAAGGAGCATAAAATCCGGGAACATAACACCAGTATGACGGAAACTAGGGCGGCAAGAGTGGAACAAAACACCGCATAAGGCCGAGCCTTCCACCCTTTACCAAATATATAGATGCATTAATAAATATAAGAGATATTGTGATATCCCAACAAGTAAACATGTTCCAACAAGGAACAACATCTCCATGTTCCAACGAGGAACAAACTTCATCTTCACCTGCAACTAACAACGCTATAAGAGGGGCTGAGCAAAACGGTAACATAGCCAATCAACGGTTTGCTAGAAATGGTGTCAAAGGTTAGAGGTTTGACATGGCAATTTGGGAGGCTGACAAGCAAATGGTAGGCATCGTACCATTGGCATAGCAAAAGAGCGAGCAAACTAGCATAGCAAAGATAGTAGTGATTTCGAGGGTATGATCATCTTGCCTGAGATCCCGCAAGGAAGAAGAACGAGTCCATGAAGAAGACAAACGGACGTAGTCGAACAATCCTCACAACTCCGGAACGAAACCGAAGCTAACGAGAGAAGCAAACCGGAAAGAAGCAAACACCATAGTAAACAACCATCACATAAACATGGCATGATGCGCAAACAAGTATGATGCATGTCCGGTTTAAAGAGGCATGGCATGGCAAAGTGAAACGAACAATACTACAAATTAAGTGGAGCTCAATATGCAACGAGTTGCATATTGACGAAACACCACATCAATTATTTAGTTCGCTCTCGGTTATGTACCCAACAAAATTAAATGTTGATTAACATGGCAAGAGGTGAAGCATAAAAAAAACTATACCATCTAAACAATTTAAATGGGGCCGGATATAAAAACAACAAATCCGGTAAATCCCCATATGCAATTAGCAATTTAATGCAACAATAGTTTTAAACATTTTAATTGTTGTTATCATGATGCGGATGACATATACAAGTTTTATGCAATATTTATGAAAATGTTGACATGGGCATGATATGAAGCATTTGTAGCCATGACGGAACAAAAAGGGTGCCACGGCGGCGAAACGAAAAGGGTGCCACGGCGGCGAAATCCGAAATGATGCCACGGCAACATATCGGTGATCCGACAACTCCTCGGGATGTCGGTGCAAAAGAAAGGTGATGGGAGCGTGCGGAACATGCGAAAGATGGTGGAATGATCCCGGCAACCGGGTTCCCACGGATTAGTGGCAAGGAAACGTGTGACAATTCGGACACGGTGCAAGCAGTGCATATCATACAACACATGCATTCGTTCACGGACGGTCGTCTCGGGGTTATACCTTCGAAGCGTTCAAACGAGACGGTTCGCGCTTCGTAGAGGGAAGTAGTCGTTCACGTGATGTAGTGGAAGTAGTTGTACACGGCGTCGGTAGAAGAAGTAGTTGTTCTCGCGATGGTCGTAGTGGAAGTAGTGGTACACGTTCGTTTGGAGAGGTACTTGATGATTCCAATGTCTTCGGGGCGACGGTAGTTGTACACGGTCCAGGAGACGTCGATCGTTCGGGGTCCGACTTGCGAGTCTTGCCGACATGAGTGGTACTTGGCGGAAATCTCAAAGATGGTCTTGGTGTTCCTGGTACTTGGCGTCTCGTACTGGCCGATCCAAAACGAAGAAAGACAAAAGGCCTCTGGAGGACAGCAGCAAGGCAACTCATGCCCGACAATGAAACAACACGCGAAGCACACGGCAGAGGCGACGGGCGGAGCAGAGGGGCCAAGGCCATGGCACGCAGAGGAGAAGCAGCGGCGAATCCGGGTCGCGCGGGGGCGGATCCGGCCGGAGTCGAGACCGAAGGGGACGGATCGAGGGGCTCAACCCCTGACGACGGAGCTAACAAGGCAATGGCGCCGGGTAGACGAGGAGGAGGCAGAGGGGAACGAGACGAGGCCGCGGCGCTCCTCTCTCCCTCTCTCTGCGACGGCGCATCAAGGGAGGAGGGGATCGAGCAGGGCTTGGCGCGCAGGGACGTGGCTCGACGGAGCTTCTGTGGCGGCGGAAGCAGGCGAGGCCTCGGGCAGTGCGCAAGGACTAACGACGCGAGGCAGGGGCGCCGGAGGAGGAGGGCGCTCGAGTCTTTGGAGGGAGCAGCAAGGCGTCGGGTCGCGCAGGCAGGGGGAAGGATGGCGGGAGGAAGGTTAGGCAAGGGCGCGGCCGGTGCTCGAGGAGGCCGACGAGGGGCGCGAGATGGGAGATGGGTCATGGCGGCGCCATGGCTCTGGCTTCGGGCTCGGGCGCTGCGTCGTGGAGTGGTCTGAGAGGGGCGCTTGGCGGCGGCTATTAGCGATGGGGGGTCGGCGAGGAGATGGTGGCGCGAGGAGATGGGGATCGCCTGGCGGCGAGGTGGTAGAAGCGCCTTTGGAGGGAACGAGGGAGAGATGGATGCGGGCTAGGGTTAGGAGGGGTTAGGTGGGCCTCGGTGAGGCAAATGGGCCGGCCTGGCTGCTAGGCTTAGGGAGGCCACGGTGGCCTGGGCCGGCTGCTCTCCTTCTTCTCCTTACTCCCAAAAACAGAAAATGTCAAAGAGTAAAAAGGAGATGAAAGGAAGGTGCAGATAGAATTTGGGCATGGGGATAAATTTCATGGACTCGCAAAAATGAGCTTGATCAAGGAAAAGTAGAAGTGGGCACGCGTGTGAAGTTGAATTCAAACACATTTGAATTTAATTCAAATGGTTTGAACTAGGACGAGGTTTTAGGAGTGTCCAAAAATGTTGAGAAAAAAAGGTGGAGCTCCGGAAAATGACGAAAGGATATATGGCAAAGTTAGAGGCCAAGAATTGAAATAATAAAAGGCATTGAGATTTTGCAAGTGTGTTATGGTGATTCCAAAGAATGGATTATTTTATAATAGCTCCACTAATATCGGGAGGATATATTATAAAGAGAAATCACCATCGTGAATTCCCTCGATTTAAATAGATCAAAAGATCTATGCAATTTATTTAGTTGAGGTGCAAAAGATTTATGAGATGATGGCATGATGACATGATGCAATGCAAATGACGCAATGATGAATGCATCAAACAAATAAATCACACGACGAATCTCGGAATACAAGGAAGTCTTCTGGAGCATCAGTCTCGGGGCGTTACATCTGGTGTATCCCGGGTTAGTGGATAACTGCAAACAAATTTACCTAGGATCCATACACACATCCGGTAGAGACCACATGAACCCATATACACTGTAAAGCAAATCCAGTAAAGTGGTAAGGTGTTTATTAAAAACATGCCTTCTTCTAATTAGATTTTACCTTTGCTTCTTGGAGAACATATATACGACTGGGCAGCTTTGTGTATGCTCTGAAGACATAACAGAAAAAAGGAACCGGAACATGAAGTCATTCTTGGGAGCTTCCCCCAATAAACATTTCAAAATAACATTTTCCAAATAAGTTTTCTGCTACAAACGTTTTCTGTTTAGGACAGGAATTCTAAGAACAAAGCGCTTTAGATTTTCATGTTTAAGACAGGACAACGAATAGTGTCCTGTTGGCTGGAAAATAACAAACACATTCCAGTACCTGATTTCATCAACTTTGTGTCCGTTAGATTTCCTGTCATTAGAGTACCTTGTCCGAAAACACGAGAGTTATTATTAGAAAATTTACCAACTGCATATCAGTATATATCTTAAGTTGAAAACATTGTGCAAACCAATAACCAGTATAACCTCCAATATAGAAATATACCTAATGGATCTTTTTAAGGCACAGATCAAACAATGCTGTGTTAACTTCCCCGTTTTTCAATATGGATGCGTACACTACAAGAGAAGCCACTCCCAAGATCAAACATCGTCAGAATTGGTACTCTAGCTTTGGTAATCGTCCCCCTTGATCAATCATTTCCTTTTGAGAGTACAACTAATCCATTTAACTTGGAGCATGCTCGAAAACCAAATCGACAAATAGAAAATTTTGGAACAAAATTAACAGCCGCTATCCATCAGTGATTGAAAACTGAAAATTCTCCAAATGCGCTAGTAATAACCTGTCCAATGCCCTCAGAGATTGAAGAACAAAAACATTCCCCATATCAAGATGCTAGAACTTGCCTCCAAGATTTACCCGAATCAGTAATTGGCTGCAGCCAGTATGAACACCACCTGCACAAAATAAGGATTGGTGGGATATTAGAACACCATAATCATTCCGTTGAAGAATAATGGGTCATAAAGTAAAGAAACATGTAGATAGAGGGTAATATAGACAAGAACCATCTTGCCAGAGTAGAAAGGGCAATGGGAGAGTGCCAGGTGAGGAAGCTTATATACACATACAGAGGCTTGTGTACTGAAGAAAATAGAAAGTCACCTACAACATTAAGTGTTGCCGGCAAGTGGCACACATCGTCCACCATAAGTGTGTCCAGAAAATGAAGATTGATTAATTCCTTCAAACAATAGCGGATCTGTTTCGCCTGTCAAATAGACAAAGAGTCGAGCGTCGGTCCGCATCCAATCAGTCCAGGACGTTTGTGTATGGATGAGTTCGGGCAACAAATCACATGAACTAAATACAACTTACAGGACCCTCATCTGGATCAACGACATCCGGTACTCAAGTTTGACAACTTCTGATTCAGATTTCTTGAAGTCTCTAATACACTGATCACCTTCTGTATACTCAAGTTTGACAACTTCCGATTCAGATTTCTTGAAGTCACTGGTACACTCATCACCTTCTGTAGACATCTTACATAGGAACTATAAATAAAGAAATCAGATGTAGAGTAAATTCATGATTGCACATGAACGAACTTGTCTTATACCCATTCGAGCCCCCCGAAGTGATGCATGCCCTGAGTCTATCCCAACCGAGAGGCCCCAATTGAAACCGATCCGATGTCTGCACGTACCTCCGGCTGGGCACTCGATGTAGTGGATCTGGCGACGGCGCTCCCAAAGACTCCAGATATGGCTTGAAAAACCGGACACATGCTTCAAAGGTTTAGTGTGCCACCGATCTGGGGATGGTGCTTGCCGCCGGCTCGAGAAAAGATGCTCCTGCTGCGCCTTTAGGGAAGACAGGAAAGGGAGGACAGTAGAGGGTAGGTGTAGACGAAGCCGGCGATCCAACAACGATGGCGGCGCAACCTCCACGTAGTGCGAGAGAGGAGAGATTGGGGAACGAGAGAGGAGAGGCTGGGAAGGGAATGGGAGGAAATGCTGGATGACCGTTCATCAGGGACCAGACGTTACAGCGTATAGGTGAATGAGAGGGCATGGATTCAGTTTCGGGAGTAGCTGCCCATAGGACAGCCAGCCCAAGAGCAGCCCACACACGAGGGAAGCTGCATCGGACGACCAGCAACAGCCTGTCAACGAAATCCGACGGTCAGGAGCATGAATGCGTGAGAGAGCTTGCTTTAGGTGCGGTCATACTGTCCTAAATTCCTGAATCTCTTGCTTTCTACTTTCAGATGCCTCGGGGCTAAAAGACTGCTGAAGTCATTAACCTAGAATTCATTTAAAAGAGAATTTAGTCAAGGCAAAAGTAATAAATGAGGTAATATGAGCAGATAAGTGAGATTAAACTTCTTCCCAGGTTAGCTTAAGGGATTAGTGCCTTGAAAATCAAGATTAAGATAAACAAAGGTTTTGAACATTTGAGGGAAACAAACTTGCCTAAAAATGGTTCTCTCATGCACGATCCTTAAAGTTCGAAGCAACCTTAGAAAATAGTGCAACTGTGTACAGAGCATATTCTTAGTCCTCAGATCCTTTTAGATGATCGTAGTAACCGCATATCAATAATTAGCTCAAGGAAGAATAGCCACAATGGGCCACTCTCCCTCCCTCCCTCTCTTCCTCTCCCTCTCCCTCTCCCTTTATTTATGGATGCAGTTACTCCTCTGATCCTCTTAAAAGAAGTAGAACGCCATCTCAGTCATCAGGAAGAATCAGGGAATAAATGAAGAGCGAGGTAGGAAGGCAAGAAATTGCTACTGTTCGAACTTTTTTTTTCAAGAATCACGGGGGGGGGGGGAGGATCTCCCCCACCTGAATATATTACTCAAACAACTACAAAAGCAGCAGGTAAAAAATTACAGAGGCACGGTGCAACATGCAGAGAGGTACGAATACCACGAGAAGACGTCCTCCTTGTCACACGTCTTCACAAGACGGTGTGACCAAAGGTCTAGATTAGAGATAAGGAAGATTGGTCAATATTCCTAAACAGCATATCATTACGAGCTGCCCATATCTTCTGTAGTAGTGCCAAGAGGACGAAGGACCAGGCATTCTTGGGTAGGTGTTGAGGCAGATGAATGTCCCATAGTTCAGTGACGTCGTCAGCCGATGGCAAGAGCCCCATACGTTGCCAAATCCTACTGGCAAGAGGGCATGTGATGAAGAGATGAGTGGAGTCTTCAGGTAGCATAGCACAGTGGGGGCATAGATCAGAGGAGATTATGTTCTTGTGTGCAAGATTCACTCTAGTGTTGAGGCGGTCTTTGAAGATAAGCCAGGCAAAAAATTTAATTTTGCGAGGTGCCTTGGTGCCCCAAATGAGGGGGGCAATGAGATCCATGTCTGGCTTAGTCATGAGGGTGTCGTATGCTTGCTTGGTGGAGAAGTCATGCCCCTTGAGTAGGAACCTTTGATCTTCTTCTGACGAAGGCATGAAGTCCTGCAAAATAGCCAAAAGCGAGACAAGTTCGTGTTCTGCTGCAAGAGAGAGACGATTACGGAGGTTACCTTTAATACTGAAGCACAAAATGTTAGCCACTTTTACCAGCTCAAGGTTGGAGTGTGAGAAAAGATGCGGGAAGGTGGTAGCTAGGGGTTTTGGGGTGAGCCAGGTATCCAGCCAGAAATATGTATGTGTTCCACTGTTTGTTAGCACAAAGGAAATTGTCTGGAGGGTTGGGATTTGTCGAGATATCGTGCGGCACAAGAAAGAGGATTGAGGGGCCGATGAGACTAAGGCGTTGGGGTGTTGGAGATCTAGCCAATCTAGCCAAGGTGACTGTGCGGAGGAGAGAGCTTTGGCAGCAAACTTCATTAGGAGGCAATTATTTTGCACATGCAGGTTTTTTAACCCTAAACCACCAAATTGTTTTCGTAAGCAAACATTTTTCCACGCAATCAACCATTGAGCACCCGAGCAGGCATCATCCCCTGCCCAGAAAAAAGACCTTCTCAGAGAGTCAATGATTTTGAGGTTTTTTGGGGGATGCAGAATATGGACATAAATTAGGTGAGGAGGGAGTCTAAGACCGCGGAGATGAGTATGAGCCGATCACCTCTGTCCAGTAGTTTGGCATGCCATCCGGTTAGTAATTTACGAGATTGTTCTATCAAAGGAGCGAAGGCGTTGGCGGGGGGCTTAGTTGGGGCAAGGGGTAGGCCAAGGTAAGTTTGAGGGAAAGGGGCGCGTGTGCAGTCCATGGCTAAAGCAATGGCAACAGCCAAGGTGTCATCTGTGTGTAGGGTAGCCAGGGTGGTTTTGGAGAAGTTGATGGTGAGACAGGTGGCTTGTGCAAAGTTATTCAAGATTGTTTTGAGAGCTGCGGCAGCGATGGGAGAGGCGGCTGCGATGATGAGTGTCATCGGCGTATTAGAGGACGGTGGGGGCGGGTGGGAGAAGAAGGGGTGGTGTAGAGCAGGCTCAGCGTTTTGGAAGATGAGTTGTTGGAGGAGATTGGCAACGACGAGGAAAAGGTAGGGAGAGGCCGGGTCGCCCTGCCACAGGCCATTCTTGCATTGTATCCAGTGGCCTAGGATGCCATTTAGGAGGATGGCAGTTTTGCTCGTGTGGAGAATATTTTGGATCCAGCTACGAAAAGTTTGGGAGAAGCCACAGACAGTCATGATTTTGTCTTAGGCGGGCCAAGCAACAGAGTCGAAGGCCTTCCTGAAGTCAATCTTGAAAACCGTTGTTGGTCGTTTGCGAGTGTGACAAGAGCTGATGAGGTCGGCTGCGTAGACATAGTTCTCAGCAATATTCCTGCTGGTGATGAACCCTGTTTGATTACCATGAACCAAACTGGGAATGAGAGGTTTGAGCCGCGATGTGAGGACTTTAGCAATAGCTTTTACTGGGCAGTTTTGCAGGGATATTGGTCTGAAGGCGTCGGGTGATGTTGGCATGGAATTCTTGGGGAGGAGGACAATGTGAGCACGATTTAGACGTTCTGTGTCTGCCATACCTTGGCGGAATTGTGAGAAGAAGGGCAGAATTGCATGCTTGATTGTGGGCCAGAATGATCGATAGAATGTGGGGCCAAAGCCATCTGGCCCAGGGCTAGCTTGGGGGTTCATTTGGAAGAAGGCTAGCTTGATTTCTTCTTCGGAAAACTACTCGTCGAGGGTGTGGAGGCCGCCACGGGTTGTGGATAAATGGTATTGAGGTCAAATGCCCAAGTCATCGTGATAGGAGAGCCGATGAGAGATACGAAGAAATCTCTTAGGATTTCTGCTTTGTGGTGGTGAGAGGTGAATTCCGAACCGTCGCGTGTGAGAGAGAAGATTTTGTTCTTTCTAAACCATTGTGAGGCAGACATGTGGAAGAATTTTGAGTTCTCACCATCGTGGATTGCTCATGAAACTTTAGCGCGCCATTTCTAGTAAGACATTTTTCCTGGATTGTGCATTTAAGAAGGGAGACGATGATCTTGCGAGTGAGGAGTTTGGGTTGGGAGAGAGGCCTGGATTCTTCAACATGATCGAGGGCAACTATAGCAGTTTTGCAGCAAGATTCATGAAGAGGGGCGGGAATGCACGACCGGGCCCATTTTTTGAGGTTGGCCCAAGTTTGTTTGAGCGAGGAGGCGAGGGTGGCTGCAGCGGTTGTCGTCGTGGTGGGCCGAGGAGGAGTCTAAACGAAGTTGATGATGTCCCTGCAGGGCCGAAAATTGGCCCAACCAGGTTCAAATTTGAAAAAGTTGGACCGCAGGATTGTTGTGGACGTGGATGAGGAGGGGTACATGGTCGGACATGAAGCGCATGAGGGAAGTCAGAGATGAGTTGGGGAAGGCGTTAGCCCAAGCCAAGTTAAAGAAAGCACGGTCGATCCGTTCAAGGGTAGGTGCCTTTCTATTGTTGGACCACGTGAATTGTCGATCGAGAAGCGGTAGTTTGACGAGGGCTAGTTCATCTAGAAAGCGTTGGCCTCAGATTGTCTAAACACGTTATTATTTTTATCAGAGGGGAAAGGAAGAAGGTTGAAGTCTCCCACAAGTAGCCAGGGGCAGTCATCTGGTTGGGCGATAGCTAGTAGTTCACTAAAAAGGATTGCTTGAGAGCGCGGGAGCAGGGAGTGTAAATATTGGTGATGGCTATGTTGCGGTCGGTTGCCGTTGACTGCAAGATCAAGGTGGAAGAGAAGGAGAGGTGATTGAAGGATACCACTTGGAATGACGCAGAGTTAACGGCAGAAATGGTGCCACCCGCCATACCCACAGCTGGTAATGAGTAAACTTGGTCGAGTTGCCGCGGCAGGAATGATCTTAGCTTGGGGTCAGTGAAAGCATCTAGTTTTGATTCTTGTAGTAAGGTAATGTGAGGATTGATCGACAACAATTCAGAGAGTACGTCAGAGCACTTGGCATCGTCTCCTAGACCACGAACATTCGACGAACAGATTGAAAAGGTAGCACTACTCATGAGGAACAGTTCATACGCCGGAGGTTTAAGACAGAGTACAGTGGCTTAATGGCAGTAAAAGATACAATGAGGCGCGATGATAGTACTGGAGCTACCAATAGAAAGTACAAGGACCAATAGTACAGCGGTACACGTAGAGCAGGTGGGGCAAAGGCGACTGGCAGGGGCATCGGGCTGCTCCCCTGCGAGCAGAGCACACATGGCGTGCTGATCATGGTGCATCTTCATCACTAGAGGCCGAGTCTTCAGCTTCGAGGACTGCGTGAACATAGCTGCCGTCCGCACCGCAGAGTAGTGCAATGGCAGACAGATCTTCAGCGGAGGCAGGAGGGGCATCAGAGATGCCGAGGAAGGCATCGTGGATGGCACGATCAATAGCAGTGCCCACGTCCGCAGCAGAGAGGCGGGCGGCCTTGGCTTTGACGTCCCTGGCGAGCATGGGAGAGTACTTGGCCTCCTTGCCAGCAAGCCGTGCGCTACGATGCAACTTGTCCTTGGAGTAGGAGTGATCACGGGCCGTCTTACGGCGCTCCTTGCGTATGATGATCTCATGGGTATCTAGGTCGTGGAGAGGGAGTGTTGCGTCTGGGGTTGCATGTGTTGGGGAACGTAGTAATTTCAAAAAATTTCCTACGCACACGCAAGATCATGGTGATGCATAGCAACGAGAGGGGAGAGTGTTGTCTACGTACCCTCGTAGACCGAAGCGGAAGCAATCTGGCGTAGAGGAAGTAGTCGACGTTCTCCTCGCGAGCCAACCGATCCTAACGCCGTTACTCCGGCGCCCCGAGTTCTTGACACACGACAGCTCGGTGGCGCTCCTCGGGCTCCGATCCAGCAAAGCTCCGGAGAGAGAGAGTTCCGTCAAGCGATGGCGTGGTGGCGATCTTGATGTTCTATCACGCAGGCTTCGCCTAAGCACCGCAACGATATGACCGAGGTGGATTATGGTGGAGGGGGCACCGACTGCAGCTAAGGAGCGATCTCAAGGATCAACTTGTGTGTGTTCTAGGGTGCCCCCGCCCCGTATATAAAGGAGCAAGGGGAGGGCGGCCGGCCTAGGGCGCCAAGGGGGGGAGTCCTCCTCCTAGTGGGAGTGGGACTCCCTTTCCTAGTCCAACTAGGAAGGAGGAAGGGGAAGGAAGGAGAGGAGAGGGAGAGGAAAGGGGGCGCGCCCCCTCCTTGTCCTATTCGGACTCCCTGGGGCACCACCTCTGGTGCGGCCTCTCTCTCCCCTCTTGGCCCACTAAGGCCCATTACTTCCCGGGGGTTCGGTAACCCCTCGGCACTCCGGTTTTCTCCGGAAACTTCCGGAACCTTTCGGTGTCCGAATATAGCCGTCAATATATCAATCTTTATGTCTCGACCATTTGAGACTCCTCTTCATGTCCGTGACCACATCCGGGACTCGAACTCCTTGGTACATCAAAATACACAAACTCATAATATAACCGTCATCGAAACCTTAAGCGTGCGGACCCTACGGTTCGAGAACAATGTAGACATGACCGAGACACGTTTCGGTCAATAACCAATAGCGGGACCTGATGCCCATATTGGCTCCTACATATTCTCGAAGATCTTTATCGGTCGAGACCGCATAACAACATCGTTGTTCCTTTGTCATCGGTATGTTACTTGCGAGATTCGATCGTCGGTATCCAATACCTAGTTCAATCTCGCTACGGCAAGTCTCTTTACTCGTTCCGTAATACATCATCTCACAGCTAACTCATTAGTTGTAATGCTTGCAAGGCTTAAGTGATGTGTATTACCGAGAGGGCCCAGAGATACCTCTCCAGACAATCGGAGTGACAAAACCTAATCTCGAAATCGCCAACCCAACATCTACCTTTGGAGACACTGTAGTACTCCTTTATAATCACCCGATTCGTTGTGGACGTTTGGTAGTACCCAAAGTGTTCCTCCAGTAAGCGGAGTTGCATAATCTCATAGTTATAGGAACATGTATAAGTCATGGATAAAAGCAATAGCAACATACTAAACGATCGGGTGCTAAGCTAATGGAATGGGTCATGTCAATCAGATCATTCAACTAATGATGTGACCTTGTTAATCAAATGACAACTCCTTGTTCATGGTTAGGAAACTTAACCATCTTTGATTAACAAGATAGTCTAGTAGAGGCATACTAGTGACACTCTGTTTGTCTATGTATTCACACATGTATTATGTTTCCGGTTAATACAATTCTAGCATGAATAATAAACATTTATCATGAAATAAGGAAATAAATAATAACTTTATTATTGCCTCTAGGGCATATTTCCTTGATCTCCCACTTGCACTAGAGTCAATAATCTAGATTACATAGTAATGATTCTAACACCCATGGAGTCTTGGTGTTGATCATGTTTTGCTCGTGGAAGAGGCTTAGTCAACGGTGCGCTACATTCAGATCCGTATGTATCTTGCAAATCTCTATGTCTCCCACTTGGACTAAATCCGGATGGAATTGAAGCGTCTCTTGATGTGCTTGGTCCTCTTGTGAAATCTGGATTCCTTCGCTAAGGCAATTGCTCGATATTGTCACGAAGATTTTCATTGGACCCGATGCACTAGGTATGACACCTAGATGGGATATGAACTCCTTTATCCAGACTCCTTCATTAGCTGCTTCGAAGCTGCTATGTACTCCGCTTCACATGTAGATCCCTTCACGACGCTTTGTTTAGAACTGCACCAACCGACAGCTCCTCCGTTTAGTGTAAATATGTATCCGGTCTGCGATTTAGAATCGTCCGGATCGGTGTCAAAGCTTGCATCAGCGTAACCATTTACGATGAGCTCTTTGTCACCTCCATATCTGAGAAACATATCCTTAGTCCTTTTCGGTATTTCAGATGTTCTTGACCACTTGTCGATGATCCACTCTGGATTACTTTGGTACCTCCTGCTAAGCTTATAGCAAGGCACACATCAGGTCAGTACACGACATTGCATACATGATAGAGCCTATGGCTGAAGCATAGGGAACATCTTTCATTTTCTCTCTATCTTCTGCGGTGGTCGGGCATTGAGTCTTACTCAACTTCACACCTTGTAACACAGGCAAGAACCCTTTCTTTGCTTGATCCATTTTGAACTTCTTCAAAATTTTGTCAAGGTATGTGCTTTGTGAAAGTCAATTAAGCGTCTTGATCTATCTCTATAGATTTTGATGCCCAATATGTAAGCAGCTTCACCGAGGTCCTTTATTGAAAAACTCTTATTCAAGTATCCCTTTATGCTATCCAGAAATTCTATATCATTTCCGATTAGTAATATGTCATCTACATATAATATCGAAATGCTCTGAGCTCCCACTCACTTTCTTGTAAATCTGGGCTTCTCCAAAAGTCTCATATAAACCCAAATGCTTTGATCACACTATCAAAGCGTTTATTCCAACTCCGAGATGCTTGCACCAGTCCATAAATGGATCGTTGGAGCTTGCACACTTTGTTAGCTCCTTTGGATTGATAAAACCTTCGGTTGCATCATATACAACTCTTCTTCTAGAAATCCATTCAGAATGCGTCTTTACATCCATTTGCCAAATTTCATAATCATAAAATCGGCAATTGCTAACATGATTCGGACAGACTTAAGCATCGCTACGGGTGAGAAGGTCTCATCGTAGTCAATCCCTTGAACTTGTCGAAAACCCTTTGCGACAAGTCGAGCTTTGTAAACGATAACATTACGTCGCGTCGGTCTTCTTCTTGAAGATCCACTTGTTTTCTATTGCTTGCCGACCCTCGGGCAAATCAACCAAAGTCCACACTTTGTTTTCATACATGGATCCCATCTCAGATTTCATGGCCTCAAGCCATTTTATGGAATCTGGGCTCACCATCGCTTCTTCATAGTTCGTGAGGTTCATCATGATCTAGTAGCATGACTTCCGAACAGGATTACCGTACCACTCTGGTGTGGATCTTACTCTGGTTGATCTACGAGGTTACGTAGTAACTTGATCGAAGTTTCATGATCAACATAATCAACTTCCTCACTATTTGGTGTAGATGTCTCGAAACCGGTTTCTGCGATAAACTACTTTCCAATAAGGGAGAAGGTACTGATTACCTCATCAAGTTCTACTTTCCTCCCACTCACTTCTTTCGAGAGAAACTCCTTCTCTAGAAAGGATCCATTCTTAGCAACAAATGTCTTGCCTTCGGATCTGTGATAGAAGGTGTACCCAACTGTCTCCTTTGGGTATCCTATGAAGACACATTTCTCGATTTGGGTTCGAGCTTATCGGGTTGAAGCTTTTTCACATAAGCATCGCATCCCCAAACTTTAAGAAAGCGACAACTTTGGTTTCTTGCCAAACCATAGTTCATAAGGTGTCTTCTCAACGGACTTTGACGGTGTTCTATTCAAGTGTGAATCGGCCGTCTCAAGAGCATAACCCCAAAAGCGATAGCGGTAAATCTGTAAGAGACATCATAGATCGCACCATATCTAGTAAAGTGCGATTCTGACGTTCGGACACACCACTACTGTTGTGGTGTTCCGGTGGCGTGAGTTGCTTGAAACTATTCGCATTGTTTCAAATGTAGACCAAACTCGTAACTCAAATATTCGCCTCCACGATCGATCGTAGAAACTTTATTTTCTTATTACGATGATTTTCAACTTCACTCTGAAATTCTTTGAACTTTTCAAATGTTTTAGACTTATGCTTCATTAAGTAGATATACCCATATCTTCTTAAATCATCTATGAAGGTGAGAAAATAACGATATCCGCCACGAGCCTCAACATTCATCGGACCACATACATCGTATGTATGATTTCCAACAAATCTGTTGCTCTCTCCATAGTTAGGAGAAGCGGGTTCTAGTCATCTTGCCCATGAGGCACGGTTCGCAAGTGCCAAGTGATTCATAATCAAGTGACTCCAAAAGTCCATCAGTATGGAGTTTCTTCATGCGCTTAATACCAATATGACCTAAACGGCAGTGGCACAAATAAGTTGCACTGTCATTATCAACTCTGCATCTTTTGGTTTCAACATTATGAATATGTGTATCACTACTATCGAGATTCATTAAAAATAGACCACTCTTCAAGGGTGCATGACCATAAAAGATATTACTCATATAAATAGAACAACCATTATTCTCTGATTTAAATGAATAACCATCTCGCATCAAACAAGATCCAGATATAATGTTCATGCTCAACGCGGCACCAAATAACAATTATTTAGGTCTAAAACTAATCCGAAGGTAGATGTAGAGGTAGCGTGCCGACCGCGATCACATCGACTTTGGAACCATTTCCACGCGATCGTCACCTCGTCCTTTGCCGGTGTTAAGCAATCCGTAGTCCCTGTTTGAGTTGCAAATATTAGCAATGAACCGATATCAAATACCAGTGTTCTGCGAGCTCTAGTAAGGTACACATCAATAACATGTATATCACATATACCTTTGTTCACCTTGCCATCCTTCTTATCCGCCAAATACTTGGGGCAGTTCCGCTTCGGTGACGACCGCTTGCGGTAGAAGCACTCGATTTCAGGTTTAGGTCCAGACTTGGGTTTCTTCTCTGAGCAAAGCAACTTGTTTGTTGTTCTTCTTGAAGTTCCCTTCTTCTTCCCTTTGCCTTTCTTCTTGAAACTAGTGGTCTTATTGACCATCAACACTTGATGCTCCTTCTTGATTTCTACCTCCGCAGCCTTTAGCATTGCGAAGAGCTCGAGCATAGTCTTTACTAACCCTTGCATATTATAGTTCATCACGAAGCCTTTGTAGCTTGGTGGCGTGATTGAAGAATTTCATCAATGACACAATCATCCGGAAGATTAACTCCCGGTTGAGTCAAGTGATTGTAATACCCGGACATTACGAGTATGTGCTCACCGCGGACCCATTCTCCTCCATCTTGCAGCTATAGAACTTATTGGAGACTTCATATCTCTCAATCCGGGCATTCTGTTGAAATATCAACTTCAACTCTGGAACATCTCATATGCTCCATGGCGTTCAAAACGTCGTTGAAGACCGGTTCTAAGCCGTAAAGCATGGCACACTTGAACTATAGAGTAGTCATCGGCTTTGCTCGCGAGACGTTCTTAACGTCGTCGGTTGCATCAAGAAGAGCACTGGCACCTAGCGGTGCATCCAGCAATGGTCAAATGGCCGTGAAGTCAAGGATGCTACCGACCGCTGTGAGTTTTTGAAAGAGAACGCCGAGTGGAGTGAGAGGACCTGAAAAAAGGCCACCGCCGGGTTAAGGATGCCGCTCGCGATGAGGGCTATAAAGGAGGAGCTGCGTCAGGCCGGAGATATTGTGGCTGGAAAGCCCTTTCTGCTGCGTAGGAAGTTCACGGACCCGGAGTATGCTCAGTTGGGCCAGTTGTGGGGTGCGGAGTATGCTTATGTGAATTTGGCGGCGAGTGCGGCGGACGTAGTCGTGCATTTCCGAAGCCAAAAGGATCACGGGATGGAAGAGCTTTTTTGGTCTCAATTCAATAGTCCAGAGCGTCCACTTCCGTTAACCGATTGGTTGGCCGAGTGGGCTGAGCTGAACAGGTTGTCTGGACTTGCCATGAAGGATGTCATGGCTCATCTGTGGCCGAAAAGGCCTGAGGCGAAGAGTTATTTTGGCTTAGTGCAGCAGTTCCTTGATGCGGTGCCGCATATCAAGGCGATGAAGCGGTGGGTATGTATAGAGGGTGCACGGATGGCTCTCGCCCGTGTCAAAACATACTGGGCAGAGATGGATGCCACCGACGTTGCATCCCGGGATTCAGACAGAAGCCGATTACCCGCCGAGCACTATTTTGAGGAAGTCCTGCAGGGCACTCGCTTAATAGAGTTGCAAAGTGTTTCGAAAAACATTATGTTCAAGTAACATGTATGATTTGTAAAACCATATTTATAACATATATATATATATATATATATATATATATATATATATATATATATAACTCAAGGATGGCAGTCTTCAACTTCAGCCTCACGCACATGGTGCGGGGTGTTTGCAAAAAGTGCATTTTCACACTTAATCCAACGCCTTGCTCCTCGTGAAGGAGGTGATAGCGTAGCAAACTAGGCTAATCGGACTATAATGCTTTATCACTTTCACTTAGCCATAGGAGTTTGATGGCGGGGCTACTATATAGCCCCTAGGGGCACCGCGCTCTTTGAACTTGGGGTGCGTGTGTGCCTGACTGGGAAACGGTCCTCCGTCAAAGCGGAGGAATTCTAAACATTCCGGTAGTCGATCAAGTGGTTGACCAATCTCTCGCTATATCATGACAGTTAGTTTTCGGCTTTCTCTACTGAGGTGCTCGCTCGGCGGAACCGAGGCACAATCGCAGTAGTTCTCCTGGTGCCGCATTAGCCGATAGAGCGGAACGTAAGGCAGCAAAACACAGGAGCCGGGAAAACCCAACATTTGACCAAAGACATGATTCGGAGCTGATGCATATAAGACCTAACTCGAGACGCCGAACACTCCCTGAGGTATTCGGTCTTTATGATAACAGGCAAAACAATGCCCTAAGCCCCTAGTGTCCAGGTACGCGCGAAAACTTTCTGACGCGGCCAATGCCAAAACGCCAGCCTCCTCCTCGGTTATGGTAAGAAGCCGGGGGATGTGTATCAACAAGAGACAGTAAAAAAGGTTTACGTAGGGTCTTAATCTAAAAGGAATCCTTGTAACGGGTCCCTGCTGCACGTCTGCGCGTGGTTCCTCCAGGTCAGATCTCGACGGGTGTAGCACGTTGTTCACTTGTAAAAAGAGAGGAACTTAGTTTGGAAAAATGTCGTGCGAAAAATGTATTTAAAACAGAGTATGATTTAAAACATGAGTAAAATTGAGCTTTATTGGCTTTCATTGTTCATGCATGCAACCCCTTGTAAAGGGGTATGCGGCTAGTAAGCCCCTTGTTTATTTATACCGGGCTCTCTTAACCGTGTCCGGGGTCTGAATGACCTATTTTAGGAGCTTTGATCAGCAAAGCGGGATTAGTGTGTGGTTGTCAAGGCAGTCTCACATTCTTCCGCGGTCGAGGAACACTCGAAGTTTCCCTTCAATGAGATGATACCGCGTGGACCGGGCATTTTAAGTGTAAGAGACGCGTGATGCGGTATTGCGTTAAAACGGGCGAAAGCTTCGCGTCCCAATAGTGCTTGATGGCTACTTTTGAATGGGGCGATATGGAAGATTAGCTTTTCACGACGGAAGTTGTCGGATGAACCGAACATGACTTCTAGTAGTAAGTAGCCCGTACAATTGGCATAAGGGCCTGGCGTTACTCCTTTAAAGGAAGTGTTGCTATGGCGAATTTTGGTAGTGTCTATCCCCATTCTGCGGATTGTGTCCTGGTATAGCAGGTTTATGTCGCTGCCGCCATCCATTAGGACTTGTGTAAATTGTAGTCCGCCGATTATAGGATCCGAGATCAAAGCAGTCCATCCTGCGTTTCAATACTTCGAGTAATCCTCGATGGTCGAAAGTAATTGGTTTTGACATCCGGTTCGGGACTCATTGGTGGACCGTGTATGGCGCGTACTTTAGTAGGTGCCGCCCTATTTTTCCTTGTTATCACTTGAAGTGAATTTACTGTTTTGACTTCTTGTGGGAAGTTCTTTGTTTTCCGCGCTCGCTTGTGGGGTTCGCCATCGCCCTCGCTGGTGTGTCGAGCCCTTGTGTTCGGCGTTAAGTCGGCCGGACTGGTTGAAGTCCCAACAATCTCTGTGGGTATGGTTTGCAGGCTTCCTGGGGTACTGTGGATTTGACATATCCTGTCCAAGATTTTGTTTAGGTTGGATAGCTCGTCACTGTTGACCTTAAGAGGTAGTGTTTTGTTGTTCGGCCGAGAGCTTTTGAACCCGGCGTTGACCGCCGTGTTCTTTGGGCCATTTTCCTTAGTCCGGTGCTGGTCTTTTCTGCGTCGTGGCTTCCCATTTCCATCCCTGACCTTGGATGTACTTGGGTCGCTGATGCTGCATCTTGCCAGCCAGCTATCTTCTCCCGCGCAGAAGCGGGTCATGAGGCTTGTTAGTGCGGCCATTGTCCTTGGCTTTTCCTGGCCGAGGTGTCTGGCGAGCCATTCGTCTCGGACGTGTTGTTTGAAGGCTGCTAAGGCTTCGGCGTCCGGACAGTCGACTATTTGGTTCTTTTGGTGAGGAACATGTTCCAGAATTTGCGTGGTGACTCTCCGGCTATTGAGTTATGTGACTTAAATCGCTCAGATCCGGAGGGCGGACATAAGTCCCCCTAAAATTTGCTCAAACGCATCCTCGAGCTCTTCCCAACTTCCAATGGTATTTTCTCGGGAGGCTTTTGAGCCAATGCCGAGCTGGCCCTTTGAGCTTGAGGGGTAGGTATTTTATGGCATGGAGATCATCTCCTCTAGCCATATGTATGTGTAGGATATAATCCTCAATCCAGACTCCGGGGTGCATTGTTCCGTCAGATGCCTCTATGTTTACGGGCTTGAATTCACTGAAATTCATGATCCAAGACTCATCGGTGAAACATACGGGTGTGCGGCGCCCAGATTTAGGTGTACCGTTATTTTCAACACTCGACGGTTGTGTTGCTCCTCGAGCCTTCTTTCTGGCCCATAGATGGACCTGACCAGGCCACCCTTTTTGCGAGGATCCTTATGTGGATCGTGTGCGGATTGTGTCGGCGCCGCTTGCGCTCTTTGCTTGTCATGTGGTCGCCTATCCGACCAGCGGCCTCTTTGTTTTTGGTTGTGGGGCTCTCGCCTCCTCGTCAAATTCGGCAACAACTTGCGCTTGGGTAGCTCTTTGCTTGGTGACTATCGCCAGATTTATCTCATGGGTCTTGAGTACTTTGCTCCATCTCATTCTGAGTACGTCTTCCGCTGTTTTGAGCTTCCGCTTCTGCTTCTTCAAACTTCTTGCAGTGGCGACGAGCCTTTTGTGGAGGTTCTTATGCTCCGGTGATGTGTCCGACGTGAGATCGTCTGGAATGTTGTTTTCGCCGGGGATGGGTTGCTCGTCCAATTCATCCTGTTCGGACGGTTGCTTGGCGGCATGTTCGTCGTCCGCCGGTTCGCCCTGCTCTACGGCTGGGTCCGTATGGGTGCTGTTGTTGTCGAGGCGGGACTTTGGGCGGCGCTTGCGTCGCCATTTTGGCTGTTTTTCGGGGGAATTATCCTTCGCCGCGTCCCGTTGTTCCTCGTTATCGCTTCCTTTTGTGTATCCACTGAGGTAGCTTTCTAGTGCCCTATGGGCGCTGGTTCTGTCGTCTCCGGCATCGTCGTCCATACCGTCGATGTCTTCGGAGTCGAAGTCTAGCATGTCGGTTAGGTCGTCGACAGTGGCTACGAAGTGGGTGGTGGGTGGGTTTTGAATTTCTTCGTCGTCCGCATCCCAACCGCCTCGACCGCAGTCCGCCAGGCTCTCCGCTAACGAGAGATACTTTAGCGACTCAGATGTCGCCAAAAGGCGAAAGTGCCGAAAGATGCCTCGCAGCGGTGAACTCCATGATCGCGCCCAATCGGATTCGATTGAAGGGCGCGGAGGTTCGAGTCCGCGAGGAGTCCGCACCTTGGAGTCACGAGCTTCACAAGGGACAGGGTTGCTATTCGGCCCCATCACCGTAGAGGTAGCAGCCCCTGAGGCGGTGTCTAGCCACCCATCCTTGATCGGCGCAGTCGGCTCCATGTTAAGGGTCGGAGCGGATTCTCGTGCGGCCTCCAGGGCACTGTCCGGCAGCGGAGCTAGATCATGCCCTTCGTGACAGTGCGGCGTGCTCGGCTGTGGCTTGAATCCGTCGAAGATCAAGTCTCCGCGGATGTCGGCCGTATAGTTCAAACTTCCAAATCTGGCCTGATGGCCGGGGGCGTAGCTTTCGATCTGCTCCAGATGGCCAAGTGAATTGGCCCGCAATGCGAAGCCTCCGAATACGAAGATCTGTCCGTGGAGAAAAGTCTCACCCTGGACCGCGTTGTTGTTGGTGATCGAAGGAGCCATCGGGCCTATAGGTGACGACACAGAGGAACTCTCAATGAAAGCACCAATGTCGGTATCAAAACCGGCGGATCTCGGGTAGGGGGTCCCGAACTGTGCGTCTAGGCGGATGGTAATAGGAGACAAGGGACACGATGTTTTTACCCAGGTTCGGGCCCTCTCGATGGAGGTAAAACCCTACTCCTGCTTGATTGATATTGATGATATGGGTAGTACAAGAGTAGATCTACCACGAGATCAAGGAGGCTAAACCCTAGAAGCTAGCCTATGGTATGATTGTTGTTCATCCTATGGACTAAAACCCTCCGGTTTATATAGACACCGGAGAGGGCTACGGTTACACAGAGTCGGTTACAATGGTAGATCTACATATCCGCATTGCCAAGCTTGCCTTCCACGCCAAGGAAAGTCCCATCCGGACACGGGACGAAGTCTTCAATATTGTATGTTCATAGTCTTGGAGTCCGGCCAATGATGGTAGTTCGGCTATCCGGACGCCCCCTAGCCCAGGACTCCCTCACCCTGCACCCAATCATGACCAAGATAGTTACCATCATGCGACTGGGTTCCATCCATTGTTACCGACGCAATGCTTGAAGATTATGTAAAGATTGGTTTCTTATCGGCCAAAGACGACGTTCACTGGCGTGCTCCTAATCCGGGTGAAGCCAAACCTCAGCCGCAAGCCGACGAAGTTATCGTTTTCACTGATCACATGAACCGGGGCTTCTCACCGCCCAGATCAAAATTCTTCCGTGATGTTCTGCATTTTGTGCAACTTCATCCTCAAGATATCAAGCCCAACTCCATTTCCAATATTTCCAATTTCCAAGTCTTCTGTGAGGTATACCTTCAAGAAGAACCTAGTGTTGACCTCTTAAGAGAGTATTTCTACCTAAATCGCCAGAATGAATTTACTGACGGCCCCAACCAAGAACTCAGAGGGGTCTCAATTCAGCATCACAGAGACGCCATTTTCCCTTATGCTTCCCTTCCAAGCCATCCCAAAGATTGGAATTAAACCTGGTTCTACTGCAAGGACACTTCTCCTGCTGATGAAAATCCCTTACCAGGCTATCGTGACCAATGGCTCAACCCAAAGCATCCTCTTACTGGTCAGCTTACCATTGCTGAATGGGCCAAACTTGCACCTACCTTCTCAAAGGTTAGGGCATTACTGTGCAACGGATTAACCAGGATTGATCTGGTTCGGTGCTGGGTAGCTTGGAGGATCATACCTTTAAGCCGCCGACCCGGCTTAATGTGTACGTATAGTGGTGATACCAAAGATCCACTGCGTTACAATTCAAAGAGTCTGACTGATAAAGCTATCAATGATATGACCAAGACTCTTCTCAATGAAACCTTGGAGAGCTGCAGCAGAGTGGGTCTGAATCCCTTCTGTAAACTTAACCCGGCACCGGAGGTATGTCTGTCCGGTTTACATACTTTTTACCTCATTGCCCATAGAATCTAGAAATCCTAACCTTTATTGTAAACTTTCTTAGGCTAGATCCACTTTTTGGGATAAAAGATATGATGAAAAAGCCGCCAAGAAGGCCAGGGCCAAGAGCAAAGCCATGAAGAGAAACAAAAAGACATCCACTGCTTCTGATACGTTTAACGTGGATGAATATGAAGAGTCGGAGGTAGACCTTGGTTCCCTTGGCTCCTTTTCCTACATCTTATTAACACTGATTACTATCAGGACGACGCGAAGAGCAGCCAGGCGGTTGATGACAAGGTAACCATTATTTCCTCCGACCCAGAGCCCTTGCCAAGACAGAAAATTCGACGCGTGATCCAGAAAGTAAGGTTTTCTAACCCTTTAGCTCACATGGATCCCAACTTTATTTTGAAGCAACAACAACATGAGAACCGGCACAGAACCCGGACCAGTGGAGGCGGAGAACTTTTCCTCAAGTTTTCCTAACACGCCAGCCCGACGCAAACACCGGAATGAGGTATTCAAAAAATTTCAACTCTCATTTATTTTAACCCGGATACTATTCATCCAGTACTTCATGCTTCTGACTCGAATTATCAGGGGACCTCTCACTCTTGGTCCGGCAACTCATCTCAGACTCAGATTCCTCCTTTCAAGACTGCCCCTGGGTACCAACTTAAACCTGTGATTTTTAACATCTTTAAATTCATACTAACTTTCTGAATCCTCTTGTAGTGGGAAAGCAAAGCCTAGCAAAAAGGCCAAAACAACCAAACCCACAGAAGATCCCAAACCTCGTGAGCCATAAAAACAAGCACCAATTTCCGAGGCCTCCGTGCAATAACCGGATGATCCTGCTGATGACGCGCCACCAGAAAATCGGGGCACCTCTGCTGATCCTATGGTTGTTGATCCCTTGCTTCCTGAACCGCCAAGACCAACTAAGCCTCCCAAACCGAACACTGAGGAAGTTGTGGTCACTGGCGCTGGTTTTCAAGAACCAGGGAACCCTGTTGCTCTGGCTAAACATTCTGCCAAGGAAGAGCTGATCGAGAGGTGCAAGTTCAAATTTGACATGGCCAATTACTCACATCTAAGCATTAGTGAAATCTTCTCTGGCTATCTGAATCAACACATCAGTCGTGATCTGGAAATTGATATGGTCAAGCACATGCATTAGAAACATGAGGTATTAATTCTTGCTCTCATATGAGATATATTCCTTTAGCCCCCAAGTCTACTGAATATGATAGAATAGAATATACTGTAGACTTGCTAGAAAGCCTTTTTACTATGCTTCCGAGTCAAAACATGTAGCCCCCGAGGGCCGGCTTAAACTACTAAGTGAAGTCGGTTCTTTACTTAATAATAATCAACTTTGCACCTGTAGTCCCCAAGGGCCGGTTGAATCTATCAGAATAAACCGGGACTTATCAATTGATAAGCTAGTAATCCTTGCCAACCGGACAAACTTCGATAAATGATGAACCGGGGTCACCTGTCATTGTATCATAAAACAAGCTTTGCATCCATTAGCCCCCAAGTGCCAAGCGCTATTGCTTGCAAAGGGCTTGGGACTTATAAATATATATAACTCCATAAAGAAACTTTCTGCACCTATTAGCCCCCAAGTGCCAAGTGCTATTGCTCGCAAAGGTCTTGGGACTTATAAATATATGTTTGTTTCACAACTGCTTATCTTTGTTTGGACTTCTTTCAGGAAGCATCTAGTTAATTTCAATCTCAGCTGGCAGACTTGAAACCCCGGCTTGAAACACAAGAAGCTGAGACCCGGAAGGATGACTCCAAGTTCAAGTTTAGCTTGGATGAAAATGCGAAGCTCAGAACTGATGTTAACACTGAGAAAGCCGCCTGGGCTGAAGAAAGGGCCGCCTTGATCCAAAGGGCTGAGAAAGCTGAAGCCTCATTGGAAGAGGTCACTACCAATTTTGCCGGCTTACAGCATCACATCAATCAAATGACCTTTGCTACTTTCGGTAAGATCATTTTATATCTCAATGTTTTTCTTTCTTTTGTTATAAACCGCCTAGTGACTCAATCATAATCTCCCATGCAGGTCCCATAAGCAGCAACCTTGGGAAAGAAATGCTGATAAAGCTCAAGGCAGTTTATACCTTTGTAGAACAATTGTATACCGGAGCTCAATGCACAATCGCCGCCATCTCTCCAAGCAAGCAAACAAGCGGTCGGCAACGTGTTATGCAGCCTTTCTGTCTTGCCAACCTTGATTGAAGAAAACAAGCGGTCGACTGCTAGAGCCGGTGCACTTACGGCTTTAAGCCGGGCTAAGGCATGTCAGTTGGAATTAGACCCGGCCGAGCTAGCTACCGGCTGTCCCAGTCTAAAAGAGGATGGGTATCCCTTTGACAAGAAAGACTTTCCTGCCTGTGTAAAAGCGGTGCATCCTTTGGCGATTCTTCTTTGTTGAAGAAACTGATCTGTCCAAGTATCAGGCGGCTTACACCGCAGAAAATCAGAAGATGCCCACGTCGGCTTATAAGATTGCAGGTCTTATCCCTCCAATCCGTAAGCATACTTCTGCCCCGAAAATTGATCCGTTTGAGCTTATCTATAACGATGCTAAATTTCAAGCCTTGACTGGTATCAACTGGTCATCGCCTGACTTCCAGGTGGTGGAGGAAAAAGAAGAACCGGCGCAGGATGACCTAGAAGCTTCAAACCGCTAAGGCCAGGAAAATTGATCCGCTGGGCGGTTCTTTATTTGCATCACCAGGAACTGCTTGAAAAACAATTTATCCATTTGGGCTCACGGAGCCATGTAATATGCTAGTTAAATACTTATCTGTCGTGCCATCGTGCATGTTTTGTCTTCATAACCCAGCTGATCTATCATGGGAAGATATGCCTGATACGTCTCCAACGTATCTATAATTTTTTATTGTTCCATGCTATTATATTATCTGTTTTGGATGTTTAATGGGCTTTAATATGCTCTTTTATATTATTTTTGGGACTAACCTATTAACCGGAGGTTCAGTGCCAGTTTCTGTTATTTTTTGCCTATTTTAGTGTTTTACAGAAAAGGAATATCAAACGGAGTCCAAACAGAATGAAACCTTCACGAGGATCTTTCTTGGACCGAAAGCAATCCAGAAGACTTGGAGTTGAAGTCTGGGACTCTACGGGGAAGCCATAAGGCAGGAGGGCGCGCCCAGGGGGTAGGCGCGCCCGCACCCTCGTGGGCCCCTCGTAGCTCCACCGACCTACTTCTTTTCCCTATATATACTCTTATACCCTAGAAACATCAGGGGGAGCCATGAAAACACTATTCCAAATCCGCAACCATGTGTACCCGTGAGATCCCATCTTGGGGCCTTTTTCGGCAATCTACCGGAGGGGAATCGCTCACGGAGGGCTTCTACATCAACACCATTACCTCTCCGATGAAGCGTGAGTAGTTTACCATAGACGTCCGGGTCCATAGTTCTGAGCTAGATGGCTTGTTCTCTCTCTTTGATTCTCAATACAAAGTTCTCCTAGATGTTCTTGGAGATGTAATACTCTTTTGTGGTGTGTTTGCCAAGATCCGATGAATTGTGGATTTATTAGCTTGATTATCTATGAATATTATTTGGTTCTTCTCTGAATTCTTATATGCATGATTTGATATCTTTGCAAGTCTCTTCGAATTATCGGTTTAGTTTGGCCTACTAGATTGATCTTTCTTGCAATGGGAGAAGTGCTTAGCTTTGGGTTCAATCTTGCGGTGTCCTTTTCCAGTGACAGTAGGGGCAGCAAGGCACGTATTGTATTGTTTCCATTGAGGATAAAAAGATGGGGTTTATATCATATTGCTTGAGTTTATCCCTCTACATCATGTCATCTTGCTTAATGCGTTACTCCGTTCTTATGAACTTAATACTCTAGATGCATGCTGGATAGCGGTCGATGTGTGGAGTAATAGTAGTAGATGCAGAATCGTTTCGGTCTACTTGACACGGACGTGATGCCTATGTTCATGATCATTGCATTAGATGTCATCATAATTATGCTATTTTCTATCAATTGCTCAGCAGTAATTTGTTCACACAGCATAATACATGCTATCTTGAGAGAAGCCACTAGTTAAACCTATGGCCCCCGGGTCTCTTTTCCATTATATTGAATCAACTTGCCAATTTCTATCGCCGTTCCTTTTTACTACAATCTTTACTTTCCAATCTATACAAAAATATACCAAAAATATTTACTTTACTATCTCTATCAGATCTCGCTTTTGTGATTGGCCGTGAAGGGATTGACAACCCCTTTATCGCGTTGGTTGCAAGGTTCTTGATTGTTTGTGCAGGTACTAGGTGACTTGTGTGTCGTCTCCTACTGGATTGATACCTTGGTTTTCAAAAACTAAGGGAAATACTTACGCTACTTTGCTGCATCACCCTTTCCTCTTCAAGGGAAAATCAACGCATGCTCAACAGGTAGCAAGAAGGATTTCTGGCGCCGTTGCCGGGGAGATCTACGCCAAGTCAAGACATACCAAGTACCCATCATAAACTCTTCTCCCTCTCATTACATTATTTGCCATTAGCCTCTCGTTTTCCTCTCCCCCACTTCTAAAACAATTTTCGAAAACCTTTGCCTTTTCTTTGCCCCTCTTCTGTTCGCCTCTTTTTGCTTGCTTCTTGTGTCCTTGTGTGTTGAATTGATTGTTTGTCACGATGGCTCAGGATAATACTAAATTTTGGACTTTTCCAATACCAACAACAATTATTTTATTAGCACTCCGATTGCTCCTACTAACGATGCTGAATCTTGTGAAATTAATACCATTTTATTGAATCTTGTTATGAAATATCAATTTTCTGGCCTTCCTACTGAAGATGCCGCAACCCATCTAAACAATTTCGTTGATTTGTGTGATATGCAAAAGAAGAAAGATGTGTGTCGGTGTCAAACCGCGGATCTCGGCACGGGTCTCGAATGTGCGCCTAGGCGGATGGTAACAGAGACAAGGGACACGATGTTTTCCTGTGTTCGGGCCCTCTTGATGGAGGTAAAACCCACGCCCCGCTTGATTAATATTGATGATATTGGTAGTACAAGAGTGGATCTACCACGAGATCAAGGAGGCTAAACCCAAAGCTAGCCTATGGTATGGTTGTTGTGATGTATGTTGTGTCCTCACGGACTAAAGCCCTCCGGTTTATATAGACACCGGAGGAGGCTAGGGTTACATGTAATCGGTTACAATGGTAGGAGATCTACATATCCAGATTGCCAAGCTTGCCTTCCACGCCAAGGAAAGTCCCCTCCGGACACGGGACGGAGTCTTCAATCTTGTATCTTCGTAGTCTTGGAGTCCGCGACGATGATAGTCCGTTGTCCGACACCCCTAGTCCAGACTCCTCAAGAGCTCTCGAACTAGGCTTCAATGACGATAAGTACGGCGCGCATAATGTTCGGCATTGCAAGGTGGGTTCCTCCCTTGAATAATCCAGAGAAGATCATGAACACCAGATATTGTCCGCTCAGTAAAATAAATTCCACATTCCACCGAGAGAGAATAATGCACATAAATCCAATCACGACGATTTGGCGGCATGACATCACACCGCTACCAGGCCTTTACTTGAATCGTTTTTTATTATACCACCTCAGCATGTTTAGCGAAGCGGTTTCCTTGGCACGTCTTGTCGAAGCAGAGATCGTGCTTCCCTCATCCAGGATTCTCATCAATATGAGCGTGGGTAACCCAACCGTGCCCGTTGCCACGCCTCCTCTATCGAAGGTGAATCCCGAACGGTCACGGAGACGGCTCTTGGTATTTTCCCCCTTTATAAGGGGACCAAGGCTCGTTTCTTTTTCTCAATCTTCCATCGAATCCTCTCCTTGCTCCAAGTTCCAACACCCGAGCCCCCATTCGAGCGCCGGATCTTCAACAATGTCCGCTCCGACCTTCGGGCGGTGGATGCCCTCCTCCGTCATGGAGGAGGATGTGTTAAAGCTGCGTGAGGCCAAGTACTGCCCCACGAGATTTCAGACAGTTGCCCGCCCGAGGGCAGGCCGTGCCACTCCCGAGCCCGGTGAGTACGTCGTCTCAGATCCCACCTCCGTCGGGGTTTAGGCTTCTCGACGGACCCCTTCGTGAGAGGGCTCATGTTCTACTACGGGCTGGATTTTCACGACTTGGCTCCGGAGTCCATCCTCCATATTTTCGCATTCATTATTGTCTGTGAAGCCTTCCTCCGCGTCACCCCCACTTTGGCCTATGGCTGAAGACCTTCAATATGGAGCCAAAGATGATCGGGGGGCGTCAAGCGGAGTGCGGCGGGGCGGCCATAAGTAGGAGGGCCGATGCCCCGTGGCCCGAGGGCTCCTTCCAAGAGGAGCTCGGCTTGTGGTAGCAGGAGTGGTTCTATGTCACCGCTCCAAAGGGCAGCAAGCAAAAGCCGCCGCCTTCATTCCGCCCGGGACCTCCACGCCGAATGATGTCGTGGGTCAACCAAGGGCTCAATTGGGGGCCGTCCGAAGACGTGCCCTTATTGCAGGGCTGGATCCGAGACCTCCAAGCGAGGGAGAGCAATCTGGTTGTGGTGATGCAGGTCATGCTAATCAGGCGTCTTCTGCCCTGCAAACGCCGTCCTCTCCGGTTATGGGAGTTCAATCCGGATGGGCCACGAACTCTCCAACACTTCATGGGTATGACGCCCGTGGAGATGTACAAGTTGTTCTTCGGACCGCAGGTGGCATGTCCGGAATTGACCGAGGACGCAGGCCTAAGCTGCAATCGCCCGGATACACAGGTAAGTAGCTCAGAGTCCATACGTTCTGTTTGTTTGCCTTTCTGAAATTCACCTTCTAACCCATTATTCTTCATCAGGAGTGGGTAGCGCGATCGAAGCTGATAAGGTGTCCGGCCCCCCTCCCAGAGACCGCACCGGAGCCCGTGCTGGTCAGAATGTTGGAGGTCGCGCCCGTAGAAGGGGGCGATGGGAAAAATAGAAGAGCTATCACCTCGCCCAAGGGGGTGCCTGAAGAGGGGGGGATCAACAATCCCTCCTTCCAGGGGGAGAAGAGGACCGCCTCCGAAGACCCGGAGGCCAAAGCCCCTAAGCGGGGAAGAAATCTTTACCGGAGGGTCCTGCGTCCGGAGAAAGTCTGAACGTGCAATCGTCTCTAAAGGATCAGCCCTCCAGCGAGCCGTGAGTATAAAAAAGGGGGGGTTCATTAATGAGAAAATACCCCTATTTGTGCTTCTGTGGATGACCGAATTTTTCGCCTTGCAGTTCGGATCTGCGGCCTTCTCAGATGAGTTCGTCTTCGGGGGATCTTCGTCCGGAGATGATGGAGAGCGAAACGCCTCCGTCTGCTGTGTCGCCGATAGGGCGACGAGCTCAAGTATCGTTATGAGGGTATCCCGAGTTGGAGGGGCGGAGAGTTCGGCGCCCACTAGTGTCCGCCGGGAGTCAAGAATCTGCTTGAGAGGGCGCCCATCTCAAAAGATCACCGTGCTTTGATGCGTATGGTGATTGAAGGATTTCGTCACGAAAGCGGATTGCATAATGCCTTGAGTTTATCGACGGGATTTGAGGTACGCAAGAACGACGCACCTTTTGACAGTTTGGCACATAGAAGTGTGCCTCAGATAGATAGTAGCCCCTGAGACTCGGTAGGTTGTCGAAAGCGACAGCGTGCCGAGGATCAAAATCTCAGGTAATGAATGTCGCCGTTCCTATGCAGGTGACGAATAGTCCGGGGGCTAGCCGGACTAGTGGAGTTGTCGAGCTAATGCGGCAACTTGATGTGGCGGATGCGGACATCGCGCTTGTCAACCGGCGACTTGACGAGTCGCAAGGTAAATGAATTCTCCACTGTCACTTGTTTAAGGAAGTCAAAGCCCGCTTCTGACAATATATACTATGATACAGACGGTGTTGCTGCTGTGGAGAGCCTTCGGGCTGAGCTTGCTCAAGCTAAGGAGCAAGCCCGAAGGAGTGATGCGGCTGCCTTGAGGGCGGCCGAGGAGTTGGAAGCCGAAAAGGCTGCACACTGCCTAAGCAGGGAAAAGATGGCCGAATTGGCCGTGCAATTGAAGGATGCTGCCGACCGCAATGAGGCTCTTGAAAAGGAGCGCCTATCGGAGCAGGAAGACCTGGGAAAGGCCACCGCCGAAGCCAAGGATGCCCGTTCTGCGATGCGGGCTATGAAGGAGGAGCTGCGCCAGGCCAGAGATATTGTGGCTGGCAGGCCTTTTCTGCTGCGTTGCCGGTTTACGGATCCAAAGTATGCCCAACTTGGCCAGCTGTGGGGTCCAGAGGATCCATATATGGACTTAGCGGCGAGTGCGACTGATGCCGTTGTACACTTCCGGAGCCAGAAGGATCACAAGACGGAAGAGCTATTTTGGTCTCAGTTCCATAGTCTGGACCGTTCACTTCCGTTGACCGATCGGTTGGCCGAATGGGCTGAGCTAAACAGTTGTCCGGACTTGCCATGACCGATATTGTGGCTCATGTCCGCCGAGAGGCCCAAGGCGACGAGCTATTTCGCTTATTGCAACAATTTCTTGAGCGGTGCCGCATATCAAGGAGATGAAGCGGTCGGCCTGCATAGAAGGTGCGCGGATGGCCCTTGCCCGTGTGAAGACACATTGGACGAGATGGATGCCACCGCTATTGCAGCCTGTGGTTCGGACGAAAGCCGATTACCCGCCGAGCACTATTTTGGGGAAGTTATGCATGGCGCTCGTGTAATAGAGTCATAGTGCTCGAAAAATGTTACGTTCAAATGAGCATTTTTACCTTGTAAAACAATGATTATGCTGTAACCGCCTTTTATACTTGTGCGTTCCAAGTATTTAAATATCTCCTATGCGGCCGTTTATGTATACGCTTGTATAACCCGAAAGAATGCGTCTTGACTTCAGCCCCCACTCACAAGGTGCGGGGTGTTCGCTTAAAAAAATAGCGTTTTCACACTTAATCCGACGTCTCGGTCCTGTTAAGGAGGTGGTAGCATAGCAAACGAGGCAATCCGGACTATGATGCTTTATCACTTTCACTTAGCCATTGGAGTTCGAGGGTGGGGCTACGACATAGCCCCTTGGGGCACCGCGCTTCTCCGAATTCGGGGCACGTGTGTGCTTGACTGGGAAACGGTCCTTCGTCAAAGCGGGGAATTCTAAACATTCCGGTAGTCGATCGAGTGGTTGACCAGTCTCTCGCTGTATCATGACAGTCAGTTTTGGCTTTCATCGAGGTGCTCGCCCAGCCGAGCTGGGGCACAATCGCAGTAGTTCTCCTAGTGCCGCGTTAGCCGATGATACGGAACGTAAGGCAGCAAAACACAGGAGCCGGGCAAACCCAACATTTGACCAAAGACATGATTCGGAGCTGATGCATATAAGGCCTAACTCGAGACGCCGAACACTCCCTAAGGTGTTCGGTCTTTGTGGTAATGGGCAGAACAATGCCCTAAGCCCCTAGTGTCCAGGTACGAGCATGGTCCTCTGACGCGGCCGATGCCAAAACGTCAGGCTCCACTTTGGTTATAATAAGAAACCAAGGGATTATAACAACAAGAGACAGTAAAAAAGGTTTACGCAGGGTCTTAATCTGAAAAGAATCCTCGCGACGGGTCCCTACTGCACGTCTGCGCCTGTGTCTCCGTTGTGCCGTTATCCTGGATGGGTGTGCACGTTGTTCATCTGTAAAAACAGAGGAACTTAGTTTGAAAGGAATTCATCTGAAAGGAATATATACGAAAGAAGAAATAAAAATAAAAATAAGTAAAGCGGAGTCTGTATGAGCTCGCTATTCTTGTGCGCGCAGCCCCTTGTGAAGGGGTGCGTGGCTGGGGAGCCCCTAGCTTATTTACGCCGGACTCATCTAACCGTGTCCGGGGTCTTTGAATGACCCTCACACTGAAATGATGCCACGTGGACCGGGCATCTTAAGTGTAAGAGACGCGTAATGTGGTATGGCGTTGAAGCTTAACAAAGCTTCTCGCCCCGTGAGTGCTTGATAGCTACTTTTGAATGGGACGATATGAAAGATTAGTTTTTCGTTGAAAATTGCTCGGTGATCCGAACACAACTTCTAGTAATAGGGAGCCCGTGCACTTGGCGTAAGGGCCTAGCGTCACTCCTTTGAAGGAAGTGCGATCGTGTCGAATTTTAGTAGGGTCTATCCCCAACTTGCGGATTGTGTTTGGATCTGCAGGTTTAGGTCATCGCCTCCGCCCATCAGGACTTGTGTGAATTGCAGTCCATCGATTACAGGATCCAATATCAGGGCAGTCCATCCTGCGTTTCGAACGCTTCTGGAATAATCCAGGTGGTCGAAACAGATTGGTTTTGATGTCCAATCTCTATGTTCCGTTGGGTTGGACCTTGCGAGACCCTTTTTAGAGGGTGCCGCACTATTTTTCCGTATTATCACATGAAGTGAGTTTACTGCTTTGACCTCTTGTGGGAAAGTCTTTTGTTTTCCGGTGCTCTGCTGGTGGGGTTTGTCATCATCTTCGCTTGATGCGCCGAGCCCTTACATTGGCGTTTAGCCGCCGGACTGTTTGAAAACCCAACAATCTCGGTGGGTGTGGTTTGCGAGCCTTCCGGGTCTTGTGGATTTGACATATCCGACCCAAAATCTTGTTTAAATTGGATAGCTCATCGCTGTTATCCTTAAGGCGGTTTTTGTTGTTTGGCATGAGCTTTTGAATTGGCGTTGATCGCCGTGTTCTTCGGCTTTTCTCTTTATTCCGCGCTGCTCTTTTCTGCGCCGTGATTTACCGTTTCCATCTCTGATCTCGGATGTACTTGGGTCGCTGGTGTTGCATCTTGCTAGCCAGCTATCCTCTCCCGCACAAAAGCGGGTCATGAGGCTTGTTAGCGCGGACATTGTCCTCGGCTTTTCTTGGCCGAAGTGTCTGGCGAGCCATTCGTCTCGGACGTTGTGTTTAAAAGCTGCTAAGGCTTCGGCGTCCGGACAGTCGACTATTTGGTTCTTTTTGGTGAGGAACCTGTTCCAGAATTTGCATGCCGACTCTCCGGGCTGTTGAGTTATATGACTTAGATCATCGCAGATCCGGAGGGCGGACATAAGTTCCTTGAAAATTTGCTCTAAACACGTCCTCGAGCTCTTCCCAACTTCCAACAAGTGTTTTCCGGGAGGCTTTTGAGCCAATGACGGGCTGGCCCTTTGAGCTTGAGGGTAGGTATTTTATGGCGTGGAGATCATCTCCTCTGGCCATGTGTATGTGTAGTATATAATCTTCTATCCAGACTCCAGGGTCTGTTGTTCCGTCGTAGGCCTCTATGTTTATGGGTTTAAACCCTGCTCGGAATTCGTGATCCAGCACCTCGTTGGTGAAACATAGTGGGTGTGCGGCGCCCCTGTATTTGGGTGCACCGATGTCTTCGGACACTTGGCGTGTTGTATTGCCCCCTGGGGCCCTCTTCTTTGGCCCGTAAATGGACCTGGCTGGGCCATCTGTCCTACCAGGGTCGTTAGTCGGTTTATATGCGGCGCCGCTTTCAGATTTTGGCTTATTATCTAGCCGTCTATCCGGCCAGGCGGCCTCTTTGTTTTTTGACTGTGGGGGCTCTATGGCCTCCTCATCAAATTCTGGCAGTAGCTTGCGTTTCGGGTAGCTCTTCGATTGATGGCCATTGCCGTATTTGTCTGCGGTTTTGAGCACTTTGCTCCACCTCATTCTGAGTGTATCTTCCACTGTTTTGAGCTTCCGTTTTTCCTTTTTCAATCTTCTTGCGGTGGCGACGAGTCTTTTCCGGAGGTTTTTATACTCCGGCGGTGTGTCCGGTGTGAGGTCGTCTGGACTGTTGTTTTTGCCGGGCCCGGGCTGATTATCTGACTCGTCCTGTTCGGACGGTTGCTTGTCTGCATATTCGTTGTCCGCTTGTTTGCCCTGCTGTATTGCGGGGTCATGAGGAGCGCTTTTGTTGTTGAGGCGGGACTTAGGGCAGCGTCTGCGTCACCGTTTTGGTTGTTTGTCGGCGGGGTCATCTTCTGCCGCGGCCCGTTGTGTTGGGGAACGTAGTAATTTCAAAAAAATTCCTATGCACACGCAAGATCATGGTGATGCATAGCAACGAGAGGGAGAGTGTTGTCACGCCCTCGAGACCGAAGCGAAGCGTTGACGCAACGAGAGGAAGTAGTCGACATCCTCCCGGTCCAACCGATCCAAGCACCGTTACTCGGCACCTCCGAGTTCTTGACACGCGTACAGCTCGATGACGCACCCTCGATCTCCAATCTAGTAGAGGCTCGAGGGGAGTTCCGTCAAGACGATGGCGTGGTGACGATCTTGATGTTCTCTCGCGCAGGCTTCGCCTAAGCACCGCTACAATATGATCGAGGTGTAATATCGTGGAGGGGGCACCGACACGGCTAAGGAACGATCAATGATCAACTTGTGTGTTCATGGGGTGCCCCTGCCCCGTATATAAAGGAGTGGAGGAGGGAGGGCGGCCCTCTACTATGGCGCATACTGGGAGTCCTACTCCCACGGGAGTAGGATTCCCCTTCCTAGTCCAACTAGGAGACCTTCCATGTATTAGGAGTAGGAGACTAGAAAGGGAAGAGAGAAGGAAGGAAGGAGGGTGCGGCCCTCCCTTAGCCCACCCGGACTAGGGCAAGGGGGCGCGATCCTACCCTAGGCAGCCCTCTCTCTTTCCCGCAGGCCCAATAAGGCCCAATACTTTTCCCGGCGAATTCCCGTAACTCTCCAGTACTCCGATAAATACCAATGACTCGGAACCTTTCCGAACTCCGAATATAGTCGTCCAATATATCGATCTTTACGCCTCGACCATTTCGAGACTCTCGTCATGTCCCCAATCTCATCCGGGACTCGAACTCCTTTGGTACATCAAAACTCATAAACTCATAATATAAGCATCGCATCGAAACCTTAAGCGTGCGGACCCTACGGTTCGAGAACAATGTAGACATGACCGAGACATGTCTCCGGTCAATAACCAATAGAGGGACCTGGATGCCCATATTGGTTCCTACATATTCTACGAAGATCTTTATCGGTCAGACCGCATAACAACATACGTTGTTCCCTTTGTCATCGGTATGTTACTTGCCCGAGATTTGATCGTCGGTATCCAATACCTAGTTCAATATCGTTACCGGCAAGTCTCTTTACTCGTTCCGTAATACATCATCTCGCAACTAACTCATTAGTTGCAATTCTTGCAAGGCTTAAGTGATGTGCATCACCGAGAGGGCCCAGAGATACCTCTCCGACATTCGGAGTGACAAATCCTAATCTCAAATACGCCAATCCAACAAGTACCTTTGGAGACACCTCAGAGCACCTTTATAATCACCCGATTACGTTAGACGTTTGGTAGCACACAAAGTGTTCCTCCGTAAACGGAGTTGCATAATCTCATAGTCATAGGAACATGTATAAGTCATGAAGAAAGCAATAGCAACATACTAAACGATCGGGTGCTAAGCTAATGAATGGGTCATGTCAATCGATCATTGAACTAATGATGTGATCCCGTTAATGAAATAACAACTCTTTGTTCATGGTTAGGAAACATAACCATCTTTGATTAACAAGCTAGTCAAGTAGAGGCATACTAGTGACACTCTGTTTGTCTATATATTCACACATGTATTATGTTTCCGGTTAATACAATTCTAGCATGAATAATAGACATTTATCATGAAATAAGGAAATAAATAATAACTTTATTATTGCCTCTAGGGCATATTTCCTTCAGTCTCCCACTTGCACTAGAGTCAATAATCTAGTTCACATCGCCATGTGATTGAACACCAATAATCATATCTATATATGATTAACACCCATAGTTCACATCGTCATGTGACCAACACCCAAAGGGTTTACTAGAGTCAATAATCTAGTTCACATCGATATGTGATTAACACCCAAAGAGTACAAAGGTATGATCATGTTTTGCTCGTGAGAGAAGTTTAGTCAACGGGTCTGTCACATTCAGAGCCGTATGCATTTTGCAAATATTCTATGTCTACAATGCTCTGCACGGAGCTACTCTAGCTAATTGCTCCCACTTTCAATATGTATCTAGATCGAGACTAAGAGTCATCCAGATCGGTGTCAAAACCTGCATCGACGTAACCCTTTACGACGAACCTTTTGTCATTTCCATAATCGAGAAACATATCCTTATTCCACTAAGGATAATTTTGACCGCTGTCCAGTGATCTACTCCTAGATCACTATTGTACTCCCTTGCCAAACTCAGTGTAGGGTATACAATAGATTTGGTACACAACATGGCATACTTTGTAGATCCTATGGTCAAGGCATAGGGAATGACTTTCATTCTCTTTCTATATTCTGCCGTGGTCGGGTTTTGAGTCTTACTCAATTTCACACCTTGTGACACAGGCAAGAACTCTTTCTTTGACTGTTCCATTTTGAACTACTTCAAAATCTTGTCAAGGTATGTACTCATTGAAAAAACTTATCAAGCGTCTTGATCTATCTCTATAGATCTTAATGCTCAATATGTAAGCAGCTTCACCGAGGTCTTTCTTTGAAAAACTCCTTTTAAACACTCCTTTATGCTTTGCAGAATAATTCTACATTATTTCCGATCTACAATATGTCATTCACATATACTTATCAGAAATGTTGTAGTGCTCCCACTCACTTTATAGTAAATACAAGCTTCTTCGCAAGTCTGTACAAACTATATGCTTTGATCAACTTATCAAAGCGTATATTCCAACTCGAGATGCTTGCACCAGTCCATAGATGCACATTTTGTTAACACCTTTAGGATCGACAAAACCTCTTGGTTGCATCACATACAACTCTTCTTTAATAACTCCATTAAGGAATGCAGTTTTGTTTATCCATTTGCCGATTTCATAAAATCGGCAATTGCTAACATGATTCGACAGACTTTTAAGCATCGACACGAGTGAGAAAATCTCATTGTATTCAACATCTTGAACTATGTCAAAACCTTTTTCGACAAGTCTAGCTTTGTAGATAGTAACACTACTATCAGCGTCCGTCTTCCTCTTGAAGATCCATTTATTTTCTATGGCTTGCCGATCATCGGGCAACTCCACCAAAGTCCACACTTTGTTCTCATACATGGATCTCATCTCAGATTTCATGGCCTCAAGCCATTTCGCGGAATCTGGGCTCATCATCGCTTCCTCATAGTTCATAGGTTCATCATGGTCTAGTTACATGACTTCCAGAACAGGATTACCGTACCACTCTGGTGCGGATCTCACACTGGTTTACCTACGAGATTCAGTAGTAACTTGATCTGAAGTTACATGATCATCACCATTAGCTTCCTCACTAATTGGAGTAGGAATCACTGGAACTTCTTTCAGTGATGAACTATTTTCCAATTCGGGAGAAGGTACAGTTACCTCATCAAGTTCCACTTTCCTCCCACTCACTTCTTTCGAGAGAATCTCCTTCTCTAGAAAGGATCCATTTTTAGCAATGAATATCTTGCCTTCGGATCTATGATAGAAGGTGTACCCAACAATTTCCTTTGGGTATTCTATGAAGATGCACTTCTCTGATTTGGGTTCGAGCTTATCAGGATGAAACCTTTTCACATAAGCATCGCAGCCCCAAACTTTAAGAAACGACAACTTGGGTTTCTTGCTAAACCACAGTTCATATGGTGTCGTCTCAACGGATTTAGATGGTGCCCTATTTAACGTGAATGCAGCTGTCTCTAATGCATGATCCCAAAACGATATTGGTAAATTAGTAAGAAACATCATAGATTGTACTATATCCAATAAAGTACGGTTATGACGTTCGGACACACCATTATGATGTGGTGTTCCAGGTGGCATGAATTTGTGAAACTATTCCACATTGTTTTAATTGAAGACCAAACTCGTAACTCAAATATTTGTCTCCGCGATCAGATCGTAGAAATTTTATTTTCTTGTTACGATGATTTTTCCACTTCACTCTGAAATTCTTTGAATCTTTCAACTATTTCCGACTTATGTTTCATCAAGTAGATATACCCATATCTGCTCAAATCATCTGTGAAGGTCAGAAAATAACGATACTTGCCATGAGCATCAACACTCATTGGATCGCATACATCGGTATGTATTTTTTCCAATAAGTCAGTAGCTCGTTCCATTGTTCCGGAGAACGGAGTTTTAGTCATCTTGCCCATGAGGCATGGTTCGCAAGCATCAAGTGATTCATAATCAAGTGATTCCAAAATCCCATCAGCATGGAGTCTCTTCATGCGCTTTACACCAATATGACCTAAACGGCAGTGCCACAAATAAGTTGCACTATCATTATTAACTTTGTATCTTTTGGTTTCAATATTATGAATATGTGTATCACTACGATCGAGATCCAATGAACCATTTTCATTGGGTGTGTAACCATATAAGGTTTTATTCATGTAAACAGAATAACAGTTTATTCTCTTACTTAAATGAATAACCGTATTGCAAAAAAAGACACGATCAAATCATATTCATGCTCAACGCAAACACCAAATAACATTTATTTAGGTTCAACACTAATCCCGAAAGTATAGGGAGTGTGCGATGATGATCATATCAATCTTGAAACTACTTTCAACACACATCGTCACTTCACCCTTAACTAGTTTACATTTTATTCGCAACTCCGCTTCGAGTTACTACTCTTAGCAACCGAACCAGTACCAAATACCGAGGGGTTGCTATAAACACTAGTAAAGTACACATCAATAACATGTATATCAAATATATCTTTGTTTACTTTGCCATCCTTCTTATCCGCCAAATACTTGGGGTAGTTCTGCTTCCAGTGACCAGTCCCTTTGCAGTAGAAGCACTTAGTCTCAGGCTTAGGTCTAGACTTGGGCTACTCCACTTGAGCAGCAACTTGCTTCCCGTTCTTATTGAAGTTCCCTTCTATCCCTTTGCTCTTTTCTTGAAACTAGTGGTCTTGTTAACCATCAACACTTGATGTTCTTTCTTGATTTCTACCTTCAACGATTTCATCATTATGAAAAACTCGGGAATCATTTTCATCATCCCTTGCATATTATAGTTCATCACGAAGTTCTACTAACTTGGTGATGGTGACTAGAGAATTTCATCAATCACTATCTTATCGGAAGATTAACTCCCACTTGATTCAAGCGATTGAAGTACCCAGACAATCTGAGCACATGCTCACTAGTTGAGCGATTCTCCTCCATATGTTAGCTATAGAACTTGTTGAAGACTTCATATCTCTCAACTCGGGTATTTGCTTGAAATATTAACTTCAATTCCTGGAACATCTCATATGGTCCATGATGTTCAAAACATCTTTGAAGTCTTGATTCTAAGCCATAAAGCATGGTGCACAAAACTATCAAGTAGTCATCATATTTGAGCTAGCCAAACGTTCATAACGTCTGCATCTTCTCCTGCAATAGGTCTGTCACCTAGTGGTGCATTAAGGACATAATTCTTCTGTGCAGCAATGAGGATAAACCTCAGATCGCGGATCCAATCCACATCATTGCTACTAACATTTTTCAACACAATTTTCTCTAGGAACATATCAAAATAAACATATGAAAGCAACAACGCAAGCTATTGATCTTCCAACATAATTTGCAAAATACTACCAGGACTAAGTTCATGATAAATTTAAGTTCAATTAATCATATTACTTAAGAACTCCCACTTAGATAGACATCTCTCTAGTCATCTAAGTGACCACGTGATCCAAATCAACTAAACCATAACCGATCATCACGTGAGATGGAGTAGTTTTCAATGGTGAACATCTTATGTTGATCATATCTACTATATGATTCACGCCGACCTTTCGGTCTCCGTGTTCCGAGGCCATATCTCGCATATGCTAGGCTCGTCAAGTTTAACTCGAGTATTCGCGTGTGCAAAACTGGCTTGCACCCGTTGTAGATGGACGTAGAGCTTATCACACCCGATCATCATGTGGTGTCTGGGCACGACGAACTTTGGCAACGGTGCATACTCAGGGAGAACACTTCTTGATAATTATTTTAGTGAGAGATCATCTTAAAATGCTACCGTCAATCAAAGCAAGATAAGATGCATAAAGGATAAACATCACATGCAATCAATATAAGTGATATGATATGGCCATCATCTTCTTGTGCTTGTGATCTCCATCTCCGAAGCACCATCATGATCACCATCGTCACCGGCGCGACACCTTGATCTCCATCGTAGCATCGTTGTCATTTACACCATCTATTGCTTCTCGACTATCGCTACCGCTTAGTGATAAAGTAAAGCAATTACAGTATGCGTTGCATTTCATACAATAAGCGACAACCATATGGCTCTGCCGATTGCCGATAACCGGTTACAAAACATGATCATCTCATACAATATAATATAGCATCATGTCTTGGCCATATCACATCACAACATGCCTGCAAAAACAAGTTAGACGTCATCTACTTTGTTGTTGCAAGTTTTACGTGGCTGCTACGGGCTTAAGCAAGAACCAATCTCACCTACGCATCAAAACCACAACGATAGTTTGTCAAGTTGATGCTGTTTTAACCTTCACAAGGACCGCGTAGCCACACTCGGTTCAACTAAAGTTGAGAAACCGACACCGCTAGTCACTGTGTGCAAAGCACGGCGGTAAAACCAGTCTCGCGTAAGCGTCTGGCGTAATGTCGGTCCGGCCGCTTCATCCAACAATACCGCCAACCAAAGTATGACATGATGGTAAGCAAGATGACTTATATCGCCCACAACTCACTTGTGTTCTACTCGTGCATATAACATCAAACCATAAAACCTAGGCTCGGATGCCCTTTGTTGGGGAACGAGTAATTTCAAAAATTTAAAGACGCACACGCAAGATCATGGTGATGCATAGCAATGAGAGGGAGAGTGTTGTCTACGCACTCGTAGACCGAAGCGAAGCGTTGACGCAACGTAGAGGAAGTAGTCGACGTCCTCCCGGTCCAACCGATCCAAGCACCGTTACTCCGGCACCTCCGAGTTCTTGACACGCGACAGCTCGATGGCGCACCCTCGATCTCCAATCCAAGAGAGGCTCGAGGGGAGTTCCACAAGACGACGGCGTGGTGACGATCTTGATGTTCTCTGTCGCAGGCCTCGCCTAAGCACCGCTACAATATGATCGAGGTGTAATATCGTGGAGGGGGCACCGCACACGGCTAAGGAACGATCAATGATCAACTTGTGTGTTCATGGGTGCCCCGCCTCGTATATAAAGGAGTGGAGGAGGGAGGGCGGCCCTCTACTATGGCGGCATGGGAGTCCTACTCCCACGGGAGTAGGATTCCCCTTCCTAGTCCAACTAGGAGACCTTCCATGTATTAGGAGTAGGAGACTAGGAAGGGAAGAGAGAAGGAAGGAAGGAGGGGTGCGGGGAAAACCCTATTGGGACGCCATTGCGCCGAGTTGTCGAGGCTTCGCATGAAGCCGACTAGCGATCAAGATGGGCCGCCCAGTTAGGAGATAGCACAGCGCCTCTGAGTCCCGGTTTTGGGAACCTTGGAGGGTTCTGAGCGGTTTTGGGAACCTTCTAGAAGGTTCTTGAACCGGGTTTCACTGGTTTTTTCTGTTTGCTTTTTCTTTATTGTTTTTTCTTTTTTTCTTCATTTTTCTGTTTTTTCTTCTTTTTTCTTCAATTCCTTTTTCTTCTCTTTTTATTTTCTTTTTGTTCATGTTTCAAATCATGTTTGGGAGTTTCAAAAAATCATCCAATTTCAAAATTTGTTCATCAAATTCAAAAACTGTTCATGTTTTCAAATTTTGTTATGAGTTTCCATAAATGTTTCCATTTAAAGAATTGTTATAAATTGCAAAAATGTTCATGCTTCAATTTTTGTTAGGAGATTCAGAAAAATGTACGCAAGTTTTAAAAACTGTTCATCTGTTCATGTTTTGTTCGGGAGTTTCAAAAAATGTTCCCAGTTTTATAAAATGTTCGAGTATCCAAAATTTGTTTTCAAATTTGAAAAATGTTCGGGTTTTGGGAGAACAAAATGTTCCCATTTCAAAAAATTGTTTGCATTTTTTGAATTGTTGAGTTTTTACAAATTTTGTTCTCAATTTCTAAATGTGTCCGCTGTTTCATACAACCTTCACGTTTTTTCTCAACAATAGTTTTTCTCAAAAATGTTCGCACTTCCAAATTTGTTCGGAATTTTTCAAAATTGTCCTTTGTTTTAAAATATGTTCTGAAGAAACAAAAAATGTTTGTGCTTTTAAAAATTGTTCGCGCTTCCAAATTTGTTTAGGATTTTTCAAAATTGTTCTTCATTTGAAAATTTGTTCTCAAGATTCAAAAAATGTTCGTGCTTCAAAAAATAGTACGCGCTTCCAAATTTGTTCTCAAGATTCAAAAATCGTTCATGCTTCATAAAACTGTTCACAAATTAAAAAAATGTTCAATTTCCGAAAAATGTTTGGGACATTCAAACTTTTTGGTCTTCATAAAATTTGTTCAAATGTTCAAAAAATGTTCATGTTTCAAAATTTGTTCACAAATTCAAAAATTGTCCACATGTTTAATTTTTTTACTAATTCAAAAGATTGTTCATGTTTCCAAAATTTGTTCACATATTCCAAAAAATACTGCAGTTTTGGAAATTTGTTCACAATTTTTTTTAAAAATCATGATTTGGAAATCCATTTCCCAAATTCAAAAAATGCGCAATTCTTGTAAAAAAGTTTAATTTTGAAAAATGTCCAGTTTTCCAATTTTGTTATTGTTTTCAAAATATGTTTTGCGTTTATGAAAAGGAGTTCATAACTTATATATATATTCACGTATTGAATTTTTTGTTCCTGTTTTGTTTTTAAAAAATTTGAGTCTCCTAATAATGTTTGCATTTCAAGAAGAGTTTCTTTTTTATAAAATTATGCTTCAAATTTTAAAACAAGTTTTAATGTGCCGCGGACTATAGTTCGTATACTCCTGGCTGCCATTCTACATACTAAACCTCAGTTACTACAGTGATTACGCACTCGCTTCTCTGGCGGGAGGACTTGAGTACGACTGGTTTTTTAATTTTTTTGGTATTTGGCGGACTGGTTTTTTATTTTTCGCCGCTGTCGTCAGTTTCTTTAAGCCTGGTGCTGCGAATGGTTCAGAGCAACAAGCCTGACGAGGTGGCTAGCTCGTTGCGCGTATATGCAGCAGGTCGCGGGTTCGAAATCTTGTCGGTAGCACGATCATTTTTTGTGAATTTACATTTCGCGCGAGACAGCGGATGGGCCGGCCCACTCGCGCGCCTCCTGTGTGCGTCGCGTCAGCTGTTTGCCGCAAAATGCGGCGTATAGGAGCTCTCGGGGTGCGGCCCCTCCCCTTAGCCCAATTCGGACTAGGGCAAGGGGGGGCGCGCAGCCTACCCTAGGCAGCCCCTCTCTCTTTCCCGCAGGGCCCAATAAGGCCCAATATTTTCCCCGGCGAATTCCCGTAACTCTCCGGTACTCCGATAAATACCCGAATGACTCGGAACCTTTCCGAACTCCGAATATAGTCGTCCAATATATCGATCTTTACGTCTCGACCATTTCGAGACTCCTCGTCATGTCCCCAATCTCATCCGGGACTCCGAGCTCCTTCGGTACATCAAAACTCATAAACTCATAATATAACTGTCATCGAAACCTTAAGCGTGCGGACCCTACGGTTCGAGAACAATGTAGACATGACCGATACATGTCTCCGGTCAATAACCAATAGCGGGACCTGGATGCCCATATTGGTTCCTACATATTCTACGAAGATCTTTATCGGTCAGACCGCATAACAACATACGTTGTTCCCTTTGTCATCGGTATGTTACTTGCCCGAGATTCGATCGTCGGTATCCAATACCTAGTTCAATCTCGTTATCGCAAGTCTCTTTACTCGCTTAAGTAATACATCATCTCGCAACTAACTCATTAGTTGCAATGCTTGCAAGGCTTAAGTGATGTGCATTACCGAGAGGGCCCAGAGATACCTCTCCGACATTCGGAGTGACAAATCCTAATCTCAAATACGCCAACCCAACAAGTACCTTTGGAGACACAGAGAGCACCTTTATAATCACCCGATTACGTTGTGACGTTTGGTAGCACACAAAGTGTTCCTCCGGTAAACGGGAGTTGCATAATCTCATAGTCATAGGAACATGTATAAGTCATGAAGAAAGCAATAGCAACATACTAAATGATCGGGTGCTAAGCTAACGGAATGGGTCATGTCAATCAGATCATTCAACTAATGATGTGATCCCGTTAATCAAATAACAAGTCTTTCTTCATGGTTAGGAAACATAACCATCTTTGATTAACAAGCTAGTCAAGTAGAGGCATACTAGTGACACTCTGTTTGTCTATATATTCACACATGTATTATGTTTCCGGTTAATACAATTCTAGCATGAATAATAGACATTTATCATGAAATAAGGAAATAAATAATAACTTTATTATTGCCTCTAGGGCATATTTCCTTCACGTTGTCCTCGTTATCGATTCCTTTTGGGGTATCCACCATATATACGTCGTATGACGAGGTGGTCTTCCAGTGCCCTGTAGGCGCTGGTTCCTGTTCGTCTCCGGCATCGTCGTCCATAGCGTCGATGTCTTCGGAGTCGTAGTCTAGCATGTCGGTTAGATCGTCGACAGTGGCTACAAAGTGGGTGGTGGGTGGGCTCTGAATTTCTTCGTCGTCCGTGTCCCAACCATCACCGCCATAATCCGCCAGACTCTCCGGATAGCGAGAGATGCTTTAGCGAATTTAGGACGTCGCCAAAGGGTGAGTGTTGGAAGATGTCCGCGGCGGTGAATTCCATAACCGGCGTCCAATCAGATTCGATTGGTAGGGGCGTGGGGGGTCTGGAGTCCGGCAAGGAGTCCGGCACCTCGGAATCACGAGTTTCGCAAGGGACAAGGTTAGTGTTCGGCTCCATCGCCGTGAAAGTTGAAGCCCCCGAGGTGGTGTCCATCCACCGGTCCTCGATCTGGGCGATCGGCTCCGGACTAAGGGCCGAAGCGGATTCGTGTGCGGCCACCAAGGCACTGTTCGGCAGCAGAGCTAGATCATGCCCATCGCAACAATGCGGCGCGCTTGGCTTTGGCTCGAGCCCGTCGAAGATCAAGTCCCCACGGATGTCGGCTGTGAAGTTTAGGCTTCCAAATCTGACCTGATGGCCAGGGGCGTAGCTTTCGATCTGCTCCAGATGGCCAAGTGAATTAGCCCGCAGTGCGAAGCCGCCGAATACGAAGATCTGTTCGAGGAGAAAAGTCTCACCCTGGACAGCGTTGTTGATTGAAGATGCCATCGAGCCTATCGGTGACGACATAGAGGAACTCTCAATGAAAGCACCAATGTCGGTGTCAAAACCGGCGGATCTCGGGTAGGGGGTCCCGAACTGTGCATCTAGGCGGATGGTAACAGGAGACAAGGGACACGATGTTTTACCCAGTTTTGGGCCCTCTTGATGGAGGTAAAACCCTACGTCCTGCTTGATTAATATTGATGATATTGGTAGTACAAGAGTGGATCTACCACGAGATCAAGGAGGCTAAACCCTAAAACTAGCCTATGGTATGATTGTTGTGATGTATGTTGTGTCCTACGGACTAAAGCCGTCCGGTTTATATAGACACCGGAGGAGGCTAGGGTTACACAGAGTCGGTTACAATGGTAGGAGATCTACATATCCGTATTGCCAAGCTTGCCTTCCACGCCAAGGAAAGTCCCCTCCGGACACGGGACGGAGTCTTCAATCTTGTATCTTCGTAGTCTTGGAGTCCGGCGGACGATGATAGTCCGGCTGTCCGGACACCACCTAGTCCAGGACTCCCTCAATGTGGATAATGGTATTGTTAAATTGAAGCTATTTCTGTTTTCTCTTAGAGATTGTGCTAAAACTTGGTTTTCTTCTTTGCCTGAAAATAATATTGATTCATGGAATAAGTGCAAAGATGCTTTTATCTCTAAGTGTTTTCCTCCCGCTAAGATCATATCTCTTAGGAATGTTTTTATGAATTTTAAGCAACTTGATCATGAGCATGTTGGACAAGCTTGGGAGAGGATGAAATTAATGATAGGTAATTGCCCTACACATGGTTTGAATTTGTGGATGATTCTACAAAAAAATTATGCCGGATTGAATTTTGCTTCTAGAAATCTTTTAGATTCGGACGCGGGAGGCACTTTTATGTAAATACTTTAGGAATAGCTACTAAATTCCTAGACAATATTATGGTTAATTATTCTCAATGGCACACCGAAAGATCCACTAGTAAAAAAGTTCATGCGATTGAAGAGATTAATGTTTTAAGTGGAAAGATGGATGAACTTATGAAATTGTTTGCTAATAAAAGTTTTTCTTCTGATCCTAATGATATGCCTTTGTCCACTTTAATTGAGAATAATAATGAATCTATGGATGTGAATTTTGTTGGTAGGAACAATTTTGGTAACAACGCGTATAGAGGCAATTTTAATTCTAGGTCGTTTCCTAGTAATTCCTCTAATAATTATGGTAATTCCTAACACAATTCTTATGGAAATTTTAATAAGATGCCCTCTAATTTTGAGAATAGTGTTAAAGAATTTATGAGTTCACAAAAGAATTTCAATGCTTTGATTGAAGAAAAATTGCTTAAGATTCATGAGTTGGCTAGAAACATGGATAGAATTTCTCTTGATGTTGATTCTTTGAAACTTAGATCTATTCCACCTAAGCATGATATCAATGATTCCCTCAAATCCATGAGAATTTCTGTTGATGTGTGGAAAGAAAGAACCGCTAGGATGCGTGCTAAAAAAGATTGCTTTGTGAAAGCGTGTTCTTCTAGTTTTTATGATAATAATGATGAAGATCTAAAAGTGATTGATGTAACTCCTATTAAATCTTTGTTTTCCAATATGAATCTTGATAAAGATGGGACTGGAGAAGAGTCAACTTTAGTTAAAAGGCGTCCCAACGATTCAGAGTTTTTAGATCTAGATGTAAAAATTGATAAAAGTGGGATTGAAGAGTTCAAAACTTTACATAGCAATGAACCCACTATTTTGGATTTCAAGGGATTTAATTATGACATTGCTCTTTGATAGATTCTATTTCCTTTTTGCAATCCATGTTAAATTCTCCTCATGCTTCTAATCAAAATAAAGCTTTTACTAAACATATCGTTGATGCTTTGATGCAATTTTATGAAGAAAAGCTTGAACTAGAAGTTTCTATTCCTAGAAAACTTTATGATGAGTGGGAACCTACTATTAAAATTAAGATTAAAGATTATGAATGCTATGCCTTGTGTGATTTGGGTGATAGTGTTTCCACGATTCCAAAAACTTTATGTGATGTGCTCGGTTTCCGTTAATTTGATGATTATTCTTTAAATTTGCAGCTTGCGGATTCCACCATTAAGAAACCTATGGGAAGCATTAATGATCTTATTTTTGAAAATACGAATTATGTGCCCGTAGATTTCATTGTTCTTGATATATATTGCAATCCTACATGTACTATTATTCTCGGTAGATCTTTCCTTAGAACGATTGGTGCAATTATTGATATGAAAGAAGAAATATTAGATTCCAATTTCCATTAAGGAAAGGCATGGAACACTTTCCTAGGAAGAAAATTAAATTTCCTTATGAATCTATTATGAGAGCCACTTATGGATTGCATACCAAAGATGGTAATACCTAGATCTATTCTTGATTTTATGCCTAGCTAGGGGCGTTAAACGATAGCGCTTATTGATAGGCAACCCAATTTTATTTTATTTTCTTTGCTTTTTGCTCCTGTTTAGTAATAATTAATTCATCTAGCTTCTGGTAAGATGTGGTTTTATGTTTTAATTAGTTTTTGTGCCAAGTAGAACCTTTGGGAAGACTTGGGTGAAGTCTTTGCAATCTTGCTGTAAAAAACAGAAACTTTTGCACTCACGAGAATAGCTGTCATTTTTTTTACTGGAGAGTGATTTTATGTTGGTTATTTTTGCAGATGATTAATATACAAATTCCTCACGTCCACCAATTTATTTCAGAATTTTTAGAGTTACAGAAGTATTCGGAAGTTTCTGATTACTACTGATATTACTGTTTTTGTGATTCAGTTTTTTGTGTGTTTTTTTTTGCTTATTTTGATGAATCTATTAGTAGTATCGGGGGGTATGAACCATAGAGAAGTTGGAATACAGTATGTTTAGCACCATTATAGATAAATAATGAGTTCATTACAGTACCTTAAAGTGGTGATTTATTTTCTTATACTAACGGAGCTCATGAGATTTTCTGTTGAAGTTTTGTGTTGTGAAATTTTCAAGTTTTTGGGTAAAGATTTGATGGATTTTGAAATAAGGAGTGGCAAGAGCCTAAGCTTGGGGATGCCCAAGGCACCCCAAGATAATTCAAGGACAACCAAAAGCCTAAGCTTGGGGATGCCCCGGTAGGCATCCCCTCTTTCGTCTTCGTCTATCGGTAACTTTACTTGAGGCTATATTTTATTCACCACAAGATATGTGTTTTGCTTGGAGCGTCTTGTATGATTCGAGTCTTTGCTTTTTAGTTTATCACAATCATCCTTGCTGTACACACCTTTTGGGAGAGTCATGCATGAATCGGAATTTATTAGAATAGTCTATGTGCTTCACTTATATCGTTTGAGCTAGACAATATTGCTCTAGTGCTTCGCTTATATCTTTTTAGAGCACGGTGGTGGTTTTGTTTTATAAAAATTATTGATCTCTCATGCTTCACTTATATTATTTTGAGAGTCTTTTAGAACAGCATGGTAATTTGCTTTGGTTATAAAACTAGTCCTAATATGATGGGCATCCAAGATGGGTATAATAAAAACTTTCATAATAAGTGCATTGAATACTATGAGAAGTTTGATTTTTGATGATTGTTTTGAGACATGAGGATGGTGATATTAGAGTCATGCTAGTAGAATAATTGTGAATTTGAGAAATACTTGTGTTGAGGTTTGTGAGTCCTGTAGCATGCACGTATGGTAACCGTTGTGTAACAAATTTGAAGCATGAGGTGTTTCTTTGATTGTCTTCCTTATGTGTGGAGGTCGGGATCGCGCGATGGTTAACTCCTACGAACCCTTCCCCTAGGAGCATGCGCATAGTGCTTAGTTTTGATTACTTGTAGATTTTTGCAATAAGTATGTGAGTTCCTTATGACTAAGGTTGAGTCCATGGATTATACGCACTCTCACCTGCCACCATTGCTAGCCTCTCTAGTACCGCAACTTTCGCCGGTACCATAAACCCAACATTTACCTTCCTCAAAACAGCCACCATACCTACCTATTATGGCATTTTAGCCATTTAGAGATATAATGCCATGCAACTTTCCACCGTTCGTTTATTATGACACGCTCCATCATTGTCATATTGCCTTGCATGATCATGTAGTTGACATTGTATTTGTGGCAAAGCCACCATTCATAATTTTTTTCATACATGTCACTCTTGATTCATTGCACATCCCGATACACCACCGAAGGCATTCATATAGATTCATATTTTGTTCTAAGTATCGAGTTGTAATCCTTGAGTTTTAAACAAAGAGAAGTGTGACGATCATCATTATTAGAGCATTGTCCCGTGTGAGGAAATAAAAAAAGAGGCCAAAGAAGACAATTAAAAAAAAGAGGCCAAAGAAGCCAAACAAAAAGAGAGAGAGAAAAAAAGAGAGAAGGTACAATGCTATTATCCTTTTCCCACACTTGTGCTTCAAAGTAGCACCATGATCTTCATTATGGAGAGTCTCTTATTTTGTCACTTTCATATACTAGTGGGAAATTTTGTTATAGAACTTGGCTTGTATATTCCAATAATGGGCTTCCTCAAAATTCCCTAGGTCTTCGTGAGCAAGCAAGTTGGATGCACACCCACTTAATTTCTTTTGTGGAGCTTTCATACATTTATAGCTCTAGTGCATCCGTTGCATGGCAATCGCTACTCACTCGCATTGATATCTATTGATGTGCATCTCCATACCCCGTTGATACGCCGAGTTAATGTGAGACCATCTTCCTCCTTTTTTGTCTTCTCCACAACCACCATTCTATTCCACCTATAGTGCTATGTCCAAGTCTCACGCTCATGTATTGCGTGAAAGTTGAAAAAGTTTGAGAATACTAAAGTATGAAACAATTGCTTGGCTGAAACCGGGGTTGTGCATGATTTGAACATTTTTGTACGACGAAGATGGAGCATAGCCAAACTATATGATTTTGTAGGGATGAACTTTCTTTGGCCATGTTATTTTGAGAAGACACAATTACTTTATTAGTATGCTTGAAGTATTATCATTTTTATGTAAATATTAAACCTTTGTCTTGAATCATTCGAATCTGAATATTCATGCTACAATAATTACATTGATAATTATGTTAGGTAGCATTCCACATCAAAAATTCTATTTTTATCATTTACCTACTCGAGGACGAGCATGAATTAAGCTTGGGGATGCTTGATACATCTCCAACGTATCTATAACTTTTTATTGTTCCATGCTATTATATTATCTGTTGTGGATGTTTAATGGGCTTTAATATGCTCTTTTATATTATTTTTGGGACTAACCTATTAACCGGAGGCCTAGTGCCAGTTTTTGTGTGTGCCTATTTTAGTGTTTTACAGAAAAGGAATATCAAACAGAGTCCAAACGGAATGAAACCTTTGCGAGGATCTTTCTTGGCCCGAAAGCAATCCAGAAGACTTGGAGTTGAAGTCTGGGACTCTATGAGGAAGCCACGAGGCAGGAGGGCACGCCCAGGGGGGTAGGCATGCCCCCACCCTCGTGGGCCCCTCGTAGCTCCACCGACGTACTTCTTTCGCATATATATACTCTTATACCCTAGAAACATCAGGGGGAGCCACGAAAACACTTTTCCACCGCTGCAACCTTCTGTACCCATGAGATCCCATCTTGGGGCCTTTTCCGGAAATCTGCCGGAGGGGGAATCGATCATGGAGGGCTTCTACGTCAACACCATTTCCTCTCCTATGAAGCGTGAGTAGTTTACCATAGACCTCTGGGTCCATAGTTATTAGCTAGATGGCTTCTTATCTCTCTTTGATTCTCAATACAAAGTTCTCCTCGATGTTCTTGGAGATCTATTCGATGTAATACTCTTTTGCGGTGTGTTTGCCGAGATCCGACGAATTGTGGATTTATGAGCTTGATTATCTATGAATATTATTTGGTTCTTCTCTAAATTCATATATGCATGATTTGATATCTTTGCAAGTCTCTTCGAATTATCGGCTTAGTTTGGCCTACTAGATTGATCTTTCTTGCAATGGGAGAAGTGCTTAGCTTTGGGTTCAATCTTGCGGTGTCCTTTTCCAGTGACAGTAGGGGCAGCAAGGCACATATTGTATTGTCGCCATTGAGGATAAAAAGATGGGGTTTATATCATATTGCTTGAGTTTATCCCTCTACGTCATGTCATCTTGCTTAATGCGTTACTCCGTTCTTATGAACTTAATACTCTAGATGCATGCTGGATAGCGGTCGATGTGTGGAGTAATAGTAGTAGATGCAGAATCATTTCGGTCTACTTGACACGGAAGTGATGCCTATGTTCATGATCATTGCCTTAGATTTCATCATAATTATGCGCTTTTCTATCAATTGCTCGGCAGTAATTTGTTCACCCACCGTAATACATGCTATCTTGGGAGAAGCCATTAGTGAAACCTATGCCCCCCGGGTCTCTTTTCCATTATATTGAATCAACTTGCCAATTTCTATCACCGTTCCTTTTTATTGCAATCTTTACTTTCCAATCTATACCACAAAAACACCAAAAATATTTAATTTACTATCTCTATCAGATCTCCCTTTTGTGATTGGCCGTGAAGGGATTGGCAACCCCTTTATCGCGTTGGTTGCAAGGTTCTTGATTGTTTGTGCATGTACTAGGTGACTTGTGTGTCGTCTCCTACTGGATTGATACCTTGGTTCTCAAAAACTGAGAGAAATACTTACTCTACTTTGCTGCATCACCCTTTCCTCTTCAAGGGAAAACCAACGCATGCTCAAGAGGTAGCAATGCCACTTATGATTTGCAATATCATCCATTATGTAGGTCGGGTTTATCATTTTTCCCTGCATATGAACAGATAACAAGCGCCCTGGCGGTTTACCCCAGGGCGGGTCATGATACCCCATATAAAAACCACTGAGGACTAAAACAGTCCATAATCAGGGCCGATTTGTAAAAATCTTATATAACGAAATAAATATCATATCTGTGATATTTGTTCATACTGCCGACTTATCATAAGTCATGTGGTAAAGGCAATAGCCCATAGACAGAAGCTCAACACCCTGTTCAATATATTCATACTGCCGACTTATAACACCGCATGCAGCAAGGGGTGATATCCCAAAATTTGTGCAGAAAGCTCTAAGCATATAATCATTATACCCTGGTGACTTAAAGTCCAAAGCTAGGCTAGGTTAATAACACTCCGGATAAAGATATACATGAACCACAAGGCAACATCGCCCTAATTGTTTTTTCAGCCATGTATTGATATGTGACAAGAGATAAAACTCCAAAAAATGTTCAAATGAAAGACAAATCAGAAAGGAAGGCTTTCATGGGCCGCCAAGCCTAAAACTCAAGTGCTTTTATGGGCCGCACAGCCGCTGAGTTAAACCTTAATTCAAAACCTTGTAAGTTGAACCTCACATGACCAATCACCGTTTTAACGTTGACAAGTTCAGGGTCTTTATAAGATTAGCTGTCAAGAGTACATCGAGTCATTCCAGTATTACCTGGGCGGAGTGGCCAGCTTACAAAGGTAGGATAACCCGGATTTTTTGGTCAATACACCTAGGCGTCCAAGCCTAAAGGGGCATAGCTATGCCTAATGAGCCCCCAAATTAAAGTTCATTCCAGGCTTATAAACCGAAATCAAAGCTATGCTCCATGAGGAAGACCCCAAGTATGTTTCAATCATGGTGTATAAGCCGGATCAAGAGGGTAGTCATGGCTATGCTCAATGAACTGGAAGCCCCCAAGTGATCGTATGAAGTGACAATAAAGACTCATATTCTCAGAAATGAAACGACAGAGGCCCTGAATTATCAGGGATGCCGGCTTTATTATATTCATGATAATATATATTGATCAAGTATGTACATCACAAGAGCCGGTGGCTCAGGTGTAATAAGGCCGAAGATGAGCAATATTCCACGGCCGGCGGGTCTCCTCCTCCGACGTGCGTGAGCCTTTATGGTCTTGAACATTGATAAGGTAGTATGACCCATTGCTTAGATTCTTGCTGACCACAGAGGGCCCTTCCCAAGGTGGGGATAGCTTGTGCATGTCAGTTTGATCCTGGATGAGCCGGAGCACTAAGTCGTCTTCTTGAAAGGTCCTGGTTTTAACCTGGCAGCTGTGATAACGCCGCAGATCTTGCTGGTAAATCGCCGAACGAGCCGCCGCAAGGTCACGTGATAGATAGTTTCGTGATAAGATAAATAGTAACAAGTAACAAGTAAATAAAGTAGACAAAGTGCAGCAAGGTGGCCCAATACTTATGTAGCAAAGGATAAGCCTGGAAAATTTCTAATAATAATGAAGGAGCTCCCGATGACACATTGGGAATTATCGTCAAGCTAGTTTTCATCACGTTCATATTATTCGCGTTCGGTACTTTGATAATTTGATATGTGGGTGGACCGGTACTTGGGTACTGCCCTAACTTGGACAAATATCCCACTTATGATTAACTCCTATTGCAAGCATCCGCAACTACAAAAAGAAGTATTAAGGTAAACCTAACCACATCATTAAGCGTGTGGATCCATATCAGCCCCTAACGAAGCAACACATAAACTAGGGTTTAAGCTTCTGTCACTCTAGCAACCCATCATCTACTTATTACTTCCCCATGCCTTCCTCTAGGCCCAAATAATGGTGAAGTGTCATGTAGTCGACGTTCACATAACACCACTAGAGGAAAAGACAACATACATCTCATCAAAATATCGAACGAATACCAAATTCACATGACTACTGATAGAAAGACTTCACCCATGTCCTCAGGAACAAACATAACTACTCACAAAGCATATTCATGTTCATAATCAGAGGAGTAATAATATGCATAAAGGATCTGAACATATGATCTTCCACAAAGTAAACCAATTAGCATCAACTACAAGGAGTAATCAACACTACTAGCAACCCACAGGTACCAATTTGTGGTTTTGATACAACATTGGATACAAGAGATGAACTAGGGTTTTGAGAGGAGATGGTGCTGGTGAGGATGTTGATGGAGATTGACCCCCTCCCGATGAGAGGATCGTTGGTGATGACGTTGATGATGATTTCCCCCTCCCGGAGGGAAGTGTCCCCGCCAGAACAGCTCCGCCAGAGCCCTAGATTTATTCCGCCAAGGTTCCGCCTCGTGGCGGCGGAGTTACTTCCCGTAAGCTTGCCCACGATTTTTTCCAGGGTAAAAGTGATGATATTGCAAAAGATGGATGTCGGAGGCCCACCAGGGGGCCCAGGAGATAGGGGGCGCGCCCTATAGGGGGGCGCCCCTGTCTCCTGGACAGGGTTTGGGCCCCCTGGCATATTTCTTTTGCTCAAAAATTGTTATTAATTCCAAAAAGTTGTTTCGTGGAGTTTCAGGACTTTTGGAGCTGTGCAAAATAGGTTTCCAACGTTTGCTCCTTTTCCAGCCAGAATTCCAGCTGTCGGCATTCCCCCTCTTCATGGTAAACCTTGTAAAATAAGAGAGAATAGCCATAAGTATTGAGATATAATGTGTAATAACAGCCCATAATGCAATAAATATTGATATAAAAGCATGATGCAAAATGGACGTATCAACTCCCCCAAGCTTAGACCTCGCTTGTCCTCAAGCGGAAGCCGAAATCGAAAAATATGTCCACATATTTAGAGATAGAGGTGTCGATAAAAAAAATACGGACATGAGGGCATCATGATCATTCTAATAACAACAACATATATAGGTTTTGTTATATGATTTCTTATGCTCAAGTAACAATCAATTCACAATGTCAAGTATGGTTCAAAAACTTCATTGGGAACTAACAAACTATAATCCCAGTCATTGAAGAATTTGCAATTTATCATAACATCAGAAAGAGTCAACAATAGAGCTTTTCAGCAAGCTCACATACTCAACTATCTCGTAGTCTTCTACAATTGCTAACACTCACGCAGTACTTGTGGTTATAGAGTTTCAGCCGGACACTGAGAAAGATAGGGGCTTATTGTGTTGCCTCCCAACATATTCACCTTTAGGTGATGTCAACAATAATAGCCTATGCTAACTTACATCCAATTGGATATATATATATCATGATCTTCCAAACACAAGGACCTTGCCAAAGGATAAAATGAAAAAGGGAAAGGTGAGAATCACCTTGACTCAAACATAAAATAAAAACAAAACATAAAGTAAAAGATAGGCCCTTCGCACAGGGAAGCAGAGGTTGTCATGCGCGTTTAGGGTTGATGCACAAAATCTTAATGCAAAAGAACGTCACTTTATATTGCCCCTTGTATGTGGACCTTTATTATGCAGTACGTCGCTTTTATTACTTCCACAACAAGTTCGTACAAAGCTTATTTTCTCTGCACTAATAAGTCATACATATTTAGAGAGCAATTTTTATTGCTTGCACCGATGACAACTTACTTGAAGGATCTTACTCAATCCATAGGTGTCGGTGTACTAAAGTAAGGGGGTACCTTAGTACCCCGAACTTGTGCACGGGCAGTCGCAGCACCCCACGGCAAGGCTTGCTAGGCGCCCGCCAAGACCCTCCATCATACCTACTACTGCCATTCAAGAACAAAGTATCAACTGAGAAAACAAAGGCCCCGGCAAGAGGAGCTTGCCGGGAAGGCCAACCGAGGCATTTCCAGAAGACTTGCCGCGACGCCCCGCGCGTCCCGGCAAGGCCCGGCGGCCGGCAAGCTTGAAGGCACAGCAAGAGAAGGGCCGCGGCAAGGCACTTGCCGCGGCAAGGCTGCCACCCAAAGTCCAAGCGTGCCCAGCGACGTGTCACCCCAGGGCCGTCCCAGGGGCACGTGGCGAGGCGTTGCGCAGCCATGCGGAGCAAGGTGGCAAGCGGAGCTGACAGAGACGCCATCGTGGCAACCGGTGGCTCACCTAACGGTCGTTTCTTCACATTGTTGGGGCGACCGGACGGGCATTAAATGCCCTTGTCCCCTGCCGTCAGAGTTAGGTAGGGAACACTGTTGGTCACTGTTGTACCAACCTGAGATTTTACCTTTTTACCCCTCTTCTTACGCTGCCACCTGTGGATGCCCCCTTCAGACTATAAAAGGGAGGCCCATGCGCACGTAGAAGGGGTTCGGTCCATTCGACACACGCAACACCACCATACGCTCGCATGCTCGAGCAAGATCAAATACAAGCACCAAAGCATCAGTAGGGGTTTTATCTCTCCGGAGAGCCCCGAAGCTGGGTAAAAATCGCCCATCTCCCCCGCGCGCCCGACCTCGATCTGCTCTGCGCACGCCCTCCGCTCCCTTGCCGGACTAGAAGGGCCCCCCGTGCCCCATAGGTGCTCGAGGACGCACAGAGACCGCCCCGACAATAGGTAGGTATGGTGGACTCTCATGGCAAAACTGGGTTTAAGGATATTTGGAAGCACAAGTAGTATCTCTACTTGGTGCAAGGAATTTGGCTAGCATGAGGGGGAAAGGCAAGCTCAACATGTTTGGAAGGTCAATGACAATATACTTTAACTGAGATGTCGGAAAACATAAACCATTACGTTGTCTTCCTTGTCCAACATCAACTCTTTTAGCATGTCCAAGATAATATATTTATATGTGAATCCCTCTTTCCTTATCACTTCCTATTAATTGCAATGATAACCAAGGCTAAGTTTATCAACTCTCAACAATTTTTATGCCTCATGATCTATATTCCAAAACTGATAAAAATTGCCATTGGAGTTCTTTTGGAGTCGGTTTACTTACCGTACCACATACCTATGCCTTTTCGGAGTCTGGAACGTTCTGGAAAGTGTCCCTTATGTATTCCTCGGGGGTCACGGTTTCAATAATATTAGTTTCAACATTGATAGGATTACCTGATATATAGTGTTAATTCTTTGACCGTTTACCACCCTTGGGTTTGTGCCTTCGAAGTTGTTGATTTTTATAGCACCAGAACGATAGACCTCCTCGATAACGTAGGGACCTTCCCATTTTGAGAGAAGTTTTCCTGCAAAAAATCTTAAACAAGAGTTGAATAATAAAACATAATCTCCTATGTTAAACTCACGCTTTTGTATCCTCTTATCATGCCAGCGTTTGACTTTTTCTTTGAAAAGCTTGGCATTCTCATAGGCTTGGGTTCTCCATTCATCCAGTGAGCTAATATCAAACAACCTCTTCTCACCGGCAAGTTTGAAGTCATAACTGAGCTCTTTGATAGCCCAATATGCCTTATGTTCAAGTTCAAGAGGTAAATGACACACTTTTCCATAAACCATCTTATATGGAGACATACCCATAGGGTTTTTGTATGCAGTTCTATAGGCCCATAATGCATCATCAAGTTTTTTGGACCAATTCTTTCTAGATCTATTCACAGTCTTTTGCAAAATTAATTTGAGCTCTCTATTGCTCAACTCTACTTAACCACTAGACTATGGATGATAAGGAGATGCGATTCTATGATTGACATCATACTTAGCAAGCATCTTACGGAAAGCACCATGAATAAAATGTGAACCACCATCAGTCATAAGATATCTAGGGACTCCAAACCTCGAAAAAATAACTTCTTTAAGCATTTTAATAGAAGTGTTATGATCAACACTACTAGTTGGAATAGATTCTACCCACTTAGTAACGTAATCAACAGCAACTAAAATATGTGTATAACCATTAGAGGCAGGAAAAGGTCCCATATAATCAAAGCCCCAGACATCAAACGGTTCAATAACAAGAGAATAATTCATAGGAATTTCTTGACGTCTACTAATGTTACCTATTCTTTGGCATTCATCACAAGATAAGACAAACTTACGAGCATTTTTGAAGAGAGTAGGCCAATAAAAACCAGATTGTAGTACCTTGTGTGTAGTTCTATCTCCAGCGTGGTGTCCTCCATAAGATTCAGAGTGACACTTATGTAGAATCTATTCCTGTTCATGCTCATGCACACAACGTCTAATAACACCATCTACTCCTTTATAAAGGTGTGGATCATCCCAGAAGTAATGTCTTAAATCATAAAAGAACTTTTTCTTTTGCTGGTATGTGAAACTAGGCAGTATAAATTTAGCAACAATGTAATTAGCATAATTAGCATACCAAGGCGCAGTACGACAAGCATTGATGACCGCTAATTGTTCATCGGGAAAGCTATCATTAATAGGCAGTGGGTCATCAAGAACATTCTCTAATCTAGACAAGTTGTCTGCAACGGGGTTCTTAGCTCCCTTTCTATCAATAATATGCAAGTTAAATTCTTGGAGATAGAGAACCCATCTAATGAGTCTAGGCTTAGCATCTTTCTTTTCCATAAGATATTTAATAGCAGCATGATCAGTGTGAATAGTAACTTTGGAATCAACAATATAAGGTCTAAACTTATCACATGCAAACACAACTGCTAAGAACTCTTTTTCAGTAGTAGCATAATTTCTCTGGGCAGTATCAAGAGTCTTACTAGCATACTAGATAACATTCAATTTCTGATGGACTCTTTGCCCTAAAACAGCCCCTACAGCATAATCACTAGCATCACACATAATTTCAAAAGGTAAACTCCAATCAGACGGCTGAACAATAGGTGCAGTGACCAAAGCTTTCTTAAGTGTTTCAAATGCTTCTACACAATCATCATCAAAGACAAAAGGAATATCTTTTTGCAATAAATTAGTCGGACGCCTAGAGATTTTCGAAAAGTCCTTAATGAACCTCCTATAAAAACCGACATGACCAAGGAAACTTCTTATACCTTTTATGTCCTTGGGACATGGCATTTTTCAATAGCATCAACTTTGGCTTTATCAACTTCAATACCTCTCTCGGAGATCTTGTGCCCCAAGACAATGCCTTCATTAACCATAAAGTGACACTTTTCCCAATTCAAGACGAGACTAGTGTCTTCGCATCTCTGCAAAACTCGATTAGGGTTGCTCAAACAATCATCAAAAGAGGATCCATAGACGGAAAAGTCATCCATGAATACCTCACAAATCTTTTCATAAAAATCAGAGAATATAGCCATCATGCATCTTTGAAAGGTAGCAGGTGCATTACATAAACCAAAAGGCATACGTCTATAAGCAAAAGTACCAAAAGGGCAAGTAAAAGTAGTTTTAGATTGATCCTTCGCTGATATAGGTATCTGAGAGATACCAGAATAACCATCTAAGAAGCAAAAATGTGTGTGTTTGGATAGTCTTTCTAGCATTTGATCAATAAAAGGTAAGGGGTAAGGATCTTTCTTCGTAGCTTTATTTAACTTACGGAAATCAATTACCATCCTATAACCTGTAATAATTCTTTGCGGGATCAATTCATCTTTATCATTAGGAACAACGGTAATACCTCCCTTTTTAGGAACACAATGGACATGGCTTACCCATTCACTATTAGCAACGGGATAAATAATACCTGCCTCAAGGAGCTTTAGTATCTCCTTTCTTACCACTTCTTTCATCTTGGGATTTAATCGTCTTTGAGGATCTCTAACTGGTTTGGCATCGTCCTCCACTATAATTTTGTGTTGACATAACGTGGGACTAACGCCCTTAAGATCATCCAGAGTATATCCAATAGCTGCTCGGTGCTTCTTCAGAGTTTTCAATAATCTTTCTTCTTCTTTCTCTGAAAGGTTAGCACTAATAATAACAGGATATATTTCTTTTTCATCAAGATAAGCATACTTAGATTATCAGGTAATGGTTTGAGTTCAAACACAGGATCACCCTTGGGTGGAGGGGGATCCCCATGAATTTCAACGTGAAGGTTATGTTTCAGCATAGGTTCCTGTTTAAGGAACACTTCATCTATTTCCTCCCTTTCCTTCTTAAACATATCGTTTTCATGGTCTAGCAAATATTGTTCTAACGGATCAGCCGGAGGAATAGCAATGGAAACAAGACCAATAATCTCATCCTTACTAGGTGGTTCCCTTTCACGAGGTTGTCTACTAAACTTAGCGAAATTAAACTCATGAGACATACCATCTATGCCAATAGTGACAATATTCTTTTCACAACTAATCTTAGCACTAGCGGTATTCAAGAAGGGTCTACCAAAAATAATGGGACAAAAATCATCTTGTGGGGAACCAAGAACAAGAAAATCGGCAGGGTATTTAACCTTCCCACACAAAACTTCGACATCTCTAACAATCCCAATAGGTTTAATGGTATCCCTATTAGCAAGCTTAATAGTAACATCAATGTCTTCCAATTCCACGGGTGCAATGTCATGCATAATTTCTTTATATAAGGTATAAGGTATTGCACTAGCACTAGCAGCCATATCACATAAGCCATGATAGCAATGATCTGCTATTTTAACCGAAATAACAGGCATGCCTACGACGGGTCTACGTGTCTTAGTATCCGGTCTAGCAATATTAGCAGTCTCACCCAAGAAAGAAATAACATGCCCATCTAAATCCTCATCCAAGAGATCTTTAACCATAGCAATACTAGGTTAAACATTAATTTGCTCAGGAGGTGTATAAGTCCTAGTATTACTCTTACGAACAACAGTCGAAGCTTTAGCATGATCTTTTATCCTAACAGGAAAAGGAGGTTTTTCAACATAAGCAGTAGGAACAATAGTATCACTATAGGTAATAGTATTTTCTTCAACTGTAATAGGTGCAACTACTTTCACTTCAACAGGAGGATTATATTTAAACCACTTTTCTTTAGGGAGATCAACGTGAGTAGCAAAAGATTCACAGAAAGAAGCTACTATCTCAGAGTCAAGTCCACACTTAGAGCTAAATCCACGGAAAGCATCGGTATCCATAAAAGATTTAACACAATCGAACTTAGGTGTCATACCTGACTCCTTACCATCATCGGAACCCCAATCTTCAGAGTTGCGTTTAATTCTTTCCAATAAGTACCATTTGAAATCAATAGTCTTCAGCATCTAAGAACCGACACAGGAAGTATCGAGCAGGTTGTGATTATCAAGAGAAAGCCGAGCATAAAAGTTCTGAATAATCATTTCCCGAGAGAGCTCATGATTGGGGCATGAATATAACATTTACTTAAGCCTCCCCCAAGCTTGAGCGATGCTTTCTCCTTCGCGAGGCCAAAAATTATATATGTAATTACGATCACGATGAACAAGATGCATATGACTTCTAGTGAAATCCCAGCTTCAATCGCTTATAATTCCAAGATCCCGTATCATCACATAGCCTATACCATGTCAATGCATGTCCCTTCAAAGATAAAGGGAAGACCTTCCTTCTGACAACATCATCGGGAATACCTGCAAGCTTAAATAATCCACAAATTTCATCCACAATGATAAGGTGTAAATCGGGATGCAATGTTCCGTCTCCTGCAAATGGATTAGCTAGCAGTTTTTCTATCATACCCGAAGGAATCTCAAAGTAAATATTTTCATAAAGTTCAGTAGGTTGAGGAGCAACTCTTTGCTCTTCTAGTTGGGGTGAAGATACCCCAAACAAGCCCCTCAAAGGATTAGCTTCCATAGTGACAAGTAACAAAAAATTTCAGCACACTATATAAATGTTTCCTTACCAAGTTCCACTCACCAAAAGCGCTACACTCCCCGGCAACGGCGCCAGAAAAGAGTCTTGATGACCCACAAGTGTAGGGGATCTATCGTAGTCCTTTTGATTAGTAAGAGTGTCGAACCCAACGAGGAGTAGAAGGAAATGATAAGCAGTTTTCAGTAAGGTTTTCTCTGCAAGCACTGAAATTGTAGGTGATAGATAGTTTTGTGATAAGATAAATAGTAATTAGTAACAAGTAAATAAAGTAAACAAAGTGCAGCAAGGTGGCCCAATCCTTATGTAGCAAAGGATAAGCCTGGACAATTTCTAATAATAATGAAGGAGCTCCCGAGGACACATTGGGAATTATCGTCAAGCTAGTTTTCATCACGTTCATATGATTCACGTTCGGTACTTTGATAATTTGATATGTGGGTGGACCGGTACTTGGGTACTGCCCTAACTTGGACAAATATCCCACTTATGATTAACTCCTATTGCAAGCATCCACAACTACAAAAAGAAGTATAAAGGTAAACCTAACCACAACATTCACTACAAAAAAAGACACATCCGTGACATTTTGGGCCAAATGAATTTTTTCTGTCATACATATGACACTTCTATGACGATAATTGTGACAAAACCCGGTATCATCATAGATGTGGTGGGATCCTACTTCTATGAAAAAAAACGAATGATAGAAAATGGGCTTTTCATCCTGGGTGGGCCGGAGATGCAGCTGCATGCCATTCTTTGGGCCGTCCATGATGGAAAAAACCATGGTAGAAGCGAGGGGGAGGAAAATTTCGGGGAGTTACCGGTTCCGGTGGGAGAGCGATGCATGTTTCTCTCATCTGATGCACGCACGTGTGTGCGGCGTTAGCTCTAATCGAACCCGAAGCGAGGCGTTGGGCTCTAATCGAACCCGAGCAATTGCCTTTGCGAACTACGCGCTTCTCAACCCGGCGATCGATCGATGGTCGTTAATCGAACCCGATGGAGCAATTCGCCGCTCTGCTGCTAAGCAAGCCGATCGATCTGCCGCCTGGGATGAACAGGGGCGTTGCGGGGGTTTGGATGAGCGATGGCGGTGGCGTTGCCTGCGGATTAACAGGAACCCGTGGTCTGGAGGGCTAGATGAACAGTGGACGGTGGAGGGGTGGCCATGGAGGGGTGGTTGAACAGGACCCCATGGTGTGGAGGGCTGGATGAACAATAGACGATGGAGGGGTTCCCGTGGAGGGGTGGTTGAACAGTAGCCGATGGAGTAGCGCACGGTGGAGGCTGGATGAACAGGAGCCCGTGGAGGCTGGAGGAGGTCGACGGTAGCCCGTGGAAGCTGGAGGAGGTGGACGGTGGAGATGAACAATATACTATGGAGTCCCGTTTTGCGGTACGCCACACCCCTCCCCCTGTTTCGACCGTAGCGCTCCAACACAAGTCCGTTTCGTCCGTTTTGCGGTACGCCACACCCCTCCCGATCAACAGGACCCCCGTTTCGACCATAGGAGGTCCGTTTCCTCCGTTTTGCGGTACGCCAGGCCCCTCCCGATCAACAGGACCCCATTTCGACCGTAGGAGGTCCGTTTCCTCCGTTTTGTGGTACGCCAGACCCCTCCCGATGAACAGGATCCTGTTTCGAACGTGGCCGGTCGAACACAAGGCCGTTTCCTCCATTGTGCGGTATGCCAGGCCTCGTTTCCATCGCCTGTTCCGTCCAAGCCCTCCCGATGAATATGACCACGCATTCCGTTCCGACCCAGCCGGTTGGCTCCCATGTGTTCCGTTGCCTCCCGATGAACACGATGTATTCCGTTGCCTCCCCATGAGCACGACGACGATGTTGCTTCTCCGTTCCGACCCAGCCATGTACGTATGCGCGAGTAGGCGTACATCCCTGCCTCTATGTACGTATGTGGCCGTATTTTCTTTCTTGCACCCTCGCCGCTGTACGTACGTGTACGTGCGCGCCTCTACTACGACCAGTATGTACGTACACGTTCACGACCAGAATGAGAATGTTACGTACGCTTTGACCAGGTGGGTCCCGACTGTCAGGCACTTCCTTGCCTGCGAAGATGTAGCTGGTGGGTCCCAGCAGACAGGGGGGCTGTCAGTGTCAAAACCGGCGGATCTCGGGTAGGGGGTCCCGAACTGTGCATCTAGGCGGATGGTAATAGGAGACGAGGGACACAATGTTTTACCCAGGTTCGGGCCCTCTTGATGGAGGTAAAACCCTACGTCCTGCTTGATTAATATTGATGATATTGGTAGTACAAGAGTGGATCTACCATGAGATCAAGGAGGCTAAACCCTAAAGCTAGCCTATGGTATGATTGTTGTGATGTATGTTGTGTCCTACGGACTAAAGCCCTCCGGTTTATATAGACACCGGAGAGGGCTAGGGTTACACAGAGTCGGTTACAATGGTAGGAGATCTACATATCCGTATCGCCAAGCTTGCCTTCCACGCCAAGGAAAGTCCCATCCGGACACGGGATGGAGTCTTCAATCTTGTATCTTCGCAGTCTTGGAGTCCGGCGGACGATGATAGTCCGGCTGTCCGGACACCCCCTAGTCCAAGACTCCCTCAGTAGCCCCCGAACCAGGCTTCAATGACGATAAGTCCAGCGCGTATATAGTCTTCAGCGTTGCAAGGCGGGTTCTCCTTTTAAGTTCCATGTACCTGCCGAACAGTGTCCAGCTTCCTTATAAATGCTGCGCTCCTCGGCTTCTGTGCCCAATAATGTCCTTCTTCCATGCGTCGCACGAATGCGAAAAGCCAGGGTATCTTTTATGTTTTACCCCCTAGTCGTGCAAGTAATCTGCCTATAAAAGAGGCAAAAAATCCAGATCCAAATCACACCATCTTCCCTCCGCGAATACTCATCGGAGCGCTTCCGACCAAGAATCCATTCCATCATGGACCGTCGACGCGGCTCCTCTTCTCGCGCTCCCAGTCCTCCGCCAGGAGATTGGAGGAGGTGCTCTGTTCCGCACAACGAGCTGGTGAAGCTCCAAGCGGGGGGATATCTCCCTCCAGCCTTCATGGTTCCGGTTCGAGCCGGGCTGGCCACCTATCAAGGTGGAAAGCAAGCGGAGGCTACCCCAAGTCCCAACAAAGGGGAGCAGGTATGTTTCGTCCCCTATCTGATAAGGGGACTCGGATTTCCTATACATCCGTTACTCCGCGGGCTCCTGGAGTTCTATGGACTCCAGCTCCATCACCTACACCCCTCTATCACGCATATCGCGGGTTACGTAGCTCTTTGTGAGCTATTTCGGGCATCGAGCCCCATTTTGCCTTGTGGAAGAGGTTGTTCTGCCTCGTACCCCGTTCTCATGGGGGGTCTATATATCAAGTGGGCGGCACGGAGATATGGCGCATTGCGGGACGGATATCCATCCGAACCCGTAAGAAAGCGTCCGACGGCGGCCTTGAATGGTTTACATAGAAGGCGCTCGCTGCGGACCTTGTCCGGTCGGCCTCCGGAGTTGATCTTGCTCCTCTGAAGAACGCCTTAGTTGGCGCCATGAGCCCCTAACCGGAGGAAGACAAGAGCGTCCATTATCGATGGGCGAATAAGATTATGGCCCATTCGGGTTGACCATGATTGGAGTCATGGCAACCTTTGCATTCTGTGGGGTGCAGCCAACGCAATCTGAGGCCACCCCATGTGGGATTTCAACGGGAAGACGGCGCTACCGTCATGGCGCAAAGGACGGATTCGCCGAGGATCTGGTGACGATCTGTCCGGCCTGTACAAGGGGAGAAGGAGGACTTCCTTGGACAAACCCGTTGAATGGGTTCTCCATGAATAACCCCGTCGTTGGGTAGCGGACACTTTAAGGGCCCGACCCATGTTTTCAAGTTTAAGCTTCTTATATTACGTCTTGGCGCAGCTGCGTCGGATTATGGGGACATGATAAGTCAGCCCCGCAACCCGAGGATCCAGAGAGATCCCAGGATCCGGCCTCCGAAGAGGATCCGGACATTCAGGTGGAGCTAATCGACGGGGTGTTCCACCAGCTAAGCATGGATAATGCTTTAGTCGCCATTACGGCTGACTACCCCGGACTATATCCGGCTTCCCAGGTGATTGTGACGGGAGTACGGACACCATTATTTCTTCCTTGCCCATTTCTGACCTTCGCGTACGATGGTGTTTTGTAGGAAGCGCCCTCAAGGCGGGAAGCCGAGCACGCGGCGGCTAACCAACAAAGGCCAGTCCGGACCAGTAGGCGGAAAAGGAGCAGGGCGCGGACTGAAACGTCGCCGCAAAGGTATAGCTCGTAATTAATTATTTGGAGGAACGTTCCTAGGAAGCGTTTGAGTGCTCATGATCTTTGTAGGAGAAAAAGCGCCCGCCGGACTGCGGGCGTAGAGGTTGCCGATCCGACCTCTACCAGCCGAGCTCAAAGCACCGGTCGGGGGGGAGGCAAGCGCAAGGCGCGGGCCGGATACTCCTCCAACGGAGGATGCCGACAGACTGTCCGACACCAAGTCTGAGGTGGAGAGCGCCATGAACCACAAGCGCCGCCGGACAGTATTTCATGAAGCGTGCTTCTCCCCTGAGGCGTTGAATGCCTTTAACGCGGGGGACGCGCACCTCCGTGCTGCTCAAGATGATTTTACCAGAGCCACGGAGCAGTATGTAAAAGACATACGGGTAATAGAATTTGATAATTGTATATGCCAGTAGCCCCCGAGACTTAAAGTAGTTATGTTAACTGATTTAAGGATCATTTGAAATGCATGATCTTGCCGAGAAGAATAACCGACTGTCTCAGGAGCTGCAAGAGTGCAAGGCCCAACTTGAGGCCGCACTTGCTGCCGCAGGAGGAGACACAGAGGCCCCTCCCGGTAACATATTCGCTTTTAAATATAAGCGTTGTGTGGCGAGCGCGCAAGTCTAATAATGACATTGCAGGTGCTGCCGGACAAGATCCGGACAGGCAGGAACTGCTGCGCCAGCTGAAGGCCGGCGAGAGGGTGCTGAATAGAGTGCAGTAGGAAAGGAACAAGCTCCAAGATGCCCACGCCCAGCTTGGAGAGGAGCTGAAAGGCGTTCGGGTCGAGCTGTCCGGCTTCGTTAAGGAGAATCAGCGGCTTCGTCGCGGCATCTATAGTAAGTGCTTGAGCGAACTCCTTTGAAAAGAAGAGTTCAGCGAGGAAGTCAATTGACAAAATATGTCCTGTAGGTATACTCACAGGTCGCCCTGTGGAGGAGATGCCTGTATCAACGGGTGATCAACTTCTCGAGCTGTTGCAACTGCTCGAACGAGTTCGGCAGGCGATGAGCAGCGTCGTCCAGGCTTTATGGCCAGCCCTCTCCCTACCCGAGGGCCTTGGAGAGCTTGCGGAGAAGCTTCAGGGAGTGCGGCAGCACTTCCGTTTATGGAAGATTTCGGCCTGCCGCCAAGGTGCCAGGGAGGCTTGGGCCATGGTGAAGACGCGGTACAAGAAGGCGGATCCCAACCATATGGCCGAGGTCAGACCAGTGGGGCCCGATGGGAAGGAGATCCCTGTGAGTTTAGTATACAGCCAAGTAGAGTTGGCTGCTAAATTTTCCCAACGGGACTGTAAGTTAGACAGCCTATTAGACGGGATTGAGGAGGAATCTGATCGAGAGATTTGACAATGTATTTGAAAATGACATGTGAAATGCCTTCTAGCGGATTGTAGATCGTTTGTCTTTGCCGACCTTTTCGCTTCAACCTCGGGACCCTAGAGTCCGGGTGTGTCCGAATACCTTCTTGGTTAAGAAACAACCGGGGTATGCATGGAGACCAGGCGTAGGGGTCATTAGTGCTTTATCAGACAAGTGCCCAACTAGTTATGTTATATTACATGGTTAGTAAGAAACATCTTCCAGGAGAATAGTTCCGTTAAGGGTTCCTTTTCTGGGAGGCATGCCCTAAAGTGCATGTCCGGACTGCGAAAAGAGCGAGAAAAACATCTGGGGCAGATAAAGAAGTAGGTAAAAATCATCTTTCAAGTCACCGATCGAATATTGCCTTAAGAACGCTAGCTTTCGGCTTCACCCACCGAGGTACACATCCGCTAACCCGGCAATAATAATCGCAGAGGTGCTCCTTTACCTCCTAGCCGAACAATCGGGAGCGAGGGGTAAGCACGGGGAGCCAGCAACCCAGCTTGGCCAAAACTTAAGTTATATCGATGCATATAATGGTGAGTAAAAGGTACATGTGGAAGCTTGACACATGTCTTTGGGCATGAAGCCCTTATAGTTGAGCTTCAAAAAGAAGCCCCGTGTATAATGAGTGCGGATGGCACATCAAGTGTATGCGGACAATGCGCAAGTAGGCCCTTAAGGGCTTTTTAGTAAAAGGGTTAAGAGAAGAAAGAGAAACAAAAGACAGCCAAGTGTAAAAATTTGAGCGGGGAAGGGGCGAACTCTTAGTCGGCGCTAGGCATAGAATCTTGAGGCGGGCTACATTCCATGGGTTCGGCTCGAGTCGGTTGTCCGACGCATTTCATAGACGGTACTCTCCGCCGGTCAGGACTTGATCGATAATGAAGGGCCCCTCCCATTTGGGCTTGAGCTTGTCCTTTTTCTTGTCCGGCAGGCGTAGAACTAATTCGCCAACGTTATAAGTCTTGGCCCGTACTTCTCTGCTTTGATATCTGCGAGCCTGCTGCTGATAGAATGCGGAACGAGCCTTGGTGACGTCGCGTTCTTCCTCCAATGCGTCCAAGCTGTCCAGCCGATCCAGCTCGGCCTCTTTTTCTTCGTACATGCGCACTCGAGGTGAGTCATGAATAATGTCGCAGGGCAGAACTGCCTCTGCGCCGTATACCATAAAAAATGGTGTGAATCCGGTAGTACGGTTGGGCGTTGTCCGCAGCCCCCAGAGCACGGAGTCAAGCTCCTCAACCCAGTGCGTGTCAGATTTCGTAAGTGACCGCACTAGTCTGGGTTTAATGCCGCTCATTATGAGACCATTTGCTCGTTCCACTTGACCGTTCGTTTGAGGATGATAGACTGAAGCGTAGTCGAGCTTAAATGCCCATGTTTTTGCACCTTGACTTAACCACGTCGGTCGTGAAGTTCGTGCCGTTATCGGTGATGATGCTGTGGGGGACACCATAACGATGTACTACCCCGGATATGAAGTCTATCACTGGTCCGGACTCTGCCATTTTAACTGGTTTGGCCTCTATCCATTTGGTGAACTTGTCCACCATGACCAATAGGTACCTTTGCTTGTGGGTTCCCCCTTTAAGGGGTCCAACCATGTCAAGCCCCTGCATGACGGCCGTAATGGGTATAGTTTTTAGGGCGGTGGGTGGCATATGGCTCTGATTAGCAAAGAGCTGACAACCGACGCATCTTTGGACTAAGTCCTGAGCATCTGCCCGGGCCGTCGGCCAATAAAATCCTATACGGAATGCCTTTCCTACAAGGGCCCGACCTGCTGCGTGGTGTCCGCCTAGTCCGGCATGAATTTCGGCCAGGAGGTTTCGCCCTTCCTCTTCGGAGATACACCTTTGAAGGACTCCGGTTGTACTTTTCTTATAAAGTTCTCCCTCATGGACCTTGTAGGCTTTCGATCGCCGTACTATGCAGCGAACCTCATTTTGGTCCTCGGGAAGTTCCTGCCGAAGCAAGTAGGCTAGGAATGGTTCTGTCCATGGGGCAATTACTGCCATTATGTCGTGGGCTGAAGGTGTTATGTCATCGGCTGAATCGCCGGTTGGCGCCGTTTTTTCCGGTTTGTCGTTTCCAGACTCCTCTTCCCATAGTACGGATGGCTTGAAGATTCGTTCCAGGAAGATATTTGGAGGGACAACGTCACGTTTTGCGCTGATGCGTCCAGTACGTCGGCTGCTTGGTTATTATCTCGGGCTACGTGATGGAATTCAAGTCCTTCAAACCAAGCTGACATTTTTAGGACACCGTTGCGATATGCTGCCATTTTTAGATCCTTGGCGTCAAAGTCTCCATTTATTTGGGATATTGCAAGGTTTGAATCCCCACGCACCTCTAGGCGTTGAATGCCCATGGAGATTGCCATCCGGAGACCATGTAGAAGGGCCTCGTATTCGGCTGCGTTGTTGGAGTCCGTGTACATTATTTGAAGTATGTATTGGACTATGTCCCCGGTCGGGGACGTCAATACGACGCCAGCCCCCAGCCTGGCCAACATTTTGGAGCCGTCGAAGTGCATAGTCCAATTGGAGTATGCGCCGTACTCTTTAGGGAGTTCGGCTTCGGTCCATTCAGCGACAAAGTCAGCCAAAACTTGTGACTTTATAGCTCGTCGAGGTTTGTAGGTTATATCGAATGGTAAGAGCTCAATGGCCCATTTTGCAATCCTGCCCGTTGCGTCGCGGTTGTTTAGAATGTCATTAATTGGTACTTTGGAGGCCACTATTATCGAACACTCTTGAAAGTAGTGTCGGAGCTTCCAGGATGCCATGAACACCGCATACGCTATCTTTTGATAGTGCGGGTAATGGGACTTGCAGGGGGTTAACACAGTGGATACGTAGTACACTGGTTTTTGAAGAGGGAATTTATGCCCTTCTGTCTCTTGTTCGACAACGAGTACCGCTCTTACAACTTGATGTGCTGCTGCGATGTATAACAACATTGGTTCGCCCAGGTTGGGCGCAGCTAGGACCGGATTTGTTGCCAATATGGCCTTTATTTCTTTGAGTCCGGCAGTGGCAGCATCCGTCCACTCAAAGTGTTCGGTGCACCTAAGGAGGCGATAGAGGGGCAGTGCCTTTTCTCCCAAGCGGGAGATAAAGCGGCTTAAAGCTGCCACGCATCCAGTCAATTTTTGTATCTGTTTGAGGTCTTTTGGAATATCCAACTGTGACAGAGCTCGGATCTTGGCCGGGTTTGCTTCAATTCCTCTACCGGATACAATGAAGCCCAGCAGCTTTCCGGCTGGTACGCCGAAAACGCATTTTTCCGGATTCAGCTTGATGTCATATACTCTGAGGTTGTCGAATGTGAGCCTCAATTCATCTACTAAAGTTTTGACGTGTTTGGTTTTGACGACCACGTCGTCTCGATGCCTCTCTTGTTTTGCCGATCTGGGTGGCGGACATGTTTGGATCATGCAGCGATATGTTGTGCGGCGTTTTTAAGTCCGAAGGGCATCGTGTTGAAGCGAATGGTCCATATGGAGTGATGAATGCCGTTGCGGCTTGGTGCGCTTCCGCCATCTTGATTTGATGGTAGCGAGTAGCGCCGGGAAGCACAATGAATCGTGTCCTGCGGTGGCATCGATTATTTGGTCGATCAGGAGGGGAAGGGATCCTTTGGGCAAGCCTTATTGAGGTCTTTAAAATCGGCGCATAGGCGCCGGATTTGTCCTTCTTTGGTACCATTACGATTTGCTAGCCATCCGGATGTTTGATATCTCTCGATGAATCCGGCTTCCAATAGTTTGGCTAACACTTCTCCCATTGCCTGTCTTTTGGGTTGGAAAATCGTCGAAGAGCCTGTTTGGTGGCTTGAATCCTTTTAGGATGTTTAGGTTGTGTTCGCCAATCTGCGTGGGATTAGGGCATATCCGAGGGGTGCCAGGCGAAGATGTCCCAATTTTCCCGAAGGAATTCTCGCAGTGCGGCGTCTACATCAAGGTTCAACTGTGCCCCGATGGAGGCCATCTTTGTTGGGTCCATTGGGTGGACCTGGAATTTTACTATTTCATCTGCTAGTTTAAAAGAGGTGGACTTGGATCTCTTATCGAGTATCACATCGTCCCTATTCACCGTAGAGCGTAGCGCGGTGAGTTCTTCTGCCGCTAGGGCTTCGGATAGTGCCTCCAGGGCTAGTGCGGCTGTCTTGTTTTGGGCGCGGAGTGCTATATCCGGATCACTAACGAGAGTGATTATTCCGCCGGGCCCAGGCATTTTGAGCTTCATGTACCCGTAATGGGGTACTGCTTGAAAAATTGTAAATGTCTCTCATCCTAATATAGCGTGATATCTGCTGTTGAACGGGGCCACTTGGAACGTGACTTCTTCGGATCTATAATTGTCCGGCGAGCCGAACACCACATCGAGTGTGATTTTCCGGTGCAGCGCGCTTCCCGTCTAGGGATTATTCCTCTGAAGGTTGTGCTGCCTCGCTCAATACGGCTCCAGTCTATTTCCATTTTTTGAAGAGTTTCCTTGTAGATGAGGTTTAATCCGCTGCCGCCGTCCATGAGGACCTTTGTAAGTCGAAAGCCGTCTACTATTGGACTAAGTACCAGTGCGGCTGGTGCTCGGGCTGTTCGGAATTTAGGTTCGTCGCTGGCGTTGAAGGTGATGGTTGTGTCGCTCCATGGATTTGTTGTTGCTACTTGGTAGGCTTCGGCGTGGCTGTGGATTGTTCGTTTCCGCATATTATTTGATGCGAAGGTCTCGAAGACTGTTGATACCGTACTGGTATTGTTGGAGTGGTTTTCCGGGGCTAGAAGCTCTTCGCCACTTTTGGCCACCTGCTGTAATATCCAACGTGCTTGAAGGCTGTGTGTTGGGACGCGCCCTCTGTACTATGAAGTTTACAGGGTCCGCTGAGCCATCCCTCTAGTACGGTTCCGTGCCCTCTATGGGGTTTTTGCTTTTTGGTTTTTGTATCCGGGGCCTGAGTGTGATGCACCCTTTTGTTGCGGACTAGGGTTGTATTCGGGGCCGGATTGTCCCAAAATTGATTTTTGGTTTTCCGGAAACTCTCCACCGCACAGTACTTTTGTACTATGGACGCTAGATCGGCGAAGCGTGTAATTTCACGACGGCTGATGGCGTTTAGTATTCCCTTGTCCGTGCAATTATTGCAAAAGATTGAGATTGTGTTTTCCTCTCGGCAGTCCTTTATCCTGTCCATAACCAGGAGGAATCTGGCCCAGTAGTGATGTACTATTTCGGCGGGCTCTTGCCGTATTAGCGATAGATCGCATATGTCTGGGCAGGTGGGTGGAATAAAATCCGGAACCCTACCCATCTCAGGGCTTGAAGGCCGTGAAGTTTCCAAATTTGGAAGCTTGGATTGCTGGACGTTGTCCAACGAGTCCGGTCCGATGCCTGACTTTAAGTTTAGTGCTTGATCGAAGTCCATCCCTCCGCGGAAATCCGGCATGGAGGGTTCGGGAGCCCGGACATGACTAGTTTTCAATACAGGAGAAGAGTCGCCGCATTGTTCCTCTACCACTGTGACATGGTGGGTGACCTGGGGAGAATTAATCTCTCAAATCGGTTTTAAGCCCAATCTGATTGTAGTTCGTAGCGACTCCCAGGGCGGCGATGCGATCCAAGAGCTCATTGACCGATGAGAGCTCTATTGGATCCAGCCGCTCGGCAAGTTCCGAGCTGACGTGAAGATTGCTTTTGACGACTTGAGAAGTCATTGTCGAAGCAGTGGCCGGACAGGCGGTCATAAGGAAACCACCTAGCTGGATAGTTTGGCCGGCGGCCAAGGCCCCTTTGGCGAAAATACCATCCTTGAAGACGGGTGGAGGCATCCTTCCTATCGGCGACGGCACAGAGGAACTCTCAATGAAAGCACCAATGTCGGTGTCAAAACTGGAGGATCTCGGGTAGGGGGTCCCGAACTGTGCGTCTAGGCGGATGGTAACAGGAGACGAGGGACACAATGTCTTACGCAGGTTCGGGCCCTCTCGATGGAGGTAAAACCCTACGTCCTGCTTGATTAATATTGATGATATGGGTAGTACAAGAGTGGATCTACCACGAGATCAAGGAGGCTAAACCCTAGAAGCTAGCCTATGGTATGATTGTTGTAATGGAGGTTATGTCCTACGGACTAAAGCCCTCCAGTTTATATAGGCACCGGAGAGGGCTAGGGTTACACAGAGTCGGTTACAATGGTAGGAGATCTACATATCCGTATCGCTAAGCTTGCCTTCCACGCCAAGGAAAGTCCCATCCGGACACGGGACGGAGTCTTCAATCTTGTATCTTCGCAGTCTTGGAGTCCGGCGGACGATGATAGTACGGCTGTCCGGACACCGCCTAGTCCAGGACTCCCTCAGGGGCAAATCGTTTTGTTTTTTTTTCCCGGACGCACTTCCTTGCATGCGAAGATGTAGCTGGTGGGTCCCAGCAAGCAGGGGGCGAATCATTTTTTTTTGCCCGGACGCACTTCCTTGCGTGCAAAGATGTAGCTGGTGGGTCCCAGCAGTCAGGGGGAAATGTTTTTTTCGCGAAATACGGTCGCCCGTCCGGTGGGTCCCCGCTGTCAGGTGGAGGAATAATTATTTTGTGCGTAATAAGGAGGCACTTCCTTGGGGCCGCCATGGACCCAGCTGTCAGCCTCTCCACGCACAGTACTCTTCCGATGGAAGTCGGTCGTTGACCACAATGACCACGCCGCGCCGAGAGCACCACGGCGGTGGACGACGGCGAGGCCGAGGAAGGGGAAGACGCGGAGCCGGGGAAGACGCAGCAGTGGATGCCCACGCGAAGAGTAGTACGAGGGTGAGGCTGCCGTCGCCGCAGAATAACAGGGGGTGTGGGTGAGTCGAGGGATGGCCTGGCCAGCGGTGGGAGTAGTAGGGGGCGGTGAGGCCTGCGCGGCATCACAGCCGGCCACGGGAGGCAGGAGCACACGGCACGATCGGCGCTGCTTTGGGCGGCTGGAGCACGAAAACCAGAGGTTCAAGAAGCACTACGCCCGTTGGATGGACATCCTACGGTCACTGGAGCTAGAGTCGTTCATATTGACTAAGTTGACAAAGCCCTCCGTCCCCGTAAACTTAGTAGGCCCACAAGTCAGCCACCCACCAAGGTGAGTCCCAGCTAGCAGGGGGAGTATTCATTTTTGTGTGCATAATAAGGAGGCATTTCCGATGGGTCCGAGCTGACAGCGGGGGGAACGTTTTTTTCGCGAAATACAAAGACCCTTCCGGTGGGTCCTAGCTATCAGGTGGAGGAATCATTATTTTGCGCGTAATAAGGAGGTATTTTCCTGTGTGGGGCCCTACTGTCAGCCTCTTCCGATGGCTGTTGTTTGTTGACCATGTTTACCTCGCTGCGCTGAGAGCACAAACGTTGTGGACGAGGGCGGGGCCCAGGAAGAGAACCACTCGGAGCCGGCGAAGCCACCGCAGCGGATGCCCACGCGGAGGGGAGAACAGAATGACCGGGTCGGCTCTGGGGTGAGGCCGTCGCCGGAAAATAACAGGATGTGTGGGTGGTTAGAGGGATGGCTGGCGGCAAGACAGCCACCACGAGAGGAAGGAGCAGCAGTCCCTTGGCGCTGGTTTGGTAATTTGGGCGGGAAGATCAGAGATTGAAGAAGCACGACGACCGTTGGATGGACATCCAACAGTCACTGCTGTGTGTTGACTAAGTTGAAAAAGCCTTGCGTACGCGTCAAAAAAAAATTTAGGACAGCATCATCGTCAACCTAGTAGGCCCAGAAGTCAGCCTCCAACTCTGTGGAAAACAGCATACAGCCCATTAGCCATTATTTTCAATAATTTACAGCCCATTTGCTAATTCTTAAGGATATTTGGAGCTCATATTCTTTTTATTAGCATTACAGACCATATATTCTGGGCATTGCTAAAAAATTCAATGAAATTTTGCATATTTCAGTGGGGTCCAAACTCTTTTAATCACGAAATTTCGAGTCATGTTAGAAATAGTTTTCAAAAACTTATATCAAAATAAAATTCAAAAAACAATTCTCCGCAAAAAAAGAATGAAATTTAGAATCTTAACTAGTAAGATGCCCGTTCGTTGCACGAACATGAAGATGCATTTGTATGAGTAGTTTATCTTGTGGGTGAAAAGATATTATTTTAATGTAATTGCCAGTTGGCTTTGGTTTTTATAAGAGTAGAGAGTAGAGAAATCCTGAAAAAAATGATATTTTAATGCAATTGCCGGTTGGTTTTGGTTTAAAAATTTACAACCCATTTCTTACAACTTATAGCCCATTTTCTGGGGAAGCCCTTTTCTTATCCCTCCTCGTCTTGAAAGATTTGCAGCCCAACAGGGCTGAGAAAAGCAAGTAGGCCTCGGTTTTGGTATTCTCCAAAAAAAACTGGGCTAGCCAATTTCAGAAACAAAAAAAATATCAACTGGCCTCGTCATGTGCTTAATAAAAGCGGAAGTGTGGGCTAGGCAGGCCCTGACCCCCCAAGACTGTATAGATTGAGCTCCGTCTCGGCGAGAAACAATCAGGCGAAGCTCATTGGGTCCCTGGTGTTATCCGCTCGTTGTGTAATTTTCTCGTTTATTGACTACATTGACAATGGCGTGGAACCTAGTTTTCAAACAATTAGGAGGAAGTATTTCTTTGTCTTGTAATAACGAGGCACCTGCTTGTGAAATGCAATGACCCTGGTGGGTCCCTACTGTCAGCCTCTCCACGTACAGTCATCTCCTGATTCCTCTTGGTTGTTGACCATGTTGACAACACCAGACGGCGGCGAGCACAGCGAGCTAACCAAGGCGGAGAACAACGGCAAGGCCTCGGACGGGAACGAACAGCAGCCATGAAAGATGCGGCAGTGTAGTGGTAGGTCGAGGGGAGTATGAGGGCAACAACATGCAAGTCAAGCATACAAATGTACAAAAAGCCCAAGGATTAATTGTTCATCAAATTTTTAGACAAAACCCAGATTGAACATGACAGTAACATCTAACCCAACCACTCTTTTTTGCAGTCACAAACAAATGGATTGGTCTGATCCATAAAATCAACATCCTGTGCAAAAAAAATTATTTTAGGATGTCTACAACTTGTTGTAAATAGAAGCCGAGCACGTTTAGAAGCCCATTTGTCCACCTGAAACTTCTTTTTTTGCTGTTCAACATGTTCGTCCGTGAGAAATCTCTTGCTATAAAAATTAAGCCTCATGGACAATAGTAACCTCGCATTCAACAGGAAAAATGTGACAAAGCTTCTGTTTGCCTGGTTGGATGCATATCGTCCCATCGTTATTGTCCTCAAACGAATGTCATGAGAACTGAGAAAATCCTTGTGCTTATTACGCCAATGATTGGTTATATGTTTTTGTCCATGTGGTTCTGCCTAAGTAGACATGAAGATTGAAAACAGTTAAGGTCTGAAAAAAGTGTATGTCGAAAGAACGACAGCTGAACAATTAATTCTAGTACAATATATACGGGCTTTCAATGTGCATGAAATCATCACCTCTATGTATAAATTCTCCAGAGATCGAAAGCATCGCAGCAAGCCAATAATTATGTCCAGATCAAAACTATACATTCTGATATATATGATCTTGACAGAATCCAGCAGCATTGATAGGCTATCAATGGGCGAACTCTTCATTGAGCATATAACATAATATTAGTACCCAAAGTGTACTCCAAGATGATATAAAACTTATGCGCATAAATGAAAAATGCAGCATATGATTACAAATGCGTAGATGATAATATACGGTACCTGAAAATGTGAGGAGCCAAACACCAACTCCTTGTGATTATTAAACGGGTCACGAATTACACCCAAGGTCTCCAGTTTGGGCATAGAGATGACAGTTATTTCTGAAAGGTGTATAACAATTATGAAGGAGCAACCTTTCAAGTGAAGGGGCATCTTCGATGATGAGCTGCTGTCCTTCAAAACAAATTCCAATGCTTTTAAGGTGAGGCGACTTTATTTGGAGACAACTAATACCGATTTCTATTCCCAAAACAATCAGCAAGCACTCCAGGGCAGGGCAACTAGAGTGGATGATGATGTGCAATGAGGCCTCCGACAGATAAACCACCACAAGCGAAAGTTTTTTAGCAGCGGGAGTCGAAGCATTTGTAGCAGATCGTCTGGTAGATGGCACCGGGCGAAGGTGGCGGTGTGGAGAGAGGAGGAAGACCGCAAGATGGACAACGGTAGTGTGGGCACGAATTCTTGGTATGTTTGTGGTATGAAACTTTCGTGGTAATGGTAGAACTCAAACTGCTGGAGTTTTTGAATTCGAGGATGTCGATAGCGTCCACCTTGTCGGGTATGGACAGCAGGTAGCTTGTCGGGATGCAGAGGCATTGAACGGGGTCCTGCTAGTGAGAAGAGACGATGGCTCTGATGAGATCAAATCCAGGAAGGACAGATATCTGACGACAGTCGAGATTGAGGGGCGCGGTGCTCCATAGAGGGCGCCACCGAGTTGAGAGGACTTGTGTGCGGCAGCAATCCTTGGTGGGGAGAAGCGAGATGATCTCCTCAAGGATGACGTCTGGGAGATCGCTGATGCGGTCCATCGGAGATTCTACCGGTTCCTCGATTCGGGTGGGGGGCTCGCCGCTTCTCCCAGCTACTGGGGTGGGATCTACAACCGCATCGCTTCTTGGCGGGAGCCTCATCTTCTTGGCGCTGGGGCCAGCTGACTCCATTTTCCTTGTGGGCGTCGCGCCCGAGCTCACGGGTTTGAGCAGAGTAGCAGAGACGAGCCTAGTGGCAAAGGCGAGTGGGGAAGAAGGAGGGCTGGGGATTTATGTAGGAGTGGAAGAAGAGGCAAGGCGTTTTACATGCAGTGAGGAAGAAGGTGGCGGGGTTTTACGGGCGAGTGAGGAAGATTGGGGAGGCGGGAATTGGGTGGGGTGTGAGGCGGGAGAGTGAGCTGTTCGTGTTTATAAGGCACGCTGCACTAACTACTCGCTTTTTCCAAGAACCGCTCTCTTCTTTTGCGTTCTTTGCATGGTGGCCATGCATGCAGGATGCATGTGCCCGCCGCCCCTTTGCATGCGCTGGTTTGTTACTAGGCCTATTTAATAGGGTGATTATGGAGTAAACTAAGGAGATTTATTTTCTCTGTGTGCATCCACCAAATTAGAGGATGCGGTACTAGATGCAGACACTCACATTAAACTAACATTCAGAAGAACAAAAGTTCAGCATGTCTATGCATCTCAATGATTCACCATACTATAACCAATATACAAAACTGTGAGAAGGTGTGGAAATAAAGAAAATCGGCCGATGCTTCTCTGAGCAAAGGGCCTCCCTGCGCACGCATTAATTTCCTGGGCATGCTTGTTTCTTCTCAATGTTGCGAGCACTGTGAGCATGTTGGCAACTCCACAGCAATCTAGCTGCCTCATCTTGCAATTGATGCTGACACATTTGCGGCAAACACATGAGGCAATAGAGATGACTCAACATGGGTCCATATTGTGTAGTTCCCCCGATATCCTATTCATTGTCCTGAATCTGAAAAGATAGGAAAACAGTAGCACATATCAATAGCTCGGCATGACAAAACACGATCATCTGGACAAAGGGGATACTGACCTGCCTGAGGAAGATTACATATAATTTCATAAGTCCTTGGTTGATTTCCACCTTCGGCTGCACTGCTTGTTTGCTCCTCCATACATGACAGGATCGTTCATACTTGCATTCACAAGTCAATGTACGAATAAGCTAATTTCATCTTGCGGTGGTCATTGTACCTAGTTACAAATGTAGGAATACCTGGAGCACCATGAGGTTAGCTGACAGCATGTAGATGCAGCCATATAAATTTTGTGTGGTGCTACCAAAATTGAGGTTTGTATCCCTTCCCGTTGTGAGAATTCTTCTTGAAGTTGGTAAAATGTGACGGCTTGTTCTTTGCATCAAACTTGCCTTTCCCCTGAGATTTTTTCTTGTTGTTTTGGGGCTGGTTGGGCTGGAAGTTCTTCTCGTGTACCATGTGGGCACTAGAAGCTCCCTCGGCGACCCGAGCACGTGTGTCTTTTGCTCTCGCCTTCTCCTCAAAATCAAGAGTGCTAATGAGATCCAAAACAGAAAACTCATGTCTCTTATTTTTCAGAGAAGTAGCAAAATCGTTCCACGAAGGTGGAAGCTTAGCAATGATGGTCCCAACAACAAATTTGTCAAACACACACTTAAAGTACTCAAGTTCCTTAGAGTGACTATATCTCATGAGTCTATTTGAACAACAGCGCTCATCAGTCATCTTGTAGTCACAGAATTGCTCCATGACGTACAACTCGTTGCCAGCGCCCGAGGGCCCAAACGTGGCCTCGAGCGCAGCCAACATGTCTTTGCCGCTGTCAAAAAACATATACGAATCCACAATGGAATTGTCAAGAACACTCAGCAGGGTGGCTTTGAAGAGGGTATCCATGTTCTGAAAAGCTTCCTGCTGTGTAGGATTAAGATCGCCCTCAGGCTTACCCTTAGTGGCGTCATAGCAGCACATGATCTGAAACCAATATACTGCTCTTGGGCGCCATCTTTTATATTGCACCCACTTAAAAGTTGGCGACTTCAAAAGCGCAGCAAAACAACTCGGAGTAAATTGCCTGTGATCAGGTTTTTGGGTTGGATTGTTGAATATATGAGCAATTTAGTATGAGATTTAATCCGAATCAGCAGTAAATAGATCATGACGAAAATTGCAAACAGCAAAGTAATGATGCGGACTAAACCAGGAGGACAGAATCACATCTTGTCTGCGGGAGCGAACCGATGTCGTTGATGTTGTCACTCATGTCGTTAATGAAGAGGTTACCGAGGTCGGGGAAGAAGGCTGTCGTTGAGGAAGTAAATCGTGGCAGCGATCCGCAGTGTGCTCCCCAAAAACTTGATCGCCCCTCTCCCGTACAGGATCACGAAAGGCAAGGTTCGGAGGACTGCTGTCCCTTCTCGCGGTGCACGCCGGAAGGAGGGCTGGAGAAGAATTGCGTGGCGGTGCTAAGATCTGGAGCAGTCTTGAAACCATATGATCTGTTGGCTAGGGTAGAGCATGTCAGGTCGGAGTACAATAGTAGGCCTTTGGCCCCCAAACCCCATGTCCAAGTCAATAATAGCTCAAAAAAAGTCAATAATAGCCTCACCAAGGTTTGTCTCCAAAAAAAACAGAGTAATTAAGGCGTCCGTTAGTCCCTTTAGTATAAATACAATATCATTAATAATGGCCCCACCTTTTGTCTCACAAAGTAGAGTATGTTGGAGTACAACCGGCTACACGTTTACAATTCGCTTCTCTTCTATCTCCTCTTCTCTCTCCTTCAACTAAGCACAAATACTATATTTAAATCCTTATAGCCTGCTTATGTCATCTAATTATAGTAGTACTTGCTCTAAAGTTACTATCCTTGTAGTCTGAAATGCGGGCGTGCGTGGCGGTGCCCTCGATCGTGGCGCCCTTCTTCAACAGAGCAGTGAGAGGTCGTGTCGCCCTGACTTGCCATCAATGTGGAGCGGCGGGCTCAAATGGCGCCAGGCGGGAAGTGCGCGCGGGAGGGGGGAGGGTTTTTTGTTGGGCCAAGAAGGTGAGAAGCCAACTTGGGATTGGTCCGGACCGAGAAATATCATGTGCTCCCATATTCTGCATATGACACTAGTGTATGTTACTACTCCCTCCTTTCCAGTTTATAGAGATGTTTAGAGTAACATAGTAATATGTTACAGTACAAGTTACTCCCCACTATGACCAGCCTTGGCCTGCCACGTAGGCATAAAATATGATGTGGCACCAATAAACTAAGCACCTATGCATTGAACACTTGAGGTACTAAGCCATTTAATGCACTTAGCACCTTATCTAAAGAGCATTAATAGTATAGCCAACTGTTGGCTATAAGCCTACAGCCCATCTTATAGTCAACATGTACTACAAAGTGCCTAGGAGCACATGCTAGAGCTGGCTCTTCACGAAGAGCCCGCTTACCTTCTCTCTCCTCTTCTCTTTCCTCCAACTAAGCACAAATATACTACTGTTTATTCCTTATAGCCCGCTGACTCAGCTCTATTGTACTTGCTCTAAGCACATCTAAGCACTTGCTAGCACCCCCTTGACCGTGGACCTTGACGGTGTACGTCACCTTGTGTCTCATAATTTTCCTCGTCATCATCTGAGTCCTAGAAGATCTCACCCACATCTTCACTAGCATGCAGCCGCCTTGATAGACAACGTGCGCAGAAGGAGTAGAGGCGACTGGGGACGCACCACCACCATGTCGTGGGCACTCCGTATGTGCTCGTGTGCGTGCAGCGTGCGTGTTTTCCATTGGTCCTAGCTCTAAGGCCGAGGCTGCGGTCGTCTTCGTCTCTGACTAGTAGTTGAGCAACGACGGCAAAGAGGTGCTGCAAGAGATGCGTATGCGCTGTTGCGTGCGAGCTTTGCCGTAGCACGACGAACCGGACGTTGCCACGGATGGCGCACGCCTCCATGTAGCCGAGTGTGTGCGCATGCATGTGTTATCCACATGCATTCTGCGGCCGAGCGTGTGTGCATGCACGTCTTGTGTACATGCATTGTGTGCTCCATGTTATGCGCGTATGTGCATGAGTTGGATCGTATGGAGTTAGTGCGTTCGCTTGTGTACATATTTTAGAGTGTAGATTCACTCATTTTGTTTCGTATGTAGTCCCTTATTGAAATATCTAAAAAGACTTATATTTGGGAACGGAGGGAGTATAAAACATCTTCAACTTAGCATCCTGATGTACCGTTTCTAGTGGTTAGCGAAAAGTTCATGTTCTTTTAGTTGTTTATAGGTGGGCAGGCGGCAAAAACAGGGAAAATGCATAAGGTTCCTTGCGAGGCGCTCCACCGCGAGGTTCCTTGCTCCTCCTCGGTCGTCGGGAATCTATGCTCTTCAACTCTTTTCTTTTCGTGAGCTTTGTTCATCCTTTTCCCAACACGAGACATCTAGCATCAAGGTGCACGTGTCATGCAAGAAAATGGAGATAATCGGATAAGCGGTGCGTAAGTGAGTCGTCTTGAAGCGGAAACCCTTCTCCGTAAGTGAGTCGTGCACCGATGGCACCTCGCAATATTTTTCTCCTCGATGGCACGTGAATGGCACGTGAATAGTGCACGTACTCAACGACAGACACAGGATGGTAGCAATGACATGGTCAGCCCTTTTTGGAGAGAGTACATACTACTAGTAAATAACTTTGATGTGTCCGTCAACTTGCGAGAACAACGAGAAGCTTGATTCGCCTTCTCCCTCGCTAGCGTCTTGTGATGGCTCATGACCTGAGAAACTTTTGCCTAGCGGTGGGCGTGCAACAGTTCATTTGGTGTCAGATTGCCAGAAGCACTACTGTAGAACCATCGACATCCGTAAGAGACGAAGAGCCAAGCGCAAGGTCACCTACTAACCTTAGGCTAGGCATAGTGGGAGAAACATAAGTAGAGGTACCTCCTTTTTTTATTCTAGAAACAACCACACACGAATATCAAGGTGATGGTTACGTAGAACAAATTTCCTGCAGTCCGTGCTCAACACTCCTCTATCTCTCTTCTCAGCCAGCCAGCGGACGCGCGGAGCCCATTGTTTGTTTGCTCACATGCGGCCCCACATGTCAGTGAAAACGCAAGAGGACCCACTGAACCTGCACATCTTTCACCTCGACGTGCTGGTGATGAAAAACAAATCCAAGAAAGATCTTTGATGGCTGCTTTTGGAGTTACTCAAGAGTAGTAAGATTCTATTTACAGTTTAACACAAGATGCACATCTCGTGGCTTCAACTTATCAACTACCACTCTATTTTCTTTCTCGACATGACCTGGATGTTGGATGTCCCACGTGTCGGCAAAAGGAGGAAGAACCCGACCAAATCTTTGGTTGTGCTCTCGGATTAGACTAGTTGTGCTAACTTAAAAATTTTATTGTGTACTCCCTCCGTTCCAAAATACTTGACTTCCATTTGTCCAAAAATGGATGTGCCTATATACTAAAACATGTCTAGATACATATATATTTTGACAAGTGGGAGTAGAATGGATGCAAGTTTTTGTATTGGGAAGAAGAGTACATCCATATCTATACCACTATATAGTGTACGAGTTTGAATTGATCTAGAATACCAATCCTGATCATTGGTGCTCCCAATCTAACGGTTGGGAGTAGCGGGATTCGCATGAACAGTGGATGCTCCAAACTTATGTCTGCTATTTCTAGAATTCGTTGTGTGACCCATCATCTGACTATGTTCTGGATCTTTCCACTATGGGCTGGACACTTGCTCCTCTAAATTATTTAATTCGTACTACCTGCCTACATGCATGCATCGACCGCTTCACGAGAGACTAGCATGCGAGCCTAGCATTGCCATGTTGTATGCATTGTGAACTTTTCCATTTTCTTATCATTTGAAACAAGTAGTAAGGTACCTAGGATAATTAGAATGAGAATGTGCAAATAACCTATGAGGAAAGAGTATGTTTTGACTCCTTTTATTTTCTTAGCTGACATGAGCTTGAGAAGGTGAAAATTTATTATTAATTGTACTTCTTCTTTCACATCATTTTCTAAAAAAAAATTTAGTATGAGTCCAATAAATTGAAGGACTTCCTAAACAATTTTTATATATATAAAAGGGCAAAGATTATATCTAATGTTTCATATTAAGAAAATCATTGTACTATGTTTTTTGGGGAATAGTTGTTATCCGGCCTTGTGAAGCCCAAAAATGATTCCACAAATGCCTATCGGATATCTCCATTTGAAGCTTCTATAAAAAAATCATTGTCGCGGGCGCGATGGGGCGCGACACCTATGGGGCCGGGGCGCCCCTTCGTGTGTTGATGCGAGGCGGAGGATCTTGCGGGAGAGCGGATCGAGGCGATCTTGTGAGGATTTTACCCGGCCGGACGCGATGGTCGCGTAAAACCCTCTGCTGCTTTGTGTTGTATTTGATCTTGCTCAAGAATGCGGCGTATGGTGGTGTGGTGTTGAGTGAATCCCACTAGCCGAACCCAGCGCTAGAGTTGCCAGAGATTCGAACCTCGAACCCCCTCTCGTTGTGCATGGGCCTCCTTTTATAGGGCAAGGGTCACCGGCAGGTGTCATCGTGGGAGAGAGGGTAAAAAGCGTAAAGAGGTGGTAGTTGTAGCAGTCTTGAGGGAGCAGTGCAGCTCTGATTGAGCAGTGGATTCTACCTACTTTTTGAGAGAGGGGACAAGAGCATTAAATGCCCGTCACCGTCGACCCCAAAACTCCGCCCTTGCGTCTCTGTTTGCCCGCAGCGATGGAGCCACCATCGTGGAGTGCCACCGCAACCCTCATGCAGCACAGACCATCCGCCCGCGCGTCTGGAGAGGGCTTAATGCGGCGTGGGCGGATGAGCTGGAGTCTTGAGCACTGCAAGCGGCTCTCCGGCAAGCACCTTGCCGGGTCTTGATCTTCCGGGCCGGGGCTTGTCGGGCTTGTAACTTGTCGCTCCCGGGCCCTCGCCGGACGGCGTATAAGCGTCGGCGTGTCTTCTGTGATGTAGTCTTGAGCACAGAGCGGCCTTCCGGCAAGCTCCTCTTGCGGGGTCTCGAGCTTCTGTCTCGTACACTTTGTTCTTAGATGGCTTGATATGAAGCGAGGAATGGTCTCCGGCAAGCATTTAGTGGATCCAGTGCGGGGAGCTCGCATTTGCCCGATGCACAAGTTGAAGTCTTGAGGTACCCCCTACCTTAATACACAGCAGGAGCCCCGGGCACTGGGCCACTGCAGTGCAGCTGTTGGGCGGGGCCAAAAGCATCTGCAGGCACCTGAAGCCTCTGTGGCGTCGAATCCACTTCCGCCTTTGCCGCCTCCCGTGCTGGCAACCAGCGTCGATTCGGCGTCGCGGGATGGGGCGTGCCACGTTCTTTATGAGGAGAGGGAGCGCCCCCCACTTCCCCATAAAACAAAGGAAGCGGTAGCGGTTCCCTCCTCCGCTTTCATTGCTTCTTCTTCCTCCTTGAGAATCCTCCTGCACCCCCTTCGCATCTCCTCCACCGCTTCTTGCGTCCATGTGTCGTCAGTTCTTGACCTCCTTCCCTCGCCGCCTCCGCCATGGCCCGAAAACCAGGAAGGGAAGGGAAGGCGGAGAAGACCAGAAGGAGAAATCCGAGCATGCGGAAGAGCTTCGCCAGATCACGGAGGAGAGCGTCGTCTTCCCTTGTGACTCGGCGTCAAGAATGCAGGGCAAGTATTTCTTGTTACGGGCCAAGAGGACCTCGGCGCATCCTCGGACGGAGCTCATCCGGCCGCCACCATGGACAACTATCTGGCGGGTACTATTTCTTATGACTTTCTTCCCACTGCGGTCTTTGTCCTCCTTTTTACGAATTCTTCTGCGACATCATGAACACATCGGCTTCCACCTTCTTGATTTCACCCCCAGCGCCGTCCTCACAATGGCGGTTTTAGCACATATGTGTGAAAACTTCATGAGATATATCCAAATGTAGCTCTGTTAGGGCATTTCTTCACTCAGGCGAGCCAGCTCCCCCTCTCGGGAGGATTTCTTGGGTTTTCCGTCCCGAACTTGAAGGGGAGTACTTAGGGAGCTCGCGTCAAGTGGGAAGAGTGGCAGCATGATTGGTGCTGGATCGTCGAAGGCGAGCGCGATCCTTCACCAGCGCGCGCTGCGCCCATTCTTGGCGGAGAGGCTGGAGTGAGCTGGATTCGGACGACATTAAGCTCGATGTTGCCCTCATCCGGATTCTTAAGTCTTCGACAAGCGGGGCTGTCCATTGCAGCGGTGGCGCCAGACTTCCTCCGCCGCATTGCCCCTCTCCAAGGCAGGAAAAGGCCGGCACTGGGAGCTGTGGCGCGGGGATATAATGAGGCTGCGCCGGGCTGAACTTCAACTTCAACGGCTGGGCTGAGGGGATGGTCAGGGAACTCTTCAAATATGACCCGGCCCATCGAGTGGTTCGAGCTTCCCGGGAGTGGTGCCCCTCTGCAGCAACACAGCTCGGGATCGCCTCCTCGCCATGATGCCGCGTCGACTCACCTGGCGTGGGCGTTCATGGATTCCGCCCGAGCCAGCGAGCGTCCTCAATTTCTTGACACCCTTGAAGAGTAGCGAAGAACAAGGGCCAGACCGAGTGACACGGGACACCATGGACCGAGGCTTCGCGTACATAGCTTCTCGGGCGAAGGGCGGCTGCAGTGTGCTGTGGCGGGAAAGTCAGTTGTACACCGAGGCGGAGGCTGGAGGAGTCCTATCAAGCGGAGGCGGCGGAGATCTCTGAGCTGCTGCGACTTCCTCGGCTACGCTTGCAGGGGTCCCTCTCTGAGGCACTCAGGGATCCCGGAATCATGGCGAGCCGCGGCAAGAAGGTGTCGCTGCGGAGGAGGCAGCGCCCATGAGGCGGAGGCGTCGGAGGAGGCGGAGGCGCGAAGGAAAAAGTCGCGGCAGAGGTCTTTGGGTCAGGTGAGCCAGCCCGGCGAGGAGGAGGAGGATGCAGCGATGCGCCGAGGATGCGGCGGGTCCACGGACCTTCTGACGGCGACCTCTCCTCGTCGTCGGAAACCTCCGCCCAGGCGAGCCCCAGCGTTCTCACGGGCGCCTCCGCAAAGGCTGGCCAGGCAATCTGTGAGCCCCCGGCAACTACCGGCTCGCCCGGGCAGGCGCAAGCTTCCGAAGTCGAGCAGCGCCGAGGCGGCCGGCGCTCGGACATGGCGAGGCGACCCGCGCGCGAGCCACGGCAAAGGCGCCTCGCAGGCCCGGCGCCAGTGGGCGAGGTCTTCTCGGGGCGAGGCGGCGGCTCCGCTTTGCTTCTCGGGTCCCGGCCGCTCTGAGGGCGGGTCGCCAGCCCCAGCCCGAGGACCGCCAAGCGTCAGAGGGCCCTCGCCTCCTGCTCCTCGCGCCCGGCCTTAACCACAGGTGCGATCTGATTTCTCCGCCTTGGCGAAGGCGGCGAGGAGGAGCAGGAGTAAGTGCCGAGATCTTCATCTTCTTAAATTCCGCCTCGATTATTATCGAGGCTAATCTTATTTTTGCGTTGATTTCAGGACCTTGACCCGGCGGGAAAAGCCAAGGTGCCCGTGGTGGTCGCGGACGACTTCGCCCGCCGGCGACGGGGATCTGCGCGGATCAAGCTTGCGGACCAGCTGTGTCGAGCAGCCCAGCGCAGCCCAGTGCCAGCCCAGGGCGTAAATCTGGGTCCGCTGCTCGCTTGCGGTAGCGTCTGGAATTCCATCTGGTTCCAATATCTTGGCGTGTTTGTCTTGATTTGTGCGAGATGGAGCCCTGGCGAGGCGTCCGGAGGTCACCCTTGAGGCCGGCGATCCTCCATCCCGCCAGGTCGGACTCCCGGCAAGGGAAGCGTTCCGCCAAGGCGGAGTACTCCGCCAAGGCGATACCCCAGAAGCGAGCAGCCGGTGAGGCGGCCACTCCGACAAGGATGGTTCCCGGCAAGAGAGCCCTTGTTGTGGCGCCCGCCAAGGTAAGTTCTGCGACTTTGTCTTCTTAGCATTGTCTCTTTTGGATATTTGCTTGAACTTCTTTTGCTTTTCTTCTTCTTCTAGATCCTCCTCCTCCCCGGCGGATGGAGCGGAAGTCGTCATCGAGGAGGAGGAAGCGTCTTGAGAGTGGCGGCGGGCGCCTCTGCTTTGCCGAGGCAGCGAGGCTGCCGGGCAGATGTGCGGAGACCGCTCGGCTGCGGAATCTGTGGCCGGGGAGAGGATGGCGACGCACCGCCCGGCCGGCCAGGCGGGAGCATCGAGTCTTCGCCGGTCACCGACCCCTCCAGCCGGAGAAGGCGGCCGGCTACTACTTGAAGCCCCCAGCGGTGTCTTCATCCAAGTGTCGTGGGGTTCCTCGTCGCGGGCTCCAGCGGGCGAGGCCTTGATGGGAGATCCTCGCCTCCAGCGGGTTTGAAGGTCGTCGAGGGCCGGCGGGAGTGGCGGACTGATGAGGCGCTTCACCAGCTCGGCCCTTTACCGGACAGGACAGACAAAGCTTCGCTTCCGGGAGGCCCTTGCCGCCAAGGCCGCGAGAGAGATAAGCCTTGGCGGGCTCAGCGCCGCCAATCAGGCTGCTCTCCGCGAGGTGGCGGAAAAAGCGAGCAGCTCGCAGGCGGTCTGAAAGTGGCTGTTGCGAAGGCGAGGCGAAGAAGCCAGCGGCTCGTCGGAGTGGAGCTGTCGGCGAGAAGAAGCTCAACCAGCGAAGAGTTGACCTCGGCGCCCACGAGGAAGACCTCGCCGCTCGGGAGCAGGCCCTCGGCGAGAATTGAAGGAGGCGAAAAGCGCTTGGCGGCCCATGGAGACCGCCAAGGAAGATCTTGCCGCCAAGGTCGGCGCAGCTGGAGGAGCTGTTGAAGGTGGACTCGGAGAAGATCGCCGCGCTCATCACGGGCGCGAAATCGCCCACACCAACTCAGAGCTCGGTAGCGTCTTCTGAGAAGGCGGCAGTGAAGGCCGCCAAGGACTCCGTCGAGGATCTTGAGCAGAAAATTTCTCTTGTTGAAGGACTCGCTTCGGCGCTGCCGGGACGAAACCAAGCTGAATGAGGAGCTCGAGCGAGGCGATCCTTAGTGGTGGCGTAACAAAGCAGCCGAGGATTTCCGTCGCATCGTCGAGATATGGACGAGGATTTGGTGTCTTCTGCGTCCGCCATTGACCGAGAGCTCTTTGGCGCTGGCTGGAGCATCTCATCTATTCCCGGATCAAACCTACGCCCTGGCGCCAAGCTCGATCTCTTCTTGAGGATCGCGCGGCCCTTGCAAATCTGCGGAGAAGATCCCGGCGCAACTTCGAGGAGACTTCGCGGATGTCTTGTGGGAACCATGGGCAGCGTCTTGTGAAGATCTTATGCGGAACCCGGCATAAACCTTGCCAGCGTTCTTCGCGGCTTGCGGCGGCGCAAACATGGAGCTCTAAAGGGCAAGTCGCCCACATCATCGCCAAGGTGAACAAAATCCCGGGATGGAGGCGACCCGCGTAGACTAGGCCTCCTTGTTCTTTATCTTTCTCTTTTGTTCTTTGCCACGAGGTTGCTATGAACTCATTAGTCATCATGACAAGCTATTCCTTGTAAGATATTGCCTTTATTTTGATCGGCGGATGTGGTGTTATCTCCCTTGTTTTGATTCTCAACTCTGCATGTTTCAACTTTATGCTTCTAGGAGTTTTGCGGCAAGGCCCTTGCTTGGTATTGATGTCGAACTTCGAAGCAGCCTGGCAGCCAAGTCTTACCGGCAAGCAACCTTGCCGTGGCTTGCCATAGCGCACCTAGCTTCTTGGCCGGACTCGAAAAGCGAAACAAGGCGCAACACTTTATGCAGCTCACTTAAATCATTGAGCAGCTCGAAAACAAGATAAGGGTGTGGCTATCCACGGGTAGGTTCCTCCGAGCACAAGTTTTCCATCTGAAGTGTGGTTGTTCAAGGAAAGGCAACTTAAAAATTCTGGGCTTTGATCCGGCAAGCCTCTCTTTCTTGAACAGCACTTGGTTCATCCTCCACTCCTTCCCCCGGCAAACTTGTGCGAGGAGCGTTCATTGCTTAGAAACCGGAGAGAGAAGAAGGAAAAAGCATGTGGCCTTCGGCGTGCTATTGCTTGCGGACATGCGTGTCGTCTGAAAAGATGCCAAATAACTCATGCAAATAGCAAAGAAGAGCATGAGAAAAAGCAAATAACACAAGACACGGAAACTTTATTGCTGCAGAGGTCTGCGCCGGCTTTGTACAAAGGGTTACATGCAGCGATGGCAAAGCTTTTGTACAAAAGGTGGTTCTTGGGGCGGATCACGCAATCACAACGCGCCTTATGGGTAAAACTTGCGAAGATGCTCTATGTTCGGGGAGTTACTCCTTGGTAAGCCTTCTTCGGTCTCGAGGCCAGACGGCGCCGGGCCTCGTGACTTGTCTCACCCGATAAGGGCCTTCCCACTTGGCGTCGACTTGTTGGAATTCTTGGCGGACTGAACACGCGAAGAACAAAGTCGCCTTCCTCGAGACTCTGGCTTTGACCTTGCGGCTATGGTAGCGGCGCAAGGCTTCTTTGGTATCGAGCAGCTCGTCTGACAGCACAGGCGTCCCTCCTCAAGGAGCAATCGTCATCTTGTCGCGATTGCTCTTGCTCAAACTCATCATAGCGAGCACTCGAGGAGATCCGTATCTGAGTTCCGTGGGGAGAAGCTATACGCTCCATAGACTAGAGCAAAGGGTGTCTGTCCGGTGGCTCGATTTGGTGTCGTTACGATTGACCAAGAGCCGCGGCAGCTCCTCTATCAATTTCTTCCGCACTTGCGCGCAGCTTGTCGAAAGTTCTTGTCTTGAGTCCGCGCAGCACTTGAGCGTGGCCCTTTACGCTTGACCGTTGCTCCTTGGGTGAGCAGCGAAGCGAAACAGACCTTGGCGCCAAGGTCTTGGGCGTCTTGCATGAAGGTGCGGCTAGTGAATTAATGTACCGTTATCGGTGATAATCTGTTAGGGATCGAAGCGGCACACAATCGACTGAAAGAACTTGACGGCATTGTGTCTTGTCACCTTTCTCCATGGCTCCACGGCCACTTTGTAAACTTGTCGATTACTCGTACAAGTACTCAAAGCCCCGACAACCGCAGGGAAAGGGCGAGATATCGAGCCCCAGGACCGAAGGGCGAGGATAAAGGGATTGTTTGGAGAGCTTGAGGTGGTGATGAATCTGCTTTGCATGGGCCATGCGCTTCACACTTGGTTACTAGTGCGATTGCATCTTGGAGGCTTCTTGCCAAAGAACCCTTGCGGAAGCTTTCCGACAAGTGCCCTTGCGCCAATGTGGTGGCGCATATGCCTCCATGTATCTCTGCCGGTGACTTACATCCATCTTCCACGGAGATGCACTTGATCGACACCATTGAGCCTTCTTACATGCATTTCGTTGTCCACGGTGGTACATACTTATTGTCTGGTTACCCTTTCTATTTCTTGAGGTCGTCGGGAAGTTCTCCGGTTTGCAAGCGGACGATCTGCTGCGCCCATGCGGAGCTCGGGGCTCAGCAGTAGGACTAATGGCGTGAGGGCTGCTGCGGGGACCTCGGCTTCTCTGGCAAGGATCTTTGGCTCTGCCGGGGCTGAAGGTCCCCGGCAAGCTTCTTAGGGGCAAGGCTTGTCGGGAACACTTGCTTCAAGTGTGCAGATCCAGGAGTCTGCGAGAGCAAACTGTTCCTCGGCGTCACGGCCGTTGATCTTGGGGACTTTGGCGGCCTCGGGGAGATCCGCCGGCAAGTAGTCACCGGAGACCAACTTTCTCTTCTTGGACTGCCCAATTGATGGTGTGACGGAGGGTTGAGTCAACTTGAGCAAGAAGGTCCACTGGTTCCACGAGTAACTTCATTGAAGCACACTTTGAAAGGCCATCTGCGATTTCATTTTGAGCTCTCGGGACATGCTCCATGCAAACCTTCAAAGCGCTCCTCAAGCTTCCTCACTTCATCTACATAAGCTTCCATCAAAGGGCTCGATAGCTCTTGTTAACTTGCGGACCACCAAGCGAGAATCTCCCCCTTGACCAACTTCACGATCCCAAGTTCGGCCGCAATCCACGAGGCCGCGAGCAAACCTTCATATTCAGCGGTGTTGTTTGTCGCTTGCTCTCTTGGGAAGTGCATCTAGATGACATACTTGAGGTGCTCTCCGGTGGCGCGATGAGTACCACGCGGCACCGGCGCCTTGCAGCGAAGGCACCATCAAAGTACATTACCCATCCACTCGTTGCTTCTTATGCGGGTGTACTTGTTTCTTGGACTTCTTCATCGGTGTTGGGGTCCATTACGCTATGAATTCTGCCAAAACCGGCTCTGTATGGTTGAAGTACTTTCAAACTTGAGTCAAAGCTCGACAGCTCCGGTGCCCACTCAGCGATCCTGCTGTTGCTTACGGATTGTGCAATATCCTCTTGGTGAGAGCGGTGACCCTTTGTTATCTCGTGCTTTGGAAGTAATGGCGCAACTTTCTCGAGGCCATAAGGAGGCGAAAAGCAGCTTTGCACACGAGTATCTTAATCTAGCCCCCTGAAGAAGGGAGCTTACAAAATATACTGGGCGCTGCACCATCTTCTTATGCACCTCACCCTGCTCCTGCGTGGAGTTGTCCTTGTCGGGGCCAGAGCTTGTCGGAGCAGCCCTCTGCTTGTCGCTGGACTTGCTTGCCGGTGGTGCAGCCTCCTCGTCGGGCTCCCTCTCCGCTACTAGCGCAGCACTAACCACTTGGTTGGTTGCCGCTAGGTACAGCAGCAACTTCTCTTGGGGTTTAGGTGCGACAAGTATTGGGGTGGAGGGCAGGTATCGTTTCAAATCTTCTGTTGTTGCCTCGCTTGCAGAGTCCACTTCATGGGGCCTGCCTTCTTCAAGATTTTGAAGAAAGGTAGAGGCGCTCTGCAGACTTTGAAATGAACCTCTTGAGGGCAGCCACACAACCTCAGAGCCTTGACATCCTTGACTCGCTTTGGGGCCTCAATCGCTCAGCGGCTTTAATCTTGTCGGGGTTGGCTTCAATCCCTCTCTGCGAGACAAAGAACCGAGAAGCTTGCGGAGGAACTCCAAAGGCGCACTTCTCGGGGTTCAACTTTATTTGTATCTTGCTTGAGTTTTGAAATGTCTCTTCCAAATCTTGAATCAGCGTGTCCTTGCTCTTGCTCTTCACCACGATATCATCCATGTAAGCCTCTACATTTACGTGGATCTATGGTTCAAAAGCAGTATACACTACCCTTGCAAGCGTTGATCCTGCATTCTTGATCCAAATGGCATGCGTATGAAGCAATAGGTGCCACATGGAGTGATAAACGCGATCTTCTCTTCGTCCTCTTTGGCCATAAAGATCTGGTGATAGCTTTGGTATGCATCAAAGCGAGTAGCTCACATCCGGCGATGGAATCAACAATCAGTCGATCGCGGCAAAGGAATGGATCCGCCGGACATGCTTTATTCACATCGGTGAAGTCTATACACAGCCTCCACTTCCCGTTGGCCTTGCGCCTGCGGCGGTGGGTTTGCTAACCATGTCGGATGGATCACACCTCTAACTAGGCCTGCTGCCTCTAGCTTCTTGATTTCTTGATGAATTCTTGGCGCTCACGGCTTGCTTCCTTACTTTTTGTTTTGACGGGCGCGCATGAGGGCAAGCGGCAAGCTTGTGCTCAATTACCTTCACAGGAACACGGGGATGTCGGATGGTTGCCATGCAAACACATCGACATTACGCCCATGAAAGCAATGGCGCTTTCCTATTCTTTGTCAGCGTGGCGCGATGGTGAAGGTACCACCGATGCCGTCCTCCTTAGCGGACACCTTCTTGGTTCTTGGCGGGCAGCCATCCCTTTTACCCTTGCGGTGGAACTTCGGCAGGCGTCCTCGGCAATGGCGCAATACTCGAAGGTGCGATTGCGGAGTGGGCCGGGCGCTTGCGGACTTGGTCTTTGTCTTCTTCCCCGGGAGTTTCAGCGGCAAGTGTATCCTTGCGGCGCTGCTGCCGCGTCGGTAGATCTTGTCGGCGCAGATAAGCGCATCTTTCTTGTCGCCGTGGGCGGTGATGGCGCTCATCGGCCCGGCATCTTGAGCGCGTTGTAAGCATAATGGGAAGCTGCCATGAACTTGGCGAGGCGGGGCGGCGAGTATCCGTTGTATAGCGGAATATCGGCGACGTCGAAAGTGGCCTTTCGGTCCTGAAGTTGAGCTCCCGCCAAAGGTCACGGCGAGTGATCTTTCCCTTGGGCTTGCCGTCCGGGTTGATTCCTTGGAAAGAACCGGTCTCTTGAGCTTCGCCATCTGGAATTTGGAGTTTCTTGATTACAGCGAGAGGAGATCAAGTTCAGCCCGGCCCGCCGTCAACCAACATCTTGGTGACCTTGAGGTTGCGGACGGTGGGTGAGACCAACATCGGCAAACACCCGACCGCGGTGGTGCGGTCGGGATGATCCTCGAGATCAAAAATGATGGGCGTCTTTGGACCATTTGAGGAGCTGCTTGGCGACTCCATGGGTGGCTCTGCTGCATTCACTTCACGTGCCCTTGCTTTAGTTGGCGGTGGGAGGTGTGTAACGAGCACCACCGTCGGCGCCACAGGACCTCCGTGGCCTACGGAACTCCTGTTCCTTTGTCATCCTCATCCTCCATGTCACAGTCGCCGTCTTCTTCATCCTTGTCGCGGCTCCGGGAAGGTCGATCACCTTATCGCCGCTTGGCCTTGCCGGGGTCCTCCCGACCATTGAGCAGCCGCTTCTTGCTCGGTTCTCCTCCGCCACCTTGGGCCCTCTCCTTGTCGCGCCTCTCGTACTCAGCTTTTTGCTGCTCGGCGAGATAGTCGGCGCGCTTGCGATTATAAGTCGTGGCCCTTAGTGCGGTGGATTTTCTGATATTGCTTGCGGGGCCGCCAGCTTGTCGGCCGCCGCCACGAGGCAAGCTCCTTGCGGAGTTGCCAGCTGTGTTTGCTTGGCGGGAGCTTCCTTGCGGACTTTTCGGCGGCAAGCACACATTCCTTGTTCTTCTTACGAAAGTTACGCGCGGCGCTTCTTTGCGGGCGGCGTCGTCGAGTCGCTTCCTCCTGCGCTGACATCCTCCCGAGGAGCCTTCTCCCTCTTCAGCGTCGCGCATTATCACCGAGCATAAAGCTCGGCGGCGTCCGAATCTTGGTCATCGCCATCTCTTCACGCATCTGGCGTGATTCGCCGCGTTACGGTGGAGCAGCTGATAACCGCGGCGGGGTGAACGTCGAGATGTTGTGTTGCACACGGTGAAGCGTTGGATGTACTTGCGGATTCTCCTTCATACAGGCCAAAATGTGGAATCGCTCTCTGGCCGTGGGGTTTGTGGCCGCCCGGTGAAAGGCGCCAACAAAGCGATGGCAAAGTCTGCCAAGAAGAAATGGAGCCTTCCGGCAAGTGCATAAGCCAGAGCGAACATTCGGCCTAAGCCGCGGCGGGAAGTAGTTCGCGAGAATCTTCTCGTCGCGCCCCGGCAGCCTTGCACCGCGATGGTGTGAATCTTGAGGAATTCGAGGTGCGTCTTGCCGTCGTACTTCTCCGACACGTCGGGCTTGAAATTCTTCATCTTTGGAGCCTTTGGCCGCCGCAGCTCTCGGGTGAGCAGGGCAGCCCGCGCGTCTGACAAGTCGCTGGCTCGCCGAGGCGTCTTGTAGCGTCGGCAGTGCTTCCAGCTCTCGATACGATTGTCGGCGAGTCTCCAGCGGCGCTTCGATCGTAATTCGGCGTCCTCTCGCCGCCGATCGCCGAGGACTGGCGTTGATCGGCGAGCCCGCGGGTCAGCGATGCCGTGGAAGCCGTCGTCGGCGTCGTTCCGTCGGCGGCGTCTTCGCTTCAGCGGCGGGAAGTGCAGTGGTTGCACCCGGCGGTCTTATCGCCGCCCGACGCCGTTTTCTCGGCTTGCGCGGCTGTAAAGCCATTGGCTGCCGTGGGCGGTCGTTATTGGCGGCGATCAGGCTGGATGGTAGCCCTCGGTCCTCGGCCTTGTCCGCTCTTTGGAGAAAGTCGAGAACATTGCGCTCTTGTGGCGCTTCGCGAAGTGGAAGGAAGCGGGGAAGCGGTGCGAGGGAGTGGGATGCGCTCGGACTTCGCGGTGTTAGAAGGGCGAGTCTGCCGGCGCCTTCGCTTTACTGTGTCGGGCGAAGTCCGGAACATCCGCGAGCCTCGGTGCGTCCCTGCTCCAGCGAGCGGATACCACCTCCGTGGTATGGCGTTCTTTGAGGCGTCGTCTTTGAGATGGGCGTGGATCCCACGGAGACCGCGCGGTCATCCGTCCGATCCACAGATCTGGTGGCGCCCGCGAGTGTCTCGCCGGTGTCCACCTTTTCGACAGCGTCTCCTCCGCCTACCGGCGGCTCCGGCGGCGGGTGAGCAGCGAGCAGATCTGCAACCCTTGAGGCCCTCGTCTTGAGGCCATGGCGCGATTGTCGATGAAGTCGGCAGCGAAACTTGAGAGGTTGATGAAGAAGCAGCGGTCGCGCGACGCGCGGATCAGGTCCGCACAACCTCGGCGCCCTACTGGCGCGCCAAAGATGTCATGGCGCGATGGGTAGCGACACCTATGGGGCGGGGCGGCCCCGCCGTGTGTTGATGCGAGGCGGAGGATCTTGCGGAGAGCAGATCGGCGATCTTGTGAGGATTTTACCCGGCCGGACGCGATGGTCGCGTAAAACCCTCTTGCTGCTTTGTGTTGTATTTGATCTTGCTCAAGAATGCGGCGTATGGTGGTGTGGTGTTGAGTGAATCCCACTAGCAGAACCCAGCGCTAGAGTTGCCAAGATTGAACCTCGAACCCCTCTCGTTGTGCATGGGCCTCCTTTTATAGGGCAAGGGTCACCGGCAGGTGTCATCGTAGGAGAGAGGGTAAAAGCGTAAAAGAGGTGGTAGTTGTAGCAGTGCGGGAGCAGTGCAGCTACGATTTGAGCAGTGGATTCTACCTACTTTTGTGAGAGGGGACAAGAGCATTAAATGCCCGTCACCGTCGACCCCAAAGCTCCGCCCTTGCGTCTCTGTTTGCCCAGCGATGGAGCCACCTTGTGGAGTGCCACCGCACCCTCATGCAGCCTGACCATCCGCCGCAGCGTCTCACGGAAGGGCTTAATCGTGGCGTGGGCGGATGAGCTGGAGTCTTGAGCACAATGGCAGCTCTCGGCAAGCACCTTGCGGGGTCTTGATCTTGCGGGCCGGGGCTTGTCGGGCTTGTAACTTTCGCTCCCGGGCCCTCGCCGGGGCGTATAAGCGCCGAGGCGTGTCTTACGTGATGTAGTCTTGAGCACAGAGCGGCCTTCCGGCAAGCTCCTCTTGCGGGTCTCGAGCTTTCTGTCTCGTACACTTTGTTCTTGAATGGCTTGATATGAAGTAGGAATGGTCTCCGGCAAGCATTTGGTGGATCAGTTGAGGGAGCTGCTGTTGCCCGATGCACAAGTTGAAGTCTTGAGGTACCCCTACCTTAGTACACCGACAATCATAATATATGTGTGCTTTAGTTTTTTACACTAATTTAGTACCATGCTTATACATAATCAGCTACGTGCAAAGCACATACAAATTACTAGTATTGATAGAGCATTGGAGTTGGCCTTACAAGTGGGACTGCAGTTGGGGAAACCGACTATCGGCAAACCCCCACCTCGCCCGCCGCGTGATGGCTGAGTTAGAAAGCGATGAGGTTTAATAGATTGCTTTATACGGACTCCAAGAAATATGGTGTCGGATGGAAGTCATCTTTGGTGGCGTGTGCCGTACTCACGGGCGTGAATGCTTGTTACGGCCCATGCCACCCTACTACTCCTACTACTTACTATATAGTACTACTAGTATCGAGGATTAGAGGTGCTGGATTACGTAGTACAATATGGCTATAGTAAAAACACCCATACGGCCTTACGAAGCATGTGAAGCTAGTACAAATAGTGTACTACTATTGTTGATGATTGGCCTCATCCGATAACCTATTGCAATGCACGTATAATTATGTATTCGGAAAATATTTTTTTGCCTCGTCGCACCACTCACTCACAGAAGCAACTCGAAAGCCATTCATAAATTTAGTAAGTTTATCATAGGCATATAATTTTATTACATACAACAGGTCATCAACCCACATCGACAACGAGGATACATTATAAATACTAAAGTTTTCACCACACGACAAATAACAAGCAATGAAATGAACTTCAACTCAACCATTCCTCGGTGTTGGAAACGCTTGCTTTGAACCACAAGGGATTCTCTGGGATGGGGCATCTATTGTAGATCTTGAGACAAATGCAGGACTGATCATCCAGGCTGAAGTGGCCTACTATATCAGTACCAGGGTAGGGAACCACGCTAATGTCCGAGGTATAGACACAGTTGCTTCTCATAAATGGTGCTAGTAACGTTGTGTCAACAGCAGTTGGATCGCCTTTCACCATCATCGGATAGTTTTGTCCAAGGAAGAGCGAGTTTTCTCCAAGACTATCAATTACATACCGGGAGAAGGTGTTGGTGCTAGCACACTAGTATCCATCCGAATACCATGCAGCGGGTGTTGGAATAGGTCCGGAGAGTGCGACCATGGGAGACTACACTGCTTCCTTAGCGATAACATCATCGATGGGTTGTATACACACGAGAAGAGGTGATCCATCGGAATTAGTTGCCAGGCGCCAACAAGTATATGGGCGCTGCTCGTCCTCATGCTCGTGATCATCACCATCGTCATCTCCCCCTTGGTTATAAAATTTTTCAAGTATAGGTGGTGGAATTTTCACAGGACCTTGGAAACACAAGAAGAAGGTTAATTAGTAAAGGGAAACTTGCTAACCCGCATGCATGTGGATGAAACAATTATAATTACGGTGGAAGACAAGCGTCGAAATCATAGCGATTCCATGCAAAAAGCGATTGCCACAGTGGTGGCAGCAAACACAAGGCCCTCGTATTCAATTGCATCACGGTACTCATCCGTGTCTGAAACTGATTTTTGAGCAATGTCCATCGAGTCAAACCAGCAGCGATGGCAACAAGCTTGTCGAAGATAGCAACAACTTCACGGTTGTTGTAATTCCAAAGCGGTGGGTACTAGAAATTGCTATCTTTAAATGAAGACAGTCACCATGATTGTATTTGAATGTGCATACAATACGGTGTGCTCAACCTCATGTGCGATCTGCTGAGATTTTTGGAAGTGGAACCCGGTCACGAGTGTACACATTCACAAGTTCCCACTTTCATGATTCGACCCAATGTAAACAACCCAATCTCCATTTGCACCTGCCCAGGTCTTGCCCTCAAGCGATGGCATCTTAACATCATACATATCATTATCAAGCGGCATCAACTTGCACAGGGCGAGGCCTCCGTCGTGACGGCGCCGGTCATCAGGGTCACGGTGAAGAAGATAGGGGAGATCAAACCGTTCCTTGACTCTTGGGTTCCTTGTAATGATGTTATTAGTTGAGTCAAGAATGGGCTTGAACGAACCCGCCATGCTAGCCGAGGTGATGACGTCGCACCGATCAATGATTTCCTCCACCATGTCATCTTTCAGATCGGGTCAAGAATAACGGGGTCGTTCCGTCCTGTTCCCTCCATGGAGAAGACGATCGAACAATGGAAGAAGAAAGCGCAAAGGGCTGAAGGAAAATGGAGGAGGGAGAGGAAGAGCGTGTGACAACAGTTCCAAATCGAGAGAGAAAGGCGAATCGTCGATGGATGGTTGCCGGTTTGCCACGGTTCACGAAGGGGTGCCCCGGCCTACACGTCGGTTCGGAAATACTCCTACTACTCGCCATCGTCTCACTGATATGTTGGAACGGGACCACATGTCAACGAAACATGGTGTGTAATTTCTCGTGCAAAATGCGATCTGGCCGCGTTGGCCCGAAGTGCCGCATTAGTTTTTTAAAGTTTGCTGCATTAGTTATCGGCGTTTATTTTTTAACAGCAATCTGAATGGATAGCTCTGTGGTCATCACCGTGGCGGATATAGTGATGGTTGATTAGCGAGCAACTTTACTATGGGAATATGGGAGTACCGGTAGTTCAAGGAACAGAGAAATGATGGTTGCTTTGTCAGACCAACTTCTTGTGGCGAAGGTGGGGCTCTGTGATTTGTTGCTCACTAGTCATTACTCTGCGGTGCAACGACCGGGGTGAATCTTTCCACGAAGTTGTCTTGTGCACTCAATATTGCTGCATGGCAGGTGGAGCGGATGAAGGATGTCAACATGTCGATGAAGCGAAGTTGAATTGTTTACGGCATTGCTATCAATCCTTGAGGATTTGTTTATATGTACGCATAATTTTGATGAAATTGTATTGTGATGCTATGAAGGTTTCAACTCTGGTTCCCGCAGGAAAAAAAGGTTTCAACTTAGGATTCATGTGTCTTGCCTCGAGATTATCTCGTTACAACATTCCATCAAATACAAATGAAACAACCATGGCTAATGCATCTCAATGGTTCGCAGATCAACGCCAATATTCACATCACAACTGAAGACAAAGTTGTGAGAAGGTGTTCAAATAAAGAAAAAAATATAATTGATCAATGTTGTTCGTAGGCATGGCTCCATTTCCTTGGCACAGTGTTCATTGCTTGGAAGCTAGTTTCACCCAGCTCTGTAGGCAAAAAAGAGGTGTATGAAGGACACCACAATCCGATCATTTTGTGCAGCTCCACTATAATCGGGCGGACCATCCCTGTTTGCAAAGATATCCAGTCAGTGTGATTACAATAATAGTGGAACTAGATGATGAAACATAACACACATAAATAGAAGCCGATCACCTCTACGATCTCTCTTTAGGACTAACTTCTTGTCGGAGAAGATTAGGCACGGAGTTGGATGAGGAGGATAGCAAAACCAATCTCCATTTCCGTGGTCCCACAGAAATGTAAAAACGTTGCCCGTGTGACATTTTGGCGGAACTACACAAAACACTCTTCAGAGAAGTGATTCGTGCAATTCAGCAAAAGGTCGCAATAGAAACGAGGTGAAAATGGGTAGCCCTGTTTGCAAAAGGAGGTCGAAAGGAAACAATTACTGCCCAATAACACGAGTTGAAGACACATACGCCGACAAAAAAGAAGCATGTTCCATGTAAAAAGGGAAAGATAGCACATGGTGGTTTATCAAAAATGTTTTGAGGACGAGATTGCAAGATGGAAAGTATGCCGGCCGAGATACAATTTAAGCAAACATCTAAAGAAGATCCACATACAGCAACGTGGGAAGATGGGCAGTGGAGGAAGGCCGGAGGAAGCTGTACCTGAGGGTCGTCGGGATGTTACTAGGAGGGTGCCGGCGGCCGTGATCTGCCCATACTGCGGCGAGCAAGTGGCGAAGGCCCTACCGCGCCGGAGCTTGGTCAGAGAGAACGGCGGGTACCGCAGATCGGGACGAGCTGCCTCAACGCCGTCGAACCGAGAGACAATGCACATCCTACCTTTCCACCGGCGGACGGGATGCGGTCGGATCACTGACCAACGTTGAGAGAGAGAGGCCACGGCGGCCTTGTGTGAGATTGTGTGATGAGACTCACGAGAGACAAACCCATTTTTCCATTTCCCCATAGCAGTTTTATATTCTAGGCGTGGTACCCAACCCTCCTTCGAGTAAACAATCGCTACACGCGTCAAATTATCACGTGGGCTGCCTTTTCGTACAGAAACGAACTCCACCGTGTACCCGTGCGGGTTTGGCCGGGAACAAGACGTGAGTACGTGTGTCCTGCGTGCACTTCTTCTTTAGGTGCAGGTACATACGTGGGTGGGTGTGAGAGAGATGGTTTGTGCGAAACAGAGGCAATATGTTGATGATATCTCAATCAGAAAAACGTAACATACGCAATGTGTGTGAAACGGAGTCATGGACATGAGATATCGATATAATTGAAAACAGGGATGAAGTGTGTGGCTGCGCGATCGATAAAGAGTGCCATCAATTTGTGTTTGCCCGTCAAAGTTCTGAGGCGGTGGCCTCTTTGGAATTTGAGAGGGTTGAGGTGTAGTTCTTCTCCGTGGCATGGATACCTACCTACAACGTTCGACTATCGGTGTGTGTGTGGGGGGGTAGAGACCGGTCGACTAGTATATGTGCAGGGAAGGAGAGGGACCTAGCTATGTATTGAGGGAGATCGATCGACATCCATGGATATGTGTAGCAGAGGAATAAGGTTGGGAAAAAGACAAAGGTAGGCGTCGGAGGGTTGGTGGTGGAGTGGCGTCTCACAAATGGTGGGAGAGCACGCTAGACAAGCGAAGGGTATGAGTGCAATATCAATAAGAGAGGGCGGGGATGTCTGCATGCCTATGCACGCGTGTGAGAGGCAGTCGGGAGGTATTCAAGGATGATGAGGGAGAAGATATGGTTATGGTAAGCATGCGTAACTACATAGGAAGATCAACCGTCGTGTGTCAGAAAAGGAAAGACATAACTAGCGAGGTAAGTGTATTGGTGCTTGGTGAAAACAAATTATAGTCGACACGGCTATATGTAGGAGATCAGTTCATATACTGCCTTTGCATGTGTTAGAAGCAAATAAGGTCGGGAGAGGAGGCAGGGGGATAGTGCGTGGCTCGGAGGTGGTGCGAGAGGCCTACCATGTCGGGGAGGAGTGTGCGAGCATGTGACTCTTGAAAAGAGGCGGGAGTGTGCACTGCGTGGAATCGTATTGGACATATGGGGGCATGGGCGGTGAGAAGAGAAGAGGGAAGTATATATGTGTTTGTTGTAGGCACATTTGGCTAGAGAGGTATATCGACGGTGTGTGCGGAAAGAAGGAGCAGGGCCCACACACACGCTGGTGGGCGACCTAAGAGAAATAATGAACGTGTGCGATGGAGGGGACGCTAAGGGTGTGTGAGGGGGGCGGGCGTGTGCATGCACGATAGAAAGTTAGCGGCAGCTAGCTACAAATAGAAGAGGATCGTGAAGGTGTAAAAGACGAACAAAGATCATAATTCATTATAAAAAAGGTGGATACGGATACTTGAAGAAGATATTATAATGTACAACATTGATTATAATTTGGGCTAATGTGTGGCTTTTGCAACTCAGGTCTAAATACTTGTCATAATGTAGGGGGCGGGGCACTATACTTTGTGTGATAGACACGGTGTACGTATGGAACATGCTTTAGATTATGAATATATAGTTAGTACGTCAAATGTACTATTATTTGGAATCAACATCAAGTGTATTCAAAAAATAGAATTCGAGTTCATGTAGTACACATAGTTCATATCTATCTCTATAGTGATCATGTGGTGTGTTATTAAGGTAATACACGAATGATGGTTGAAGTTGGCAACAATCATGATTGTAGATTCTTATTGAAACAGAGAAACGAATTCAAATTTAGTTCGAATTGCAGCGGTAGTATGGACATTTGGAATGCACTAAAATGTTGGTATGAGTAGGTTACATGCATTATACAGCAAAGCGAAAAAAATTAATCGGACATAACATGGATTCATAATCACTCCTTCCATCTATATAGGGCGTAATGAGATTTTTAAGACCGCCTTTGACTATTGACAAGACTAATAGTACATGACATGCACAATGTGAAAATTATATCAATGAAAGAACCTTTCATAGACGAAGTTAACAATGTACTTTGTGTAAGTTGCATGTCATATATCATTGCTCTAATATTTGGTCAAAGTTAGCATCGAGAAACGCGTTAGGCCCTATATAGATGGAAGGAGGGAGTAGCTTTGAATAGTAAAACAGGCAAGACTCTCTCTTTGTGTGGTGTGAATAGTTTTATTTTTTTCGTTTTCTTTTTGGTTGAGGGAAGTGCGAATTGATTTGGTACGTACAAGTGCAATATTGCTACACGTTAGGCTTGTCCCTAAAATTCAACCCGCGTCTTGTTATATCCCGAAAATTTAGATATCGTGCTCCCAAAACTGGCGACTTCACAACCCGCGCCTTGCTATCCCGAAATTACAATGCGCGCAAAAACTCCCTCCAGCTGACAAATCCCGACACACGAAATCCCCCTTTTAACCCTGAGCCGAAAGGGCCGCTAGTTCAAATCGGTGGGGGGTACTTTTGTAACACACCCTACATTTTGGACAAGCGCGTCTCTAAGTCATGCTTCACCCCCTCCCATCGCCCCCTTTTCGCCATTCGAAATCCCAGGCCGCCATAACCTCCCCGCTCCAGCCCCGAAACCCCACCCTCCTCCGTCCGCCATGTCACCACTGCCTAGCCGGAGCCTCTTCCCCGACGACGTCGTCCACCGCAACAGCTCGACGTCCCTCGTCCACCTCCCCGGATGAGGATCCGTCGTCCATCTCGATGTCCCGCCGGTTCAGCCGCCCCGTCCTCCACCTCCAAGGAGCTGCTCCGACGATCGCCTCGTCTATCGCGGCTGCTCCATCCCCACAGCGCCGCCTTAACCTGCTCCACCGAAACCGCAGCATCCTCACCGACTCCCCGGACAAAGCCGAGGCCTACTCGGCGCCACCAAAGAGGTTGTACACTCATCGCATCACACCTTCTCCTTAACTCGACCTCCCAGCGCCGACGGTGATCCATCCCGCACCCCCATGGAGAGGCTACCTTGAAGCCGGTGCCACGGGGACATCTCCAGCAGCTCTCCCCAATCGAGGTCCTTCGGGCGGCGTCCATACCAGCCAGGTCTGCTTGTTGCTGCCGGCTCTCGCTTTCGCTTCGGTCGCGCTCTGCTTGCTGCTGCTCGGCTCTCGCTTCGCTTCGCTTCTTCTTGCTGCTGCTCGACTCTTGCTCGATCCTTTCGCTTCGCCAGCTTCTTCTGCTGCTCTCCCCCTCGCTTCGTCTTCTTTGCTCTACTCTGATTAAGCCACACTTGATCGGTGAATCGACTTTTGGGTCGATCGATTTTTCGGGGTTGGGGGCTCGCGGAGTTAAGGAAGAACCACCTGCAGCGGGGGCGGGGCTCACGGAGAGGTACCCACTATCCATCTTAGGGTTCGAGGGTGGGGCGGGGCCTAGAGGGCTGGCCGGGCGGCGGTGGCGAGTTGTTTGAGGCGGCGAGGTGGCCCTGGGGCGGCCAGTTCGGCCGGTGGTGGCGGCGGCTCGAGGTGTGCAGAGTTGAAGATGAGCTGCAGCCCTCCCGAAACTACATGTCAAGTGCCTCTCTGCTACCATTGCGTTCGGTTTGACAGTAGCATTGATTCCACATTTAATTTCAGTTTGACGAGTTAAGTTGAGTCAGCAGTTTTTACCTCATCTGTTGTAGTCGGTGGTTTTTGGTGATGTTAATTTTACATCCATTTTCATCATCTATTGGAGATGCTATTAGAATCCCACTTGAGATTGACGATGTACATCTTGTCTTTGCTTCACCTTGGCGTCTTCTGACTCACGGAGCTGCTCCAACAACGAATGATCCATCACAGCAGAGCGATGCCACAGGCGCCGTCTCTGATTCCTCAGATCTTCCTCTACACCTCCGATAGCCACCTCTACCTCAACTGCTTCAGCGACCAACCCAATGATGCTGAGGTCGACAAGGCTACGGCAAAGAGGTTGTACACTTGTTGCGTCACTTATTACTATACATTCACGTCGATCCATTAGGGCTATTTTGGTTCAACGGAAAAACATAGCAATAGGGAATTTTCCAATGGCATTCTACTATTCAATTATTCATGCATTTTTGTTGAAAGGGTTGAAGCAAAACATCCACCTGGACCTACTTTTCAAAATCCTATGCATGAAAACAAGACCAAGTGCATTAGTGCCAGAATAACACTCTAACTGTACACGCTTTCATATGGTTTCTTTTTATTTTAGCCATGTTTCTTCGCATTCCTCTACTCTTCAAATTCCTGTAAACCAAACACCCAAGTTGATAGAAATCCTATCTTTACAAATGCTCTGTTTACCATGTGCATTTTCCTATCCTATTCCGGTGTTTTTCCTATCCCTGCGTTTTAAGAATCATGCAAGCCAAATGAGCCCTTACAGAATTACTTGAGTTACAGGTACGTGTCGAAGGGAACTTTGTGTGGTTTGTCCTGCTCCTGCCGTGAAATTATATATGTGAAATTATGTCATGCTATCCGTTTTAGTTAAACAATATACATGTCAACTATTTCATGCCCTCTTTTTTCCACACTATCTATTGCATCTATCTCTCATACAATGTCTGTACATTCAACTATGTTTCTGTTTATCAGCCATTTGAAGCTGGGCGGGTGATGCCGGTATCTAGCGGAATAAAACACGGTCTTCAAATAAAAGCAGTGCTACCTATTGGTGGAGATAGCACCTGGTTGTACATGCACAAGAACCAGCCCTACCACACATAACCCAAACTCTGCATGATTGTACCCCTCTGCGATGGACGGAGAGAACCAGCTTCACCCAATCTAACCCCAACCCCAGCCGATAGTAACCCAGTTCCTGTTGACACAGCACCATCTCCACCACAGAGCTCCCAAACAAGAGAAGTTAGTAAGGCAGCTCCGGTGCCCAAAGGGCGATACTATCACGGCGAACCCAGCTCCACCGGTTAATGCGCCTATTCCGTGGAGGAAGCACAATCAGCCGATCGTAGTTTAGCATCTATCACATTTGATGTTGTTAAATCGTATGTGCATATCTTCCCATCTTGGAAATATTATCTCTGAAGATGAAGGAAAATGCGATTCACGGTGTTTGTCCGGGAGTTATGTGTAAGCAATGTTATTCATGGCAATTACTTTGCTTCGTCCCATACATCCTACCTCCATGATGGTTATAATACAGCAAATTTTCCCATTTTTCTCTATAGGGAAGGACTGATTTGGAAACTCGGGATGAGGTAACTTTGTGCTAATACCTCTGCTATCTTCAAGAATGCTTGGTGGCGATGTCGGAATTACACGAAGAAAATGTACTTCACCGCAAAGAAACTAATCAAATTCCCTTACGTTCTCACGAGACACATTCTTTGGGCGATGATTGGGAGCGCCTTGTTACATCTTGGTCCCGAACCAAGAATGTGGTAAGGTCTATGAGCTCATTTTCTATTTTTAAGTATTATATTCTTGCGTCTTACTGTACTCTGTTCATGTAGAACAAGTGGCTAAGCCTGAAGAACAACTGTTCTAATTTAAGATTCCGTTGCTATCATAGCTCAAAAAAGCGCTAGGCGTTAATTGTGCGTTTTGCCACCGCCTTGCACTTTACTGACCAAAGCGCATGCTTATGCATAGATTAAGCGTAGTTATGCGCAATGCATTTTGCCAACACCTAGAGCCTAGGCGCGCTTAAGCGCTCGCTTAGGCACGTCTTATTTAACTATGATTGCTTTGCTCTTGTATCATTATATTTACTCATACAAACTTATTTTTAAATTGAAGGATCCAATCGAAACTCCAACGGCAGGTATGTTCATGCATGTTTCTTTAACATGTTTGCTCTTATCAATAGCTCTTTTGATTTCAATTTCAATTGTGTATACAGTTGACTTTCATATCATGCATATTACTAGCATCACAACAAAGCCAATAGTGTTGTTGTACATATAGACCCATGGTACCCATCTGAAATTTTGTTGTGTCGTGTACTTTCCCACGCTTTGTATTCTTTCACTGCTGCTTTGTCTTGAACTGATATGATTTGAACCGTGTCTCTATTTTGATTTGGCAAGACAATGCAGTGACCATAGGACATAGATATATGTTTGTTTAATGCTTTTATTATGTACTAGTACTTGGCAATAGAAGACTTGGTAGTTTAATCCTGTCCACCTTACTAATGAACTGGTTCACCGAAATGAGTTTCGTATACTTGGACATGCTAAACTTGTTATGTGTCTGCTTGTTTCTTCTTTTAGAATGTTGATAGAATATTGGGGAAGAGTGCCTTATTAAGCAATGGTAAAGGAGGTAATGCGAGATAAGGTTCGGGATAGTGACACATCCTTGTTGGTCTCCAACAAAGCTGATAAAACAGACTAAGGAAGACTATCTTGAAAACAATGAGACAACCCCAAAGTCTGTCTGGTTTAGTGTTAGATTCTTGGCCACTACGCTTGCACAAGCTATTCAAACTCACTATCTGAATCAGTTCGGTTTCTTGAGTCTCAACTACAAGTGAAAGACATCGATCATTTGTCTTTGCTAAGAAGCGGAAGAATGCGGAAATCCTAGAGCATTCAGATGCATACTTTACGGTGCAAAAGCAAGCGTTGGAGGATTTTAGCGCCAAATAGGACAAAGCTAATCAACTTGCTAAGCTTATTGCGGCATGGTGGATACCGGGATAACGTTTCTTGAGCTCTTACGAAGTTGTTTTTGATTCACGCTCTTGTTTATTCTTTGCGTTTATTTGCACTAGTGGCCAATTTCGACGGCCAAGTGTATGTAATATCTGCTTTGTTCCCTATATTTGCCTTCTTTGGCGAACTTTGATGCCCGATGGATGTAATATGTGTAATAGCGGTAATAGGCTAGCCTTAATTGCTTGCTTATTTATTTCCTTATTGTCTTGTTTAGTTGTTTGCTCGTAGTCACTGCGGTTCTTTTTACGTGTTTTCTAGTGGCCACAATAGCCTATTTTTGGTAACTAGGCCAAAATAATCATGGCAACACTGCAATTTGTTGTAACCATGGGCCTCCTGCGAGCCGTATGATCCATGGGCCTTCGTTCGACCATAGGACCCGGCCTTCTACACAGCCGTAGGATCCATCGGCCTTCTATCACGGACCTTAGGGATCAATGGGCCTTCTACGGGCCGTAGGGTCCATGGGCCTTCTACGGGCGTACTATCCATGGGCCTCATACGGGCCGTAGGATCCATGGGCCTTCTACGGGCGTATCATCATTTCGCTAATCATGGGCCATACTATTCGTGGACCATAACGGGCGTTAATAGGCCGTGTTGATAACTCTATGAAAACAGCCCAATGGGTTTTTGACATGAAAACGCATTAGCGTATTAACGGTCCATAAGCGGGCGATTGTAACAACGGGCTGAATTTGGCGCTGGCGAAAATAGCGAGAACGGGCCGTATGTAACCGAATCTGCAAATGAGCCCAGAATCAATGGGCCACGAGAAGGCTGAAAGATAACTTGGGCTGAAGCGGCCCAATGGAATAACGGGCGTTAATGGGTATAAAGTGATACCTTTGTTCATTACGGGCCAGTTTCACCACGGGCCGTTAATGGGCCAAGAGTTACAAAGGTCCTCATATGGGCCGAAAGAATTCATGGGCTACACACGGGCCGGAAATTAAAATGGGCTGAATCATATTGGATGGCCCAGATGACGCTACTAGGCCTAATTCGGATAGGGTGTGACGGGCCCTGGGTTAGTGAGCTATAAATGGGCTATATGCGAACAGGCCGTTAACAGGCTTTCCGTGGGCCGGCCCGCCACCTTTTGACCAAGTCAAACGGGCCAGCCTTTTCACAGGAATGGGCCTTTGTTGGGTCGTGCCACGTGTCGCCGTATCATAGGCGCCTTCGGTCCAATGAGTGGATGACATCTGTCCCAGCGGTGAGCCGACACGTGTTTCCTCCAGCCAATGATGATTTTACACGTGGAAAATCCCCATTAGTCGGGACTGTTAACGTGTTATCGGATCCAAAACCCGACCCAATAGCTTAACGGTGTTCCGTTACGGTGGATGCCATGTGTCGGTCACCCTTGACGAAAGCAGTTCTGTGACGCGCGATTTATCGTCATGGAAGTGGACACTTCCGTGATGATAATTTTGGTAATGTCATGGAACACTTGTACGACAACACAGGTATGACTATCTTGATTCTGTCATAAATTTGTCATGGATGTACATGCATGACAAAAAACGCGACCTACTGTGACAAACACGTATCATCATGGAAGTGTATTTTTTTTAGTGATTAAGCGTATGGATCCATATCAGCCCCTAACGAAGCAACACATAAACTAGGGTTTAAGCTTTTGTCACTCTAGCAACCCATCATCTACTTATTACTTCCCATGCCTTCCTCTAGGCCCAAATAATGGTGAAATGTCATGTAGTCGACGTTCACATAACACCACTAGAGGAAAAGACAACATACATCTCATCAAAATATCAAATGAATACCAAATTCACATGACTACTGATAGCAAGACTTCACCCATGTCCTCAGGAACAAACGTAACTACTCACAAAGCATATTCATGTTCATAATCAGAGGAGTAATAATATGCATAAAGGATCTTAACATACAATCTTCCACCAAGTAAACCAGTTAGCATCAACTACATGGAGTAATCAACACTACTAGCAACCCACAGGTACCAATTTGTGGTTTTGATACAAGATTGGATACAAGAGTTGAACTAGGGTTTTGAGAGGAGATGGTGCTGGTGAAGATGTTGATGGAGATTGACCACCTCCCGATGAGAGGATCGTTGGTGATAACGTTGGTGATGATTTCCCCCTCCTGGAGGGAAGTGTCCCTGGCAGAACAGCTCCTCCAGAGCCCTAGATTGATTCCGCCAAGGTTCCACCTCGTGGCGGCGGAGTTTCGTCTCGTAAGCTTGCCCACGATTTTTTCCTGGGTAAAAGTGATGATATAGCATAAGATGGACGCCGGAGGCCCACCAGGGGGCCCAGGAGATAGGGGACGCGCCCTATAGGGGGGCGCCCCTGTGACGCCCCCGATTCAATCGTACACTAATCATACACGCAAACGTGTACGATCAAGATCAGGGACTCACGGGAAGATATCACAACACAACTCTAAACACAAATAAAAGAATACAAGCTTTATATTACAAGTCAGGGGCCTCGAGGGATCGAATACAAAAGCTCGGTAGACAAGAGTCAGTGGAAGCAACAATATCTGAGTACAGACATAAGTTAAACAAGTTTTGCCTTAAGAAGGCTAGCACAAACATCAACGATCGAAGAGGCAAGGCCTCCTGCCTGGGACCTCCTAACTACTCCTGGTCGTCGATGGTCTCCACGTAGCAGAATCCGTCAGCGGTGGCATCTAGCTCCAGGGATCCACCATCTGGTTGCATCAACCGGAAAGAAGAAAGAAGGGGGAAAGGGGTAGCAAAGCAACCGTGAGTACTCATCCAAAGTAATCGCAAGCATCAGATCTATACTAAGTATGCATTTGTATCAAATGGAAGGGTTATATCGTGGGTGAAGCTGCGAGAATGCGAATAGAGGGGAAAGCCTAGCCTATCGAAGACTAGCATCTTCACGCAGCTCGAGCATCTTGCGGCATGTAGAAGAGTAAAGAATAGCAGTTTATAATTAACGAGACATGTTGTAACATTAATGCCCGAGAGATCCTTCCTCGACTCCTGCGAAAGCAATCCGGAGCCACATATCTCAAGTATCCATTTGTAGTTGTATAAGATCAGGATATAAGTCTGAACGTCCATTACCGTGGACACGGTATTCGAATATATAACTTCCCTGCAGGGGTGCACCACGTTACCCAACACGCCCGATCACTCTAGCCGGACACACCTTTCTGGGGTCAATGCCCGCCCTCGGAAGATCAACACGGCGCAGCCCTACCTAGGCTCAACAGAGAGGTCCCCGCCGGTCTACATCCTAAGCACTCCGGGGTCTTGGGCCCATCGCCCGCAGCACTCCGGGTCGTTGTGTGCAGGGTGGATACCAGCACCGCCTCGGATGGCGCGCACGATCCGACCGTGCCACAATGCTGAACTGGACGTCTGACAAAACTTCGGCTGATACCGCGACGTCGAGGCCCATAACTATTCTCGCGTGGTGGTTAGTGCGTAAAGGCGAAAGGCCAACTCAGATCAAATACCCAAACCTGTTAGTGCATTATTAAAAGGAGTGACGGCTGTCGGGACAAGTCCGGAGCTATCACCCCTCTGGGTGATACTGCTAAATAACCGACCACCTTTGTCACATCATACGGGTGCTCTTGAGCCCCTTGGCTCTCACAATGGTCTCTAGTAAAGTCAAGGTAACTATGTGTCCAGACATCAAGGGGAAAACTCGAGGAATCACCCCCGGTGGATTCCACTCAATGTAATCATCAAGGTGAATGTAAGAGGAACCACCCTCGAGGTTCACACGTGAGGTGTTGCACGACAGAGCCGTATCGGGAATGGTGAAAGAGGAACCACCGTCGATGACCACATCGAATAGCTACACTACAGAATTATCATCAGGAGTGCGTTAATAGGGATCACCCTCGGCACTCGATAGTAGCTTTGCAGAGTCGAACAACTAAAGGGGCGTGATGTGATGTGAGGTGTCGGTCTCTGATCGTCGATCACGTTGATCGACGCATCGATGATGAAGCAGGGGCAACAAGGACAAGTGGGGGTCACCGATGGATCACTAACCAACCTATACTAAGTAGTTTAGGATAAGCAGGTAGGTAACAAAAGCAGGTACAAAAGCAGGCTATGCATCAAAATAGGAGCAAACAATCACAGTAGCAAAATCTAATGCAAGCATGAGAGTATAGAATGAGCGATATCGGGATGATCAAAGTGCGGGCTTGCCGGGAAGCTCAAGCGAGAAGGAGGGGTCATCGCCGACGTAGTCGATCACAGGGGCATCAGCTGCGGCCTCGGGGTCTACCGGAGAGAAGAGGGGGGAGAAAATAGTAAATACATAGCAAGCATATGCATAACAACATAATAAGCGGGGCTAGAAGTGTTCTAACGCAGGGCTAGGCGATACTGGCGAAAGCGGAAACATTCGGGAAAGTTTTCCCGGTTCTGGACGTCTGTCAGACAGATGAACCGGAGGGAAAAAGTTGCATGTGTGCTATGCTAGAGACGTGTGGCGGCCGAACAGACCGTGTATTCGGATCCGTCTCGAAATTCTGAGCAACTTTCATGTAGAATTTTTTTTTCATCCGAGCTACGGTTTATTTTCTATAATTTTATCAAAGTTTTAAATGATTTCAGCATTTATTTTAATTCGCAAATAAACAGAAAATACCAAGTGTACTAGCCATGTGCTAGCCACAAAGGCTGACTGGTGGGGGTCAGGGGTGTCCAGTCAGTAGTTGACCAATCAACTATTGACTGGTCAACAGGGTCAAATGGGGCCACATGTCATTTGCTCTAAAGACTAAACTAGTACTAAAATACTTGTAAACTAAATTAGTCCTAATTAACACAAGGGCCGGCCACGCACGGTAGTGGGCCGTGGCCAAGCCGGCCACACACACACCACACACAATTCTGTTTTCTGTTAAAGACAGCGTTTTGTGATTTTCACAGGATTTATTCCATGCATCAAATGGATTTGGTCCAATGAACACATTTGAGCCTTGTCAAGTGTACTATCATCCCATATTTTTTTTAGACATATTAACAAATGTTTAACCGCTGATTAGGGGCTGATTAGGGGCTGTTTAGGGGCTTAGTCAGTGTGATATTTGTAAAGCTAGACATAGCTACAATAACTACAAGTACAGTAAGCAGCGGCAGTAGTAGGATGCAGCAGCAGCGCCGTGCTAGCAAGCAGCAGCAGGCGACCGCAGTAGGAGGAGGCGGGCGCGGACGGCAGGGGAGGGAGCAGCGGGCAGCGGCAGCAGGCCGTGGTGGGTGAGGGAAGCTGGCCATGGCAGCCTCGGCGCAGAGAGCAACAGCAGCACAGGGCAATGGCCGCTGCGGGCGACGATGGGCCGCGGTGCGGGCGCAGAAGGCAGCGACCGCGGCGCCAGTGGCGGAAGCAGGCAACAGCAGCGGGTGGCTGGGCGAGCACGGACGGGCATGGGGCACGCGGGCGAGGCCGACGTTTTAAACGCACGCGCGCGCCGATCACGAGCTTCAGGAACATCGGCGACGCGCAGATCGGTGCTCCCGGCCACCATTTGGCCTGGGAGGAGAAGCTACGGGGACCGCATGATGAGGACATCTCTTCTATTGTTACACCCGCCGCAACTCCTACATCAGTTATTCCACTTGATCCTATTACTAGAGCGCGGGTGAGACAAATTAATGACCAGGTACTATCGCTTCTTCGTACATATGATTTAACTAATGAGAATATAATATTACACTCATGTTTGGATTTGCTTGTACTTAGGAATAAAGGTAAGATTAAAGAAGGTTCAGATCAAATGGAGTAACGCTCTTGCATGCATATCACACGCACTGTTTTAAATAGCCATTATATACTCGCATTATAGCGCTATAACGTTCTGGTCTTGCGTTAAGAAACTTTGGTAAAACGAATGAGCAAACATTTTAAATAGCATTTCTATATTCCATTTATAGACGCTATAACGTTGAAAGAGGTCGCGCTATTTAAAACTATGGTCACACGTCCTATCCATCAAGCATGTCACGTACGCATGCATGAAGTGCACCAGGACAAGAGACTTGGATTAATGGCCCAACATTACCACGTGGGTGGGCCCTAGAGCTTTCGGCCACGCGACAGGTGCTTGCCGCAAAGTCTACGAAGACTAGCCACGTACGGCCTCGAGCAGTCTGATTTGTGGACAACAGATACCGCCTTCGACCGGAAGCAGTAGTTAATAAATAGCTAGTATAGTTTAGGGTTTAGACTTGAGTTTTATTGTATTGTCTAGCCATCGCTATAATTCGCATCTACGAGACGTGTAGGACTACCGCCTTGTCAGATCCACAGTGGAACCCCAACTTTTCATCTAGTTCGTGTGCTCAGTTTCTTATCCGCAATTTCAGTTGCAATTCACCTTTGTTCTTGCCGGTTATTCGGTTGCTTGCGGGAACTTCGAACCTCGTTGTTCGGAGTTGATCGTGCCTACGGCAAGGTCAATAAACATCGGAGATAGGTTTAGCGATTGTCGAGGCGTATCGTCGGGTACGGTATAGCCGGATCGTCAAGGTCAAAATCCACCAAATCGATATTTATCCCCACTCTCATCGAAAGATCGGGCCGCCGTCACATTAAGTGGTATCAGTTTTCAGATTCATCGGTGAGAGATTTACAGTTTTGTTAGATTAGGTATTTTCTGTCCCATAAACCCACAAAAAAGACAAAAAAATAGATTAGTTCATCCATTACACCTACCTTTTTAGCCTTTAGCAATTTTAGCATCTAGTATTTGCGTAGTTGAATTTTTGGTTGCATTCATCCTAGTATTAGTGCCGGTTTAGATTCGTTTGGGAAGAAAATTGTCTACTAGATCGAATTTGTTTTTGTCCACCATATCTTCTGCCGCAAATTCCGCGGTAATCTAGAGGAAAAAAAAAACAAGTTTGCATCGTTTTGCACGCGTACAGGCGCTGCTCCACAACAGGTCAACTTGAGCTTGCGTACGTGCATCCATACACACATCGCGTTTCGCGAGCTGCCAGACATCCCAGCACACGCAGTCTGGTCCTTAGCGTGGCTTCACACCAAGCAAGACGCAAACCATCAGACATCCAGCCGTGTCAGTCTGTCTCCACGCGCGACACGCCCACCGATTTCCATCAGGCTGTGCCTGTGTATTAGTACTAGTCCACGCTAATCTCCACAATCAAGTGCTTGTAGCTAGCTATCGTTGCACCTTGTCCAGTAGCCTTGCATTTAATCTCTTGTGACTTAAATTGTGTCTGTGATTTCTGCTAGCGATTGGCTTGTTAAAAAAAAAAGAAAAAAAAGTGAAGCAAAAGAAAAAAAAGAAAAAAAAGGAAAAAAAAGAGACAAAAAATAGAAAAAAAAGGGTTGCAACATTCAGGCCGGCTAGCACTCTTGGTGCAATCTCTTTTGACGTTCAGAATTGTTCCTCTGCTACACACGTGATACTTGCTGGACATTTTCTTTTGTTGCTCTTGGTCGCCATACGCTACGTTCACACCTCACTTATATTTAGCTATTTAGAGCTATTATATATTTATCGGTTTCCACTCCCTTGATTCAGTATCTAGGCTTAGATTGTTTTATCTCTTACTAGTCGACTACCAACACTAGTTCGGAGTTTGAGCAATTATTCAGCTTGCATTACTTTTTGCTTAATTGTGCCACTTATTGTGAGTTGAGGAAACCATCACCGAGCTCCACTTCCTATATTGTATCTTGTTCGGTCACTTGGTAATCGTTGTATCAATCTTTTGATCACTTTTGACATCATGTGGCCGACAACCACCGCAACGACAGTAAGAACTGTTAAGAGCTTGGTAATTGCTTGAGAGTTGAGAGACATTTTCCACCGCCTCCTTGTAATTCTTGTAGGATCCATATACTTGTGATTTTGTTCTTGTTCCGTCCTAACCATGGCGGTGTGAAGACAACATGAAAGCCACGGTGTACGCCTTGAGGAGGATGTGCATGCATACACGGCGGTTCACATCGTCTGAGGGTGCACTTGATAAGCGTCTCAAGTCGATCGAGGATAGCAATGAGACATTCACCCAAACACTTGCATCTATTATGAAGCGTCTTGATGCCGGGATGCTGTCTAGGTGCCGCCTCCACTTCGGTCCGCATCTTCCACCCACCAACACAGTCTACAAGGAGCTCATCGGGTACCCCCGGAGACCGAGGCACCCTCTTTCATACACCGATGCCGTCGAGCAGCCCGTCCTCATAGCGCCACCTCGATGGCGGCGACATCCAAGATGACAACTATGATGGTGATTCCGAGGATCTGATGCGATTAATGATAACAATGATCGTGATCATCGTCGACTACGCAATAATCAACAAGGTATGGGGCGCCCCAGCGTCCTCGGTGCGATAACCACGACGATTCTTTGGGTAGAATTAAATTTGTCATGCCTCCTTTTGATGGGAAATATGATCCGGATGTTTATCTTGACTGGGAATTATTAGTTGATCAAAAATTTGCTTGCCATGATTTTCTCGAGGATAAAAGAGTTAGGGCTGCCACTAGTGAGTTTAGTGATTTTGCTTCTGTTTGGTGGAGAGAACATTGTCATAAACATCCTAATAATGTTCCTGCCACTTGGGAAGCTTTGAAATTAGTAATGCGTCACCGTTTTGTTCCGGGATATTATGAACGTGACTTGCTAAATAAACTACAACGTTTGAACCAAGGATATAAATCTGTGGAAGACTATTATCAAGAATTGCAAATGGGCATGTTACGTTGTGGTTTAGTTGAGACCGAGGAAGCTTCTATGGCTAGGTTCTTGGGTGGATTGAATAGAGAAATTTATGACATACTTGCTTATAAGGATTATCATTCAATGACCCATTTATTCCATCTTGCTATACATGTTGAACATGAAGTGCAGGGTCGTTCGAGAATGCGTCCTAATTTTCCTACAGGTCGTACTTTCACATGGGCGCCGCGCACCCCTGCTGCCCCGTCCACTCGCACCTCTACAACAGCACCATAACCTCTCGAGGGGCCTTCTTCATCAACTTCAGCATCACATGCTTGGCACCACTGAAAAGTACTACACAAATTCCAACAAAAGTTAAATGCGTCATCGTCCGCTTCCTCCAAAAGAACAAAGGATATCCAGTGCCACACTTGTAAGGGTTTTGGCCATGTCATGAAGGAGTGTCCTAATAAGCGTGTATTGATCATTTGTGAAGACGGCGAGTACGACTCCTCTAGTGATTTTGATGAAGACACATATGCCTTGCTTGCTGCACATGAAGACGATGACACAAGACCAGAGCAAGAGGAAGAACATGTGACCGCCGCCGACGCCGATAAGTACATGAGTCTTATATCACATCGTGTACATAGTGCTTAGATTCTCAAAGAAAAGAAGGATCAACGTCACAACCTCTTCCACATCAAAGGAGTCGTCAAGGAGCGTTCCGTTCGCATAATCATTGATGGAGGGAGTTGTAACAATTTAACAAGCATTGACATGGTGGAGAAGCTCTCCCTACCTTCGCGACAACATCCGCAACCGTACTACATTCAATTGTTTAATGATGGTGGAAAGGTAAAGGTAACATGCATGGTGAGAGTTCCTTTTTCTTTAGGTTCATACCATGACACTATTGATTGCGATATTGTGCCTATGCAAGCTTGTTCTATGTTACTAGGAAGGCCATGGCAATATGATAAACAATGTTTACATGATGGTAGAACTAATCAGTACACTCTCACACATAAAGGAAAGAAAATCATTCTACACCCTATGTCTCTTGAGCAAATTTTAAAAGATGATCTTGCTAGGGCTAGTAGAAACACAAATATTCAGCGTACTAAATCTGAAAATCAGAAAGTTGTTGATGAGTTAGAACAATTTAGTAAGATGCACAAATCTGATCCTAGCACATCTAAAGAAATTAAATTGAAAGGTGCTTCTTTCTTAGCTACACGTGCTGAAATTTTTGAGTTAGATGCTCAAATTGATGAATGTTATGCTCTTATCTGCAAAGAAGTTTTGTTTTCATTTGAGGATATGCCTTCTTCTTTGCCTCCTGTTGTCGCTAACCTTTTGCGGGAGTATCATGATGTTTTTCCAAAGGAAGTACCACGGGCTGCCACCTATGAGAGAATTGAACACCAAATTGACTTGATACCCAGCGCCTCACTACCCAACCGTGCACCGTCGGACTAATCCCGAGGAGACTAAGGAGATTCAGCGACAAGTTCAAGAACTACTCGAAAAAGGTTACATTCGCGAATCCCTTAGTCCATGTGCTGTACCAATTTTACTAGTTCCTAAAAAAGATGGTACTTCGCGTATGTGTGTTGATTGTAGAGCCATTAATAATATTACAATTCGATATCGTCATCCTATGTCGGGGGGCTTGCTGGTGCCTCCGAGCACCTATGGGGCACTTGGGGGCCCCTTACAGTTCGGCGGGAGGCGAGGGCAGCCTTGAGACCAGATCGAGGTCCGGCGCCGCAGGAGGCAGGCAATCTTTACCCGGCCGGGGCTCTCCGGAGATAACACCCCTACTACTGCTCTGTGTTGTTATTTGATCTAGCTCGGCGTCTGGCGAAAGGGGGCTGTGGGTGTCGAATGGACGAACCCCTCCTCGTGCGCATGGGCCTCCCTTTTATAGCTGAAGGGGTACCCACGGTGGCGGCGTAGGAAGAGGGGTAGAAAGCGTAAAAGCGCAGGTTGGTACAGCGATTGCTGTGGTGCCCCTACCTAACTCGACGGCGGGGGACAAGGGCATTAAATGCCCGTCCGGCATAACAGTCAGGTGGAGTGACCGTTAAGTGAGCCTCCGGGTGCCACGATGGCGCTTCTGTCAGCTCCGTTTGCCACCTCGCTCTGCATGGTTGCGTAGTATCTCGCCACGTGCTCTTGGGATGGCCTGGTGATGACGCGTCACAGGGTGCGCTGGAGTTGGGTGGCAGCCTTGCCGCGGTCCCTTTGTTGTGCCGGCAAGCTTGCCGGCCACTGGACCTTGCCGGGGCGCGCGGGGCGCCGCGGCAAGTTTTCTGGTGATGCCATGGTTAGCCCTCCCGGCGAGCTCCTCTTGCCGGGGCCTTCGTGTTCTTGGCTGGTACTTTGTTCTTGAATGGCGGTGATAAGGAGTGGTGGGGAGCCTTCTTTGGGCGTTAAGCGAGCCTCGCCCGCGGGATCTGCGACCGCCCGTGCACAAGTTAAAGGTACTAAGGTGCCCCCTACTTTAGTACACCGCAGAGCCCCGGGCTGGGCCATACAGTGCGCGGCGTTGTTGGGCCAGGCCCAAGGCGGTCTGCAGGCACACGTGGCACAGGTCCGCAGCAGCACGGGCTCCGCACCACGCGCTCTCCCATAGCAGCAAGCGCGTCGATTGCGGCGTCGTGGGAGGCGTGGGTGGCGGATCGCCCTTTAAAGCATCCACACCCGTGATCGTGGTGCAGGCGAGGTCTTTTCACCCGTCGCTCTGGCCCGCCGCCACCGCTGCCCTCATGCATGGGGGTCGTGGGCGGCGAAAGTGGGAGGCCGAGCCGTCACGGGCAAAGATGGCGGGTCGGCCCGCTCCTCCACCCCTCTCGCTTTCCGATTGGCTGGGCGGGCGGTGAGCCCCATCTAAATCCTTTAAAAGGGGTGGAAGGGGAGCACAATAGTCTCGCACCTCCTCTCTTCCTTCGTCTTCAACTTCCGTTACTCTTCCTCCCATACGCTATGGAGGAGGAATCCTGGTCCTTCTCACGGTGGCAGCAAGGGTCGCCTCCGGGCAGCGCGCCTCTCCTATTCTGCACCCGTGGCGGCGGAGCCGCCACGAGGGAGAGGTAGAAGTGGGGGCAGGCGGGGCCGAGGACGTGGTCGAGGCAGTCGGGGGAGAGGCGGCCGGGGCGATGCGCCTCCCTTGCCTCTGCCGGCGGCTCCTTTCCTCGAGGCTATCCATACTGGAGACGATCCCTGGGAGTTCTTCATCAAGCTGCGCCGAGCGCCTCGTCGCCGCCTCCGGCTGCCGGCCCCGTTCGCGAGTGCGATGGAACCGGATCCGCCCGAGGTGATGGAGTTGCGCATGAGGGGCTGCGGGATCAGCGGCACTCGAGTGAGTGTCGTGTCCCCAGCCCAGCGTGATGTGCCGACCGAGGTGGAAGGCGTTCGCCGCATCCACAGCTTGGCGGCGGGGTTTACCCTCCATTTCAAGTTAATGGAGGCGACCTTCGCCGTCAAGGTCTTGAGGACTGCGGGACCGGGCGAGATCTTGTGTGGACAGCTCCTCCGATGCGAAGGTCCCTCCTCGGCGAGAGTGACGAGGAGGGGGCGACGGCGACGGCAGCGAGATGGCGGGTCCGACTAGGCGTCGGGCGCTGCCTCATGGCGCCACCGGCGACCCCATCATCCGGGTCGCCGGCCTTCAACTCCGGGCCGTCTCCTTGGGCAGCGGAAGAGGAAGAGGTGGCGGCAAGGCCGTTAAATCGAATCTGAGGCGAGAGCCCTCGTCAGTATCTTGACGTTCCACCACCCGTCTTGAGCTCGCTTGGCGCCTCCATCTCCGCCAAGCTCTGGCGGCCCAGGAAGTTCTCTTGGTGTCTTGGCGCCGTAGCTCTCCTAGGCGCCCTTTTGCCCTTCCGCGAGCTTCTCGCGGGGCCTCCTGACCTACCTCTGAGCAGAGAAAGCAGGAGAGGATTACGGGCATCTTATCTTCCAATTTGTAAGCCCTTGGGCCTTAGTTGTATTTAAAATCTGTAATCCTCTCTATCATGTTTTCATCCTCCATGGACTTGTACTAAACTAGGATGTTTTTAATGAAAAAGAGGGGCAGCTTGTCGGACTAGGCCCTTTACTTGATTTGGTGTCTTATGCGTTCCACACTCGCTTCTAGGGGACTTGCGGGCGAGCACACTTCTTGAAAAGCGGGACATCAGCAGCCATTTGGCGGTGTCGCTTGACAAGCAACCTTGCCGGGCGATTCAGCGCACTTGTGTTTGTTGGCGGACTCGGAAACAAATCAAAGCGCAAGCGGGCGAGCTCATTCCTCCGCACATGGATTTTACAAGACACGCTCGTTCAGGGCGTGGTCCCGCCTTCCCACCCATAAGAGGATGCATGACGAGGATGAAAAACTTATCGACTCCACAGCCTTCGGCGCTATTATCCCGGCAGGGAAGGAATCTTGCACTTTCGCAGCCCGGCAACTCTGGCTCCGCCAAAATCCAGTCTTTGGTGTGCTCTTCAGTTTCTCCTTGTCGCTGTAATTACAGCCATGAAAACAACTGAGATAATCTTGCAACAATTTCATTATCTATATATATATATATATATATATATATATATATATATATATATATATATATATATTGTGCGACTCACAAAAGCGATGTAGTGCCTTGCTGTCACAGCCCTAAATTGTTTGGAGATAGTTGCATCGGTGAGCATCATGCATCCTCTTAATTTACGAAACTTGAGTGAGGAAATTAGAAAGCCTCAAAACTTTCTAAAAGAAGGGCAATAACCCTTTAAATTGCGTTCGATGATTCCAAAAATGCCTAAAAATCATTACAGTAATTACGGCAAGAGATATATATCAAACCAAAATTCGGAACATTTTATGGAATATTTTGGGACATTAATTTAAATCATATTGTATTTGGATTTGAAGTTATATTCATAATATATAATGATTATAGCTTCAAATGCATGATATTTATGTATATGTGGAGAAGTCCATTAAGTGATATAAAATATCCGGGGAGTTTTAGCACTATTTTCAATTTGTTTAAATTTGAATTCAGTGGCAAAGAATAATTAAAAAGAAAACAAAATAGAGATTATAAAGCGAGGCGAAGAACTTACAGAAACCTACAGCGCACTGGCAGCCCATCGGCCAAAGACACTGTAGCTAGGTCCAGCCCACCCCCACGCGTTGTCTTCCTCGCGCCTCTCTGGCGTTAGCGTGGCGTGCGCCTTTAGCCGAGCAGCCACCTCCTGCCTTGTTGGCGGCCTCCCCTTGAGCGGTCCGCGCTGGAGGCGCCTAGCACCCCTGCATCTTTCCCTCGCTCTGCTCTCTCCTCTCACTCCCCTGCTCTTTTTCTCTCATGGCCGAAGCCGCCTTGGCCACTCCGCTGAGAAACGCCGCGGCTAGCCACTCCCTCGCTCCCTCTCCGCGTTCCCAAGATCCGTATCGTCGCTAGCTTCATCCTCGCCGAGCCAAGCATCACCGGACGCCCTGCAATGCCGGTGCCATCATCTTCTTCTTCCTCGGGCACCGAAGGCCGTCATCGTCGATTCGTCACCGTCGTCGCTTCCCCGAGCTCGTTGACCATCTCGACGTGACCACTGTGAGCTCATGATCCGTTTCCCCCTATTACCGCACTCGATAGCGCTCCCTAGCCGCGTATGTCGCCGAGCCCGAGCTCATCACCGCCGGCCATGCCGCCGCCGTTGTTGCAGCCGCTGAAGCTCGTGTCTGAGCGCGTAATCGTGCTCAGTATGCTCCCAGGATCCTAACACACCCATCCGCTGCTCCCGCCGCAGGCTGCATCGCCGTAACCATCCCCGCCCGAACTCCGGCCGCCGCTGCGAGCTCCGTCCCGGCAATCTTCGGCAACCCTAGCGCCATCCGTCGACACCTATGGATGCGCCGCACCTTCAGCTACACACAGCCGCAAACCACGCACAAAAACCGAGCCCCGTAGCAGTTTTCCGGCGAGTTTCCGCCGCGGATTGAGGTCGCCGCCGGCCAGACTCCGGCGGGCTGACGTGGTCGCCTGGTTAGGCGCTAATCACCACTAACCCTCCCTATCAGACACTAACGAGGGGGCCCCACGTTGGGTGAATCGATCGACAGGACTAACCCCTAATTAACTGTGAGTCTATGACATGTGGACCCCGCAGGTCAGGTTTGACCAGGACCGGGTCAGTTGACCGATGACGTCACACTGACGCCAGGATGACGTAGTAATATATTTTCTGGATTTAAAATAATCAGGAAATTTCAGAAAATAGTATAAACTTCTAAAAATCATAGAAATTCAACGTAACTCCAAATCAAACAAATTATATATGAAAAATTATCAAAAAATTCAAGGAATCCATCTGTACCATTTTCATGCATGTTTGAACAATGATTGTCCTCTGTTTTGGACAAAACAAATAAAGGGCATTTAAATAATCATATATGGAGTTGGAATTTGAATCATGTATTCAAACCAACTTCATTTAAATCATAGCTAGGTGCATTAGATCAAATCACAGCATATTGCCATGTCATGATCATGCATCATATTGTAGCATTGCATTGATTGTGTTCATTCTCGATTTGCGGTGTTTGTCCCTCTCGATAGGCGTGGTTCGGCGGCGAGTTCGATGACACCGATGAAGAACTATATTATCTTCAGAAGTGCCAGGCAAGCAAAACCCCCTTGTTCATTTCGATACAATCCCACTCTCTCGCTCCTGCTCTATTTTACTGCATTAGGACAACAACGATACAACTGTTACTTGCTGCGGTAGTTGAACCCCTTTATCCTCTGCATGACTGTCATTGCCACGATAAATAGATGAAACCCACTAGCATGAGTAGGAGTTGTTTGAGCCTGATGTGCCTACTCATTCATGCTTGTTTGTCATGCTGCTATTGCTTAGAGTTGTGTCGGTCGATTCGCCGGGGATGAATCGGAGGTGTGTAAACATGTCCTCTGTGTGTGAGCTAAGTGTGTGAACACGATTTGGTAAAGGTAGCGGTGAGAGGCCATGTAGGAGTACATGGTGGGTTGTCTCATTGCAGCCGTCCTCGAGGAACTGAGTTACGTGTTTGTGATCCATGAGCAGTTACTACCACACATTGGGCTCAGGCGCTCCAAGCCCTCTCGGCTTCTTAATCACCCTTGTTCTCTGTCCGGGAGTTGCAACTAGTTTACGGTGTTTGTAGGTAGTGTTAGTAGTCTACCAAGTGGCACCGGTACAAGTGGGCTTGGGACAGACTAGGCATAGTGTACGGTGTACCAAGTGGCACCGGATGGTGGGCTTGGGAACCTGCTCACATCGTTTGGGGCCGTGGCGACACCCGGCGGATCTCCTTGCGGATGGAACCCGAATAGGCGATAAACACTGGACGAGAGACTTGAGTGTTTAGGTAGGCGTGGCCGACTCCTCGCCCGGCTTCGCTTGAAGGTTGCCGAGATACATGGCGTGTCTGAGGCGATAAGTGGCGAGGCGTGTGTGAAGAAGTACACCCTGCGGGGTTATCATTATCTATTGAATAGCGGATTCCTCGGATATGGAAACTTGGACCCCTTGCATAGTTCATAGATAAGTGAAAGTGGATACTCTAAAATCGCAAGATAAGCGTGAGTGCTATGGATGGCGTTCTCGTAGGGAGGCGGGGCGGATCCATAGTGGTGTATTGATATGGTGAATATGTGGACTCGTGTGCCACCTCAATAGAGTTACTTGCGATCGTAGTTCGGGATAGCCACGGGTCAAAGCTGGCTTGCTGCGGTTAAACCCACTACCCTTTGTTGATAATGATGCATATGTAGTTAGTTACGATGTAAGTCTTCTTTGGGTACATTTGTACTCACGTTTGCCTATTTTATGTTTTTGCGAGAGAGACTTCCGTCTCGCTAGTAGTTCCGCTTGGACTTGACGTTTAGCTTGTTACCTCAGCTACGATCTTGTGCCCTCGGCGAGATCAGTAGTTAGTCGGGCTCCTCGGCCTTTTTCATTTGTAGATGTCGTACTCATACATGTTGAGCTTCCGTTTGTGCTTTGACTTGTATGCTCTCGATTGTTGGGTCGTGAGACCCATGATTATAATATCTCGCTCCTCGGGCCTAATGAATAAATACTTGAGTCGTAGAGTCATGTTGTGATGCCATGTTGTATTTGCACATATCGAGCATATTGTGTGTATGTTATTGAAATGCTTGGTATGTGTGGGATCGACTATCTAGTTGTTTATCTTTAGTAGCCTCTCTTACGGAAATGTCTCCTAGTGTTTCCTTTGAGCCATGGTAGCTTGCTCTTGCTCCGGAACACTTAGGCTGGCGGCATGTGTCCTTCTTCGTTCTGTGTACATCCCCTTCGGGAAATGTCCGCGATGAATCTAGGAGTCTGTTAGTCCGCTTCTGCCCGGTTCACGAGTCTGCTAGCCCGATGCTACTGACTGGATTCACTTTCTGATGACCGACACGTTCGATCTTTGGGTCATGGATGCTGTCCTGTAAGTTTGTGCCACTTTGGGTTTAGGACTAGCCATGTCAGCCGGGCTCCTTATCATATTGATGCTAGCGACAATATCATATCGTGTGCCAAAAGCATAAGCGGTCCCGAGCAAAGGTAAGGCGACACCGTGGGAATACCGTGCGTGAGGCCGCAAAGTGATATGAGGTGTTACATGCTAGATCGATGTGGCATTGAGTCGGGTCTGACAGCTTTGGTATCGAGCTTGTTGCTGAGGATTACCAAGCCAAAGCTGGTGAAGTTGAGTCTAGAAATGCTTTAGTTATATGTAGGGGAATTGATTGTGGGATGGGAACGTAAGGCTCTTTTTACTCCTTACCTCATGCCCTTCTGATCTGAGTCAACCTCTTCTCTTCTACGGGGATTAAGGACTAGGCCTTCTCTTCTTTCTATTAGGATCCCGTGTTACTAATCCGTAGACTTATAGGATTGTTGGATTTAAGCCCAGTTCAGTTTCTACTACTTCCGTATGTTAACTGTTGATCTCGAAACCTTGATATGATGTTGTTGAGTAGTTATGCCATCATTTTGCATAATGTCTCAATCTTTTGAGCATTTATAGTTGTTATGTTGTCCGAGTCATCCCAGGTTTCTAAACAGTCTGATGCATTTGCAACTCCCTTCTTACCGTTCCGATGTTCCTTTGTGCCAGATTAACCACACTAAACGGTGAGTTGAGGTACTATGTTGCCTTGACGTATATGTTGGAGTTAATATTATGACCCTAGGTGTCTAGAGTATCACCTAGTAATCTAGCCACGTTTTGTATTCCATTGTGATGATTCTGGCCTTTATTCCCGAAAGCATCCCGTGATGCCACTTAGTAGTAGGTATTCTACTCCTTGGGTTTTGAACCCAAGATTCACCCTACTCACCTCGTGTTGATAGTGTTTGCTAGTCCCTTCAGGATATTAGTAACCTTGTGATAGCCTCGAGGTTCGTAGTATATCGTTCTTCCAAATACCATGAACCATTCTTGGCAGGAGTTCTTTTGAACCAAAAGATCACAACGAGAGTGCTCTTGATGAGTTCTCCATTCTATATTGTGAATCTGCCAGTTCTACCTTCAGCATGGGTTATCCGGAAGAAATATGTTGAACTTGTTCGACATACTAAACTATGCATCCACAACTCAGAAAGATATATGTTCCTTTGAGTTGTCCCTTTTTAGTTATCTTCCGACCCTTGTCTATCAATTGATAGTCAAGAGTATGTGTGCATTCGTTTGTCGATGCCTACTACTCTTGTGGTCCGTCAAGCCATTCTATTCAGGAATGACTAGGAGAAACAAACTCCAGTACCTTGTCCATTTCTAGGATTGGGTCAAAGCAGTTGTACTCCACAGATCAAATTGCTAATCAAGCTTTTGTTCTGTTCTACCTTGGAGTGTTACCATCTTTATGTCAGGATTGTCATAGGAATCGCAGCATCTCTTATGAACACTTGACACAGTGATACTTCTCTCCATCATTATTCATTTCTCGGTTCCCATGTTGTTGCAACCGGAACGCCGACAAGTGAATCGTGATGTATGAAATCAAAACTCCTGGCAACTAGTTGCTTTGGTAGTAAATGGACAATATTCTCATTCTTAGCGTGTTGATTATTGAATCATCATTCTAAGATAGATTGTGCTACCTAGTCCTTATTTCTGGTGCACTCTTCGACCAATGAGGATTGTGTCAATTCCTCACTCTTTTGATCATATCGTCTTGACCTGTAAAGCAAGGTTGTTCTCGAGCTTAGTAACATTTCGTTGGTTCGTGATTTTCTGAATATCTTCTCGGAAGTATCACCAGGTTGTCACCTGACCGCTATGTTGAGTTCGTGATCAAGTTGGTTTTCGAAACCACCCTTTCTCCAAGAATCAGTGTTGGATACTCTGGGCTAGTTGGCTAAGCTAAACAACAACTTGGAGAGTTGGAAGATGAAAGCTTGTCCGACTTAGTTCATTCTAAGGGATATCTTGTAGGTGTGTTGAAGAAAGATGGTATTTTCATCGATTGACCCTCGTGATCAGTTGTTGGACCTATTATCTTGTTAAAACTTTGATTTGGAGTGTGGGCTATCGTCAAATCAAAACAGAACCAACGATATTCGTAATGTTGTCTTACTCTTGGTTGATCCCTCGAGCATACACCATTATATCTTTTGGGTCTGACCAATGCTATCACTTGTTCACATAATTATGGAACTCCGTCTTCATGGAAACCTGGATAAATTGTTGTTGAGCCCATCGACAACATCCTTATCTCCTCCATGAATTTGTTGAACATTAAGCTAGTGTTGGAAACTTCTATATGCATTATCTTCATGTCCCGTTCATGAAGCATATGTTCGAATGAAAGAAGTGACCTCCTCTAATTCATGTGCATTTGATGCAAGTTGCCGCCATGAATTTGAGAAGGCTTGTTTTACCTTCTCTGGAATCATCCCAAGTCAGTCATGCACGTGCGAAGTATTCTATGGTCTGATAGACTGATCATCTTCATTCCATACGCATCCCTAGCACACCAAGCCACTGATTGATTTGTTCAAGGATAAGAAGTTCATCGATAAGTGCACAAGGACTTTGATATCCTCGATGATGGTTCCCAACCAGAACTCGGTAGTGTTTTATTATAAGACTACCATGTGGTCATGCTTGTCTTGGACAACGTGTTTACATGTTGTAGCAGAACCAGCTCATGTTTTGGAGCTTCTTTGTCGTAGTTCATTTCGAGAATCTATAGCGTCATCTCGTTGATTTGTGTTGCAAACTTTCTTTTCCAGACATGTAGTCTGGAATATCCTAACACCAACCAGATCTGAATCTCAGGCAGATATGATGGTTGGAGCATTTTCCAAGAACTATAATATTGGTCTCTCGATAACCGGTAAAGTGGATGTCGTGGCCAACACACCCAGCCGGAAGACCTATTATTGTAGCATCTCGATTGAAGAAAGTTGGCCACCTCCGCATAAGGATTTCGTAGGATTCACTCCAAAAGTTGTTCCTTATGGATTTGGTGTTCCGAAGTCCGACCTTTTACTTGATGTTCTAGATATCAAACCATATCTATGAATGGATTATGCTAGCACATCAAGGAGAACATTAGAAGCGGAGTGCTAAATGTCTCTCGGTCGATCATCCAGATTTTGATCCCTTGGTCTCGCTAAGGTGAAATCTGAGAAGGTGTTATCTTCCTTTGCATCTGCATCATCCATCACTATTCATCATGGTAGTGTGTTGTGTCGCCAGGACCCTTGACACGGGAATTGGTAAAACCTTGATGAATATGGAGATGCTCAAGTTCTTGAGAGCACACACAGGCGCTAGGTGTTATCATCGGCACTAACTGGGATTGCTCTCAGTTTCCTCGGTTATGCTATAGCTTTTCAAACAATGAACTTACTCTCTACTGTCGAGCTTCTCCCCAGTTACTAAAATCATCCCTTGTGTTGTTTTCAACAAGGTAATCCACATCATCCATTCTAGTCTGGGTATGCCATTCCTTCACACTCCGCCAAACGATCGTTTGAGAATTGCCTTAGCCTAGTATGGAGAGTTTCATTGCTCCTTTCGATAGAGTTCCTTGACTTCATTGAGTTGGATGAAGATCTCGAAAGCAAAGGCGTCAAGGTCGATATGAAGCAATGAATCAACATCTTGAGAAGGACAGTCGGATCGTGAAGTTCATGTCAGCTTTGTGTCCCCTCTGTCTTCTTACCTCACGTCTTGAATCTCGGGACGAGATTCTTGTTTAGTAGGGGTGAGTTGTCACAGCCCTAGAATTGTTTGCAGATAGTTGCATCAGTGAGCATCATGCATCCTCTTAATTTCGAAACTTGGCGAGGAAATTAGAAAGCCTCAAAACTTTCTAAAAGAAGGGCAATAACCCTTTAAATTGCGTTCGATGATTCCAAAAATGCCCTAAAAATCATTACAGTAATTACGGAAAGAGATATATATCAAACCAAAATTCGGAACATTTTTATGGAATATTTTGGGACATTAATTTAAATCATATTGTATTTGGATTTGAAGTTATATTCATAATATATAATGATTATAGCTTCAAATGCTGTGATATTTATGTATATGTGGAGAAGTCCATTAAGTGATATAAAATATCGGGGAGTTTTAACACTATTTTCAATTTGTTTAAATTTGAATTCAGTGGCAAAAGAATAATTAAAAAGAAAACAAAATAGAGATTATAAAGCAGGCGAGAAGAACTTGCAGGAAACCTACAGGCGCTCACTGGCAGCCCATCGGCCCCAAGATTGTAGCTAGGTCCAGCCCACCCCACACTGCGTCGTCTTCCTCGCGCCCTCTTGGCGTTCTGGCGTGGCGCGCGCACAGACAGCCGAGCAGCCACACCTCCTGCCAGCTGGCAGCCTCCCTTGAGCGGTCCGCGCCTGGAGACGCCTAGCACCCCCCTGCATCTTTCCCCTCGCTCTCTGCTCTCTCCCTCTCACTCCCCTGCTCTTTTTGTCTCATGGCCGAAGCCGCCATGGCCACTCCGCTGAGAAACGCCGCGGCTAGCCACTCCCTCGCTCCCTCTCCGCGTTCCCGAGATCCGTATCGTCGCTAGCTTCATCCTCGCCGAGCCAAGCATCACCGGACGCCCTGCAATGCCGGCGCCATCATCTTCTTCTTCCTCGGGCACCGAAGGCCGTCATCGTCGATTCGTCGCCGTCGTCGCTTCCCCGAGCTCGTTGACCATCTCGACGTGACCACTGTGAGCTCATGATCCGTTTCCCCCTATTACCGCTTTTCGATAAGCGCTCCCTAGCCGCGTATGTCGCCGAGCCCGAGCTCATCGCCGCCGGCCATGCCGCCGCCGTCGTTGCAGCCGCTGAAGCTCGTGTCTGAGCGCGTAATCGTGCTCAGTATGCTCCCAGGATCCTAACACACCCATCCGCTGCTCCCGCGGTAGGCTGCATCGCCGTAACCATCACCGCCCGAACTCCGGCCGCCGCTGCGAGCTCCGTCCCGGCAATCTTCGGCCACCCTAGCGCCATCCGTCGACACCTATGGATGCGCCGCACCTTCAGCTACGCACAGCCGCAAACCACGCACAAAAACCGAGCCCCGTAGCAGTTTTCCGGCGAGTTTCCGCCGCGGTTTGAGGTCGCCGTCGGCCAGACTCCGGCGGGCTGACGTGGTCGCCTGGTTAGGCGCTAATCACCACTAACCCTCCCTATCAGACACTGACGAGGGGGCCCCACGTTGGGTCAAATCCCAGTCAACACGGGACTAACCCCTAATTAACAGTGAGTCTATGACATGTGGACCCTGCAGGTCAGGTTTGACCAGGACCGGGTCAGTTTACCGATGACGTCACACTGACGCCAGGATGACGTAGTAATATATTTTCTGGATTTAAAATAATCAGGAAATTTCAGAAAATAGTATAAACTTCTAAAAATCATAGAAATTCAACCGTAACTCCAAATCAAACAAATTATATATGAAAAATTATCAAAAGAATTCAAGGAATCCATCTGTACCATTTTCATGCATGTTTGAACAATGATTGTCCTCTGTTTTGGACAAAACAAATAAAGGGCATTTAAATAATCATATATGGAGTTGGAATTTGAATCATGTATTCAAACCAACTTCATTTAAATCATAGCTAGGTGCATTAGATCAAATCACAGCATATTGCCATGTCATGATCATGCATCATATTGTAGCATTGCATTGATTGTGTTCTTTCTCAGTTGCCGGTGTTTGTCCCCTCTCGATAGACGTGGTTCCGACGACGAGTTCGATGACACCGATGAAGAACTATATTATCTTCAGAAGTGCCAGGCAAGCAAAACCCCCTTGTTCATTCGATACAATCCCACTCTCTCGCCCTGCTCTATTTTCTGCATTAGGACAACAACGATACAACTGTTACTTGCTGCGGTAGTTGAACCCTTTATCCTCTGCATGACTGTCATTGCCACGATAAATAGATGAAACCCACTAGCATGAGTAGGAGTTGTTTGAGCCCTGATGTGCCTACTCATTCATGCTTGTTTGTCATGCCCTGCTATTGCTTAGAGTTGTGTCAGGTCTGATTCATCGGGGATGAATCGGAGGTGTGTAAACATGTCCTACTGTGTGTGAGCTAAGTGTGTGAACACGATTTGGTAAAGGTAGCGGTGAGAGGCCATGTAGGAGTACATGGTGGGTTGTCTCATTGCAGCCGTCCTCAGGAACTGAGTTCTGTGTTTGTGATCCATGAACAGTTACTACCACACATTGGGCTCCGGGCGCTCCAAGCCCTCTCGGCTTCTTAATCACCCTTGTTCTCTGTCCAGGAGTTGCAACTAGTTTCTGGTGTTTGTAGGTAGTGTTAGTAGTCTACCAAGTGGCACCCGGTACAAGTGGGCTTGGGACAGACTAGGCACAGTGGCACGGTGTACCAAGTGGCACCCGGATGGTGGGCTTGGGAACCCTGCTCACATCGTTTGGGGCCGTGGCGACACCCGGCGGATCTCCTTGCGGATGGAACCGAATAGGCGATAAACACGGACGAGAGACTTGAGTGTTTAGGTAGGCGTGGCCGACTCCTCGCCCGCTTCCGCTTGAAGGTTGCGAGATACATGGCGTGTCTGAGGCGATAAGTGGCGAGGCGTGTGTGAAGAAGTACACCCTGCGGGGTTATCATTATCTATTGAATAGCGGATTCCTCGGATATGGAAACTTGGACCCTTGCATAGTTCATAGATAAGTGAAAGTGGATACTCTAAAATGCGCAAGATAAGCGTGAGTGCTATGGATGGCGTTCTCGTGAGGGAGGCGGGGCGGATCCATAGTGGTGTATTGATATGGTGAATATGTGGACTCGTGTGCGCCACCTCAATAGAGTTACTTGCGATCGTAGTTCGGGATAGCCACGGGTCAAAGCTGGCTTGCTGCGATTAAACCCCACTACCCTTTGTTGATAATGATGCATATGTAGTTAGTTACGATGTATGTCTTCTTTGGGTACATTTGTACTCATGTTTGCCTATTTTATGTTTTTTGAGAGAGACTTCCGTCTCGCTAGTAGTTCGCTTGGACTTGACGTTTAGCTTGTTACCTCAGCTACGATCTTGTGCCCTCGGCGGAGATCAGTAGTTAGTCGGGCTCCTCGGCCTTTTTCATTTGTAGATATACGTACTCGGACATGTTGAGCTTCCGTTTGTGCTTTGACTTGTATGCTCGATTGTTGGGTCGTGAGACCCATGATTATAATATCTCGCTCCTCGGGCCTAATGAATAAATACTTGAGTCGTAGAGTCATGTTGTGATGCCATGTTGTATTTGCACATATCGAGGATATTGTGTGTATGTTATTGAAATGCTTGGTATGTGTGGGATCGACTATCGGTTGTTTATCTTTAGTAGCCTCTCTTACGGAAATGTCTCCTAGTGTTTCCCTTTGAGCCATGGTAGCTTGCTACTGCTCCGGAACACTTAGGCTGGCGGCATGTGTCCTTCTTCGTTCTGTGTCTACCCCTTGAAATGCCCTTGATGAATACGGAGTCTGTTAGTCCGCTACTGCCCAGTTCACGAGTCTGCTAGCCAGTGCTACAGCACTGGATTCACTCGTGATGACCAACACGTTCGATCTTTGGGTCATGGATGCTGTCCTGTAAGTTTGTGCCACTTTGGGTTTCGACTAGCCATGTCAGCCGGGCTCCTTATCATATTGATGCGAGCGACAATATCATATACGTGTGCCAAAAGGCGCAAACAGTCCCGGGCAAAGGTAAGGCGACACCCGTGGGAATACCGTGCGTGAGGCCGCAAAGTGATATGAGGTGTTACATGCTAGATCGATGTGGCATTGAGTTGGGGTCCTGACACTTGCCCTTCGTATGTTTATACTCTACGCTGCTAGGGAACTTGCCAGCGCTAACACACTTGCTGAGTACGGGACATCAGCAGCCTGCCGGCGGTGTTGTCTCCGGCAAGAAACCTTCTCGGGCCAGTTTCAGTGCACTCGAGTTGTTGAGCGGAATCGGAAACAAATCAAGGACGCAACTCAGCCGTGAGTTGGTTCCTCCGTGCACAAGTTTCTCATACGAAGGGCGCCTTACGGCAGGGCTTGCTATGTTACACCCTCTACTTGTTATATCCTTTGTGAGTTTTTACCCTACGCTTCTAGGGAACTTGCCGGCGCTAACACACTTACTGAGTACGGGACATCAGCAGCCCGCTGGCGGTGTTGTTTCGGCAAGAAACCTTCTCGGGCGATTGCGATTGCACTTGCGTTGTTGGCGGACTCGAAAACAAAGGAAGGACACAACAACCACGAGTTGGCTCATACTGCGTGCGAGGCATTGCGTACAAAGGACGAGCAGCAAGGGGCACAACATAAAAGGAACATGGAACTAATGGGTGTTATGTACAAAAACTTCGGTTGACTTAGCTTTTTTAACGTCCGCCGAGGTCGTACTTCTTCCCCCATCCTTTCCCTTGTATGTTCTTGTCCCTACGCTGTTGGGGAGTCCACCGGCGCAAACATGCTTCTTTGGCCGAGGGGCATCGGCTGCTCCTTGGCGGTCTGCCTCCGGCAGGAAGAACTTGTCGGGCTGGTTGCGGCGTGCTTTTATCGTCGAGCGGACTCAAGATGAATCGACGGCGCAACCTAACCATGATTCGACCCCAGCGCCCGGGTTCTTCATACAAGGTATGGATTTCGAAGTCTGACCCAAAGTTGAAGCTTGGCATCCTTCTCGCCCTCTTGGCGGTGGACTGATTGGCGGAGCTTCGATGGCGTGTCCTCGGCGACAGCGTGGCGCTCGGGGAGATCTTTGCGGAGTGTGCACAGAGCGGAGCCGTCCTTGCGGGCTTAGTCTTTGCTGGTCTGTCTTCGCCTTCGCACTTGCGGTGGAGCTCGATGGTGCGTCCTCGGCGGCAGCGCAGCACTCCGGGGAGATGTGCTTGCCGAGGTGTGCTCCAGAGCTATCCTTTCCGGACTTGGTCTTCTTCTTCCCCCGGGGAGCTTCAGCGGCAAGTGGCTCGTGCTCTACCGCAGCAGCTGCTTCCCGGTAGATCTCGTCGGCGCAGATGAGTGCATCCTTCTTGTCACCTTGGATAGAGATGACGCTCATCGGGCCGGGCATTTTGAGCACATTGTATGCGTGGTGAGAGGCCGCCATGAACTTGGCGAGTGCGGGTCGACCGAGTATCCCATTGTAGGGCAAAGGAATATCAGCCACGTTGAATGTGACCCTCTCAGTCCTGAAGTTCAGCCCGCTGCCGAACGTCACCGGTAATGTGATCTTCCCCTTGGGCTGGCTCCTTCCTGGGTTTATTCCTTGAAAGGTGCCAGTCTCTTCTAGCTCACTGTCGGGGATCGGAGCTTTTTGAGCACCTGCGGAGGAAATCAAGTTCAGCCGGCCCGCCGTCAACCAACATCTTCGTGACCTTGAGGTTGCGGATCGTTGGGTGAGACCAACAGCGGCAAGCACCCGATCGCGGTGATGCGATTAGGGTGATCCTCAACGTCGAAGATGATGGGCGTCTTGGACCACTTCAAAGGCTGTGCGCCTCGACAGACGGACTCAGCTGCGTTCACTTCGCACCTTTGTTTGAGTCGGCGGTGCGAGGTGTGCAGGGAGGCGCCGCCGTCGACGCACAATACTTTTGTTGCCTTCTGGAACTCTTGATCCTCAGCCTCATCCTCCTCCATCTCATCATCTTCGTCTTCATCCTCGTCTTTGTCGCGGCCGCGGGGAGGCCTGTCTCCTTGCCGCGGCTTGGCCTTGCCGCGGTTCCCTCCCCGGGCGGGAAGCTTCTTGCCGGATCCTCCGCCACTTCCCTGGGCTCTCTCCTTATCGTGGAGCTCGTACTCAGCTTTCTGCAGCTCCGCCATCTGCTCTACTTTTTTGCAGGTTTGGAGGTCATGGCCTTTGGTGCGGTGGATCTTGCAATAACGCTTCTTTGGGCCGTCACCTTGTCGTGGCCGCTACCGCCTCGCCGGAGTCGTCGGTCTTGGCTTTGTCGGAGCCGCCTCCATTGCCGGAATGCTCAACAGCTAGCACATCCTTAGTTTTCCTCTTCCTATTGTTCCGCCTCCGGTTCCTTCTTGCCGGGGCGGCGTCCTCGCTATCAGATCCTTCTGCTCTGGCAACCTCTCCGGGGATTTTCCTCCCCTCTTCAGCCCGTGCACACTTCTCGCGAGGCGTAGAGCTCGCTGACATCTCTGATCTTTATCGCCGCCATCTCCTCCCTCATCCTGCGATTCGCACATTCGATAAAGCAGCGATAACGCGGCAGGGTGGGCGTCACGGAATGTTGCGCTGCACTGGCTGAATCTTTGTATATACTTGCAGGGCTCCCCTCATACGGGCGAGCAAATGGAGTCACTTTCCTGTCCATGAGGCTTGTGGCCGCCCGTGAAGGCGCCGACAAACTGATGGCACAGGTCCGCCCATGAAGAGATGGAGCCGTCCGACAAGTGCATGAGGCAAGATCTGATGTTGGGCTTGAGTACCAGCGGGAAGTAGTTGGCGAGATCTTCTCGTCGCGCCCTCGGCAGCTGCACGCGATCGTGTAGATCTTGAGGAACTCCGGCGGGTGTATCCTGCCATCATACTTCTCGGGCACATCGGCTTGAAGTTTTTAGTTTTGGGCCCTTTGGACTTGCCGCAGCTTCGCGGGTGAGCGAGGGCAACCTGCCGCATCTGATAAGTCGCTGGTTCTCCGGTGCGTCTTGCGTCGGCAATGAGCCCAGCCGCGCTGGTCGATTGACGTCGCGCTTCTCTCCGGCGCAATCACGAGTCTGGCGTCTTCGTGTTGCCGTTCTTGGAAAGCGTGGCGCTGATCGGCGAGTTCGCGGGTCCGGCGTCGCGGTGGAGTCGGCGTCAAGGTTGGTCCGGCGGTGGCGATCTTAACTGTGGGGCTGGGGCGCCCGAGCGGTACCCTAAGCGGTCTGTCGGCGCCGTCCTGCGCCGAAGCGTCTTGTCGAGACCCTCGGCGCGTTCGGTTGTCGGGCCCTCGGCGCGTTCGATCGCGGGGCTTATCGCCATTAAGCGGCCAGCGAGCTGTGTATGGCCATCCTCCGATCGTCGATCTTGCGTGGCGGAGGGAAGTCTAAGCAAGTGGGCTCGGGCGGCGCTTCCTCTGCGATCTTAGGCAGCGGTGGTAGCGGGTGGCGCGAGGCGAGGCGTGCTCGGACTCCCAATCGGGTTGGGAGGAGCAACACCCGTCGAGCGACCGTACTTCACTCGCACCGGCATGCGGTCGTGCATCTTGACGCGGCGTCCGCGACCCACCGGCAGCCTTGCTCCGCGCAAGCAGCGTGCTTGGAGCACGGGCGTTATTGACCTTGAACCTCTTGGGAAGAAGCGCGGCGTCTCGCCGTCGCCCGGCAGCTTGCGGGGCCTTGTTCTGGATCTGGTGGCGACCACGAGACCCACCGGCGGCACCCGCTACCCGCCGGTGTCCACCTCACCGCTGCTTGCTCGGCGGTGGCGGTAGAAATGATGTGAAGCGGGCGGCCACCTCCGAAGGATTCTTCTTGGTGGCATGTTGGCGATGATGCTGATGTAGTCTTGGCGTGGAGACCGGATCGGATGCTCACGACCTCGGCGCCCCCTACTGGCGCGCCAAGGATGTCGGGGGCTTCTGGTGCCTCCGAGCACCTATGGGGCGCAGGGGCCCCTTACAGTTCAGCGGGGAGGCGAGGGGCCTTGAGAGCAGATCGAGGTCCAGCGCGCCTGAGGAGGCAGGCAATCTTTACCCAGCCGGGGCTCTCGGAGATAACACCCCTCTGCTGCTCTGTGTTGTTATTTGATCTAGCTCGGCGTCTGGCGAAAGGGGAGCTGTGGGTGTCGAATGGACCGAACCCTCCCTACGTGCGCATGGGCCTCCTTTTATAGCTGAAGGGGTACCCTGGTGGCAGCATAGGAAGAGGGGTAGAAAGCGTAAAAGCGCGGTTGGTACAGCGATGCTGTGATGCCCCTACCTAACTCGGCGGCGGGGGACAAGGGCATTAAATGCCCGTCCGGTAAATAACAGTGCAGGTGGAGTGACCGTTAAGTGAGCCTCCGGTGCCGCGATGGCGCCTCTGTCGCTCCGTTTGCCACCTCGCTCTGCATGGTTGCGTAGTATCTCGCCACGTGCTCTTGGGATGGCACGGTGATGGCGTCCGCGGGTGCTTATTTGGAGTTGGGTGGCAGCCTTGCGCGGCAAGTGCCTTGCCATGCAGTCCCTTTGTTGTGCCGGCAAGCTTGCGTACTGGACTGCTGCCGGGCAGCGGGCGCGCGACAAGTTTTACGGTGATGCCATGGTTAGCCCTCGGCAAGCTCCTCTTGCCGGGGCCTTCGTCATTCTTGGCTGGTACTTTGTTCTTGAATGGCGGTGATAAGGAGTGGTGGGGAGCCTTGCCGGACGTTAGGCGAGCCTCGCCGCGTGGTGCTGCGACCGCCCGTGCACAAGTTCGGGGTACTAAGGTGCCCCCCTACTTTAGTACACCGACATCCTATTTCTAGATTAGATGACATGCTTGATGAACTCAGTGGCTCAGTTGTGTTTTCTAAAGTGGACTTGCATAGTGGATACCATCAAATTCGTATGAAACTAGGTCATGAATGGAAAACTGCTTTCAAAACTAAATTTGGTTTATATGAGTGGTTAGTTATGCCTTTTGGATTGACTAATGCACCTAGTACTTTCATGAGACTAATGAATGAAGTTTTGCGAGCTTTCATTGGACGATTTGTGGTAGTATATTTTGATGATATTTTGATTTATAGCAAGTCACTAGAGGAACACTTAGACCATTTGCGTGCTGTTTTTTACGCTCTGCGTGATGCACGTTTATTTGGTAATATCGAGAAGTGCACTTTTTGCGCGGATCGAGTCACTTTCTTAGCTATGTTGTGACAGCGAGAGGAATTGAAGTTGATAAAGCCAAGGTTGAAGCGATCGAGTTGGCCGACCCTAACTTTCGGTCACACAGTCTGAAGTTTTCTTGGACTTGCTGGGTTACGCGGCGGTTTGTGAAAGATTTTAGTACCATCATGGCGCGCTCAGCGAGCTCACAAAGAAAAATGTGCCATTTGTTTGGAGCGGCGCACAAGAGGAAGCCTTCACTATTCTTAAAGATAAGCTTACACACTCCCTTTGCTGCAATTACGATTTTAATAAGATGTTTGAATTAGAATGTGATGCTAGCGGCATTGGTTTAGGTGGTGTTTTATTGCAAGAAGGAAAACCAGTAGCATACTTTAGTGAAAAGCTCGGTGGACCTAGTCTGAATTATTCAGCGTATGATAAAGAACTTTATGCACTAGTTAGGACTTTGGAGACATGGCAACATTATTTATGGCCTAAGGAGTTTGTCATACATTACGATCGTGAATCACTCAAGCATATTAGAAGTCAAAGCAAACTGAATCGTAGACATGCAAAATGGGTTGAATTTATTGAATCCTTTCCTTATGTTATTAAACACAAGAAAGGAAGGAGAATGTTATTGCCGATGCCTTGTCTAGGCAGCTATACTATGTTATCACAACTTGACTTCAAAATTTTGGACTTGAAACTATAAAAGAGCAATAAGCTAATGATGTTGACTTTAAAGATATATTGCTCAATTGCGGAGAGGGTAGAACTTGGAACAAGTTCGTCATTAATAATGATTTGTTTTCGCGCTAACAAGCTATGCATCGAGATAGCTCTATTAGTCTTTTGTTATTCTGGGAGGCGCATGGAGGAGGACTTATGGGACATTTGGCATCAAGAAGGCAGAAGACATCCTTGCTAGTCATTTCTTACGGCCAAAATGAGAAGGATGTGGAGAGATATATGTTTGCCGCTGCACGACATGCCAAAAAGCTAAGTCACGAATGAACCCACATGGTTTATATATGCCTCTTCCTGTTCCTAGCACTCCTTGAGAAGATATATCTATGGACTTTGTATTAGGACTGCCTAGAACGCGATGGGGGAGAGATAGTATATTTGTTGTCGTTGATAGATTCTCTAAGATGGCACATTTTATACCTTGTCATAAAAGTGACGATGCTACTCACATTGCTGATTTGTTCTTTCGCGAAGTAGTTCGTTTACATGGTGTGCCAAATACAATTGTTTCTGATCGTGACACAAAATTCCTTAGCCACTTTTGGAGGGTGTTGTGGACAAAATTGGGGACTAAGCTTTTATTTAGTACTACATGTCATCCTCAAACTGATGGTCAAACTGAAGTGGTTAATCGTACATTGTCTACCATGCTTAGGGCTGTTTTGAAGAAGAACTTAAAAATGTGGGAAGAATGTCTACCACATGTAGAGTTTGCTTATAATCGTTCCGTTCATTCCACCACAAAATTATGCCCTTTTGAGATTGTTTATGGATTTATACCTCGTGCACCAATTGATTTATTACCTATTCCATCTTGGAGAAGGTAAACCTTGATGCTAAAGAGCGTGCTGAATTAGTATTAAAAATGCAAGAGCGACTAAGAAAATATTGAGCGCATGAATGCCAAATATAAACTTCTTTGGTAGTCGGGGAAGGAAAAGTGTTGTTTTTGAACCGGTGATTTAGTATGGTTGCATTTGCGAAAAGACCATTTCCACTGATTCTGAAAGTCAAAATTAATGCCTCGTCGGATGGACCTTTTGAAGTGCTTGAAAAAATGCGAGAATGCATATAAGCAGATTTACTGCATAATTTCGGGTTAGTCCCACATTTAACGTTGCAGATTTAAAGCCTTATTTGGGTGATGACGATGAGGTACCGTCGAGGACGACTTTGATTCAAGAAGGGGGGGATGATGAGGACATCTCTTCTATTGTTACACCCGTCGCAACTCCTACATCAGTTATTCTACTTGGTCCTATTACTAGAGCGCGGGCGAGACAAATTAATGACCAGGTACTATAAACTAACCGTACATATGATTTAACTAATGAGAATATAATATTACACTCATGTTTGGATTTGCTTGTACTTAGGAATAAAGGAATGATTAAAGAAGGTTCAGATCAAATGGAGCAACGCTCTTGCATGCATGTCACACGTCCTATCCACCAAGCATGTCACGTACGCATGCATGAAGTGCACCAGGACAAGAGACTTGGATTAATGTCCCAACATTACCACGCTGGTGGGCCCGAGCTTTGACCCCAGCGCGGTGCTTACCGCAAAGTCTCGAAGACTAGCCACATATGGCCTCGGCAGTCCGATTTGTGGACAACAAATACCGCCGCCGACCGGAAGCGATAGTTAATAAATAGCTAGTATAGTTTAGGGTTTAGACTGGGTTTTATTGTATTGTCTAGCCATCGCTACAATTCGTGTCTGAGGCGTGTAGGACTACCGCCTTGTCAGATCCACAGTGGAACCCCAACTTTTCATCTAGTTCATGTGCTCAGTTTCTTATCCGCAATTTCAGTTGCAATTCACCTTTGTTCTTGCCGGTTATTCGGTTGCTTGCAGGAACTCGAACCTCGTTGTTCAGGTTGATCGTGCCTACGGCAAGGTCAATAACCATTGGAGATTGATTTAGCGATTGTCGAGGCGTATCGTGGGTACAGTATAGCCAGATCGTCAAGGTCAAAATCCACCAAATCGATATTTATCCCCACTCTCATCGAAAGATCGGGCCGCCGTCACATCACTGCAGCGATGCAACACATCGATTTGCATCAACGGCAGCGGCTGTGGTGCCTTGTAATCGCGACGGCGGCTGCAACAAACAACAACAGCAGCTACTTTGACAGTAGCTGCGTCGAGGTTTGGCAACGGCGGGAAAAAACAGAGCTAGGGGCGCGCGCATAAAACGAGCAGAGAGGGGAGGTGCGCGAGCTCATAGTGAGGGTCACGACGAGGTCGAGGGGGCCGAGGGTCGGACGTCCGCGGATCGAACCGGTGGCCGAGGTGGACGCCGACGAGGAGCGCAGGCGCGGCGTCGCTGGTGGTGCTTCTCGGCCTCGACCCGGGGTGTGGTCGATGAAGAGAACACGCCGTCCTCCTGGACAAGCCGTGCCGCTCGAGGTGGCCGATGGGCGTGATGGTCTTGTGGCGGAGCCATGGAGGCATTCGTTGAGCTAGGGGATCTGAGGAGGGGGGTCGGAGAGGGAGAGTGGGGTGTGGGGCGAGAGAGATATTTGTGCGAGGGGGAGCTGACGAGGCCGAGGGGGAGGTTCACGGCGTTCTTATCCCCTCTGGGGCATCGTCGGCGATGTGGTGCGGCGGGGATGCTCGGGAGGAGCCCCGATCGGATGAACAGGGAAGGAGGAGGGCGACCCGGGAGGTGGAAAGGCCGGGCCGGCTTGATGGGATGGATCGAGGCCCGGGGGAGGGGTCTAGGGGCCTTTTCTTTTACTTTCGCAATTTCCTTTTCTTTTTCTTTTTATAGTTTTTTTGTTATCCTTTTAGTTTCTTTTATTTTTAGGTTTACAAAATATAATACTAGCCCCTAATTCAACATAGTAATTTATGCCACTGCCACATTAGTTTTAGTATTTAATTATAATACTTTGCAATAATGTTGGTTCACAACCATAATTAGTTATGGAATATTTGCAATACTTTGAACATTTTATTTGCATGTTTGAGAAATTTGAATTTTTAATTTTGACTTGAATTTGAATTTGAGTTATGAGTTGGATCAAATGAGGATTAGCAACAGCAACATGATGGCATGGCACCATTAATAGGGGTTTATTGTAGCTTAATTATCCGGGCGTCACAGCCCCCCTGTCTCCTGGACAAGGTGTGGCCCCCCTGGCATATTTCTTTCGCTCAGAAATTCTTATTAATTCCAAAAAGTTGTTTCGTGGAGTTTCAGGACTTTTGGAGCTGTGCAGAATATGTTTCCAATGTTTGCTCCTTTTCGGCCGAATTCCATTGCGGCATTCCCCCTCTTCATGGTAAACCTTGTAAAATAAGAGAGAATAGACATAAGTATTGAGATATAATGTGTAATAACAATCCATAATGCAATAAATATTGATATAAAAGCATGATGCAAAATGGACGTATCATCACGCTCCTCATCTAACAGGTCAATAGCATCCTGACATGCTTTCTCATTGTCAGCTTCGACGTAAGCCGCCACACGAGGCGAATAGTTACGTATGTCACTGGGGAGAACCTCCTCAGCTCCATAAACCATGAATAAAGGCGTGTAACCCATAGATCTGTTGGGGTGGTATTGATACTCCAAAGCACTGAGGACAACTCTTCCACCCAACAACCCGGTGTTCTCTGCAACGGAACCATAAGTCGGGGCTTGATACCTCCCAAGATTTCTTGATTTGCTCGTTCAGCTTGGCCATTAAACTGGGGGTGAGCCACTGATGATACATCAAGCCGGATATGCTCTTGTTGAAAGAATTCTTTCATTTCCCCCTTAGACAGATTAGTACCATTATAAGTGATGATACTATGAGGATACCCAAAACAAAAGATCACCTTTTTGATGAATTGAACCGTCGTGGCCGCATCACATTTGCTGACCAGCTCAGCCTCAACCCACTTTGTAAACTTGTCAACTGCCACCAAGAGGTGGGTCTGTTTATCCTAGGACCTTTTCAAAGGCCCAACCATATCCGACCCCCAGACTGCAAACGGCCAAGTAATTGGAATCATCCTCAACTCTTGAGCCGGCACATGAGCACGTCCTGAGAATTTCTGACAACCATCACATTTACTGACTAGATCTTCTCCATCAGCATGAACCGTCAGCCAATAAAACCCATGATGAAAAGCTTTAGCAATGAGAGACCTAGAGCCGGCATGATGACCGCAATCTCCTTCATTAATCTCCCTTAAAATTTTGCGGCGCTCCTCAGGAGAAACGCATCATTGAAAGACCCCTGTAACACTTCATCTGTGAAGCTCACATTTGACAATAGTCATTGACTTAGACCGCCGGGTTATCTGCCTGGCCAAAGTTTCACCCTCACGTAACTCGCCCCGGGTCATGTAAGCCAAATACGGAACAATCCAATCAGGGATAACATGAAGAGCCGCCACCAACTGCGCCTCCGGGTCAGGAATTGCCAAGTCTTCCTCCAAAGGCAATTTCACTGATGGGTTATGCAAAATATCGAGGAAAATATTTGGGGGGCCATCTTATGCTGAGACCCCACCCGGCTTAACGCATCAACTGCTTCATTTTTCCTTCGATCAACATGCTCCACTTGATATCCTTTGAAGTGACCAGCAATATTGAGGGAGTCCTGGACTAGGGGGTGTCCGGACAGCCTGACTATCAATATCCGCCGGACTCCCAGACTACGAAGATAGAAGATTGAAGACTCCGGCTCGTGTCCGGAAGGTACTTTCCTTGGCGTGGAAAGCAAGCTTGCAATACGGATATGTAGATCTCCTAACATTTTAACCGACTTCTGTGTAACCCTAGCCTCTCCGGTGTCTATATAAACCGGAGGGCTTTAATCCGTAGGACACAACATTAAATCTCAACAATCATACCATAGGCTAGCTTCTAGGGTTTAGCCTCCTTGATCTCGTGGTAGATCTACTCTTGTACTACCCATATCATCAATATTAATCAAGCGGGGCGTGAGGTATTACCTCCATCGAGAGGGCCCGAACCTGGGTAAAAACATTGTGTCCCTCGTCCCTTGTTACCATCCGCCTAGGCATACGATTCGGGACCCCTACCGAGATCCGCGGTTTGACACCGACATTGGTGCTTTCATTGAGAGTTCCTCGTAGCCGTCACCGATAGGCTCGATGGAATCTTCAACCATCAACGCTGTCGAGGTGAGACCTTTCTCGCCGGACGGATCTTCATATTCGGCGTCTTTGCTGCGGGCAATTCCTTGGCCATCTGGAGCATATTGAAAGCTATGCCCCGGCGTCGGTCGGATTCGGAAGCCCTAAACTTCACGGCCGATGACCGCGGAGACTTGATCTTGACGGACTCGAGCCTGACAAAGCGCGCCTTTGCTGCGGCGATGGGCATGATCTAGCTCTGCCGCCGGACGGTGCTTTGGTGGCGCCTCAAATCCGCTCCGGCTACTAGCGGGGCTGATTGCCCATAGCGAAGGCGGTGGATAAGCGCCGCCACGGGGTTCAACATCTGGCGATGGGCGAATACCAATCTTGTCCCTTGCGAAACTCATGATCCCGGCGCGGACTCCTCGCGGACTCCGAGCCTCCAGCGCCCTTGCCAATTAAGCGGTTAGGCGCGGTTATGGAATTCACCGCGCGGACATCTTTCAACTTTTCGCCTTTTGGCGATATCCTGAATTCTCTGAAGCATCTCTCGCTATCGAGAATTCGGCGGACTATAGCGGGGCGGTTGGAGTTGGACGGCGAAGAAATTGAGAGCCCACCACCACCCACTTTGTAGCCAGCGCCGAGGATCTAACCGACATGCTAGACTACGACTCCGATGACATCGGCGCTATGGGCGATGATGCGGAGGCGATCGAGACCAGTGCCCCGTGGCACGCTGGAAAACCACCTCGTCATATAGCGTCTACATGGTGGATACCCCAAAAGAAGGGATGGTGAAAAAGCAGCGGAGGAAGATTCTCTAAAGAAGCAGCGAAGCGCCCGGCATCGGCGGCGCCGCTCTAAATCCGCCACAACAAGAATGGAGATTCCGGCACGGAGATAATAACACTCGGAGAGTGCGGGGCGATCCTCTCTGCAAGATTCAGCGCGGGAGGGGCAGGCAAGCCCTGTGAGCAGGCGGCGGGCGAAGGGTTGAGGGCGATAACTATATGCCTCCCTCCGAAGGCGGCGAGCCTCAGCGATGATGAATTCGTCATACCGAGGATCCCGTCGAACAAAAGCGCTTGAGCGCAGGCTCATAGCGACGGCAAATAGCCTAAAGAAAAAGCAGCAACAGCTTCAAGCTGATCAAGATCGCTAGCCGATCGATGGACCGAGGTCCTCGCGGCAAAAGTATAAACTCGAACTCCCTCCAAAAGTTACCCAAGGCGAGCTGCTCCCGATTAGAGGAGGAAGCATACATAACTTTATCACCAGCGCACGACATGGCTGACCGACCGCCCCGTGGTCGCGACAAAGAGGCATTCAAGGCCCCAGCCAAGACCGTATGCCGACATTGATCCAGGAGTACGAAGCCAAAAGGGAACGCGCCGGACTTGCGAGACATCTTGGGGGACAAAGCAAGACAATCCAGATCCATCTATGGATCACGTGGGCACCCTACAACCCACGACGAATACCGTCGCGCCGGACATAACACCGGCCGGGCTGAACACAGCAAACAGCGCTCCCTCGAGCTGCGTCGCGATATCGCTCAATCTGAGCGCGCACACCGTTATGCTTCAGCGAAGTAATGGATCATCGGATCCCGAAGGGTTCAAACCCGTGAATATCGAATCTTACGATGGTACAACAGACCCAGCGGTGTGGATTGAAGATTATCTTCTCCACATCCATATGGCCATGGCGGCAATCTCCATCCATCAAATATCTCCCCTCAAGCTTAAAGGACCAGCTCGGCATTGGCTTAACAGCCTGCCCTTGAGTCGATTGGGTGTTGGGAAGACACGGAGGCGCGTTCCTTGATAACTTTCAAGGTACATCGATGCGACCACCGGGCGCCAATGACCTAAGCTACATTATTCAGCAGCGAGCGAATCGGCGGACAGTTACGGACACGGTTCTTGACGAAGAAAAATCAAATCGTCATTGTCCGGATGCGGAGGCCCTCGCAGCCTTCAAACATAACATCCGGGACAAATGGCTAGCCCGGCACAGGGGCAGGAGAAGCGAAATCCATGGCAGCCCTCACATCATTAATGACCCGCTTTTGCGCGGAGAGGATAGCAGCTAGCCCGCAGCAACAATCTCCATAAAAATTCAGCGGTCCGGACACCAAGGACAATCACGGCAGTCACGTCGAATCAAAACAAGCGCCGTACTAACGGCGGCGGCAAAGAGGATACGGTAGTCAATGCGGATTCGAGGCTCAAACCGGTCAGCGAAAAAGCCATTCAAAAGAACAACTCCGGGCCCGTCCAATCTAGGCAGAATACTCGACCGCTCATGCGGATACATGGCACCCCGAAAAACCAGCCAATCACACCAATAGAGATTGTTGGGTGTTGAGCGGTAAGCAAGTTAATTGCGAAAACAATGACAAGGGGCTAAATAAGCGGCGACAAGGAAGGACCCGCCGCCCGAACAACGAGAGGGCGAAGGGTTTCCCCACAAGTGCAGACGGTGAATATGATTCTGCGACCCATATACCCAAGAGGAGAGGAAGCGCGCACTCACGGGGCGTTTATGCAATGGAGCGATCGCCCGAAGTTCAATCCATGGTCCTCTGTCCGATCACCTTTGATCGGCGAGACCATCCGACTAGCATACGCCATGGCGGATTCGCGCGTGGTCCTAGACCCAATCGTCGATGGATTTCACCTCACAAGAGTCACGATGGGCGGCGGCGGCCCTGAACCTGCTTTACCGGGACACGGTGTGCAAAATGGGCATAGACCCATCCGGATCAAACCCACTAAGACAACCTTTAAAGGTGTCATCCGGAGTGGAAGCCAAGCTGACAGGCTCTATCACACTGGAAGTGGTCTTGGATCCCGGATAATTTCGAAGCGAAGAGTTAATCTTGATATAGTCCCGTTCGTGGCGGCTATCATGCCTGCTCGGACGAACTGCGTTCGCAAAGTTCAGCGCGGTGCCGCATTATGCATACCTAAAGCTCAAGATGCCGGGCCCTCGTGGAGTCATTACGGTCAATGGAATACGGGCGCTCCTCCGAGCGGAGGAACATCTGGCGACTCTCATGGCGGAAATCTGAGCAGCCTTCTCGACAATTCTATAGTCCGGCAATCAAAAAGCCAGATGCATCAAAGCGCGCCTGGAGCAACACTAACCAAGACCACCTGGCGCGATCAGAGCACGCGTAGTAATGTGGCCCCCACCCTCGCCCGCGCATGATCACAAGAATAACACTCCGCGCGCATCATTACGCTTTGGAGATACCATGGGCGCAGGGGAGGGGCTTAACCACAAGGATTAAAGAGTGCGGCTCGACCACACCAGGGGCTCATGCTAGCGCCCCCCTTGGTTCTACTTTTATCTTTTCTTCCTTTTTTTATATACACAGGATTCCACTAAACAGAAGCCCTGTCCGACGGCGAACTTGCCGAACTCACGATGCAACAGTCAGGGGTCAAAGAAGGCTGCGTCAAACACTCAGGTGGTCTCCATTACGAGCACTTAATTCGATTACATACACCAAGTATGCTGCTTATCCCTGGAAGGGGACATGTCAAATTAGTCCACATACATTGCTTACCGCACTATTTGTATCAGTCCGCTTTATTAGCAGACCTTCTTTCATAAACAACGCAGCACTTCCTTTTTGCAAGTTCATTACCTTTTCATGGCAATTGCGTTATCCTTTACAAATGTTCACTATATGACATCTTGCACCCGTATACTTTGGTACGGCCAAATACACCAGGGGCTTCTGTTCCCCAGATTATGGTATAATTAAAGTCCGAACACTTTCACAAGTGCGGCACCCAGAACTTATAGCATTATATGAATCAGCTCTGAATCATGTCTTGGGTCAATAGTTGGGTTTGCCCGGCTCCCATGTTTTGGTACCTTACGTTCCGTTCCGTCGGCTAAGGTAGCACTGGGAGAACCACTGCGATTGCGCCCCGGTTGAGCCGGGTTAACGCCTCGATGGAAAGCTAAAAGCGGCGGCATGATAAGGCGAGAGACTGGTCGCTGTTCGAGAGGTTCTTCGGGTCCTTAAAGGCTCATGCCGCTTGGCGAAGTTCGGATGATGTCCAAGCGAAGGCGTGGATAGCGCCCGGATTCGGTCTTCGAATACCGGGGCTTCACCGAAATTAAGATTATAGAATTCTATGGCTAAGTGAGAGTGTTCAAGCATTATAAGTCCGGTTGCCTTGTTCGTCGTGTTGGCGCCTCCTAGATGGACCCAAAATGGGAACAAGAGTGCTCAAGTTCATCACCGAACACCCGGCACTCGTGGCTTGAAATTGAAGCCAATGACTTGCCATCTCTCTGATTTAACAAACGGCCGCACAGAAGGTAATATCTTAAATTCAACAATGCGTTGCTCATGGCGCATATAAACGAAGTTTTCAGTGCACAGGATAAACACACAGCGAGTTCACTCCAGGATTACATTAAGGGGGCACTCATCCGCAATCTCGCGGGCTCCCTTCAAGACAACCTTATAATATCGCTCCGGCGTGCGATGCTCCTTACCCGGCGGCGGCGGATCCGTGAGAAGCTTCTCCGCATCCAGCTTGCTCCATTGCACCTTTATGCGGGCAAGGGCCCGGCAGCGCCTTCAATGCGGCGGGCGCTTGATCACATCCAGCCTAGGGCATGCATCCACTAGCCCCGCGCTAGGCCAAAGTAGCTGCCGGGCATGGCCTGCCGAGCCACACGGGATTGTGAGGCCCTTCATGGCCTCCTCGGCTACCTTATGGAGTTCGACCAGCTGCTTCATTTGGTCGCTTGAAAGCACCGGATGGCGGCCTCGGCATCTTGAGACGAAGACCTTCTCCGTTGAGCTCCCTCCTCGCCACGATAGAACACAGCGGCATCAGACGCACTATGCGGTAGATCTGCAAATGCCCCAGGAGAGCTCCGAATTCGGGTAAGTATCCGGTAATTTACATTAACATGCTTGCTCTGCATGAAAAACGCCTTACCCGCCGCTATCTTCTTCATGTCCTCTACTTCCATATGGGCCTTCTGGGCCTCGGCCTTGGCGGACTCGGCCCTTTCGAGAGCCGAGGCAAGCTCGGACTCTCGAGTCTTCGAGTCACGCTCCAAACTCTCATGCTTTTCCATGAGAGCCTGGAGCTCTTGCCGAACTTCCGCCACCAGTGCCGCTTGCTTTTCTCGCTCAGTCCGTTCTGTGGCCGCATTGCGTTCGGCCGCGGAAACGGCATCCTTCAGGGTTGCCACCTCGTTAGTGGCCCCTGCATTACATATATTATCCCTATTAATCATGTTTGCAACCGAAACCCTTTTCTGTAAGGTACTTATTTAAAGTGGTGTTATTCACCTTCTTTTTCCTTGAGTTGCCTCTTGGCATGGCCGAGCTCTTGCTCCGACCGCTCAAGGTCCTTCTTTAGCGCCTCGACCTCCGCCGTTAATGCGGCAGAGGTCAACACCGCAGCCTGCAAACCCATATTGACATATTTTAGAAACCCTGCGTATATCTTGTTAAGATCCTTAGTCCGGCTTTTCTTTCCGAACACCGGACTAAGCATCAGGGGCTACTGTCTATGCGGTATTATATTACTTAATTTTAACCTTCTTACCTCAAAGCCTGTTAGAAGGCTGTTGCAGGCTTCGGTCAGCCCGCCCTTGGCAAGCTGGACCTTCTCAATCACCGCACTCATAAGAGTGCGGTGTTCTTCGATGGGCGCCTTTGGCGCCTCCAGCAGGTTATCCGGCGCCTCCGGTTGGGCGGGCCGCCGCGCATCTGATCTTGCCCTTCTTTGAAGGGCCGCTTGCGGACTCCGGAACCGCTGCGGGTTCGATGTGAGTCGGCACAAAGTCGAGGGCTGCGGCGGCGCCTCGGAGCCTCCTCTGGCGCGTCCCCTGTGGGATTCCGCCTCGTCGTCCTCGGCGCGTGGGGTAGAAGCGTCGGGATGGAATTTACATCCGGCGGCGCCAACGACCGCTCATCGAGTCGGGAAAGTCGTCAATGGCGGACTAAAGAACAATGCGGCATTAGAAGGACATTACGTGACATACAATATACGGCATATGAATGATCCGGATACTTACGATCCTGCCGGACGCCGGGGCCTTGGAGGCCACTCATCCTCGCCAACCGATGTTGGCGAAACTGTCGAGGATAGTTCTCCCCCTCTTGGGCCTTGGCCGCCCGGTTGGGAGGCCTTCCTCTCTCTCCCTCCTCCGGGAGAAGTACTCCTCCTCCTCCTCCTCGTCTTGGGAGGAGTCCTCGTCGTCGTCGTCGGGCCTTTGATTCTGAGGAACTCTTCGAGTCCCGCGCCACCTTCTTGGCCTTCTTCTCGGCACCACGACGGTCTGGAACCAGCAACCTTGCTAAATGGGCATCCACTTGGTTCTTCGGCATGGGAGCCGGGCTGATGAAAGCTCGGCCTTCTCCATCCATTCTGTCAAAGGAAGAGGCGGATTAAAAACCTCGCTAGAGTCAATCTAATTACTACAAGTGTCCCGTAATGGGGTGAATCACTTACCCGTCGGTCGGAGGCTGCGAGCTGGTCGCGGTCTTGATCGCGGATCTTGGCGCATCAGCGCTCTTGAACAGCACCCTCCGAGGCACCTTCCGTGCGTTGTATCGAAGAGCCCGCTCAACGTCTGGTGTTGTTCGGATTAAACTCCACAGATTAAATGCCCTTTCTTGGCATGGGAGAATCCGCCGGAGGAGCATGACTGGACCACGTCGGCGAGCGAGCCCATTGCTCACCGGCTTCTTGATGCAGGCTCGAAGTCCGTCACCTCCACGGATCACCCAACTGCAAGCCCTTCTCTTTCCGGAGGTGAGCTGCGTGGGGATTCGAGATCTAAATTCGGGGCCGCCGCCCATGTGGGCTTCTTGGCGGCTCGGTGATATAGAACCACCCGATTGCCACCCCTTGGCGGAGTCCACGAAGGTCCCTTCTAGCCAAGGGGCGTTAGGCGGCTGCCCAACATGGCGCCTCCGCATTCCGCTTGCGTCCCTTCACAATCTTGACAGCGTTGAAGGTCTTGAGCCACAGGCGAAGTGGGGCGGATGCAGAGAAAGTCCTCGCACACGACGATAAACGCCGAGATGTTGAGGGCGAAGTTGGCGCCGGATCGTGGAAATCAGGCCGTAGTAAAACATGAGCCCCGGACGAATGGATGGGCGGAAAGCCCAGTCCAGCGGAGGAAGTGGGGAAGGAAGGCGACCCTCTCATGAGGCCACAGGGGTGGGGATGAGCTGCCCGCGTCGGGCGGCCGATCTGTGATGTCATTTGGAAAGGTATCCGCGTCGCGCAGCTTGGTGATGTCCTCCTCCTTAGCGGTGGAGGCCATCCATTGCCTCCCCTCCGGACATATTCGGAGAAGGGTTGAGGTGGGATCTTGTGAGCTTAGGCGTTGGAGCTTGAGTTATTTGGGATGAATAAGCAAAAGAGGAAGAAGGCGTGGGTGAGAAGGTAAATCCTTATCCCTTATATATAGGCGGACAAACTATCGTCCCTCACGGCTGGTAAAACTCGCTTATCTCCCAAGCGCCACCATCAATGGCGCGGTTGGGTTACCCACGCGCGTATTGATGAGAATCCGGAATAAAGGGAACACGATCTCTGCTTGACGGGGCGTGCCAAGGAAACGCGCCGCTAAACATCTGAAGTGGTACGAAGTAATTCAAACAAAGGCTTGGTGCGGTGTGATGTCACGCCGCATAATACGTCGTCAGATTGGATCGGTGTATATGTTTTATTCTCTCTACGTTTGGAATGTGGAATTTATTTTGCGAGCGGACACTATCCTGGTGTTCATTATCTTCTCCGGATTATTCAAGGGAGGAACCCGCCTTGCAATGCGAACATTATGCACGCCGGACTTATCGTCATTGAAGACTGGTTCGAGGGCTCTTGAGGAGTCTGGACTAGGGGTGTCCGGACAGCGGACTATCAATATCCACGGACTCCCGGACTATGAAGATAGAAGATTGAAGACTCGGCTCGTGTCCAGGAAGGTACTTTCCTTGGCGTGGAAGGCAAGCTTGGCAATCTGGATATGTAGATCTCCTACCATTGTAACCGACTCTGTGTAACCCTAGCCTCTCCGGTGTCTATATAAACCGGAGGGCTTTAGTCCGTAGGACACAACATTACATCTCAACAATCATACCTTAGGCTAGCTTCTAGGGTTTAGCCTCCTTGATCTCGTGGTAGATCTACTCTTGTACTACCCATATCATCAATATTAATCAAGCAGGACGTAGGGTATTACCTCCATCGAGAGGGACCGAACCTGGGTAAAAACATTGTGTCCCTCGTCTCTTGTTACCATCCGCCTAGACGCACAGTTCGGGACCCCCTACCCGAGATCCGCCGGTTTTGACACCGACAAATATTATCCACCTCTCGACAATAAGCCGCCATGAGTGGATCCTTGGAATGTCATGTCCCCGACACTTGCTGAGCCACCAAATATGAGTCGCCAAAACATCTAACCCGGCTTAGGTTCATCTCTCTAGCCATCCGAAGACCATGGAGTAAGGCTTCATATTCAGTTGCATTGTTAGTACAAGGGAACATCAACCTTAAAACATAACAAAATTTATCACCTCATGGGGAAGTCAATATAACTCCAGCCCCCGAGCCTTCCAACTGCCTGGATCCATCAAAATGAATAGTCCAATATGTATGATCTAGCTTATCCTCAGGCATCTGTAACTCTGTCCAATCATTGATTAAGTCCACAAGTGCTTGAGATTTTATAGCCGTCCGAGGCACATATTTTAAACCATGGGGTCCAAGTTCAATGGCCCACTTAGCTACCCGACCTGTGGCTTCTCTGTTTTGAATCATATCCCCCAAAGGAGCAGAGCTAACCAGAGTGATGGGATAACCAAGGAAATATTGTTTCAATTTGCGACTGGCAATGAACACGCCATAAACCAGCTTCTACTAGTGTGGGTATCTCTGCTTAGACTCAATGAGTACCTCACGGACATAATAAACTGGCCTTTGAACCGGATACTCCTTGCCTGACCCCTTCCTTTCAACAACAACTGCTACGCTGACGGACCGGTTGTTTTTATCCACATATAATAGCAACGACTCCTTCTTAATGGGGGCTGCGAGAACCAGCGGCTCAGCCAGTTGCTTCTTAAGTGCCTCGAAGGCCTCATTAGCAGCATCGCTCTAGACAAAATTATCTGTCTTTTTCATCATCTGATACAAAGGGATGGCCTTCTCTCCGAGGTGACTTATAAACCGGCTCAAAGCCCCGATACGACCCGCCAAACGCTGGACATCATTGATACACACCAGTTTAGCCAAAGAGGTGATAGCCTTGATCTTCTCTGGGTTAGCTTCAATGCCTCTCTCAGACACTAAGAAACCCAATAACTTGCATGCTGGTACACCAAAGACACACTTGACCGGGTTAAGCATCATCTTGTAGACCCGAAAATTGTCAAAGGTTTCCTTCAAATCCTAATCAACGTCTCCTTCCTCCTGGATTTCACAACAATATCATCCACATAAGCATGAACATTGCGCCCAATCTGGCCATGAAGGCAATTCTGAACACACCGTTGGTAAGTCGCCTGGGCACTCTTGAGCCCAAAAGGCACAGATACATAGCAGAAGGCTCCAAAGGGAGTGATCAAGGTTGTATTCTCCTGGTCCTTAACTGCCATTTTGATCTGATGATAACCAGAGTAAGCATCCAAAAAACTCATGTGCTCACAACCCGCCGTAGCATCAATAATCTAATCAATATGAGGGAGAGCAAAGGGATCAGCTGGACATGCCTTGTTAAGGTCTGTATAATCCACACACATACGCCAAGTGCCATTTTTCTTAAGTACTAGCACTGGGTTAGCCAACCATTCAGGATGAAAAACTTCAATGATGAACCTTGCCGCCAAGAGCCGGGCCACCTCTCTACCGATTGCCTTGAGCCTTTCCTCATTGAACCGGCGAAGAAACTGTTTGACCGGCTTAAACTTGGGATCCACATTAAGGGTGTGCTCAGCGAGTTCCCTCGGTATACCTGGCATATCAGAAGGCTTCCATGCAAAGATGTCCCGGTTCTCACGAATGGACTCGATGAGCGCACTTTCCTATTTTGGATCCATATTCGCACTGATGTTGAATTGCTTTGAAGAATCGCTAGGGACTAAATCAACCATCTTAGGATCATCTTTCGACTTAAACTTCACTAAGGGCTCATTCTCTGTCGTTGGCTTCTTCAAAGGTGTCATATCCACCGGGTCAACATTGTCTTTATAAAACTTCAATTCTTCAGTGGCGCAAGCTGACTCAGCATAAGCAGCATCACCCTCTTCACAATCCAGAGCGATTTTTCTATTGCCATGCACCGTGATGGTGCCCTTGTGACCCGACATCTTGAGATGCAAATAAACATAACACGGCCGTGCCATAAACTTGGCGTAAGCCGGCCGCCCAAACAAAGCATGGTATGGGCTCTTAATTTTCACCACCTCAAAGGTTAACTTCTCAGCTCTGGAATCATTGTCATCTCCAAAAGCCACTTCCAGTGTTATCCTACCCACATGATACGCCGACTTACCAGGCACCACCCCATGAAAGACAGTAGAAGACGGCCTAAGATCCTTGTCAGTCAAATTCATACGACCAAAGGTCTCATAGTAAAGGATGTTGATACTGCCGCCTCCATCCAGTAGCACCTATGTGAGTTTGTATCCTCCTACCTATGGAGCAACCACCAATGCCAGCTGACCCGGATTGTCGACCCGGGGCGGGTGATCTTCTCGGCTCCATACAATAGGCTGCCCACACCACCTTAAGTATCATGGCACCGCCGGTTCAATAGAATTCACCGCTCGCTTATGGTTTTTGATCTCGCTTGCACTGGTGGTGAACACATGATACTATCCACTATTTAGCTGCTTTGGATTACTCTGATAACCAGACTACTACTGCTGGTTTCCCTGGTCAGAATGCTGATTAAAACCACCTTGATTGCCTTGACCCTGAAAGCCAGAGTTTGAACTGCCACCACCAAAGCCAGTTCCGTGAGAGATGGATCCAGAGCCGCCATTTAGGCATGATTGAAAAAATTGGAATTCCTAAACTCTTTCATGATGTAACAATCCTTCCACAGATGACCAGACGGCTTATCGCGCGTACCGTGCCTTGGACAAGGCTGATTCAGTACTGCCTCAAGGTTGAGTCTTGACCCTTGGGCTGGGATTCCCTTGGGATGTTGATTATTGTTCTGCGCATTGGTGTTAGTCACAAAATCGAAATTACCATCAGCCTTACGCTTACCATTGCTGGCTTGGCCTCCCGGGTTATGCTGCTGCCCTTTTGCATTGCCGCCCTTCTTTCCCTTACCCGACTTATCATCATCAGACTCGGGGTGCTTGGTACTGTCAGAGTCGGTATATTTGACGAGAGCTACCATTAGCTCCCCCATGTCGTTGTAGTGGTGCTTAAGCCGCTCCAGCTTCTACTTAAGAGGGAGGAAATGGCAATTCTTCTCTAACATTAGGACTGCAGAACCGGCATTGATACTATCCGACGAGTGTATGATTGACAAGATCCGGCGCACCCAATGGGTTGTTAACTCGCCTTCACCTTGAACGCAAGAATCCAAATCCAGAATCGACATTGGCTGCTTGCATGTGTCTTTGAAATTTTGAATAAAACGCATCTTTAACTCTGCCAATGACCCAACAGAATTTGCGGGCATGGTTTTTAACCGAGTATGAGCCGGCCCATCTAACATCATGGTGAAGTACTTAGCACACGCAGCATCGCCGACATCAAGCATCTCCATGGCCATCTCGTAACTCTTGATCCAAGCCTCTGGGGGCTGATCCGTCGTGTAATTAGGCACCTTGCGAGGGCCCTTAAAAACCTTAGTTAAGCGCTCGTTGCATGGAGCCGACACTAAACACGGCACCCCCAATGTTCTAGAGGTCACTCCTACCTCCATAGGCGCTGAAGGATAAATCAGAGATTGCTGTTGAGCCGCCAACTAAGCTGCCAGCTCCGCCTCACGCCGTGCTCTGCCCTGGTCTACCAAAATCTGAGCATCATTGCCAACACGCGGCGGGTCAGGCCTGCGAGGCTGGTTGCGGTGCCGCTCACTGCTTGACATGGTCGGTTCATCAATGTGCCTGCTATAACTCCTGCTTGGACGGGGTGTTGAGTGGATACGATCACGACTGTACCAATAAGCCGCCTGCTGGGCCACAACCGTCTGAAGAAGCTCTCCGGCTCTACGTATTTCCATTGCTGCTGGCGACTCATCCTGGGCTGGGAGAGCCGCCAGTCGTGTAGCCGCAGCTATCATGTTATCCAAAGGGTTAGAAAAATGCCCCGGAGGTGTTGGAACAAGTCGAGGAGGGGTTACGTTCAAATGTGGGGGATCTGTAGCCCGTTGATACGTCTTCGTCGTATCTACTTTTCCAAACATGTTTGCCCTTGTTTTGGACTCTAACTTGCATGATTTGAATGGAACTAACCCGGACCGTCGTTGTTTTCAGCAAAACTGCCATGGTGTTATTTTTGTGCAGAAATAAAAGTTCTCGGAATGACCTGAAAATCCACGGAGCAAACTTTTTAGAATTAAAAAAAAATACTGGCGAAAGAATCAGCGTCAGGGGGCCCACACCCTGTGCACGAGGGTGGGGAGCGCGCCCCCTCCCCTAAGGCGCGCCCCCTGCCTCGTGGCCCCCCTATACGTCCACCGACCTCAACTCCAACTCCATATATTTGCTTTCACAGAGAAAAAAATCAGAGAGAAAGTTTCATCGCGTTTGAGGGATTCCTGGACGAGGGGGTGTCCGGACAGCCGGACTATCATCGTCAGCCGGACTCTAAGACTATGAAGATACAAGATTGAAGACTCCGTCCCGTGTCCGGATGGGACTTTCCTTGGCGTGGCAGGCAAGCTTGGCGATACGGATATGTAGATCTCCTACCATTGTAACCGACTCTGTGTAACCCTAGCCCTCTCCGATGTCTATATAAACCGGAGGGTTTTAGTCCATAGGACGAACAACCATTACAACAATCATACCATAGGCTAGCTTCTAGGCTTTAGCCTCCTTGATCTTGTGGTAGATCCACTCTTGTACTACCCATATCATCAATATCAATCAAGCAGGAGTAGGGTTTTACCTCCATCGAGAGGGCCCGAACCTGGGTAAAAACATCGTGTCCCTTGTCTCCTATTACCATCCGCCTAGACGCACAGTTCGGGACCCCCTACCCGAGATCCGCCGGTTTTGACACCGACATTGGAGATTTCATTGAGAGTTCCTCTGTGTCGTCACCGATAGGCTTGATGGCTTCTTCAATCAACAACGACGCAGTCCAGGGTGAGACTTTTCTCCCCGGACAGATCTCCAGATTCGGGCGGCTTTGATCGGGCAATTCACTTGGCCATCCGAGCAGATCGAAAGCTACGGCCCGCCATCAGTCGATTTGGAAGCCTAAACTTCACGGCGGACATCCGCGGAGACTTTATCTTCGATGGATCCGAGCCGCAGCCGGCGTGCTTGCCTTTATCACGATGGGCATGATCTAACTCTGCCGCGACGGACAAGACTTGGAGGCCGCACATGAATCCGCTCCGACCCATAGTTCGGAGCCGATCGCGCAGATCGAGGACGGGTGGCTGGACACCGCCTCGAGAGGTGCAAGCCAATATCGATTTTTAGAAAGAAAAAACAAGAATTTTCTTCTTTTTTTATTAACATTAAGAAAAAAGAATATAACTAAAATGGAATTTTTTATTTGTTCTTAGTTCTATTGAACTTTTTTCATTCTCTACGGCGATGGAGCCGAATAACGACCTTGTCCCCTATAAAGCCCGTGACTCCGAGGTGCCGGACTCCCTGCCGGACTCCGAACCTCCGGCGCCCCTGCCAATCGAATCCGATTGGGCGCCGATCATGGAGTTCACCGCGGCGGACATCTTTCAGCACTCACCCTTTGGCAATATCCTAAATTCGCTAAAGCATCTGTCGCTATCCGGAGAGCCCTGGCCAGACCACGGCCAGGATGGCTGGGATGCGGACGACGAAGAAATTCAAAGCCCACCCACCACCCACTTCATATCAACTGTCGACGATCTAACAGACATGCTAGACTATGACTCCGAAGACATCGACGGTATGGACGACGATGCCGGAGACGATCAAGAACCAGCGCCTACGGGGCACTGGTAGACCACCTCGTCATACGACATATACATGGTGGACACCCCAAAAGATGGGGATGGCAAAGAAGCAGCGGAGGCAGATTCCTTAAAGAAACAGCCCAAGCACCGACGTCAGCGGCGCCGCTCTAAATCCCGCCACAGTAAGAATGGAGATTCCGGCACAGGAGATAATAACACCCCAGAAAGTGCCGAAGACAACCCCCTCTAGCAAGATTCAGCGCAGGAGGACATAGAAGCAAGCCCTCACGAGAGAGCGGCAGACGAAGAGGTCGAGGATGATAATTACATACCTCCCTCCGGAGACGAGGCAAGCCTCGACGACGATTTAATTCTGTCGTGCTCGAGGATCCCGTCGAACAAGAGCGTTTCAAACGCAGAGCTAATGGCCACGACAAATAGCCTAAAGAAAAGCAGCAACAACTTCAAGCTGATCAAGACCTGCTGGCCGACAGATGGACCGAGGTCCTCGCGTCAAGAGTATGAACTTCGAAAGCCCTCCAAGAGCCACCCAAACGCAAGTTGCTCCCCCGACTAGAGGAGGAAGCATACATACCTTCATCACCAGCGCACAATACGGCCGACCGACCACCCTGTGGTCGCGACAGAGAGGCATCTAGGCCCTCCATCAAGACCGTACCCCGGCATCACTCGAAAAGTATGAAGCTACGGGGGAACGCGCCGGACTTGCGGGACATATTGGAGGACAAGGCAACACAATCCAGATCTATCTATGGATCATTTGGGCGCCCCATGACCCATGACGAATACCGTCGCGCCGGATACAACAACTCCGGCCGGGCCGAACACAGCAGACAATGCTCCCTTGAGCTACGTCGTGATATTGCTCAATACAGAGGCGCCGCACACCCGCTATGCTTCACTGACGAAGTAATGGATCATCAAATCCCTGAAGGGTTTAAACCCGTAAACATCGAATCCTACGATGGCACAACAGACCCCGCGGTTTGGATCGAAGATTATCTCCTTCATATCCATATGGCCCACGGCGATGATCTCCATGCCATCAAATATCTCCCGCTCAAGCTTAAAGGACCAGCTCGGCATTGGCTTAACAGCCTGCCCGCAGAGTCAATTGGGTGTTGGGAGGACCTGGAAGCCGCATTCCTCGACAACTTCCAGGGCACATATATGCGACCACCAGACGCCGATGACCTGAGCCACAAAATTCAGCAGCCAGACGAATCAGCCAGACAATTCTGGACACGGTTCTTAACAAAGAAAAATCAAATCGTTGACTGTCCGGATGCAGAGGCACTCGTAGCCTTCAAACATAACATCCGCGACGAGTGGCTTGCCCGGCACCTAGGATAGGAAAAGCCGAAATCCATGGCAGCCCTCACATCATTAATGACCCGCTTCTGTGCGGGAGAGGATAGCTGGCTAGCTCGCAGCAACAACCTCAATAAAAATGCTGGTAGTCCGGATACTAAGGACCATAATGGCAGGTCGCGTCGAAGCAAAAACAAACACCGCGTTAACGGCGACAACAATGAGGATACGGCAGTCAACGCCGGATTCCGAGGCTCTAAACCCGGTCAGCGGAAGAAGCCATTCAAAAGAACCACTCTGGGTCCGTCCAATTTGGACCGAATGCTCGACCGCTCTTGCCAGATACATGGCACCCCCGAAAAGCCAGCTAACCACACCAACAGAGATTGTTGGGTATTCAAGCAGGCAGGCAAGTTAATTGCCGAAAACAATGACAAGGGGCTGCACAGTGATGACGAGGAAGAGACCCGGCTGCCGAACAGTAGAGGACAGAAGGGCTTCCCCCCACAAGTGCGGACGGTAAACATGATATACGCAACCCATATACCCAAGAGGGAGCGGAAGCGTGCACTGAGGGACGTATATGCGATGGAGCCAGTCGCCCCAAAGTTCAATCCATGGTCCTCTTGCCCGATCAATTTCGATCGAAGAGACCATCCGACCAGTATCCGTCATGGTGGATTCTCCGCGTTGGTTTTAGACCCAATCGTCCATGGATTTCACCTCACGATAGTCCTGATGGACGGCGGCAGTAGCCTGAACCTGCTTTATCAGGATATAGTGCGCAAGATGGGCATAGACCCCTCAAGGATTAAACCTACAAAGACGACCTTCAAAGGCGTCATACCAGGTGTCGAGGCCAATTGTACAGGCTCAGTCACACTGGAAGTGGTCTTTGGATTCCCGGATAACTTCCGAAGCGAGGAGTTAATCTTCGACATAGTCCCGTTCCGCAGCGGCTATCACGCTCTGCTCGGACGAACCGCATTCGCAAAGTTCAACGCGGTGCCGCATTATGCATACCTCAAGCTCAAGATGCCAGGCCCTCGCGGAGTCATCACGATCAACGGAAATACGGAATGCTCCCTCCGAATGGAGGAACATACAGCGGCTCTCGCGGTAGAAGTACAGAGCAGCCTTCTAAGGCAATTTTTGAGTCCGGCCGCTAAACGATCGGACACGGCCAAACGCGCCCGGAGCAACATCAATCAAGACCACAGCACGCCCGAGCATCGCAGAGTAATGCGGCCCCAACCCCAGCCCTCGCATGATTGCAAGACCAGCTCCGCGTACATCATTACGCTCTGGAGATACCATGGGCATAGGGGAGGGCACGACCTAACAGACCAGTGCGGCTCGACCACACCAGGGGCTCCCAAGTGTGTCGCTCTTTTTATTTTTATTTTCCTTCTTTTTTGACACAGGACTCCGTTCACCAGAGGCCCTGTTCGGCGGCAAACCTGCCGAACTCACAATGCAACAGCCAGGGAGGGATAAAGGCTGCGACGAACATTCAGGTGGTCTCCATTACGAGCATTAAATTTGTTAAATACACCATTCCGCAGCCTACCCCTGGAGGGAAACATGTCTAATTAGTCCAATCCCTTGCTTACCGCACTATTTGTATCGCTCTGCACTCATAGCAGAATTCCTTGGATAAACAATGCATTACCATTCGCCTATAATTGCATTACCTTTTTTACATATATGTTCATTAATGACATCTTGCTCCCATATGTTTTGGTACGGCCGAATACACGAGGGGCTTATGTTCCCCGCATTATGGTGTGATAAGTTCGAACACTTTCACAAGTGCGGCACCCCGAACTTATAGCATTATATGAATCGGCTCCGAATCATGTCTTGGGTCAATAGTTGGGTTTGCCCGGCTCCCATGTTTTGGTACCTTACGCCCGCTCATCGGCTAAGGTAGCACTTTGGGAACCATCTGCGATTGCGCCCGGTTGAGTTAGGCGAGCTCAAAGGAGAAAGCTAAAACTGACTGTCATGATAAGGCGAGAGACTGGTCGATGTTCGAGAGGTCTTTTCGAGTCCCTAAAGACTTACGCCGCTTCGAGCGAAGAACCGGATAATGTCCGGCCAAGGCGTGGATAGCGCCCCAAAATTGGTCTTCCGAATACTAGGGGCTTCACCGAAATTTAAAATTATAGAATTCTATGGCTGAGAGTGTTCAAGCATTATAAGTCCAGTTGCCTTGTTCGCTGTGTTGAGTGCCTCCCTACATGGACCCAAAAATGGGAACAAGAGTGCTCAAGTTTATCCCGAACACCCCAGCACTAGTGGCATGGGGGCTGAAGCCGACGACTTGCCATCTCTCAGATTTTATAAATGGCCGCACAGAAGGTAATATTTTAAATCAAACAAGCGTTGCTTAGCGCATATGAACAAAGTTTTCAGCTTGCGAGGATAGCACATAGCGAGTTTACTCAATAATTACATCTCTGGGGCACTCATCCGCAATCTTGTGGGCACCCTTCAGACAGTCTTATAGTACATCTCGAGTACGATACTCCTTGCCCGCGGGCGGCGCGTCGATGATAAGCCTCTCGCATCCAGCCGCCCGGTGCACCTTTGCGCGGGCAAGGGCCCGACGAGCACCTTCAATACAGGTGGGCGCTTGATGACCTCCACCGAGGGCACGCATCCACCAGCCGCGCGCGAGAGGCAAGTAGCTCCTGTGCATGGCATCTCGAGCCACAACAGGACCATGAGGCCCTTCGTGGCCTACTCGGCTACCTTGTGGAGCTCGACCAGCTGCTTCAGCTGGTCGCTAGGGGGCACCGGATGGCCGGCCTCAGCGTACTGAGACCAAAAGACCTTATCCGTTGAGCTCCCCTCCTTGGCTCAGTAGAATGCGGCGGCATCGGATACACTGTGAGGCAGATTTGCAAACGCCCCTGGAGAGCTCCGAATTCGGGTAAGTAATAGGTAATTTACATTAACATGCTTGCTTTGCATGAAAAATGCCTTACTCGCCGCTATCTTCTTCACCGCCTCAATCTCCTGGAGGGCCTTATGGGCCTCGACCTTGGCGGCTTTGGTACTTTCGAGAGCCGAGGCAAGCTCGGACTCTCGAGTCTTTGAGTCGCGCTCCAAACTCTCATGCTTTTCCATGAGAGCCTAGAGCTCTTGCCGCACTTCCGCCACCCGTGCCTCCTGCTTTTCTCGCCCTGCCCGTTCCGTGGCCGCATTGCGTTCGGCCGCGGATACGGCCTCCTTCAGGGTTGCCACCTCGTTCATGGCGCCTGCAGTACCCACGTTATCCTTGTTATTTTTGTCGCAACCTAAATCCTTTTCTGTAAGGTAACTATTCAAAGTGGTGTTACTGACCTTCTTTATCCTCGAGCTGCTTCTTGGCACGGCCGAGCTCTTGCTCAAACCGCTCGAGGTCCTGCTTCAAAGCATCGACCTCCGTAGTCAGTGCGGCAGAGGTCAGCAGCGCAGCCTGCAAACCCATATTGACATAATTTTTAGCAACCCTACGTATATCTTTTTAGATCCTCAGTCCGGCTTTTCTTTCCAAACACCGAACCGAGCATCAGGGGCTACTGTCTATGCGGTATTACATTACATAATTTTAACTTCTTACCTCAAAGCACATTAGAAGGCTACTGCGAAGCCGGCCAGCCCGCTCTTGGCGAGCTGAACCTTCTGAATCACCGCACTCATAATAGTGCGGTGTTCTTCCTCGATGGAAGCGCCTTTGAGCGCCTCCAACAAGTTGTCTGGCACCTCCGGTTGGACGAGGGCCGCCGGCGTCACGGTCTTGCCCTTCTTGCGAAGGGGCCGCCTGCCGGACTCCAAAACCACTGCGGGTTCCGGCGTGGAGTCCAGCGCAAAGTCCGGGAGGCTGCCTTGTGGCGCCTCCGGAGCCTCCTCCCGGTGGGTCCCTTCCCGGGATCCCACCTCGGCGTCCTCAATGGCACGAGGGGTGGAGGCAGTCGGGATGGAATCTACATCCGATGGAGCCAACGACCCGCTCGATGAAGCGGGGAGATCATCATCGGCCGGACTGCAGGAAGAGTGCGGCATTAGAAGGACACTATGTGACACAAAAGAGAAATTATAAATCGTTCAGGAATCCGGATACTTACGATCTTGCCGGAGGCCTGGCCCTTGAGGGCCACTCTTCATCGCCAACGTTGGCGTTGGCGGAGCCGTCCGGGGGAATGGTTCTCCCCCTCTTGGACCCTTCGGCCTCCCCTGTTTGGGAGGCCTTCCTCTTCCTCTCTCCCTCCTCTGAGAGAGAGTCCTCTTTCACCTCCTCGTCTTGGGGGGAGGAGTCCGCCTCGGAGCCATCGGACGATGAGTCCGATATCACCTGGCACCGGGAACTTCTTCGAGTTCTCGTGGCCTTCTTCTTGGTCTTCTTCTCTGGCACCACATAGAGTGCCGGGACCAGCAGCCCCGTCAAGCGGGCATCCGCTGGGTCTTCGGGAAGGGGAGCCGGACAATCTACCTATCAGGACGTCCTCTGCCAGTCCTGTCAAAGGCATTGGGAGTTTTAGATCCCACATAGAGTCAAACTATGAAAGAAAACAACTGTCCCGTAGAGGATAACAAAGCTTACCACACCGGCCGGGCGCTTGGTGCTGAATCCGCGATCCTCAGTCGCGGACGCGGGCTTCTCCGCCCTTGAACAGCACCCTCGGACGGCTTCATATGTCGTGGTCGAAGAGCCCGCTCGAGTCCGTGCTGTGCGGATCAAACTCCCCAGATTGAAGGCCCGTTGTTGGCGGGGAGGATCCGCGGATGAGCATTACCGGATCACATTGACAAGCCTAAGCTTCTTGTTCACAGTGGTCTCAAGACAGATCGAGTCTGTCAGCTCCTCCGAACTGCCCCATAGCAAGCCCTTCTCTTTCCAGGAGGTGAGCTGCATAGGGATACCAGATCTGAACTCGGGGGCCGCCGCCCACTTAGGGTCGCGCGGCTCGGTGATGTAGAACCACCCCGATTGCCACCCCTTGACGGTCTCCACAAAGGCCCCTTCGAGCCAGATGATGTTGGGCATCTTGCCCAACATGGCGCCTCCGCACTCCGCTTGAGTGCCCTTCACCACCTTCAGCTTGACATTGAAGGTCTTGAGCCACAAGCCGAAGTGGGGCTGGATGCAGAGGAAGGCCTCGCACACGACGATAAACGCCGAGATGTTGAGGATGAAGTTTGGCGCCAGATCATGGAAATCCAGGCCGTAATAGTACATGAGCCCCTGGACATAGGGATGCAACAGGAAGCCCAGTCCACGGAGGATGTGGGGAAGGAATACGATCCTCTCATGGGGCCTGGGGGTGGGGATGAGCTGCCCCTTGTCGGGCAGCCGGTGCGCGATGTCGCCGGAGAGGTATCCGGCGCTGCGCAGTTTTGCAATATGCTCCTCCGTCACGTAGGAGGCCAGCCATTTGCCTCCCGCTCCGGACATGGTCGGAGAAGGTCGAGACAAGATGCACGGACTTGGGCGTTGGAGCTCGAGAGTGCGCGGGGATGGATAAGCAAAGGAGGAAGAAGGCGTAGGTAAAAAGGGTGGATCCTTATCCCCTTATATATGGGCGGACGAAAACTATGCGTCCCCACCGGCCTGGTAAAACTCGCTTATCTCCCAAGCGCCACCATCAAAGGCGCGGTTGGGTTACCCACGTCCGTATTGATGAGAATCCTGGAATAAGGGGAACACAATCTCTGCTTTGACAAGACGTGCCATGGAAACCGCTTCGCTAAACGCACTGAGGTGGTATAATAAAAAACGATTCAAGTAAAGGCTTGCTAGTGGCGTGACGTCATGCTACATGACGCGTCAGCAGATTGAACCTGTGTACATAATATTCTCTCTACGAGGAAATGCGGAAATTATTTTGCAGAGCCGGACACTATCTTGGTGCTCACAATCTCCTGAGAATTATTCATAGGAGGAACCCGCCTTGCAATGCCGAACAATATGTGCGCCGGACTCATCGTCATTGAGTCCTGGACTAGGGGGTGTCCGGACAGCCGAACTATCAACGTCAGCCGGACTCCAAGACTATGAAGATACTAGATTGAAGACTCCGTCCCATGTCCGAATGGGACTTTCCTTGGCGTGGAAGGAAAGCTTGGCGATACGGATATGTAGATCTCCTACCATTGTAACCGAGTCTGTGTAACCCTAGCCCTCTCCGGTGTCTATATAAACCGGAGGGTTTTAGTCTGTAGGACGAACAACCATTACAAGAATCATACCATAGGCTAGCTTCTAGGGTTTAGCCTCCTTGATCTCGTGGTAGATCCACTCTTGTACTACCCATATCGTCACTATCAATCAAGCAGGAGTAGGGTTTTACCTCCATCGAGAGGGCCCGAACCTGGGTAAAAACATCGTGTCCCTTGTCTCCTGTTACCAGCCGCCTAGACGAACAGTTCGGGACCCCCTACCCGAGATCCGCCGGTTTTGACACGGACAACGTTTTATGATACGGAGCCACCGCCAAGCCCTAATCTCTCTCGGGAGGGCTGATCTGGAGTCCGTTCGGGGCTCCGGAGAGGGGGATTCGTCACTATCATCATCATCATCAACAATCCTCCATCACCAATTTCATGATGCTCACCGCCGTGCGTGAGTAATTCCATCGTAGGCTTGCTGGACGGTGATGGGTTGGATGAGATTTACCATGTAACACTACTAGGGAAAAGGCTAGCAGCAGCGCGGGTTTTAGATGTATCGATGCGCGGTGCCGTGCTACTAATAAGGCGCCACTGACTAACTCATAGCGATAGCGATATAGCGCAAGGCCATCGCTACCAAGTGTAGCAACATCGCTGGGTTAGAGGAAGCTCACTACCGCTAGTAGCGCTAAGCGCTCTTTGGCTAGACGCGCCATCGCTAATTTTATACACTCGCTCTTCGCTAATTTAAGTAGTTTTTTGGCATATTTGTTTTGTATTTGAACGGCTTTGTAGAAGAATCTTTAGCACATAGAAATGTCATCATGATACACATACAAATGCTGCGAGACCACAAATGTAATCATAGCATGTACATACAAATAGTCTCATCATAATCATCATCCAACACAAAGTGATATCTTGTCATAATCTAGAAAATAGCAATACATGCAAGTCTCGAATACTTGCAACTACAACAACGTCATCCATCTAAACAAAGGTATACGCAAGAAGTGCTATCACTATGAGTGAGAGCGGAACTATGCAAGACACGAGGTGGCGATTCTGAGTCCTCTCTCGCTAGCGTGAACCTCAAGTAACTAGCTTCTCCTTCTTGTGCCTTTTGAAGTTTTATGGCTGGCGCCAGTGAACCCATTCACTTGCGCGACACTCATGCCACTCGTTGTACACCCTCGAACCTTCCCTTTGTACAGGACATAGCATTTCCATCTCGCCATCAAGAAACTAGGTACTGTTAGAGATGCATGTTCATGAAGAGGATGTACAATCATATATATGCAACAAAATATACTAGAGCAACACCAAAAAAGAAAGGTTAGCAACTAGATGCAACATATACAGTACACAAATTAATTAACTAGAGGTACGCAGGTCATCGTACGCAAACTAGCAAAGTAGCGTTACGCAAGTTCGGCAGGGACCGTGGACATCCCAAAGTTTCAGCGCTACAAAAAGTATACAAGTTCAACCGACACATATCATGATCATCGGCATCATAAATCACTAGAAGTTCCATCCTTCCATATCATCAAGGACGAACCTAGCTTCTTGAGCGGCGTGAGGTCTAGACGTTGCATGCCTATGCGAGTTCGGACGTCGATTCGCGATATAGGGCAGTGGTGGAACATCCCTTTCATCGGCGACTTCTTTCATGATGATCGCCGCAATGTCGCTTTGGATGCGAAAGAAGTCATCTCTAAGTTTATAATTCGCTTCTCCATGAGATTCTATCCACTTGTGGATATGATCATCATTTCTGCTGTTAATGCGAAGCTTTTGGTGATCCGTGTTGAACTGAATCATGAGATGGATGATGTAGAATCCATCCTTCTTGCTTGGTTTTGGGACATGGATGCAGGAGAAGTTAGTTTTATCATGAAACCCATCTTCTTGTTCCTTTGTTTCTTGATATGCACGTGGCCAGCTCTAAAGCTGAAGCCTTGGAGAGCATCATCTAGAATATTCGTTATGTGGGTGTAGTCCTTTTTCTTGTAGTCTCTGGAAGGGTCAAAATACACGGCGTGGGAGACTTGCGGGTAAAGAACGATAAGGGGCGCGCTGCTGTTTGAGGAAAAGACACCTCAAATTATTCCCCATATGAGAGAGAAGGAATGATTGAAATGTATGAAAGGGTTGTCCGAACTGACTTACTTTGGATGATAAGGCACGAGGACAATTTCCGGTCCTTATTCTGTACCATGAAGTTTTGGAGGTACTCCCTAGCAGTTTCACGCTCAAAGTCGCCGAGACTCAAGAAAGACTCGTGCATGTAGTACGGATCCGCCACACAGATTTGCAAGACTTCTTCACTCTTCATGACGGAGCTCATATGTAAGCGCAAAAAGGCGGATGATAGTAAAATCAAGCCGCCTTTGTTAGAAACATCTCAAAGATATGGTCAAACGCAGGAAGAACACCTCCGCGGGCCGTGTGTCGATGTAGCACTTTCCTCGTGCACACGAGCCGTGTATGTCGGATATCCTGGATCCTTTGAGGCTAGTAGGCTTTTCTCGATCGACGGCACATGGTCGTGCAGTCTCTGAGATACCTCGATAGTGCCTCCAGCGGTTTCGCGGTAGCATCGGCTCGCCCGTGAGATGGAACATGACCGCACCTTTCACGGGTACACGCTCTTGTAATGCATCGTCGCTGCTTTGTGTGCTCGCTTGTTTGGAGGCGTTACCTTCCCGATCTCTTCCTCTCCTTTTTCTTGGGCACACCTTCGGACCCTTCCTTAACCCCTGCCCAAGTTTTCCGGGCTAAATCAGACGACCCTCGCGCCCGGCTAGTTGAGCCTGTGTTGAGGCGGCATCTTGAGCGTGTCTTGTGAGGATTTCATGAAGAGACTTTTGCAATCCATGGTGCGATCCTGCCGGGCATATCATCCATATCCTCATTAGCAAGCTGATAGTCCGATTCGTCATATGGTTGACTCCTCATATCTATGTCACAGTCATACGCGTTTGTATTGAGGTAATCCATAGGGTCGACCTCCGTCTCATCATCCATTCTCTGTTCTACAGGATAAATTACATCAGCCAGTACTATTGCACCCCCTTCATCATGTCGTCCGCCGCTCTCACCTGGAACTACAGGAGCTGGTAATTGCGTAGGCGGGGTGGTGGTCTCCGCACATGCTTGTTGATGTGTGGTAGTTATTAGTGTGCTCTCGGCTCCGGCTCGGGCGAATAAGATTCTTGACCATAGCAGCACCCAACCCTTGCAGACTTCAATCCACGGCGGGATCTCATCGTCCGCTCCCACATGCTGTCTTCGAGGAGGCAAATCCTCGTGCCCGATTTCACACTAGTCAAGCTAACCTCAAGTGCCCAGCGAGGATCGGCTGGTTGTGGAGCGTCGTTGAGAGGGGTCCATTATCATCCCCTTTCCCACGTCCACCTTCTGGCCTTTGATCAAGTAGAGTATGGCGCACGGGGTTTCTTTTGCCTGCAAACACATATGTCTGTGGCGTAAAACAACCGAAAGGCAACAAAAATGGAATATTATCTATATATATATGTTGGTGCGACATGTAATTACCGTGACGGCGTCGAGCTCAGCCAAAGACGAAGGCCCACCTAGCGTGCCTGAGACTGAGGACGGTCTGCTATGAGCGGGAGCGGCTGCGAGAGGAGGCCCAGTTGCTTGAGCAAGTGATGGTGCGATGGTGTTGTTGTTCATGGAGTTTGTAGGATCGAAAGTATGTCTAGAGGGGGGGTGATTAGACTACTTGACAAAATAAAAATTCAGCCTTTTGACAAAGACAAGTTTTTGGCAGATTCACAATTATGATCAAGTCAAGCATCACCCTACACATGCAATTCTAGAGTATAGGCAGTGGAAAGTAAATTGCACATGTAGTAAAGAGAGGTGGAGAAGAGCAAACGCAATTTTGGAGACGCGGAGATTTTTCTCGTGGTTCCGGTAGGTGGTGCTATCGTACTTCCACGTTGATGGAGACTTCAACCCACGGAGGGTAACGGCTGCGAGAGTCCACGGAGGGCTCCACCCACGAAGGGTCCACGAAGAAGCAACCTTGTCTATGCCATCATGGCCTACGCCCACGGAGGGCTAGCCTTACTCGGGGTAGATCTTCACGAAGTAGGCGATCTCCTTGCCCTTACAAACTTCTTGGTTCAACTCCACATCTCGACGGAGGCTCCCAAGCGACACCTAACCAATCTAGGAGGCACCACCCTCCAAAAGGTAATAGATGGTGTTGATGATGATGAACTCCTTGCTCTTGTGCTTCAAATGATAATCTCCCCAACACTCAACTCTCCTCACTGATTTGGCTGTGGTGGAAGAAAGGATTGAGTGGAAAGCAACTTGGGAAGGCTAGAGATCAAGCTTCATATGGTGGGAGTGGAGCAACTTGATCTCAACACAAGGGTAGGTAGTTCTCTTCTCGAAATGTAAGGTAGGAGTGGTAGTTCTTTTCGATGGCTCTCTCCACGAGTGAAGAGGGGTGGAGGGTATTTATAGCCTCCACACAAAATCCAACCGTTACACACATTTGACCAATCTCGGTGGGACGAAGTTGACAACTCGGTGAGACCGAAAGTTCAAATCATGTGAACGTTGGGATTTTCGGTGGGACCGAAAATACAATCTCGGTGAGTCCGATTCGTGCAAAGACAAGAGCTTGCCAATCTCGGTGGGACCGACTTCATCATCTTGGTGACACCGATTTGATGTGAATGTTCTGAAGCTTGGCAACTCAAGTTTCGGTGAGACCGAGTTCAGAATCGGAAAATCCGAGATTTCTAGGGTTTGGCTTTGTGGCTGAGGTGGTTCATCTCGGTGTGACTGAGTTTAGAATATCGGTGGGACCGAGATTACTTATGAGTGTATATGGCGGTGAAAGTTCTTGATAGTTTAGGAGATGTATCACTAAGCACTTGAGCAACCAGATCATCATCATAACCTCATCCCTTTTAATAGTATTGGCTATCCTATAGACTCAATGTGATCTTGGATCACTAAACCAAAAATGGAGTCTTGAGCTTTTGCCAATGCTTGCCTTAGCATTTTGAGGGGTCCACTTCTTGAGTCCTTGCCATACCCATATCTTGAACTTTCGAAATGATTCTCAAGAAACTATTAGTTCAATGATATATATGTTGTTAATAATTACCAAAACCACCCGGGATTAGTTGCACTTTCAATCTCCCCTTTTGGTAATTGATGACAACATATAGATCAAAACTTCGACAAAGGATATAATCAATGAATAATATCGTCGCTTTGAGAAGTATGTGATAAGCAAGAGCTCCCCCTAAATTTGTGCATTATTTAAGATTTGCGTTTGAATGCAAATGCACAATCGATTAGGATCATGGGTCACTCTTCCATGTCACATACATCTTGGTGGAGCGCACAAAATGATAAGAATGAATAGCATGCACCCAATCACCAAGACATGAATAAATGATCATACAAGATAGGAATAGCATATGATAAGCATTAAGCACACCTTAAAGCATAGTACGACCAAGCACTCATTAAGGTAGAATGAAACGTAGTATCAAACACACTGAATGTATCAAAAACCAAAAGTATCTCAAAGAAACCGCAAAAGAACGAAAGAGCAAAAGCGCAAAAACAACAACACTCTCTCTCTCGAAGTCCTATGATCTATACAATTTCTCCCCCTTTGGCAACAAGTTACCAAAAAGTTCGAAACGGCATAGAGCTAAGCGTCACTGGGGACTCTTTGGCGGCTCTGTGCAGGTTGATGTTGGAGTTGAGATGGCAGCATCGGCGAAGACTTGGTGATGTCTGTCTTTGGAGGAGTGGTCTTTGGAGCTGGAGCTGTAGCAACCGATGGAGTGTGGGAGGTGAAGTTGTAGTCCTGTGTGTCATCCTTTGGAATAGCAGCTGATTGGGGTCTGTGGGAACCGGAGCGATCTGTTGATAAGCATCTGGACTAAGTCATCCTGCATCTCACGCATAAGCTCTTCCTTCTCCTCTTTGCTTCCTCAATGTCGCCTCAAGCTTGTTGACAGTCACTTGCACTTGATCCACCTTCACATCCAGAGCGTGGATCTTGTCTTCAACAATCCTCTCTAGGCTCTCCCGAGGCTGCACAATGCTGGCTAGGCGTTGTTCAATCCTTTGGGTAGCTTCAAGGAGCTGCTCTCCAACACTCTTTGGTTTAGCTGTTGCTCCTGCTTTGCTTCCTTGTCGACTTTGGCTTTCTTGGCAGCTTCAATCTTTGCTTGTCCTTCAACCGATGTTGGATCCTCCTCATCCATCACAACAACATTGTCCTCATGCTCAGCTGCTGCGGTGGTAAGTGTTCTCTATCCAACAAGAATGTGCCCGTGCCAAACTTGGCATTGATAAGCATCTGAATATGCGGGGCAAATCCACACGACCTTTTCTGGTCAGCTGCAGTCCTCTTAATGGTCTCAACCATCAAGTCCATCACCTTGAAAGGTGCCTTCTCATCAAGTATATGCAGCATGTTGATAGAGTATCCTCTGATCATGCGATGATCTCCAGACTTGGGCATCAAGGTATGCCTCAGAATAGTATTAGTGGTAGGTAGACCTGCCTGGAGATAGTACACTGAGCCGAGCTTCTAGATTCCCAAATCTTTAGCTGGGACCTCTTTGTACATGTTCTTCATGGATTCATGGTTCTTCTTTGGAATACCATAAACATCAATGTCATCCTCTCTTTGCACTAGAGCATTCAGAAGTTCTGCCCATTCTTCAATAGTTGAAGAAAATCTTTGGCCTTCAGTCATCCATACAATCCTTCCATCTGGGTAGAAGTGAGCTGTGGCATAGAATTGCATAATCATTTCATCGTTCCAACTGGTCAACTTCTGACCTACAAAGTCTGCAACACCACATGCAGTGAAGCTTTCATGCACATGTGGAAAGAAGTCTCATGCTCTTCATTTGTCAATGTACTTCCAGTCAACATATCTTGTGTCTGCGACTATGGGCTTCTTGTCCATCAGCACAGTCTCATAGAAGTCCTGCTGCTCTCTGGTGTGAAATCTGGGATCAACAGCAGTTCTTCTCCTCACGGCATATGGGTCAGATTGTCTCCATAGCCTGAGACCTCTATCCTTCCTTTCCTTCATGTTCTCAGCTTGAGGATGAGCATCATTGTGAAGTGGCAGTTTTGGACGAAGTTTCAGCAAAACTGGTCCTTCATCATCTGACACAGCTGGTGGCACATCATCTTTGTTCTTCTCAGATGCTGGAATGTTCCTGACTGTCTTCTTGGGCTTGGTAGCAGGCTTTGCTGGAGCAGATTGCTTGGGCTTTGAAGTGGCTCCAGCCCTGATGGCATCACCCATGAGCTTAGGCTTCTGAGGAGGCTGGGGTGCTTCCTCATCCTCATCTTCTTCTGCTGCATCATCATGCACTAACCTCTTCCTCTTGGAAGTTTTCTTCACCTTGCTTGTAGTTTCCTCTTCCAAACTCAGCTTCTTGGCAACAGTTGACTGCATGACTTTTCTGGTGCCCTTCTTGGTTTGCTGACCTTGTGGCTCTTTGGCAACAACTTTCCTCTTGGGCTTTGATGTGACCTCTTCCTCAACAACAAAGTCTGAGTCTTCTTCATCTGAGTTCCTCTTCTTTCTGGCTCTGGTGGCTGCAGGAGGCAAACCACTTGGTGTACTCCTCTCACCATCATCTGATGAGCTGCTGGGATCAAGACTAGTGCCTGCCTCTGGAATATCTGCTATAGGTGACTCTGACCTGTTACATTTGTCCTTTGGCATCGACATGGTGACAACTTTGTGAATAGATAAGGTGTAGGCAGAGTAGAAGAGTTATCACAAACTGCAGAAGTTTTTGCAAACAAATGAGTTCAAATTTCAGTATTAGGTTTTCACAGAAGACATTTCGGTCAGACCGAGTTTTAAATTCGGTGAATCCAAAGTGTTCAAACAGAAGCTTTCACACCACTTTCGGTTGGACCGAAGTGGGTTTCGGTCCTGCCGAAAACACTAGGGTTTCACAGAATCGCTATTTCGGTCACACCGATTTGCACAACTCGGTTGGACCGAAAGGTGCAGTGCAATGGCCATAGGCCAAATCGGTCTTACCGAAAATCTAAAATCGGTCTCACCGAGATGTGTTCGGCGGAAACCTAACCCTAAAACTTTTACTCGAATCTCGTTCAAAAGAACCAATCTGGTGTACAGGAAGATTTCAATCGTGGCAAGATTACAGGCAAACCAAACATGCATTGAATCGGAGATGGGAGCACGAGTGGGATCGAAACTCACCCTAACTTGGTGGAGTTTCTCTACAGCGGCAACGGCGCGGAGAGGATGTCCGTTGACGGCGACGGAGACCTGCGGCGCGGCGCCTGAGCGGCAACGGAGGCGATCCGGAGACGAGCGGCGGCGGCAAAAGGTGGGGCGGCGTTTGAAGTAGAAATCAGCGCTGCCCTGAGTATATATACCCTTTCTTTGTCGGTGGGACGAGTTGTAAAACTTCGGTGGCACCGAGATGGATAACTCGCAGCGATTATGCACTTGTCACGCCGAAAATCACAACTTCGGTTTCACCGAGGTGAAAACCTAGATCGATCTAAGTGCTTTCGGTTTGACCGAGTTTGAGTGTGTTGGTCGACCGAAATCACTTAGAAGGTTTTGGAAGTTAGCCCTTGACGGATCGGTGGCTCGAGTGCTCCTCACTCGGAGGGTCCAAAATGACTTGTTCAAAGTTTGTGATGTAAGCATGAATAGAATTTGAGACAAGAAAGCATAGATAGCTAGGGGAGGTACTTAGGCATTCTTGTCCATCCATTTGGTCAGAAAAATCAAAACGACCAAAACAACAAATGGATGTCCTTCAATGGATAAAATCATGCATCCAACATGCTCACACAATAAGATAGCAAAATGAAATATGTGTCAAACATGCACAATCAAAACTCTAGCTACTATCACACAATTTGTCGATGACTAGGTCATCTTTATATGAGTATATTGACTTAGGAGTCAAATGAGACCATTTGATCATAGGTCATACTCATCGTTTAAGCACAAGTGGGGTTACCACTTTTACATAAAGCATTGATGTGTTCACATCATTTGAAGATGCTTTAGCTCAATTCTTTAGAGAAAAGCTCCCCCTAGATGTGAGAACCCCTTTTAAAGGGTCAAACTAACCTTGGGTTGTCGTAGAAGACTTCATGTAGATGTTGAAGATGTGGATGCTCAATGTTGATGAAGATCATCAAGAGTTGGGAGCAATCCTTTGGATTCGGGCACTTTCAATACCTACATGGGTTAGTCCCACAAGGAACAAACAAGGATATCCATGGACATAGATTGAAGTTCACAATAGATGATGTCCATGAAAGCAATGATTACCTTGTCCCTTGACTTACCAACAAGAGGGTTTGTGATTCCATGAACTAGTGCAAGATGTGGAAGTTGATTGCACAAGTTTTTGCCAAAATGAATGTGAGTGAAGTATGTTGGCGGAGTCACCCTCAAGAACTTTCTAGTTCTTCTTCTTCGGGATCCACATCATCTTGATGGGAATCCTTGGGGTTGTAGTTGAGCTTGACGAAGTAGAACTTGACGTTTCCTTGGGAATCCACTTGACTATGGCTTTAGGTGCTTCAATCTCCTCTTGAAGCTTGTCCTTGCCTTTTAGCTTGTGGTCTTGTGGTGGAAGGTCATCTTGAACTTGTTCCACATTGGAAGAAGCAGGATTGGACTTCTCCTTTTGAGGAATAAACTGTGGAGTAGGATATTGACCTTCTTCCCATTCAACACCCTCGGCGTTGAACTTTCGCTCAAAACCAATTCCTTGATTCTTCCGGTGCCTTCCTTGGTTGCGAACAATTTCCTCAAAGTTCTTGCTTCCGGCAAGGCTCTTGTAGACACCTTTCTCTATAATCCCTTTCAATAGACTATTTTCTTGCTCAAGTGTAACTTGGCTTGAAACATTGTTAGTGGAATCAAGAGAACTACTAGAAGCAACAACATTGGATTTAGCATGGTTATTGTTACTACTAGATGAAGAATTTTTCTTATGCTTGTCATGCTTAGTTTTAATGGGAGGCAAGAAATTAGACAAGAGAAGTCGTTTGGCAAGATATGAAGAACTCTTCTTTCGAAGATCGTCATTGATTGCTTTTAGAAACTCATGTTCTTGCTCTAGAGTGAGCTTCTCGAAGCGTAGCTTCTCATGAGATCTTAGGAGCTCTCTATGATCTTCTTGAGTTGTTTCATGAGCTAACTTAAGAGTGTTTAGTTCCTTAGTTAGACGCTCAATCTCCTTCATAGCATTGTCATTCGACTCTTCTCGAGTATAAAGACTACTAGCATGTTCATCATTACTAGGCTCATTGGATTTATCATGTAAGAGCTCATCTTCACCAAGCAAGTCATCCTCATCACTATCAAAGTCAATGAATTCAGGGTGTGATACCTTAGGGCCTTTAGCCATGAAGCATCTTCCAATTCCCTCATTTGGTGAATCAAATAAGTCATAGGAGTTGGAGTTGGAGGATACGAGAGCAAGACCGCAACACCTTCATCTTGATCAGTAGTCGGAGTTGGAGTGATAGCTTCCTTCGGATTGATTGTCGGAGTCGGAGCGGAGACCCATTCACCTACATGAGCTTGATGTTTTCTTCTTGTGTAGCTCCTTGATGACTTGTCTTTCCTCTCCAAATCCTTGCTTCTCCGAGAGGGTCTTCGTTCATAACGATCATCTCTACTCCTTCTCTTTTCCGAGGTGACTCATCTCTTGAGCTTCTTCTTCTTGGAGATTCTTCTCTTCTCTTGTGGGAGCCGAACACTCATTTGAGTAGTGTCCGGTCTTCCACAATTGTAGCAGTTTCAATCACGACTAGAAGATCTCTTTTCATCATATGATCTAGACTTTGAGCTTCTCTCTTTGCTTCTACTCTTGTAGAATTTGTTGAAGTTCTTCACCATTAGGCTTATCTCTTCATTGGAAACTAGCTTGTCACTTGAGGTTGTGGGAGCATCACTTGTAGCTTTGTAAGCACCACTTGACTTGTTGTGAAGCTCTTCCTTATCCTTAAGTGTCATCTCATGAGCAACAATTCTTCCAATGACTTCGGTTGGCTTGAGATTCTTGTAGTTTGGCATCATTTGGATCAAAGTGCACACGGTGTCATACTTTCCATCCAAAGCTCTAAGAATCTTCTTGATGATGAATCGGTCGGTCATTTCTTCGCTTCCTAAGCCGGCAATCTCATTTGTGATGAGAGCAAGCCTAGAGTACATTTCAGCAACTCCTTCACCTTCCTTCATCTTGAACTTGTCAAGTTGACCTTGAAGAACATCTAGCTTTGATTCCTTCACGGACTCGGTACCTTCGTGCATTTCAACCAAAGTATCCCAAATCTCTTTTGCATTCTCAAGATGGCTGATTTTGTTGAACTCCTCGGGACACAAGGCATTGAAGAGAATGTCACAAGCTTGAGCATTGTTTTGCAACATCCGCAATTCATCCGTTGTAGCTTCGCGATCCGGAACTTTTCCTTCCTCGAAGAATTCACCTTGCAAACCAACACAAATAATGCCCCATGCGGCTGGGTTATGGCCAAGAATATGCATTTTCATTTTATGCTTCCAACTAGCAAAGTTTGTACCATCAAAGTAAGGACCTCTACGAAAATTACCCTCACTAGACGCCATACTCTCCTAGGTTGTGAAACCAAGCTTATGGAGTCCAATGCAATGGAAACCAATACAATGGAGACCAAAGCTCTGATACCACTTGTAGGATCGAAAGTATGTCTAGAGGGGGGGTGATTAGACTACTTGACAAAATAAAAATTCAGCCTTTTGACAAAGACAAGTTTTTGGCAGATTCACAATTATGATCAAGTCAAGCATCACCCTACACATGCAATTCTAGAGTATAGGCAGCGGAAAGTAAATTGCACATGTAGTAAAGAGAGGTGGAGAAGAGCAAACGCAATTTTGGAGACGCGGAGATTTTTCTCGTGGTTCCGATAGGTGGTGCTATCGTACTTCCACGTTGATGGAGACTTCAACCCACGGAGGGTAACGGCTGCGAGAGTCCACGGAGGGCTCCACCCACAAAGGGTCCACGAAGAAGCAACCTTGTCTATGCCATCATGGCCTACGCCCACGGAGGGCTAGCCTTACTCGGGGTAGATCTTCACGAAGTAGGCGATCTCCTTGCCCTTACAAACTTCTTGGTTCAACTCCACATCTCGACGGAGGCTCCCAAGCGACACCTAACCAATCTAGGAGGCACCACCCTCCAAAAGGTAATAGATGGTGTTGATGATGATGAACTCCTTGCTCTTGTGCTTCAAATGATAATCTCCCCAACACTCAACTCTCCTCACTGATTTGGCTGTGGTGGAAGAAAGGATTGAGTGGAAAGCAACTTGGGAAGGCTAGAGATCAAGCTTCATATGGTGGGAGTGGAGCAACTTGATCTCAACACAAGGGTAGGTAGTTCTCTTCTCGTAAATGTAAGGTAGGAGTGGTAGTTCTTTCGATGGCTCTCTCCACGAAGTGAAGAGGGGTGGAGGGTATTTATAGCCTCCACACAAAATCCAACCGTTACACACATTTGACCAATCTCGGTGGGACCGAAGTTGACAACTCGGTGAGACCGAAAGTTCAAATCATGTGAGCGTTGGGATTTTAGTGGGACCGAAAATACAATCTCGGTGAGTCCGATTCGTGCAAAGACAAGAGCTTGCCAATCTCGGTGGGACCGACTTCATCATCTCGGTGACACCGATTTGATGATGTATGTTCTGAAGCTTGGCAACTCAAGTTTCGTGAGACCGAGTTCGAATCGGAAAATCCAAGATTTCTAGGGTTTGGCTTTGTGGCTGAGGTGGTTCATCTCGGTGTGGTGAGTTTAGAATATCGGTGGGACCGAGATTACTTATGAGTGTATATGGCAGTGAAAGTTGCTGATAGTTTAGGAGATGTATCACTAAGCACTTGAGAAACCAGATCATCATCATAACCTCATCCCCTTTTAATAGTATTGGCTTTCCTATAGACTCAATGTGATCTTGGATCACTAAACCAAAAATGGAGTCTTGAGCTTTTGCCAATGCTTGCCTTAGCATTTTGAGGGGTCCACTTCTTCAGTCCTTGCCATACCCATATCACTGAACTTTCTGAAATGATTCTCAAGAACCTATTAGTTCAATGATATATATGTTGTTATTAATTACCAAAACCACCCGGGGATTAGTTGCACTTTCAGAGTTGCTCGCGACGAAAGTGGGCATCGGGAAATCATGTACCGTCTTGTCTGGATTTTCCTTCGCCCAGTTGATGATAACTGGAACCAAGTTAATAGCAAAATCATTTCTCTGACGATTCAGCTGCATTGGCTGCTGCTGTAGCAACTCATATTTGTCCTTGGCTGCTTTTTTCGCATCCTCGGCTGCATTTTTCTCGACCATAAGCTTCACCTTTGCGTCGATGTCCGCTGACTAAACTTCTTTTTCGCTTCTTGGCCTCCGGCCGTCGTTGTAAACACCTTCCACGTGGCGCCATCTCCAGCGCCGTGCACACGACCATATTGCGGCCGCTGGTCCAACAGGAGTCCCTTAAGTTCGTTCAAGGCCCGGTTGAGAGGGGTGTCCCACTTGGGCCTCATCGGAGAAGTAGGGCTTTCGGCTGCAAGCTGGTGTTGCTTCTCCAGTAGTCTAATCAATTTCCTCGTGATCTTGTCCGTGTAAAAAACCTTTTTCTCCTTGTCCCACTTGTAGCGGGCCTGATGAAGTCATGGTCCAAGGGTTGGTGAACTTAGCGAAAGTGCAGGAGACCCGCGGATTCACATTCCGCGTCCTCCTTATCCCATATGGGCCTTTTACCGAGGTAGCCATGGCTTCCGAGGTGATGCTTCCCCGTGTTCCGGAGCTAAAGGCTTTTGAATTTCGCAGCCTTAGCCTTGGCTGCCTCGGTAGCGCAAGTGTCCTTGAACTTTTCGAACTCCTCTTCCGTAAGTGTCTGATTTTCCTCCAGAATCTTGGACAGGGGTTCATCAGCCTCAATAGCTCGTTTCACCCTCCCTTTCCAGGAGGCCAAATCATTGCTGAACATGCCCATGGCGTGATTGTTAATCTTTTTCATGTTCGGATCATCCCACGGTTGTTCTATGTTATCATCCCGGTCGGGGAACTTGAATCTCTTGTGCAACTTCGTTAGGAGCAACTACGTCAAATGTTCTTTACTCCTTAAGTCATCATTGTTGATGCTCGCGCATTCCCCTAGGATGCATCCTACTTGGTTCCCATAGCACTTGCGAGGTTCTTCCAGCTCTAACGGCTCAAACTTGCCAGGTGCCATCTTTCTGATCACAAGTCGTCCAATCCCTAGTTTGTTAGGTTTTCGTATCCTCTGCTTCTTATGCTTCCTCTTTTCGGTAGCGGCATCGGGGCCGGTACCTTCCCCGCCGGTACCTTCCCCACCGGTCTCGGTGCCGCCATCGGTGCCGGCGCCGTCGGTGTCGATGTCGGCGTCGGTACCATCATCGAGGCCGACACCGCAAACCTTGCTTAGCGATCAAATAGTCGAGGTACACTTGTTCACCCTCATAATCCATCTAAATCGCATCTTGGTGAAGGCCCGGTTTCTTCGTTGTTCGACATGTTTCCTATGATTAAGTGGCCTCATTTATGTCTAAAAGTATGAATAAATGAGAAATGACATAAAAAGAAATCTATGTGCAAAGACTCGATATGCCAACTATGTAGCACAAATCATGCCTTTATTCACGGAAATTTCGGCATGACCTTTGCTAAAAAATGGACATATCGGCGCTGAAATTCACCAAACGAAATGAATCAACATTACAGGCGTAACATAGGCCACTCGGATCATTTTCCAAACATGACATGTCCAAAACATGACATATGCACATATCACATGTCCAGTTCAAATTTGCATATAAATTCAGCTAATTTTGAAACCTAGCTAAATTTATAACTAAATAGATAACCTAATTAATTAACATGAAGAACCCTAGCAGAGAGGGGCGGTTTACAGAGAGTGCAGGGCGAGGGAGGCAGGCCCGACGACGGCCGGCAGGGAAGAGGAGGGAGGCGAGGGCCGACGGGTCGAGGCGAGCCAGCACGGGGGTCGGGGCGCCGGCGCCGAGTCGGGGCGAGCGGCTGGGTCGGGGCGAGTGGCGTGGTCGGGGGCTAGCACCGGCGCCGGGGTCGGGGTCGAGGGCCGGGACGGGGCCGAGCGCCGAGGGAGAGAGAGTGGGGATTTGGGGGGAAATGGCGGGATGAAGCAGGGCGAGTGAGAATTTTGGGTTAAGTGGACGTAGCAGTAGCGCGTTATGTCAAAACGCGCTGCTACTAAATTCTGTAGCTGCAGCGGTTCAGGAGAAACACGCTACCACTAAATTCTGTAGCTGCAGCGGTTTAGGAGAAACGCGCTACTACTATGATCTGTAGCTGCAGCGGTTTAGGAGAAACGCGCTGCTACTACCGTTGCTACTGCCAGTTTTCCTTTTCTTTTCCTTTATTTTATCCCACTTTTATTTCCCGAGGCGGTGAGCGAAGGGAGGCGATATATATTGCATCCTTTGGCGGTTAAATATGTATGCAAAATAGGAACATATATATTACACATCATTGGACCCATGCATAATAATGGCTAAGTGTGTATACAAAATAGGAACATATATATATTACACATCATTGGACCCATAACATACGTTTCCTCAGTGCTAACGTTTTCGTTTTTGAGTCAGCTTCTTTCCCTTCTTGTTCGTCAAAGAATAATTGATTGATCTCAGCCTGACTTAAGGTGAAGCAAGAAGGGGGGTGAGGGAGTCCTGGACTAGGGGGTGTCCGGACAGCCGGACTATCAATATCCGCCGGACTCCCAGACTACGAAGATAGAAGATTGAAGACTCCGGCTCGTGTCCGGATGGTACTTTCCTTGGCGTGGAAGGCAAGCTCGGCGATACAGATATGTAGATCTCCTACCATTGTAACCAACTCTGTGTAACCCTAGCCCTCTCCGGTGTCTATATAAACCGGAGGGCCTTAGTCCGTAGGACATACATACATCTCAACAATCATACCATAGGATAGCTTCTAGGGTTTAGCCTCCTTGATCTCGTGGTAGATCTACTCTTGTACTACCCATATCATCAATATTAACCAAGCAGGACGTAGGATTTTACCTCCATCGAGAGGGCCCGAACCTGGGTAAAAACATTGTGTCCCTCGTCTCTTGTTACCATCCGCCTAGACGCACAGTTCGGGACCCCCTACCCGAGATCCGCCGGTTTTGACACCGACATTGGTGCTTTCATTGAGAGTTCCTCTATGTCGTCACCGATAGAGCGGATGCCTCCACCCGTCTTCAAAGACGATGTTTTCGCCGGAGGGGCCTTGACCGCCGGCCAAACTATCCGGCTTGGTGGTTTTCTCATGACCGCCTGTCCGGCCGCCGCTTCGGCAATGACTTCTCAAGTTGTCGGAAGTAATCTTCGCGTCAGCCCTAAAGCTGCCGAACAGTTAGATCCAATTGAGCTCTCGTCTGTTAACGAGCTCTTAGATCGCATCGCCGCCCTGGGAGTCGCTACGGACTACAACCAGATTGGGCTTAAAACCGATCTGAGAGAGATTAACTCTCCCCAGGCCACCCACCACGTCGCAGTGCTAGAGGAACAATACGGCAACTCTTTGCCAATGTTGAAGACAATTCACGTCCGGATTCCCGAACCCTCCATGCCGGATTCCCGCAGGGGGACGAACTTCGATCGAGCATTGAGCTTAAAATCATGCATCGCCCCGGACTCGCTGGATTGTCACCAGCAAACCAAATTTCCGAATTCGGAAACTCCTCGGCCTTTGAGCCTCCAGATGGGCAGGGATCCGGATTTTATTCCACCCACCCGCCGCACATATGCGATCTATCTCTAATACGGCAAGAGCCTCATCAAACAAAGACATCACTATCGGGCGATTCCTCCTGGTTATGGACAGGATAAAGGACTGCCGAGAAGAAAACGCAATATCAATCTTCTGCAATAACTGCACGGACAAGGGAATACAAAACGCCATTGATCGCCGCAAAATTACGCGCTTCACCGATCTGGCATCCATTGTAAAAAAGTACTATGCGATGGAGAGTTTCCGGAAAACCGAAAATCAATTTTGGGACAGTCCAGCACCAACCCCAGCCCGCAGTAAAAGGGCGCCTTACACTCAGGCCCCAGATGCAAAAACAAAAAAACAAAAACTCAACAAGGGAAACGGAACCGTACTGGAGGGATGGCTCAATGGACCCTGTAAACTTCATTGTACAGAGGGAGCCATCCCAACACATAGCCTTCGAGCATGTTGGATATTACGGCAGGTGGCCAAAAGTGGCGAAGAGCTTCTAGCTCCGAGAAACCACTCCAACAATACCAGCACGGTATCAGCAGTCTTCGAGACTTTCGCATCAAATAATATGCGAAAACGAACAATCCGCAAACTCGCCGAAATCTACCAAGTAGCAACAGCAAATCCATGGAGCGACACAGCTATTACCTTCAATGCCAGCGACGAGCCCACATTTGAACAACAGAGCCCCACCAGACCGGTACTTAGTCCCATAGTGGACGGCTTTCGATCGACAAAAGTCCTCATGGATGGCGGCAACGGACTAAACCTCATTTACGAGGAAACTCTGCGAAAAATGGAAATCGATTGAGCCGATTGAGCGAAGCAGCACAACCTTTAGAGGAATAATCCCTAGCCGGAAGCGCTGCACCGGAAAAATCACACTCAATGTGGTGTTCGCTCTCCTGACAATTACAGATCCGAAGAAGTCACGTTCCTGTGGCCCTGCTCAGCAAATGGCTATCACGCCATATTAGGACGAGAGGCATTGACAATTTTTCAAGCAATACCTCATTATGGGTACATGAAGCTCAAAATGCCTGGGCCCAGCGGAATAACCACTCTCGCTAGTGATCCGGACATAGCACTCCGCCGAAAACAAGACAGCCGACTAGCCCTCGAGGCACTATCCAAGCCTTAGCGGCAGAGGAACTCACCGCACAAGGCTTCACGGTGAACAGGGACGATGTGATACTTGATAAAAGATCCAAGTCCACCTCCTTCAAACCAGCAGATGAGATAATAAAATTCCAGGTCCACCCAATGGACCCAACAAAGACGGCCTCCATCAGGGCACAGTTGAACCCCGAAGTCGACGCCGCACTGCGTGAATTCCTTCGGGAAAATTGGGATATCTTCGCCTGGCATCCCTCGGACATGCCCGAATCCTCGCAGTTGGACAAACACAGCCTAAACATCCTAAAGGATTTAAGCTACCAAACAGGCTCTTCGACGATTTTCCGAGCCCAAAAGACAGCAATGGGAGAAGAGCTAGCCAAGCTATTGGAAGCGGATTCATTAGAGATATCAAACATCCGGACTGGCTAGCAAATTTGGTGATGGTACCAAAGAAGGATAAATCCTGGTGCCTCTGTGTCGATTTTAAAGACCTCAATAAAGCCTGCCCAAAGGATCCATTCCCTCTCCCCCGCATCGATCAAATTATCGATGCCACAGCAGGGCACGATTCGTTGTGCTTCCTAGACGCATACTCTGGCTATCATCAAATCAAGATGGCGGAAGCGAATCAAGTCCGCAACGGCATTTATCACTCCATACGGACCATTTCGCTTCAACACGATGCCCTTCGGACTCAAAAACGCCGCGCAATATATCAGCGCATGATTCAAACATGTCCGCCACCCAGATCGGCAAAACAATCGAGGAGATACGAGACGACGAGTCACAAAACAAAACACGCCGAAACTTTAGTAGACGATTTGAGGCTCACATTCGACAACCTCGAGCATATGACATCAAGCTGAATCCGGAAAAATGCGTTTGGGCGCATCACCGGAAAGTCTGCTGGGCTTCATCAGATCCGTAGAGGAACTGAAGCAAATCCGCCAAAATCCGAGCTCATCACGCTTGGATATTCCAAAAGACCTCAAGCAAATACAAAAATTAACAGGATGCGTGGCAGCTTTAAGCCGCTTTATCTCCCGTTTAGGAGAAAAGGCGTTGCCCCTCTATCGCCTCCTAAGGTGCACCGAACACTTCGAGTGGATGGATGCTGCCACTGCCGGACTCGAAGAAATAAAGGCCATACTGGCAACAAATCCGGTCCTGGCTGCGCCCACTCTGGGCGAACCAATGTTGTTATACATCGCAGCAACACATCAAGTTGTAAGCGTAGTCCTCGTCGTCGAATGAGCGATAGAAGGGCATAAATTCACTCTTCAAAAACCAGTGTATTACGTATCCACTGTGTTAACCCCCTGCAAATCCCGCTACCCACACTATCAAAAGATAGCATACGCGGCGTTCATGGCGTCTCGAAAGCTTCGGCACTACTTTCAAGAGTGCTCGATAACAGTGGCCTCTGAAGTACCACTCAATGACATTATAAACAACCGCGACGCAATGGGCAGGATAGCAAAATGGGCCATCGAGCTCTTACCATTCGACATCACTTACAAACCTCGACGAGCTATAAAGTCACAAGTTTTGGCTGACTTCGTCGCCGAATGGACTGAAGCCGAACTCCCTAAAGAGTACGGCGATACTCCAATTGACTATGCACTTCGACGGTTCCAAAATGTTGGCGGATCTGGGGCTGGCGTCAGATCGACGTCCCCCACCGGAGATCTGAAGATGTACTTCAAATAATGTACACGGACTCCAACAATGCAGCCGAATACGAGGCCCTATTACATGGTCTCCGAATGGCGGTCTCCATGGGCATTCAACTCCTAGAGGTGCGCGGGGACTCAAACCTTGCAATATCCCAAATAAACGGAGACTTCGACGCCAAGGATCCGAAAATGGCAGCATATCGTAACGCTGTCCTAAAAATGTCAGCCCGGTTTGAAGGACTCGAATTCCATCACATAGCCCGAGATAATAACCAAGCGGCCGACGTCCTGGCACGCATCGGTGTGAAACGTGATGCTGTCCCTCCAAATATCTTCCTGGAACGACTATTCAAGCCATCCGTACTATGGGAAGAGGAGTCCGGTAGCGATAAACCAGAGAAAACCGCACCAACCGGTGATTCGGCAGATGACATAACACCCTCCACCCACGTCATAATGGCAGAATTGCGGCGTGGGATGAACCCTTCCTAGCCTACTTACTTAGGCAGGAACTTCCCGAAGACCAAAATGAGGCCCGCTACATAGTCCGGCGATCGAAGGCCTACAAGGTCCACGAGGGAGAACTTTATAAGAAAAGTACCACCGGAGTCCTTCAAAGGTGTATCTCCGAAGAAGAAGGGCGAAACCTCCTGGCTGAAATTCATGCCGGACTAGGCGGACACCATGCAGCAGCGCGGGCCCTCGTAGGAAAGGCATTCCGTACAGGATTTTATTGGCCAACGGCTCGGGCAGACGCACAGGACTTGGTCCAGCGATGCGTTGGTTGTCGACTCTTTGCTAATCGAGCCATATGCCACCCACCGCCTCAAAACCATACCCATTACCCGCCGTCATGTCCTGGGGCTTGACATGGTTGGACCCCTTAAAGGGGGAACCCACAAGAAAAAGTACCTATTGGTCATGGTGGACAAGTTCACCAAATGGATAGAGGACAAACCGGTCAAAACAGCAGAGTCCGGACCAGTGATAGACTTTATATCAGGGGTGGTACACCGCTACGGAGTCCCCCACAGCATCATCACCGATAACGGCACAAACTTCACAGCCAATGAGGTTAAGTCATGGTGCAAAAATATGGGCATCAAGCTCGACTATGCGTCTGTCTATCATCCTCAAACCAACGGTCAAGTGGAAAGAGCAAATGGTCTAATAATGAGCGGCATTAAACCCAGACTAGTGAGGTCACTCACTAAATCCGACGCACAATGGGTTGAGGAGCTCGACCAGACTGGGGCTGCGGACAACGCCTAACCGTACTACCGGATTCACACCATTTTTTATGGTATACGGCGCAGAGGCAGTCTTGCCCTATGACATTATTCATGACTCACCTCGAGTGCGCATGTATGAGGAAAGAGAAGCCGAGCTTGATCGGCAGGACAGCTTGGACACATTGGAGGAAGAACGTGACGTCGCGAAGGCTCGCTCCGCATTCTATCGCCAGCAGGTCCAAGATATCAAAAGCAGAAGTACGGGCCAAGACTTACAACGTTGGCGAACTCGTTCTACGCCTGCCGGACAAGAAAAAGGATAAGCTCAATCCCAGATGGGAAGGCCCCTTCATTATTGATCAAGCATCGACGGTGGAGCATACCGCTCATTTAAATGCGTCGGACAAACGACTCGAGCCGAACCCATGGAACGCAGCCCGACTCCGACGATTCTATGCCTAGCGCCGAACTAAGAGTTCGTCCCCTTCCCCCGTCCAACCTTTTATACTTCGGCTGTCTTTTGTTTCTCCTTTTATCCTTTTAAACTTAAAAGCCCTTCGGGGCCTATTTTAGCATTCTTTGCATACGCATGATGTGCCATCCGCACTCGTTATTCCTGGGGGCTTCTTTTACAGAAGCTCTATTATACGGGTTTCATACCCAACACATGTGTCAAGCTTCCACATGTACCTTTTACTCGCCATTATATGCATCGATATGACTTAAGTTTTGGCCAAGCTGGGTTGCCTGGCTCCTATGCTTACCCCTACGTTCCCGATTGTTCGGCTAGGAGGTAAAGGGAGCACCTCTGCGATTGTTACTACCGGGTCAGCCGGATGTGTACCTCAGACTGGGTGAAGCCGAAAGCTAGCGTTCTTAAGGGAATATTTGGTCGGTGATTTAAAAGATGACTTTTTTCTTATTTATCTATCTACTCCTAGATGTTTTACTGCTCTCTTTGCAGTCCGGACATGCACTTTAGGGCATGCCTCCCCAGCGAAAGGAACCCTTAATGGAACTATTCTCCCTGGAAGATGTTTCTTACTAACCATGTAATATAACATAACTAATTGGGCACTTGTCTTATAAAGCACTAATGACCCCTACGCCTGGTCTCCATGCATACCACGGTTGTTTCTTAACCAAAAGGTATTCGACACACTCAGGACTCTAGGGTCCCGAGGTCGGCTTAAAAGGTCGGCAAAGACAAACGATCTACAATTCGGCTAGAAGGCATTTCACATGTCATTTTAAAGGATAACATACATTGTCAAATTTATTGATTGTATTCCTCCTCAATCCCGCCTAACAGGCTGTCTAGTTTACTGATCTGTTGGGAAAACTTAGCAGCCAACTCTACTTGGCTGTACACTAAACTCACAGGATCTCCTTCCCATCGGGCCCCACCGGTCCAACTTCGCCATGTGGTTGGGGTCCGCCTTCTTGTACCGCTGCCTTCACCATGGCCCAAGCCTCCCGGGCACCTTGACGGCAAGCCGATATCTTCCACAACCGAAGCGCCGCCGACTCCTCGCAGCTTCTCCGAAGCTCCCGAGGCCCTCGGGTAGGGTGAGGGCTGGCCATAAAGCCCGAACGACACCGCCATTGCCCGCCGAACTCGCTCGAGTAGTTGCAACAGTTTGGGAAGTTGATCACCCATTGATATGGGCATCTCTCTCCGGGACGCACCCGTGAGTATACCTACAAGACATACCATGTCAAAATACTTCCTCACCGAACTCTTCTTTTCAAAATAGTTCGCTCAAGCACTTACTATATATGCCGCGACGAAGCCGCTGGTTCTCCTTAACGGAGCCGGACAGCTCGGCCTGTGCGCCTTTTAACTCTTCTCCGAGCTTCGCGATGGCATCTTGGAGCTTGTTCCTTTCCTGCTGAACCCTATTCAGCACACTCTCGCCAGCCTTTAGTTGGCGCAGCAATGCTTGCCTGTCCGGATCTTGTCCGGCGGTACCTGCAACGTCATTATTAGACTCGCGCACATGCCGCACAGCGCTTATATTAATTTATACAAATGTGTTACAAGGAGGGGTCTTTCCATCTCCTCCTACGGTAGCAAGTGCGGCCTCAAGTTGGGCCTTGCAATCTTGCAGCTCCCGAGACAGCTGGGCATTCTTCTCGTTAAGTGCCTGAAATTTCCAATGATCCTTAAATCAGTTGGCATAACTAATTTAAGTCTTGGGGGCTACTGGTATATACAACCATTAAAATTCCCTTACCCGTATGTCTTTCACATACTGCTCCGTGGCTCGTAAAACCATTTTGAGCAGCACGGAGATGCGGCGTCCCCGCGTTAAAGGCATCCAATGCCTCAGGGGAAAAGCACGCTTCTTGAAATACTGTCCGGCGGTGCCTATGGTTCATGGCGCTCTCCACCTCAGACTTGGTGGTGGACAGTCTGTCGGTATCCTCCGTTGGAGAAGGATCCGGCTCGCGTCTTGCGCTCGCCTCCCCCTCCAGTCCGGGCGCTGGAGCCTGGCCGTTGTTGGTCGGATCGGCAATTCCTGCGCTCGCAGATCCGCGAGCGCTTTTCTCCTACAAAGATCATGAGCACTTAGACGTTTTCTAACGCTGTTTCTAAAAATTCAAACACGAGCTATACCTTTGCGGGCGACGTTTCCGTCAAGACGGCGCTCCTTTTCCTCCCGCTAGTTCGGATCGACCAGAGGTCGGCCGCCGCAGCTCGGCTTCCGCCAGAAAGGCGCTTCCTGCAAAATACCATCGTTCGCGAAGGTCAGAAATAGGCAGGGATGAGATAACGGTGTCCGGACTTCGGTCGTGGTCACCTGGGAAGCCGAACTTAGTCCGGGGTAGTCCGCCGTAATGGCGACCAAAGCATTGTCTATGCTGAGCTGGTGATACACCCCGTCGATCAGCTCCACCTCGATGTCCGGATCCTCTTCGGAGGCCGGACCCAGGGATCCTTCTGGGTCCTCGGGTTGTGGAGCAGGACTCACCATGTCCTCCACAGTCCGGCGTAGACCCTGCGCCGAAGACATAATGTAAGAAGCTCAAACTTCGAAAGCACGGGTAGGGCCCTTCGAGGTGTTCGCTTACCCATCCCCTAGGGTTGATCATGGAAAACCCATCCAAAGGGTTCGGGCGAAGGAAGTCCTCCTTCTCCCCCTTGTACAGGCCGGACAGGATCTTCACCAGATCCTCGGTCGAATCCGGCCCTTTACGGCCGTGCCGGGTAGCATCGTCTTCCCCGTTGAAATCCCACATGGGTGGCCTCAGATTGCGGTGGCTGCACCCCTCGCTTGATGCACGTCGCCATGACTCCGATCATGGTCCAGCCGGAATGAGCCATTAATCTTATCCGTCCCATCAAGTAATGAACGCTCTTGTCTTCCTCCAAACGGGGGCTTTCGCAGGCGCCAGCTGAGGCGTTTCTTCAAGGGAGCAGCACTAAACTCCGGGAGGCCGATCCGGACTGGATCCGGCAGCGGGGCATCTCCAATATAAAACCACTCCGAGGGCCAGTCTTCGGACGCCTTCTTGGGAGTACCGGATAGGTATCCGGTCCCGGCGATGCGCCATACTTCGGCGCCGCCCACTTGATATATGGACCCCTGGTGAGAACGGGGTACGAGGCAAAACAACCTCTTCCACAATGCAAAATGGGGCTCGATGCCCGAAATAGCTCACAAAGAGCTACGAGTCGCGATGTGCAAGTCAGAGGCGGGCGAAGGTGGTGGAGCTGGAGTCCGAGAACTTGGAGCCCGCGGAGGAACGGATGTATTGGAAATCCGAGCCCCCTCATCAGATAGGGGACAAAGCACACTCGCTCCTCCTTATTGGGGCTTGGAGTGTCCTCCGCCTGCCTCCCACCTTGATAAGTAACCAGTCCGGCCCGGACTGGAACCATGAAGGCCGGAGGAAGAAACCCCTCCGTTTGGAGCTTCACTAGCTCATTTTGCGAAATAGAGCACCTCCTCCAATTCCCTAGCGATGGGCTAGGAGCGCGTGAGGAAGAGCCGCGTTGACGATCCATGGTGGAATGGATTTCTAGGTCAGAGGCGCTTCGATGGAGTATACGCAGGAGGAAGACGGTGCGGTTTGGATCTGGATCCTTGCCTCTTTTATAGGCGGACGACCCGCACAATTAGGGGGTGAAATGTAAAAGGCACCCTGGCTTTTCGCATTCGTGCGACGCGTGGAAGAGGGCCGTAATTTGGCGTAGAAGCCGAGGAGCACAGTATTCAAGATGAAGCAGGACATTATTCGGCAGGTACATGGAATTTGAAGAGAGAACCCGCCTTGCAACGCCGAAGACTACAAGCACGCTGGACTTATCGTCATTGAAGCCTGGTTCGGGGGCTACTGGGGGAGTCCTGGACTAGGGGGTGTCCGGACAGCTGGACTATCAATATCCGCCGGACTCCCAGACTACGAAGATAGAAGATTGAAGACTCCGGCTCGTGTCCGGATGGTACTTTCCTTGGCGTGGAAGGCAAGCTCGGCGATACGGATATGTAGATCTCCTACCATTGTAACCGACTCTGTGTAACCCTAGCCCTCTCCGATGTCTATATAAACCGGAGGGCCTTAGTCCGTAGGACATACATACATCTCAACAATCATACCATAGGCTAGCTTCTAGGGTTTAGCCTCCTTGATCTCGTGGTAGATCTACTCTTGTACTACCCATATCATCAATATTAATCAAGCAGACGAGGGTTTTACCTCCATCGAGGGGCCCGAACACAGGTAAAACACTTGTGTCCTCGTCTCTTGTTACCATCCGCCTAGACGCACAGTTCGGGACCCCCTACCCGAGATCCGCCGGTTTTGACACCGACAGGGGGCAATAATCCTCTTTCTTTATTTTCTTGCCCTTCTTCTCCCAAGCCTCTGTCTCTGTCTCTGTCTTGTCTGACATTTTACGGGGCGGCATGTGCAGATCTTCCCTGATTTTCAAATCTTGCAAGTCTTTTCTTGCCTTCGGCCCATCCTTGGTCTTATCCGGCATGTTCATCGTTGTTGCGAGCAAGCTCTCAAGGACATTCTTACAGATATGCATTTGATCAAGGCAATGAGGTGTATCGAGTTTGTGCGAGACTCCAAGTCCCGTAACTCAGACCTCGCCTTCCATACCTTCAGCAGCGGCTCGGCGCCTTTCTCATCGTCTTTCGGTAGCTGGGTACTCCTTCCATTTTTTTCAACAGCTCATCGATTTCGGCACCGCTCCGCTTACGTGGAGGTCCTCGATGCTCAGCGTGACCATTGAATAGATCTCCACGGTTTCTCCACGGCTCGTCCTATTCAAGCCATCTTCGATGCCCCATGTACACGATTTTCCCAGACCCGCCATCTTTCCTTGACGTTAGCTGCTGAGACGTTGTATCATCCTTGCACCACGTGCATCCGCAATATCCATGGCACACCTGGCCTGCCACATATCCGTAACCGAGATAGTCCTGCACTGTCGTGATCAGCGCGGCTCTCATGTTGAAATACTCACCTTTGTCAAGCGCCCCATGTCTTGGCGGTGTTTTCCATAACGTGTCTAACTCCTCTTGAAGTAGCCCCAGATACAAATTAATATTATTTCCTGGTTGTTTCGGCCCTTGAATAAGCATGCTCATGTGAATGTACTTCAATTTCATGCACAACCAGGGGGGAGGTTGTACATCCATACAAACACGGGCCATGTACTATGGTTGGTGTTCTGGTTGCCAAATGGATTCATGCCATCGGTACACGTGCCGAGCACAATGTTCCTTGCATCACATTCAAAATACCGATAGAAGCTATTCAACGCTCTCCACTGGCTTCCATCCTTCACGTGTCTCTGCTTCAGATCATCTCCATCGTCAGGCTTCTTCCTCTCCGCGTGCGGCAGATTAGCTTTGCTTCCTTGGGATCTACAAAATACCTCCGAGACGGGAGTGATCGGTAAGTACCATACAACTTTCGGGGACATTTCTTCCCGGCCTTCTTGTATCAAGAAGCATTGCACACCGGACAGCTTGTTTTTTCCGTGTGCTCCTTCCGATAAATTATGCAATCGTTGATGCATGCATGGTATCTAACGTGTGGCGATCAAGAGGGCGACGATCTTCTTGGCCTCATCAACACTAGTAGGACATAGATTACCCGGGAAGAACATCCTTTAGGTACTTGAGATGTTCATCGAGGCTAGTGTCGGTCCATTTGTTTTAGCCTTCGTCTTGAGGAGTTGGAGCGTGAAACTCAACCGGTCACCTCAGATTGCAACCATCATACAATGGAGTGTTCGAGTCTACCACCGTTGCTCCAGCTTAGCCTCCTCTCTAGAAGGAGCTCTCGATCAAGATTCTCCTTGCAAAGCAATGCTTGAACATGAGGGTCCCGCACAATTGAACTTAGTACAAGCGAACTCCCACTGTGGAGTCCATGTCGTTCTCTCCGCCGCCATGTCCGGCCCCTTCTCCTCCGCCATGTCCGGCCCCTTCTCCGCCGCCATGTCCGGCCTCTTCCCCGCCGCCATTATCGATCATCTCTTCGTCTTGCCCCGTGTCATCACTGCCTGCCCCGTCGGCATCCTCAAATTGTCATCCTCATCTTCAATTGTCCACCGAGTATAGCCATCCATGAAACCAGTCATGAGCAGGTGCGCTTCGACACGACCATCGTCATGGTGGGGTCGAGCCAAACTATTCCTTTGCATTTTCGACACGGACATAAAACCTCTGTCCGGTTATTTTCTTTCATGTCCTGCACCGCCGACCGCAACCACCTGTCCACCCATCGTTCCACTAACCATAAATCAACTCTGCACGGTAATAATAAAAATTGATTATAAAAATGCATGCATGCATCAAAGTCATAAAAATTTTTGGCATGACCTTCCCTAAAATAGGACATATATGGATCTAGAGTTTGTTCGAATTAGCAAAGCGAAATAAATCGACATTTCGCAAAACATAGGCAACTCAAAAGCACAATTTACAAGGCCAACTCATGCCACACACACAATTTCCACAAACATATCACACACACACATAAACACATTTCCATTTTGCAAAAGCATGAAATTTTCATCACCTCTATCTCGATCGAGATCGAGCACACGGTGGAGATGATGTTGTAGGGAGATCAAAAGTGCACAAAGCTCTTCTTGACAAAGATAGATCTAGTTAGGGGGCAAATAGGTCACTTAACTAAATCCTACATCTACCTAGCTACCTAATTTGGGAGGAGACAACTTCAACTAGTGGAGGGGGAAGGAAAAAGAGAAAGGAGATGCATTAATGGAGGTGGTGTAGTTATGTAGGAGTAATGAAGAGGGAGAAAGGTGGATAGAAGAGAGAGAGTAATGGGGGAGAAGTATTGAGGAGAAGAAGAGTGAGAGTGGGAGCATGTGGTGGAGGTAGGGGGAAGGGAAGAGAGGAGGGGTAGGTAGGGGGAAGGGAAAAGAGGAGGGGAGGGGAGGGACGGGTGGGGAAAGGTGTTGGGTTGGTGCAGGTTAGCAGTAGCGCGGGAGCGAAAACGCACTGCCGCTAAGAATTTAGCAGCAGCAGCGCTTTATGACTGGCGCCATCGCTAATCGACAAAAATTGTGGCAATTTGAAACTTACCAGCAGCGATCTCAAAAAAAGCGCGCTACTACTACATACTTAGCGAAGAGCGCTGTTCTTGCGACAGCGCCATCGCTACTTAGAGTTAGGTGAACACCGCCGGTCGATATTTGTAGCAGCGCGTTTCTGGCCGAGCGCGCTACTGCTAAATCCTTATCAGCAGCGAGTTTACATAACACACGCTACATCTAGTTAGCAGCAGCGCCCCATTATGAACCGCGCTGCTGCTAAGATTCTATGTATAGGCTTTTCCCTAGTAGTGTAATCAAGTTAGTTTTGTTAGGGTTTGATCCCTAGTATCCACTATGTTCTGAGATTGATGTTGCTATGACTTTGCTATGCTTAATGCTTGTCACTAGGTCCCGAGTGCCATGATTTCAGATCTGAACCTATTATGTTTTCATGAATATATGTGAGTTTTTGATCCTATCTTGCAAGTCTATAGTCACCTATTATGTGTTATGATCCGACTACCCCGAAGTGACAATAATCGGGATACTTCTCGGTGACGACCGTAGTTTGAGGAGTTCATGTATTCACTAAGTGCTAATGCTTTGGTCCGGTTCTCTATTAAAAGGAGGCCTTAATATTCCTTAGTTTCCATTAGGACCCCGCTGCCACGGGAGGGTAGGACAAAAGATGTCATGCAAGTTCTTTTCCATAAGCACGTATGACTATATTCGGAATACAAGCCTACATTACATTGATGAACTGGAGCTAGTTCTGTGTCACCCTATGTTATAACTATTATATGAGGAATCGCATCCGACATAATTATCCATCACCGATCCAATGCCTATGAGCTTTTCACATATTGTGCTTTGCTTATTTACTCTACCGTTGCTACTATTATAATCACTACAAAACTGCTACTGTTATTTTTGCCACTGTTACCGTTACTTCCATACTACTTTGGTACTAAATACTTTGCTGCAGATACTAAGTTCTCCAGGTGTGGTTGAATTGACAACTCAACTGCTAATACTTAAGAATATTCATTGGCTTCCCTTGTGTCGAATCAACAAATTTGGGTTGAATGCTTTACCCTCGAAAACTGTTGCAATCCCCTATACTTGTGGGTTATCAAGACTTTTTTCTGGCGCCGTTGCCGGGGAGCATAGCTCTGTTCTTTGAGTCACTTGGGATTTAATATGCTGGTCACTATGAAGAATTTGAAAGACTAAAGAACTAAGATTTATCACTAAATATGAATTGCCTGTTGTTCTAGAGGGTTATGTTATGGATGAAGAAACTACTAGAGATATTCTTGCTTGCAATGATAGATCTGATCTTAAGAAGTTATTAGCTAAACTGAAACAGAAATCTCTAAATGCTAGAATGAAATATGACCCTGCTTTTGCTACTTCACCTATCTTTGTTACTGATAAGGATTATGAATTCTCTGTCGATCCTGAGATAATTACTTTGGTTGAATCTGATCCTTTTTATGGTTATGAATCTAAAACTTTTGTGGCACATCTTAGTAAATTGAATGATATAGCCACCCTGTTCACTAATGGTGAGAAATCTCGCTACCATTATATCCTTCAGATATTTCCATTCTCATTAAAGGGTGATGCAAAAACTTTGTTTAATTCTCTTGATCCTGGTTGTGTGCGTAGTCCCTAGGATATGATTATTACTTCTCTGCTAAATATTTCCCTACTCATAAGAAACAAGCTGTCGTGAGGGAAATATATAATTTTGTGCAAATTGAAGAAGAGAGTCTCCCACAAGCTTGGGGGAGGCTTCTCCGGTTACTTAATGCTTTGCCTGATCATCCTCTTAAGAAAAATGAAATACTTGATATATTTTATAATGGACTAACTGATGCTTCCAAGGACCACTTGGATAGTTGTGCTGGTTGTGTTTTCAGGGAAAGAACAGTCGATCAAGCTAAATTGCTATTGAATAATATGTTGACTAATGAAAATAATTGGACTCTTCCTAAGCCAATTCCTGAGCCAACTCCTAAACCAACTCCGAAGAAAAGAGGTGTTCTATTTCTTAGTCCTGATGATATGCAAGAGGCAAAGAAATCTATGAAAGAAAAAGGTATTAAAGCTGAAGATGTTAAGAATTTACCTCCTGTTTAAAAAATACATGGCCTTAATATACCACCTATTGAAGAAACACATGGTCTTGATAAACCAACACAGGTAGTAAAGGTAAATTCTCTCTATAGATATGATAAAGTTGAAATCCCGTCTACTAAGTTTCCTAGCCAATGTTTGGATGAATTTGATGATTTTATGGCTAAACAAGAAAACTTTAATGCTTATGTTGGTAGAGAATTAAAGAGTAATTCTTACATGATTGGACGCTTGAGTGATTATATGGCTAGAGTTAAAGGTGAACTTAAACACATTAGTAAATATGCTTCTATGGTTACCACTCAAGCAGATTAAAGCTCAAAGTGATTTGCTTGATGAATTAAATAATAAACATGATTTTGCTGTTAGAGTGGCTACTAGAACTGGTAGAATGACCCAGGAACCTTTGTATCCTGAAGGCCACCCTAAGATAATTGAGCAAGATTCTCAGAGAAATAATGTAGATGCACCTAGTCCTTCTAAAAAGAAGAAAAAGAAAAATGATAGGACTTTGCATGCTTCTAGTGAACCTGCTGTAGACACACCTGAGAATCCCAATGATATTTCTATTTCCGATGCTGAAACACAATCTGGTGTTGAACATGAACCTAGTGATAAGGTTAATGATAATGTTCATATTGATGCTCAACCTAGTAATAGTAATGATGTAGAGATTGAACCTGTTGTTGATCTTGATAACCCACAATCAAAGAATCAACGTTATGATAAAAGAGATTTTGTTGCTAGGAAGCATGGTAAGGAAAGAGAACCATGGGTTCAGAAACCCATGCCTTTTCCTCCTAAGTCATCCAAGAAAAAGGATGATGAGGATTTTGAGCGCTTTGCTGGAATGATTAGACCTATCTTCTTACATATGCGCTTAACTGATATGCTGAAAGTAAATCCTTATGCTAAATACATGAAGGATATTATTACAAATAAAAGAAAGATATCAGAAGCTAAAATTTCCACCATGGTTGCCAATTATACTTTTAAAGGTGGAATACCTAAGAAACTTGGAGATCCAGGAGTACCAACTATACCATGCTGCATTAAAAGAAACTATGTTAAAACTGCTTTATGTGATCTTGGAGCCGGTGTTAGTGTTATATGCCTCTCTCTTTATATCTTAGACTTGAATTGAATAAGTTGACACCTACTAAAATATCTTTGCAAATGGCTGATAAATCAACTACTATACCTGTCGGCACTTGTGAGGATGTGCCTGTTGTGGTTGCAAACGTTAATATCTTAACGTACTTTGTTATTCTTGATATTACCGAGGACGATAGTATGTCGATTATCCTTGGTAGACCCTTTTTGAATACTGCAGGGGCTGTTATTGATTGCAACAAAGGCAATGCCACTTTTCATGTTAATGGTAATGTGAGGAAACAACCTCAAGTTCATAGCATCAATTCTATTGGAAAATTCCAACTATCATTATTGGAGGTTTTGAATTTCCTCTTCCTACTGTCAAGAAGAAATATGATATTCTTATTATTGGGGATGTGCATATCACCATTGAGGTAAGCTAGTGTTATTCAAAGTTTCTCCGGTTTCATGTTATTCAGAATGAATTTGTTAACAAGACTTGATCAACCTTGTTAGTGGATTCCTTTTGATGATCATGAGATGAACAAAGTTAGAAGGCACAACCTTCTGTACCCTCTTTTTACTTTCTGTTATTTAGATTAAATAAAGTAAAACTAGTATTTTTTGTCTGTTTTCAGAATTATCCATGCAGTAAAAAAATACCCCGAAAATAAAAGTTCTCCAAATGCCCTGCAAATTTAGTATGATTTTTTGTGGAATATTTGAGAATATGTGGCACTGAGAACACAGCAGGGGGAGTTGGCACCTGGCCACGAGGGTCCAGGGCGCGCCCCCTGCCTCGTGGGCCCCCAGTGGCCCCCCTCCACTTATTCCTGCACCCACACACTTCATCTTCCTCCCCAAAAAATCACCATCCAGCTCAAACACGAGTTCTAGCTCATTTTGCTGCGATTTTTGATCTCCTTGCTCAAAGCTCCATTCACAAAACTGCTTTGGGAGGTTGTTCCTTGGTATTGACTCCTCCAATGGTACAATTAGTTTTTGTTGTAGTGCTTTATTCATTGCAAATTTTTCTGCGTAGGTGACCCTGTTCTTGAGCTTGCATGTCAAATTTATGTGGTCCCAAGTAATTCTAATGCATGATATACGCTCTAGGCACTTCAGGGAGTAGTTGCTATCAATATTGTTGAGTTTGATTCACTTTTATTTTGAGTTACTAATAATTTCAGAAATTTTTCAGAGGAAGAAATATGTCTAGGAAAATGTACCAAGGTGGTTCTTCAAGGAAGAAAGGACCCAGGCTCGCAATACGTCAGCAAGACAACGAACCACAAAGGGAAGCGGACGTGCGGCCCTGTGAATGGCTGTCAGAGGAGTTTTTGGTCAAAGCAGGCATGAATTTGATGCATATGTGCGTAATGCCGATCTTGAGGACTTCATGCAAGATAAGTGTCCTCAGTACTACTATTTGACTGATTCATTTGCGAGAAGGTTTAAATTTACATCTTCGCGTAATTCTCCAACTGTCCTGTTTGATATTTATGATAAATCATATACCATGGACTTAGAAGACTTTACTATGGCTTGCAAACTCCCGCAATGGGGATGTCTTAATGAACCTCATAAATCTGAATATAAAGACTTCCTTGCTAGTATCACTGTGGGAGAATCTAGAGAAATAGCACAAGCTATCATAGGGAGCATTCACTTTCCTGCTATACATTATTTTGCTCTCTTCATTGGTAGATGCATTAAGGGTAAGGATGAAGCATGTCACATGTGTGTTTCTGATCTTTGTGTTCTCAAGATTGCGGTATTAGGTGATAAAGAATACAACTTGGGGGCAATTATTCACGTAGGTTGCATAATAATGGTTTAGTTGGAGACTTGTTTGGAGGGATTTATGCGACCCGTGTGGCTAATTATCTTGGTGTACCTCCACATGAAAATGATAGGGAGTTGCCTCCCGCTTATTTATATTATAATGCCATGGTTAGTCATCATTTTCTTGAGAGGAATGAACAATTCCTCCAGTATCGACTAATCTTTGACAGACACCATGCTGTCCATATTACTCTCCCTGCTCCTGACCTTTTTGATTATCAGGCAAAAGGAAGATATGTTATCACCAGGAAGGAGGCAACCGAGTACGAGAGGAGGACGGAGGCAGCTCGCCGCCATGCTGCAGCTCAGGAGGCAATGGCTGCTGCATCTTAGTACGACCCGAGTTACAACTTCAGATATCAGCCAGGCTACTCATGGCCATAGACCAACTTAGACCAAAAGCCTAAGCTTGGGGGAGTACGTATTTCTCACCGACATTACATTCATGTTCACACACTCATTCTAGTCGTCGCTGCTCATACTTTTTCATTGTACTATCCATGCTAGTTTAATTTCTTTTTCTAGCTTTCCTCTTATGTGTTTGATAAACCTTAAGAAAAACCAAAAAAATAGTTAGTTTAATTTCCATGCTTGTAGTAGTATTTAAAAGAAAACCCCAAAAGATTTCTTGTTCTTCTTTTTCTTGTTGGGAGCTTTCCCGTGTAAATAGTTTTATTTCCTTTCTTTCCTTTGGGGGTCGAGAGGAGAAGACCATAATGAAAATGTTTAGTGGCTCTCATATGCATGATTGTTGATTTAACCAAGATCCCATATAATCTTGTCTTCTCCCTTGAGTTGAATGCTTGTAGATTCCATCTTAGTCCAATGCACATGCAATATTATTATTATCCACACCGTTCAGTCGTGCAAGTGAAAGGCAATAATGATGATATATGATGAACCGATTGAGATGAGAGAAGCTGGTAAGAACTCGACCTCTCTTGTTTTTGTAAATATGATTAGTTCATCGTTCCTGATTCAGCCTATTATGAATAAACATGTTTGCAATGACAATTAGAGATTATAGTTTCTTATGCCATGCTTAATTAGCTATGAGTTTATAATGATTTACCTTGCGTGCCAACATGCTATTAAAATGGTTGTGATGTGGTATGATAGGGTGGCATCCTCCTTTGAATGATTTGAGTGACTCAACTTGGCACATGTTCATGCATGTAGTTGAAACAAAATCAACATAGCCTTCATGATATTTATGTTCATGGTGGATTATATCCTACTCATGCTTGCACTTGGTGTTAATTAATTTTAATGCATGTTCATGACTGTTGTCGCTCTCTCAGTTGGTCGCTTCCCAGTCTTTTGCTAGCCTTCACCTGTACTAAGCGGGAATACTGCTTGTGCATCCAAACTCCATAAACCCCAAAGTTATTCCATTTGAGTCCACCATACCTTCCTATATGCGGTATCTACCTGCCGTTCCAAGTAAATTTGTATGTGCCAAACTCTAAACCTTCAAATGAAATTCTGTTTTGTATGCTCGAGCAACTCATGTATCAACTAGGGTTGTCTGTATCTTCCATGTTAGGCGGGTTATTCTCAAGAGGAGTGGACTCCGCTCCTCATTCATGAGAAAATGGCTGGTCGCCGAGATGCCCAGTCCCATGCTCAAATCAAATCAAAATAATTAAACGAAACTCCCCTAGGATTGTTGCTAGTTGGAGGCACCCGTTTTTTCTGGCAAGCTATGGATTGATGCTTGTTGGTGGTGGGGGAGTATAAACTTTACCATTCTATTTGGGAACCGCCTATAATGTGTTTAGCATGGAAGATATCGAGATCTCATAGTTGTATGTTGACAGTGAAAGTATATCGCTCAAAATGTTATTTATCTTTATTTCAAAATCGAGATCTAGCACCTCTACAAATCCTAGCTACCCTCTGCGAAGGACCTATCTATTTACTTTTATGTTGAGTCATCACCCTCTTATTAAAAAGCAACCGCTGGAGAGCACCACTGTCATTTGCATGCATTACTATTAGTTTATATTGGGTATGACTATGACTGGATCTCTTTTACCATGAATTACAATGTTTAGTCAGTCCTTGATCTTTAGAGGTGCTCTGCATTTATGTTTTGCAATCTCAGAAAGGGCTAGCGAGATACCATCTTGTTATATCATATTATGATTGTTTTGAGAAAGTGTTGTCATCCGAGTTTTATTATTATTGATCGCTAGTTGATTATGCCATTGATATGAGTAAACGTGATACCTAAGTGTTATTGTGAATACGGTTAGTTCATAATCTTTGCTGAAAACTTGAATGCTGGCTTTACATATTTATAACAACAAGAGCAAACAGAGTTTGTGAAAGTTTTTCTTTATCACTTTCAGTTTGTCAACTGAATTGCTTAAGGACAAGGAAAGGTTTAAGCTTGGGGGAGTTGATACATCTCCGTCGTATCTACTTTTCCAAACACTTTTGCCCTTGTTTTGGACTCTAACTTGCATGATTTGAATGGAACTAACCCGGACTGACGCTGTTTTCAGCAGAACTGCCATGGTGTTATTTTTGTGCAGAAATAAAAGTTCTCAGAATGACCTGAAAATCCACGGAGCAACTTTTCAGATTTAATAAAAAATACTGGCGAAAGAATCAGCGTTAGGGGGCCCACACCCTGTCCACGAGGGTGGGGGGCGCGCCCCCTCCCCTAGGGCGCGCCCCCTGCCTCGTGGGCCCCCTGGACGTCCACCGACCTCAACTCCAACTCCATATATTTGCTTTTGCGGAGAAAAAAACTAGAGAGAAAGTTTCATCGCGTTTTACGACACGGCGCCGACGCCAAGCCCTAATCTCTCTTGGGAGGGCTGATCTAGAGTCCGTTCGGGGCTCCAGAGAGGGGGGATTCGTCGCCGTCGTCATCATCAACCATCCTCCGTCACCAATTTCGTGATGCTCACCGCCGTTCCTGAGTAATTCCATCGTAGGCTTGCTGGACGGTGATGGGTTGGATGAGATTTACCATGTAATCAAGTTAGTTTTGTTAGGGTTTGATCCCTAGTATCCACTGTGTTCTGAGATTGATGTTGCTATGACTTTGCTATGCTTAATGCTTGCCACTAGGGCCCGAGTGCCATGATTTCAGATCTGAACCTATTATGTTTTCATGAATATATGTGAGTTCTTGATCCTATCTTGCAAGTCTATAGTCAACTATTATGTGTTATGATCCGACGACCCCGAAGTGACAATAGTCGGGATACTTCTCGGTGATGAACGTAGTTTGAGGAGTTCATGTATTCACTAAGTGCTAATGCTTTGGTTAGGTTCTCTATTAAAAGGAGGCCTTAATATCCCTTAGTTTCCGTTAGGACCCCGCTGCCACGGGAGGGTAGGACAAAAGATGTCATGCAAGTTCTTTTCCATAAGCACGTATGACTATATTCGGAATACATGCATACATTACATTGATGAACTGGAGCTAGTTCTGTGTCACCCTATGTTATAACTATTACATGAGGAATCGCATCTGACATAATTATCCATCACTGATCCAATGCCTACGAGCTTTTCACATATTGTGCTTTGCTTATTTACTTTACCGTTGCTACTGTTATAATCACTACAAAACTGCTACTGTTACTTTTGCCACTGTTACCGTTACTTCCATACTACTTTGCTACTAAATACTTTGTTGCAGATACTAAGTTATCTTGGTGTGGTTGAATTAACAACTCAACTGCTAATACTTAAGAATATTCTTTGGCTCCCCTTGTGTCGAATAAATAAATTTGGGTTGAATACTTTACCCTTGCAAACTGTTGCGATCCCCTATACTTGTGGGTTACCACCCGTGGCTGAACCGGTTCCCCTGCCGCTAGCACCTCAGTGGTCCAATTCACACTGGGCGGGTTACTGGGTCCTAGCCCAGGCGTGTTGAAAAGGTTCCTCGCATCATAAGTCGGGGGCAGCCGACTCACATGCCTTCTGTTGAAAACAACGTTTAACGCATCCATGTCCAAGCTTAAGCGGAAGCTCTCCGCCTAAAGTCGTTTGGCCTCCCTCTATAAGGCGGCTCGCTCCATTGCCATCCGGGTGTTCTCCGCATTTAACTCCTCCTTGGCTTGTGCTATCTCGTCACACAATTTTGTAACCTCCGCGTTATGCTGAGATTGATTCGTCGGGTTAACCTCCGCCGTTAACAATGTTGTCAGAGCATCCAACAGATCAGACAAAACTTGAGCCGGTGGGCGCACAGGGCTTCCTGCCCCGAAAGCCGTCGCTGTTGCTGACCCGGAGATCATTGCCGCTGCAGTCGTAGAGTCCTGCGCTGGCTGTGTACCGGCCATGAAGACCGTGACCCAGTGTGGCGACTCGTAGGGGTCCGGAATACTGCCGCCATCGGAACAGCCACCAAGCCCGCCATCCTGAACCTGGTAGATGGAGTTGGTCTCACCAGTAGAAGACTCGTTGCCTGAGTAAATAACCGTCTCACCACCAGATTCAGATCCACCTTCTAGTTCTGCTCCATGAACGAAATCAACAAAAACATGCTTCGGGGCGGCTTTAGCCTTGGCGGGTCACGCGCGCCGAGCCGACTCGATGATGTCGGTGCAGATGTCTGGCTCAGCTTCCGACTCACCGATCTTGTCGATGAAGTCGTGGATTCCACCAAAGGGGACCCAGTACCCGTACTCGATTGAGTCGGCCTCGGGGCCCCAGCCCTCGTCCACAATGTAGAGTTTTCCACGATGACTCTTGGTCATCCAGCCCACAGCATACCCCTTGAGCCCTGCAAAGCTGCCCTTCAAGAACTCGAAACCACTGTGCGCCAGCCCCACGGTGGGTGCCAACTGTCGTGGAATTGTCACGTCAGATGTCCTAGTGTAAGGACTTAGGTGTGAAGCCATCGTAACATAGTTAGCTTGAAGTGTTTAAACGGGACAAGGGACACAGAGTGTTTATACTCGTTTGGCCCCTCGTGGTGGAGGTAACAGCCTAATCCAGTGTAGGGTGGTTATAGCTTGGGCTTCGATTACAAGGGAGTGAATACGCTTGACCTAGTTCTCGATCTCTTCTTTCCTGCCCTAACTCGCCACCGGGTCGTCCCTTTATATACACAGGTTGACGCCCGGCGGCTTACATAGTCCAGGTCGGCTCATAGAAAACGTGTCCGGCTCGGTGACTAACTAAGCCCGCCTTACAATCCAAGTTATTCTCATGGCGGTTCATCCTCTTGGGCCCTAAGTCACCTCTGGGTCTTGGGCTGTCAGCGGGCTTGTTATGACCCGCCACCTTCATGGGTTATCGCTAGTGGTATGACCCGGCCCCTCCTGGGCATTTCATACCCAGTAGTCATATCCCCAACAAACACCTAAAGAGTTTACTAGAGTCCATAATCTAGTTCACATCGCTATGTGATTAACATCCGAAGAGTACTAAGGTGTGATCATGTTTTGCTTGTGAGAGAATTTTAGTCAATTGGTCTGACACATACAGATTTGTATCACTACAAAAAAATACACTTTTGTGATGATACGTGTTTGTCACAGTAGGTCAGGTTTTCTGTCATGCATGTACATCCATGACGATTTTATGACAGAATCAAGATAGTCATACCTGTGTTGTCGTAGAAGTGTTCGATGACATTACCAAAATTATCATCACGGAATTGTCCACTTCCTGATGATAAATCACGTGTCATAGAAGTGCTTTCATCAAGGGTGACTGACACGTAGCATCCACCATAACGGAACGCTGTTAAGCTATCGGGTCCGGTTTTGGATCCGATAACCCGTTAACAGCCTCGACCAATGGGGATTTACCATGTGTAAAATCATCATTGGCTGGAGGAAACACGTGCCGGCTCACCATTGGGACAGATGTCATCCACTCATTGGACCAAAGGCAACTATGATACGTTGACACATGGCACGACCCAACAGAGGCCAATTCCTGTGAAAAGGCCGGCCTGTTTGACTTGGTCAAAAGGTGGCGGTCCGGCCCACGGAAAGCCTGTTAACAGCCTATTCGCATATAGCCCATTTACAGCATGCTAACCCAGGGCCCGTTACGACCTATCCGAATTAGGCCCATTAGCGTCATCTGGGCCATCCAATATGATTCTAGCCCGTTTTCAGTTCCGACCCATGTATGGCCCATGACGTCTTTCAGCCCATATGAGGCCATTTGTAACTCTTGGCCCATTAATGGCCCGTGGTGAAACTGGCCCGTAATGAGTAGTGTATCACTTTATACCAATTAACGGCCCATTATTCCATTGGGCCATTTCAGCCCATGTTATCTTTTTGCCTTCTCAGGGCCCATTTATTCTTGGGCTCATTTCCAGCATTTGGTTACTTACGGCCCATTACTGTCATTTTCTGCTTGTCGGCCAAATTTAGCCCGTCGTTATAGTCGGCCCGTTTGTGGGCCGTTAATACATTGGGTCGTTTTCATGTCAAAAGAAACCCATTGGGCTGTTTTCATAGAGTTATCAAACACGACCTCTTAATGGCCCGTTATGGTCCACGAATAGTATGGCCCATGATTGGCGAAATGATTATACGCCCTGTAGAATGCCCATGGATCCTACGGCCCGTAGAAGACCAACAGATCCTACGACCCGTAGAAGGTCCATGGATCATACAACCCGTAGAAGGCCCATGGATCCTACGGCCTGTAGAAGGCCCATGGATCCTAAGGCCCGTATATAAGACCAATGGACCCTACAGCCTGTAGAAGGCCCATGGATCATACGGCCCGCAGGAGGCCCATGGTTACAACAGTCCGTGTGTTGCCATGATTGTTATGGCCTAGTTACCAAAAGTAGGTTATTGTGGCCACTAGAAAAACATGGAAAAAGAACTGCAGTGACTACAAGCAAACAACTAAACAAGACAATAAGGAAATAAATAAGCAAGCAACTAACGCTAGCCTATTACCGCTATTACACATATTACAACCACCGGGCATCAAAGTTTGCCACCAATGCAAATATAGGGAACAAAGCAGCATATTACATACACTGGCCGTCAAAATTGGCCAGCAGTGCAAATAAACACGGCAGCAAAACAAGCGCATAACTGAAACAACTTTAGAAGAGCTCAAGAAACGTTATCCTGGGTATCCACCATGCTGGCAATAAGCTTAGCATGCTTATTAGCCTTTTCTTGTTTGGTGCTAAGACCCTCCAATGCTTGTTGTTGCACCAGAAAGTATGCATCTGAATGCTCCAGGGACTTCTGCAGTCCTTCCGCTTCTTGTAGCAAAGACGGTGATCAATGTCTTCGACTTGTAGTTGAGACTCAAGAAACCGAACTGATTTAGACAGTGAGTTTGAATAGCTTGTGCAAGCGGTAGTGGCCAATAACTCGAACACTAAACCAAGACAAGACTTTGGGGTTGTCTTGCTGTCTTCAAGATAGTCTTCCTTAGCTATTTTATCAGCTTTGTTGGAGACCAGCAAGGATCTGTCACTATCCTGAACCTTATCTGCATTACTTCCTTTACCATTGCTTAATAAGGCACTCTTCCCCAATATTCTGTCAGCATTCTAAAAGAAGAAACAAGCAGACACATAACAAGTTTAGCATGTACTAGTATATGAAACTCATTTCGGTGAACCAGTTCACTAGTAAGGTGGAAAGGATTAAACTACCAAGTCTTCTATTGCCAAGTACTAGTACATAATAAAAGCATCAAACAAGCATATATCTATGTCCTATGGTCACTGCATTGTCTTGCCAAATAAAAATAGAGACACGGTTCAAATTATATCAGCTCAAGACAAAGCCGCAGTGAAAGAATACAAAGTGAGGGAAACTACACGGCACAACAAGATTTCAGATGGGTACCACGGGTCTACATGTACAACAACACTATTGGCTCTGTTGTGATCCTAGTAATGTGCATGATATGAGAAGTCAACTGTATACACAATTGAAATTGAAATCAACAGAGCTATTGATAAGAGCAAACATGTTAAAGAAACATGCGTGAACATACCAGCTATGCCATTGGAGTTTCGATTGGATCCTTCAATTTAAAAATAAGTTTGTATGATTAAGTACAGTGATACAAGAGCAAAGCACTATGCACGATAGCAATCATAGTTAAAAAACGCGCGCCTAAGCGAGCGCTTAAGCGCGCCTAGGCTCTAGGCATTGGCAAAACGCATTGCGCATAACTACACTTAATCTGTGCATAACTGCGCGTAAGCATGCACTTTGGTCAGTAAAGCGCAAGGCGGTGGCAAAACGCACAATTAACGCCCAGCGCTTTTTTGAACTATGATAGCAATGGAATCTTAAATTAGAACAGTTGTTCTTTAGGTTTAGGCACTTGTTCTACATGAACAGAGTACAATAAGACACAAGAATATAGTACTTAAAAATAGGAAATGAGCTCATAGACCTTACCACATTCTTGGTTCGGGACCAGTACAGAACAAGGCATTCCTAGTCATCGTCCAGTAAATTTGTCTCCGGAGAACGCAAGGTAATTGGATGAGTTTCTTTGCCTGTGAAGTACGTTTTCTTCAGGTAATTCCGATGCTGCCACCAAGCATTCTTGAAGATAGCAGAGGTATTAGCACAAGTTACCTCATCCTGAGTTTCCAAATCGGTCCTTCTCTATAGAGAAAAATGGGAAATTTGCTGTATTATAACCATCATGGAGGTAGGATGTATGGGACAAAGCAAAGTAATTGCCATGAATAACATTAGTTACACATAACTCCTGGACAAACACCTGCAACTGGCATTTTCCTTCATCTTCCGTACAATATTTCCAAGATAGGAAAATACGCACATAGGATTTAACAACATCAAATGCGATAGATGCTAAACTACGACTAGCTGGTTGTGCTTCCTCCACAGGAATAGGCGTACGAACTTGTGGAGTTGGGGTTCGCCGTGGTAGTACTGGCCCTTTGGGCACTGTAGCTGCCTTACTGACTGCTCTTGTTTGGGAGCTCTGTGGTGGAGATGGTGCTGTGTCAACAGGAACTAGGTTACTATTTGCTGGGGTTGGGGTTAGATTGGGTGAAGCTGGTTCTCTGTCCATCGCAGTAGGGGTACAATCTACGAGAGTTTGGGTTATGTGTGGTAGGGCTGGTTCTCGTGCATGTACAACCGGGGTGCTATCTCCACCAAGAGGTAGCATTGTTTTATTTGAAGACCGTGCTTTTACTCCGCTAGATACTGGCATCACCCGATCCAATTCAAATGGCTGATAAGCAGGAAACATAGTTGAATGTCTAGACATTGTATGAGAGACATATGCAATAGATAGTGTGGGAAAAAGAGGGCATGAAATAGTTGACATGTATATTGTTTAATTAAAACGGATAGCATGACATAATTTCACATATATGATGTCTATCTAAACTGGATAGCATGGCATAACATAATTCAAAGATATGATGAATAACTAAACAGGATCACATGACATAATTCACCTACATGTTATCTAAGTAATCTCGATCGCATCATTTAATTCACATATGTGATTTATATGCTAAACAGAGGGCATTCAATATGATGTCTGAACTAAGAACATGGTGTTGAATATTGTGTATATGATGTCTAAACTATGCAATGCAAGACACCATATGCATGATATGAGCAGTATAACCGTGCCAAGTTAGAGCATACACCTCGGTGGGGTAATAGGACTGGTCATCTGTCTTTGAATCCATCTCTGAGGAGCTATCGGGACCCAACAAGAGATCTGCTTCGACAGGTAGCATTTTCTGCTCTGAAGGCCTTGTTTTCACTCCAGATTTTTCCATCTCCCACCCAAATGACAGATTCACAGGAAGAGTAGTTTAATGTACAAACATTGTCGACAAATGGAAATGTAATGAAGAAAAGGATGGGCAAGATATCATTCAAATATATGATGCCTGGTTAAACAGGATGGCATTGCACATTTCACATATATTATGGCTGGCTAAAAGACATGAGACTACATAACTCCCATATATGATGTAGAAACTAAACAGGTGGCATTACAGAACATGTCTAAACTAAGCAGATGTCATATATGATGTCAAAATTGGGCACTACAAGGCAACATATGCATGATGAGACTAACATCATCATGCCAAGGTAGAGCAAACATCTTGGGGGGTAAATAGGAGTGCTCAGCGGCGTCCGAATCCGCCTTAGAACAGATATCTTCCTCTGGATTACAATCTGGAGAGGGGGGGAGGCCTTGCCATTGAACCCATGTATTGCCGCACAAAACTCTTCTCTTTTTCTCTACATGTTCATCATGACTGTGTACAATATCTGACATGCATACGAAAAAATATGGTGAGATTATGTAAGGAGAGAATGCAGAAATTTAGAGTGATGGTAACAACCAGTGGATGGATCCAAAATAATGATAGCAGGCCGATGATTGCTTTAATTTAATAAAAAGACAGATGATTATTGCTTTACTATTTGTTTCCCACCCAAGATGAACAACATAGGCATACCCTAGGTGAACCAGATATTAGACAGAGATACTATTCATTGTTGCCTCGATATGTGCCCCACAAGTAATTTATAACTCAAGTTTGAACATTAATTTGGACCTGACTTGGAGTCCAAGAGGTGAATAAGATGATAAAGTAGCAGGTAAGTTTAAGCAATGCATAACATAAGCAGAAACAAAAGAGTGTGACCTCTCTTGTGGACCCGTGTACTCCTTAGGTTCATCTGCTGAGTCGATGATGGTGATGTCGTTGCGGTGGGTGCCGGCGGCATGGAAGGAGATCTGAGGTGGCGAAAGATGGTCAGGAGTCATGATGTCTGGTTTGGTGGATGCTTCTGTCGGTGGAGCAGCTCAGGTGAGGTGGACGATGTCGCGGTAGGAGCAGGATAAACCACACAAAGTTCCCTTCGACACCTGCCTATAACTGAAGTAATTATGTAAGGGTTCATTTGGCTTGCATGATTCTAAAAACACAGGGATAGGAAAAACACTGGAATAGGATAGGAATGCACATAGTAAACAGAGCATTTGTAAACACATGATTTCTGTCAACTTGGGTGTTTGGTTCACAGGAATTGGAAAAGCAGAAGAATGCAAAGAAACATGGCCAAAATAAAGTGAAACCATATGAAAGCGTGTACAATTAGACTGTTATTCTGCCACTAGTGCACTTGGTCTTGTTTTCATGCATATGATTTTGAAAAGTAGGTCCAGGTGGATGTTTTGCTCCATTCCTTCCAACAAAATGCATGAATAATTGAATAGTAGAGTGCCATAGGAAAATTTCCAATTGCTATGTTTTTCCGTTGAACAAAAATAGCCCTAATGGATCAACATGAATGTATAATAATAAGTGATGCAACAAGTGTACAACCTCTTTGCCGTAGCCGTGTCGACCTCAACATCATTGGGTTGGTCACTGAAGCAGTTGAGATAGAGGTGGATGTCGGAGGTGTGGAGGAAGATCTGAGGAATCTATAGATGGCGCCGTGGCATCGCTCTATTGTGATGGATCGATTACGTCGTTGGAGCAGCTCCATGAGCCGTAAGACGTCAAGGCTAAAGCAAAGACAAGACAGGCATCGTCAATCTCAAGTGGGATTCTAATAGCATCTCCAATAGATGATGTAAAATAGATGTAAAATTTACATCACCAAAAACCACCTGACTACAACAGATGAGGTAAAAACTGTTGACTCTGAACTGAACTGTCAAAACTGAAATTTACTGTGGAATCTGAATGTTACTATCGAAACTGAACGCAATGGTAGCAGAGAGGCACTTGACATGTAGTTTAGGGAGGGCCTGCAGTTCATCTTCAACCTGCACCCCCCCTGAGCCGCCAGCCACCATCGACCGAACCGCCGGCCCCAGCGCCACCTTGCCGCCCTGAAACAACTCCACACCGCCAGTCCGCCGCCGCCCCGGACAGCCCTCTAGGCCCCCGCCCCCACCCTGAACCCTAATATAGATAGTGGGGTACCTCTCCCACAAGCCCCCCTCCCTGCTGCCGGTGGTTCATCCTTAACTCCGGGGAGCTCCCCCCCACCCCCTGAAAATCGACTGACCCAAAAGTCGATTCAGTCGACTGAAGTGTAGCTAAATCGGAGAAGAGCATTGCGCGGCGAAGGGAGGGAGGCAGCAGCAGCAAGCGAAGCGAAAGCAAGAGCGAGCAAGCAGCAGATCGGATTGGTATGGCGCCGGCCGTGAAGGGGCTCGACTGGGGAGAGCCGTCGTGGAGATGTCGACCGCGGTGCCGGCTTCAAGGTAGCCGCTCCATGGGGGTGTGGGATGGAGCACCGTCGGCGCCGGGTGGTCGAGATAAGGAGAGGGTGCGATGCGATGAGTGTACAACCTCTTTGGTGGCGCTGAGTAGGCCTCGGCTTCGTCCGAGGAGTCGGTGAGGACGATGTGGTTTCGGTGGAGCAGGTTAAGGCGGCGCTATGGGGATGGAGCAGCCGCGATAGACGAGCCGATCGTCGTAGCAGCTCCTTGGAGGTGGAGGATGGGGCGGCTTAACCGGCCGGATGACGGATCCTCATCCGGGGAGGTGGATGAGGGACGTCAAGCTGTTGCGGTGGACGATGTCGTCGGGGAAGAGGCTCCGGCTAGGTAGCGGTGAGGTGGCGAACGAAGGAGGATGGGGTTCCGCGGCTGGAGCGGAGAGGTTATGGCCGCCTGGGATTTCGAATGGCGAAAAGGAGGTGATGGGAGGGGGTGAACCATGACTTGGGGACGCGCTTGTCCAAAACGTAGGGTGTGTTACAAAAGTACCCCCACCGATTTGAACTAGCAGCCCTTTTGGCTCAGGGTTAGAAGGGGGATTTCGCGTGTCGGGATTTTGCAGCTGGAGGGAGTTTTCGCGTGCGTTGTAATTTCAGGATAGCAAGGCGCGGGTTGTGAAGGCGCCAGTTTTGGGAGCACGATATCTGAATTTTCGGGATATAACAAGGCGTGGGTTGAATTTTAGGGACAAGCCTAATGTGTAATATTGTACTTGTACGTACCAAATCAATTCGCACTTCCCTCAACCAAAAAAACGAAAAAAATAAAAGTATTCACGCCACACAAAGAGAGAGTATTGCCCTGTTTTACTATACAAATGCTACTAAAAGCTAATCCCCCTTCCATCTATATAGAGCCTAATTTGTTTTTTGATGCTAACTTTGACCAAATATTAGAGCAATAATATATGACAAGCAACTTACACGAAGCACACCGTTAAATTCGTGTGTGAAAGGAGCTTTCAATGATATAATTTTCACATTGTGCATGTCATGTAATATTAATCTTGTCAATAGTCAAAGGCGGTCTTAAAAAATGCATTACGCCCTATATAGATGGATGGAGGGAGTATGAATCCATGTTATGTCCAATTAAATTTTTTTGCTGTCTGTATAATGCATGTAACCTACTCATACCAACATTTTATTGCATTCCATATGTCTATACTACCGCTGCAATTCGAACTGAATTTGAATTCATTTCTCTATTTCAATAAGAATCTACAATCATGATTGTTGCCAACTTCAACCATCATTCGTGTATTACCTTAATATCACACCACATGATTACTATAGAGATAGATATGAACTATGTGTACTACATGAACTTGAATTCTATTTTTTGAATACACTTGATGTTGATTACAAATAATAGTACATTTGATGTACTAACTATATATTCATAATCTAAACCATGTTCCATACGTACACCGTGTTTATCACACAAAGTATAGTGCCCCGCCCCATACATTATGACAAGTATTTAGACCTGAGGTGCAAAAGCCACACATTAGCCCAAATTATAATCAGTGTTCTATATATTATACGTAGTACTAGCAAGATGCCCATGCAATCCACAGAATATCAACATGATAAGGGGAAGCCTAATTTGCAAATATCGAGAGGGGTGTGGGTATATTTTTTCAAAATTGCCATAGTTTACTTCCTACCCGTCAGATATAAATCGGACGGCCTATATTGCAGGATGGAAGGCCCACCATCATCAACAACTTAGTTTGTTTATAAGAGTAGAGGTAAAATATATTATATGTAGTATAACATGTTCATGACCACACCATGTGTATCACCGTTATATATATTCACACATGTGTCGGTTTAAAACACTATGATAAATTCTTCAAATATCCGAATTCGCTTTTTTTAATTAAGTATGATCTCTATTCGTCTTTTACACCCACACAATCCTCTTATCTTTGTAGCTAGCGCTAACTTTCTCTCATGCATGCACACGCTCGCATCCCTCTCACCCTTCCTTAGCATTCTCTAGCTCTATCGCGCAAATTTGTCTTTTCACTTTAGGTCGTTCACCCATGGTGTGTGTAGGCCCCCCAGCTCCTTCTTTACGGCACACATCGATCGATATGCCTCTCTAGCCAGGTGTGCCTAGCACAAACACAAGCTTCCCCTCTTCTCTTATCACCGTCCATGCCTCACTCCCACCACTCTTTTCATTGATCTCATACACGCACACTCCTTCCCCCTCGATATAGTATGCCTCTCAAACCACCTCCTAGATGCATTCCTCTCTCTCCATCCTTCTCCTCATGCCTTATTTGCTACTAACACACACATGCATGTATACCGATCGATCTCCCAACATATACCTAGGTCAACTTTAACTATCCCCCCCATCGATCAACGTACCTCACAAGTTATATCTCTCCTTTCTCTGACAAAGGACGACTGATCTTCCTATGTAGTTATGTCTACTTACCACAGCCATATCGTCCCCCCTCATCATTCGTGCATGCCTCCTAACCCGTCTCTTACACGCACGTGCACAGACAGGCAGCCATCCCCTCTCTTGTTGATATTGCAGGTGTGCCCTCCGTTTCTCTAGCAAGCCTCTCCCACCATTTGTTAGAAGCAACTCCACTACCACCCCCTCCAACACTCTAGCTCTGTCTCTCTCCCAACCTTATTCCTCTCCTACACATATGCATGGATGACGATCAATCTCCCTTAATACATGAGGTAGGCCTCTCTCCTCCTCCACACATATACCAGCCATTGTACCTCTATAGTTAATTAGGCCTCCCCCACCACACACCGATAGTCGAGCGCTGTAGGTAGGCATCCATGCCACAGAGACAAACTGCACCTGTCCCCTCTCACGTTCCAGTAGGCCATCCACTCTATAACTTTGACATGGGTACACAAAAATTTGATGGCACTCTTTATCGATCGCACGCGCACACACACACATCATCCCTCTCTTCAATTCTATGGACACCTCAAGCCGATGATACCTCCACTCTCTTCTCGTGGATTGCCCCTCTATATATATGATATATCCAGGACTCTATTTCACACACATTGCATATGTTACATTTTTTGATTGACCCCACCCCCAAATCTCACGAACCCACACACTATATCTCTCTACGTTTGTATCTTTCTCACACAACCCCACGTAGGTGGTGTACGTATACAAGAGGAGAATAGGTGCACCAGCACGTACTCACGCTTCATGCCTAGCCACACCCGCGAGGGTACACGGTGGAGCTCATTTCTGTATGAAATGGCATCCCACATGCTAATTTGAACGCGTGTAGCGGTTATTTACCTACGGAGGTCGTGTACCACGCGTGCACAAAACAAAGTTCGACTTGATGCGTTGGCGCGTTATTTTTAAATAAAGTTATATCGCTCAATGGCACGTACACAGATAAAACGATTTTTATGGAGAAAAAGGTAGTCTGCTCCACTATATACAATGGAGCCTGCCTGCCTGGGTTTGTCTCTCTTCAGAGTATCTCACACAAGGCTACCGTGGCCCCTCTCTCTCACTGTTGGTCACCGATCCGGCCGCATCCCGTCCGTCGGCGGAAAGGGAGGATGTGCATCATTTCTCCGTTCGATGGCTCCGAGGTAGCACGTCCCGATCTGTGGTACACGTCGTTCTCTCTGACCAAGCTCCGACGCGGTAGGGCCTACGCCACCTGCTCGCTGCCACAGTATGGGCAGATTCCACCTGCCGCCGCTCACCTAGTTACATCCCGACAACCTCCAGGTATCCCCTCCGGCGTTGCTCCACTGCCCGTCTTCCCACGTCGCTGCATGTGGATCTTCCATAGTTCTTTGCCCAAAATATATTGCAATCTTGTCCTCACACCATTTTAGACAAGCACAACCGTATTGTTATCTTCCCTTAGGACAAGGAATACTTCTTTTTTGTCGTCGCATGTGTCATCAACTGTTATTGGCCAGTAATTGTTTCCATTCTACCTCTTTTTTTGCAAACAGGGCTATCCATTTCACCTCTTTGCTATTGTGACCTTTTGGTGAACTGCACAAATCACTTTTTCCTTAAGAGTGTTTTGTGTAGTTGTACTAAAATATCACACGGCAATGTCTCTACATAGTGCGACTACACAAAGGGAGATTGGTTTTGCTCTATCCTCCACATCCAATTCCGAGCCTAATCTTCTCCAATTAGTTAGTCTTAAGAGAGACTGCAAAGGTGACTGGCTTCTATTTGTGTGTTTATTGTTTCATCAACAGTCCTATATTATCGTAATCACACTTAATATCTTTCAAACAGGGACACTCAGCTCTATTTTAGAGGAACTGCACAAATTGCTCGGAATGTTGCATGCTCGAGACAGCTACTTTTTTTCCAACATGCCTTGTTGATTTAGACTGAGCTGGGGGACGTTGCGGCCAATGAAAGCATGGATCAATTTTAATTTAACACCTTCTCACAACTTTGTCTTCAGTTGTGATGTAAATATTAGCTCTGATCCGCTAAGAATTGAGATGCATTAGCATGGAAGTTAGTTATTTGTTGTTTCTAAAAGAGCATCGATGGCAAGACACATGAAACAAAAGCTGAAAGCTCACACCATTGTACAATTTCATGTCGCTGGAAAATTATTTGTATAGTACGTCAATTATGTAAACAAATGCTGGAAGCTTGATAGCATTGCCAGAAGCCTCTTCAGCATCCAGGTCCATGTGCCATGCACAAAATTATACTCCTTCATTCCTAAATATTTGTCTTTTTACAAATTTCAAATGGGCATATTTTAGAGTCTAGATTCACTCATTTTGCTTCGTATGTGTACTCCCTCCGTTCCTAAATATTTTTCTTTCTAGAGATTTCAACAACTGACTACATACGGAGCAAAATGAGTGAATCTACACTCTAAAATATGTCTATATACATCCATATGTAGTAGTCCATTTGAATCTCAAAGACAAATATTTGAGTAGTTACTCATTGAAATCTCTAGAAAGACAAATACTCCGGAGTATATTTAAGAACTGAGGGAGTAGTGCACAATCGCATGGGAGACTCAGCCCGGTCGTTGCGCCGCATTAATAGTGAGTAATGAGCAGTCAAATCATAAGCCCCACCTTTCCCACTGTAAGTTACTCGGAAGAAGCAACCATCAATATGCTCTTCTTTGAATCCACTCATACTACTCCATCCATCACTGTTTATAGAGCGTGCTCCAAAAAAGGAAAAAATCTCTGGGACCAAGGCGACTAGAGATCGGCCTGAAAAATAGCATTGGTAGGTATAGCACGGCATCTATTACTAGAGGAAATAATGCGTACACACATGCATGCAGTGCTTCCACCCCGGGTACACACATGCATGCACTTACTCCACTCTGTAGTACATCAAGAGAAAACTGTGGACTTGATTGCGGTTACCACGCCCTAATAAATTGAGCATTAAACCAAACGCGTCTAAAGTCTCTCTGGTGGTGGAAATGCATTGAGAGAAATGCATCATAATGGAGCGCTCCCTGTAAACTGTGATGGAGGAGGAGGAGTATGAAGGTGCAAAACCAAGTACGCGTATGGCCAGTCGGTCAACGCACCTCCTCTTGGCATATCACTGACATGTGGGACCGGAGTGTGAGCAAACCGATCTCAATTGACGACAAAATGGCCAAGCCGTCGTTCCTTGAGAGAGACGAGGAGCGAGAACACACAGACGGGCTCACACGGAGGCCAAGATATATTCGAGCATGGTTGATCGATATCATCATTACATGTTCGATGTTTTTTAATACTATACTATTGGGCTACCGTTTTCTGCCCTTCTCCCGAATAAATGTGTACTTTATTAGAGATTAAAAAATAAGAGTACAAACGCTCCACCATGCGGTTCTAGTAGTAGTACTACTCGTACTACTAAACCTTGCGCTTGGCTCTTCGCCTCTTCATGAAGTCGAACAATGATGGTACTCCGCATGTTGGCTACTACAGTGTATGCCTTTGGTAATCTGACACCGAATGAACTGATGGACGTCCACCGCCTGGGAGAGGGTAGGTTGCATTAGTCAAAAGGCGTAAGCGAGCTTCACCTTGTCCTGCAAGCTTCTCCTCATTCTGTGAGTTGACGGGACACACCAAAAAGTAGTGCTAGTCCATACTCCCTCCTTTCCGGTTAATATGGCTTAATTTTTTTGCGGGTAAATGAGAGAGCTTTATTCATATATAAGCATTCTTAGGATGATCAGCCAAGACACTGGTCACTAGGAAGCAAGGTACCCCGCAAAAAAAGAAGTAGGAAGCGAGGGGTTTCATCACGCCTGCTCTCGGCCACATTCAAAGTGCAGCAAGTACGGTTCGCACAAAGATGCGCCGCAAGGTTTGCTGACCTGTTTACATGTTGAATAACAAAAAAGAGAGGAAATGTTACCGAGCACTCCTATTTGTAACAGGATATGAGCCAGAATTAAGCGAGAATTGTGGCGAGTGTTCCATGCAATCAACTTCCATTATCACATGCGAGAACCCTCGAAGAGAACCAAACGTGTTGAAGATTGCTTTATCACATTTTTAAAATATAATAAGAGTGCAGACACTCCTCCATCCGGTTCCTAGTAGTATAGTACATACCTCTATAGACTATAGTAGTAGTACTTGTACTACTAAACTTTGCGCTTGGCTGTTCGCCTCTTCGGGAAGTCAAACAATAATAGTACTAGTATAGTGTATGCTTCTGGCAATTTGACACTGAATTAACTGTTGCACGTCCACCGGCTGAGCAAGGGAGAGCTTGCATTAGTCAAAAGTTTCTCCTTGTCCTGCGAGCCACCGCGCGCAAGCTTCTCCAGTCCTGCAAGCTTCTCCTCGTTCGGCAAGTTGATGGGACACATCAAAGTAATGCTAGTCCATACTGCCTCCTCTTCGATTAATATGGCTTAATTTCAAATGAGATAAATACACTGTTTGTCACTGTATATTTGTAAAAATACGGTCAGTGGACTTCATAATACGCTCATTGCACTCAATATATACATTTTTCGGTGTTTATACGGTCACTAGCTCACCCTGGCTGAGTATGTGTGTGCATGCACGTGTAGGTTGAGCACTTGAGCGTGACTGTGTGTTCCGTCGTGTGCTCGGACATGCATGCATTAGGGCGTCACGCATGTTTTTGTGTCCATGTGTACGTGTGACTATTGCATGCATGCACGAGGTTGTATTCCCGTACATTCACATGTTCAGAAGTCAATGCTTCGTCAAAACATTGCATGCAAGGTTTAATCATTCGTTGTTCACGCATGCATTCCCGATATTAATACGTTGGTAAAGAAAATTTTCTTGAGGAAAAAGAGGCCATGAATTGAGTACAAAGGGGACCACTAAGCTAGGACGGAGGGAGAACCAGTAGTAAACTGGAAGGAGGGAGTGGGGACTAGTAGTACAGTACTAGTACTACATAACAACGTGCAGTAACAAAATTCCTCTATGCGCATCCTGTCTATGTGTCATGCAAGAAAATAGGGATAAGTACAAGTGAGACTCAGGAACAGTCATACATGTAGGGAGAGTACAGGTAGGGGCCACTAAGGAGCAGTCAAATCACACAGTAAGTTAGTCGGAATAAGCAACCATCATTTCACTCTTCAATGACACGTACGTAATATAAAATGGTTGATATGAAGAGAAAAAGAAAACCACTATATATACACTAGCAGGAGCCTAAGCTACAAGCCTGCTTGCTTGGGTTGCTCTCTTCACAAGCATAGAACGATGGTGGCCACACCGCTGGTCACATATCCGGCCTGATCCCGCAGCTGGGGGAAGGGAACAATGTTCTGCGTAGATGCGGTCGACATCGGCGAGGGAGAAAACCCATAGTCGGTGCATCCCAATCGGGGGTCACTGCGGTATGGGCCGATGCCGCGTCCCAACCGTCCTTCTAGCTACAACCCAACGTGCCAGGTAGTACATCTCCCTTTTGGAGCCGGCTTGCTCCACTGCCGCAGCTCCCCACGTAGCTCCATCTCCATGTCGATCTTTCTCTACTTCTACCGGCTTCTACTTGTGATGAGTTTATATCTCGTGAACTAGTGCCAGTACTATTATTCTAATCACACTTCTTCAATATCTTTGCCATCAGGGATGCTCAACTCGATTTTAGTGGAACTGCACAAAAGCATCGTATGATCCGAGGGTGCCAGCCGTCTTTCCTACGACATGTTCTACCTTGCCAGGAAATTAAATCATGTTTAGGGTTTAGGGTTTAAGTCGTAGTGACCCCATCAGTAGTTTTTCTTTCGTACACGCTCTCACAACTTTTATCTTTAGTTGTGAAGTAAATATTGGCTATGATCTATGAATCATTGAGATGCATTAGCATGCGTGTTAGTTTTCCTTTGTATTTGATGGAATGTGGTAACGGGGCAACCTTGGAGTAGGAATGAAAATGGAGTGAAAAGTTTCTGTTTTTTCGGAGAAAAAATGGAAATGAAGAGAAACCAACGTTTCATTTTGTTGGATCACGCCATCGAGCAAAACCAACATTTAAATCACGTCTGTCGCGTTCGTGTCTCAACCTCCTCCACGGCTTGACCCCACATGGTCGCTCGGCATGCCACTCACCGCAAACCGAGTATACGATAACTTTCTCGCCTGCTTGTCGATGGATCGCGCCATCGAGTACTAGCACTAATGGAAGAGATTGACGAGTTGGGGGAGGACAGCTAGCTATAGCACGGACTCCCAAGAACTTTTTACATGCATGTTGCAGTCGGCTATTGCGACCTTTGAACGCGGAGCAGTCGCGTGCACCAGGAAGCGGCACGGGCTATGCTTTCTCGGCCGGTGCGCCGCTTCAATGCCGGTGCCAGTGAGAGGTTGCGTCCGCTCTGGCTGGGCATGAATGCGGCACTGACCGTTTCGGGCGGGAAGCACACGCGGGTGATGAAGAGGGTTCGGGTTGGTCAGGAGCGGTCGTGGTAGCGGTCCGGACGCCCGCAAACAAGAGGTAATGTACGTTAATATTAGTATGTATAGTAATTAACAACGTAAATAATGTGCCAGTTGGATAAATATGATTGGAGATGGAGATGGAAATGTAATTTTACGTAAACACGGATATGCATGTCTATGTCTATGTGTGTGTGCACGACGACTCTCACGACCTGAAAGCGTGGGCGTGTTTTTGATCAAGTTTTCTTTCTTGGTACGTTAAAAAATTGTCTGCCAGTTTTCGTTTCTTTTTTCGGGAACGCGCGTATTCTATTTAAAACCACTGCTATGGAGAGATTTTTTTACTCCATTATAGCCTGTTGTTTGATAGGGTTTCTCGCGTTTTGCTCTCTTACCCTCTCCATATCAAAACAAGATGACAGTGTCCACTCTATCTCTCTCCTCATCAGTGGTCACAGATTCGGCCGAATCGCATCTGCTGTAGGAGGTGAGGAGGTGCAGCACTGACATTGTCGCCGTCGGCGATGGAGGAAGCCGATGCGCACCGTCCTCTTGGAGCCGGCGCTGGCACAGACGAAGGTCCTCCACACCCTTGTTTGCTGTCGTAGTGTGGGCAGATCCCGCCCACCCGCCTAAGCAACATCTCGCCCACCTGAGGTATAACTTCTTGTACTAGTCCAGCTCCCCAGGTTGTTGCATGCGGGTTTTCTTCTATGCGACTACTCCCCAGCTCCCCATGTACAATAGCTAGGGTTCGTCAGCTGGTCCAACATCACCTACTTTTATAGAGGAAATGCCACTCAAAAAGTTGTCCTGATTTATGCCTTGGTGGAGGTATACATGTTGCTTCAACAAAAAGTACATGGTGGTTGTGCGGTCATTGTCCATATGCACCTATTGATGCTGCTAATCGAATACTATCACTGGTTAAATGAAGAAATGCTTTTTTTCTCGGGTATCCTGGTTTAGTTCCCATCAAGATAATCATGATGCTTCTGTTTGTTGGTGTACTTTTCATTAATTCTTATTGACAATTGAGATGTCGTTCTTAATCTTGTACAACTACCAAAACAAAGTAACAACACTATATCCCTTTTTTATATTTTTGGAAACAACGATGCGTATCTCCATACCCGGGCATGTCTTCCTCAATTTTAGTGGAACTGCACAAAATTGGATGGCCATTATTGTTCTGCCTCACTGTCCTCTGCCATGTGGTTCTTCCTTCCTCGATCTTGATTACTAAGAAGAAACAGATCACGGTGAGGATTTTTCGAACTCCATAAGTGCCTCACCCAAACTTGATTCCAAATGGATGATGCATCACCATGATGACCTATCGACGCTCATGGTTGCGTCGGCTGGTGAAGCTAATCGATTTTCAATGAAAAACAAGATGTCTTCCATTAGTGCTCTTTGCTTGTTACCCACAAAGATGATATCCTTCGTCAGTTCATCTTGGTTGCGATGGAGACGCAGTTGTCTTTCACGTTGGTGCAATTTTATCACACAATTGTCTATGAACCAAATGTTTCCTCGAAGAAGGATCGACGTTGGTACTAAGAGCATACGTTTTGTATTGATTTCTAAGCCTTCTCACAACTTTGTCTCCAGCTCCCCTGTAATTTTATTTGTCCAGCTATTAACTTTGATTAAAAAAATGGTGTAGACTAAAAACCCGGATGAACGTAGTAGCCCTCCATTTTTATTTACTCCGCATATTAGATTTGACTGAAGTCAAACTTTGTAAAGTTTGACCAAGTTTAGGCTGAACACAACAAACCATAATTATTAGAGAGGGCAAACTGTACATACTCTCAAACCTTTCCGATAATTGAAATTAAAATTCTTTATTTGTACACACTCTCACACGTTTCCGATAATTTGGCGCATGTGTGGTTGTTCACTTAAGGGAGGGTTGTGTACCACACGTGAAGGACAGGAAGTGCGACCAGGACGCGTGGCTCATTATTTCATCGAAAGTACTCCCTCCGTTCCTAAATATTTGTCTTTCAAGAGATTTGAAATGGACTACCACATACAGATGTATATAGACATATTTTACAGTGTAGATTCACTCATTTTGCTCCGTATGTAGTCATTTGTTGAAATATCTAGAAAGACAAATATTTAGGAACAGAGGGAGTAGTAGTTTTCTTCACTGGTACGTTAAATAAAGAGTTTTTTTCGTACTTACACAATTTAAAATGATTGTTACGGAGAGAATAAGAAAACCACTCCTCTATATATTAGTCGTATACACGAGTACTATATGGATGCAGCTTCATTGACTTAGTGCACCTGCCTTTGGGTTTATGACAGGTGGGCCCAAAATGTGGCTGGCCCACCTGTCATACCGCCAAAAGCCGGTGCAGTTAAGGCACTGGAGCTCAGTCCATACTATAGTATATATATAAGCTGGAGCCTTAGTGCTTGTTTGCTAGGGTTTGCACTCTCCACACTCTCGCCGCACTACATATATATATACACGCTGGAGGCTCAGTGTTCCTTTGCTAGGGTTTGCTATATTAACAGTCTCTCACCCTCTTTACCAGATCTAAACAAGACTGCGTTGGCCTCTTGTCTCTCCCCCCCCCCTCACAGCTGGTGAAGGAGGCATCTAGATCCCGTCACACCGGGAAGGGGAGGAGGTGCTGCGTTCACTCTATCGCCTTCGGCGAGGGAGGCAATCTAATGCAGGCTGCGCTATTCTCTTTCACTCAGCGCCTGTGCGGGAGGGCCACTGACCCCTTCTTCCTCGCTGCCATACGTAGTGTGTGCAGATCCGGCCTCCCGCCGCACGCCTTGCCACATCCCGAGGACCCTAAGGTATAAGTTTCTTTGAAATCGTCATTGCTCGAGCTGCATGCGGATCTTTTTTTATTCTGTAGTCAAATCCAGGTCTTGGTTCAAAGAGGGAAGAAGGGTGCGGTGGGGTGGAGCATGAATCGAGGACGTGGTTCAATGAGGAAAGGAGGGAGGGAAAGTAGTATAGACTGGCTATCCAGCCGCTTTGTTGGTCGAAAAGGGAAAAAGGGGGTAACCCAAAACTGGGGGGGGGGGGGTCGGGTAGTTTGTGGAGGACTAGATTTGTTGCCCTCACATGGGAAAAAGGTTCAAAGAGAACAAATATGGGACCAACGCAGATATGCTGCTTGGCTACATACTCTGCATCGCCCATTTATACGTGTGGACGCACATGGTGCTGGCATGTCCCATGTCCCATGTCCCATACAACTATTTTGTTGTTGTTAATCTAAGAGTGCCGCCGGAAAATTGAAGCAATGCTACTGTTAAAAGTAAATTACATTTTTAACGAATGTTGTTCTAAGAGAATGTCTCTGTTAATATGAATCAATGCAACCATTTTAGAAATTCTACTATCCTACTTTGTTTTCCATCAAGATAAGTTAGATGCTTCTTTTTGTCGCCGTTTGTTTCATCCTCCTTTATCAGCAAGTAATTGTTTCCTAGTTTGCCTCTGTTAAAACAGGGGTATCTATTCAACTTGTTGCTATTGTGATATTTTGCTTTGCTACGTGAAACACTTATGTTTTAAGAGTGTTTTGTGCAGTTCAACTCGAATGTCACACCGGCGACTTTGCTTAATTTTGGTTGAACTGCACAAAAGGAGATCGAGATTTGTTTCCAGTCTTTGTGGCGAGTTGTTTCAAATCTTGGTCTCATCCACATGATGGTGCAGTGTGCTTTGAGATGTTGTGCTATTTGTTTTGGTACTATTTTGGATAAATGTTGAATTGAAGCTATTGAACTGTTGTCTTTTACCATAAAGTGAGCAAAAATTGTTCCAACCCATACATGATGCTTGTTGCTTTCTTACACAAAACTCTGCATCACCCCCTTTATAAGTAGATGGAAGAGCATGGTGTTGTTGCACCCTCTCTCCCCTGGAACTATTTATGCTTTTTGTTAATCTAATGCCGCTGGTAAAATTAAGCAATGCCTCTCGCAGAATTAACTACTGAATCTTAGTTCAAAACTACAACACTTGTTAGGGATTGGCGGAATTACCATTTTTGTGGCCGCATGTTTCATCCTCCTTTATTTGCCAGTAATTGATTCCTTTTTTTCCTCTGTTAAAATAGGGATATCTATTCAACTTGTTGGTATTGCGAAATTTTGCTTCGCTACGCGAAACACTTATGTTTTAAGAGTGTTTTGTGCAGTTCAACTTGAATGTCACACCGGCGACTTTTCTTAATTTTGGTGGAACTGCACAAAAGGAGATTGGATTTTCATATATGTGTTGGGATTTCGTTCATATCGTCCTCTCGAGCTGTTTCAAATCTTGGTCAAGAAAGGTCAGTACTGACTTTCATCCACATGATGGTGTAGTGTGCTTTGAGATGTTGTGCTACTTGTATTGGTACTGCTTTGGATAAATGTTGAATTGAAGCTATTGAACTATTGTCTTTTACCATTAAGTGAGCAAAAATTGTTCCAACCCAGACATGATGCTTGCTTCTTTATTACAACAAAACTCTACATCACCCCCTTTATAAGTAGATGGGCGCACATGCTGTTGTTGCGCCCACTCTCCCCTGGAACTATTTATGCTTTTTCTTAATCTAATGTCACTGGTAAAATTAAGCAATGCCACTCTCAGAATTAATTAACTACTGAATCTTAGTTAAAAACTACAACACTTGTTAGGGATTGGCGTGATTTTTTACCATTGTTGTGTCCGCATGTTTCATCCTCCTTTATTGGCCAGTAATTGATTCCTTTTTTGCCTCTGTTAAAACGAATCAGACGCATTGTTTTAGGAATGGTACTATCCTGCTTTGTAGTTCTTTCTACATGTTTAACCAAGGTATTGTTAAGATAATGTCTCTGTTAAAATGAATCAGCCGCATTGTTTTAGGAATGGTACTTTTCTGCTTTGTCCTTCTTTATACATGTTGAAACAAGGCATTGTTAAGATAATGTCTCAGTCAATATGAATGAATCACACTGATGAAGAATTGCTACTCTCCGGCTTTTTTCCCATTAAGGTAAGGTAGATCAGTAGATGTTTTTCTTCTAGGAGTACAAGTCATCAACCATTATTTCTCAGTAATTGTTTCCCTTATACCTATTGTTGCTTACAGGGATATCAAAATTAAAGCTCGGTTTTACTCCGACTTTGATTTTAGTTGAACTGCACGAAAGGAGCCAATGTGCCCAAGGCAAACTGCTGCATTATTGGGTCCAGTTGGTCGTTCCACTGTGCAGAAAGAAGCAGTCACCATTTGCGCTACATTACAGAAGGAATGATTGAGATGCTTTATAGAGTATTAGTAGATGCTGGTGACATGACTAGTCTGCAGAGAGCATAGGAAACTCTACAACACGTGGAGTGCACTGGGCAAAAAGTGCCAAACAAGTACAAGAAGCCATGACAGAACTCCAAGTCTGGCAATGTCATTCTAAGCAACAATGATGGGGCATCTGGGTATGGTAATCTTATTTACCATACTTTCAGTTTGTTAGTCCATCGATTGGTGGGTTGACACTGGGCCAATATTCATGTCTGTGCTGATGTGTCTTTGTTTTTTGCAGTATATAAATATGAAATCCACAGGGATGCTCAGCTTGATTTTAGTGGAACTGCACAAAATGTTAAGATGGTTTATGTCCTCCATAATACTTCATCATGCACAATACATCAAATGGTTCTCTAATCATTCGTCGTCACCTTGAGCCACCGGACTATCAGCTGACAAACTGATGAAAAACCCTGCCCGTGCCATGATCATAGGCATTACATATTTTGAATGGGAAAAGCTTGTCAAAGTTTAATCATTGATGTGAGCAAGAAGACATTAGTTTAATATATTGGAATTGGAAAACCTTGTCAAAATTTGCTCATTGATTTTAGCCAGAAGACATGCATTTGATATTTTTGAGTGGGACGCCCTTTGCTGTGAGCAGCGTTAATCATTTTTTCCTATTCTTGTGTTCAATTTCAAAGTAAATGAATGTTGACTTATGTAAGGTATTTTAAGAGTTTGTTCTGAATATTGTCTATGTAATGCCAGGCCTGATATTTGATTGCCAAGTTGAGCTAGGCCAGATATCCAGCCAGATATTAATTTTTTCAAGATGAAAATGGCTAGCCCAGCTATATGTTTTTTTGAGGAAAACCCAAGCAAGGTCAACTTGTTATTCTCCGCCCTGCTGGGCTGCAAATCTTTCCTAGGAGGGATGCATTAGGCTTAGCAGGAAAATGGGCTTTAAGAAATAATAAATGGGATGTAATTATAAAAACTGGACTAGAAATTTATATTTAATCTGACTAGAAATTTCTGGATAAAAATATTTCGGATCCCATCAAAATGTGGGAAATTTTATTGAATTCTTTCTTGAACGGTTGGTTCAAATTATTAATCGTTGGCCTAGCTAGAAAATGGGTTGTACTTTGAACAAACTGTAAATGGGTTGTAGTAAATTCCATTAGAATTCAAAAATGGGTTGTACATTCTTACAAATCGCAAATGGGCTATAAGTTCTCTGCCACAAACTTGTGGGCCTACTAAGTTGACGCGTCCCCTAAAAAAAGAAGTTGACGCCTATGCAAGGCTTTGTCAACTTATAGTCAACGCACGGTTCTAGCAGCAGTGGTCGTTGGATGTCTATCCAACGGATGTCGTGCTTCTTCTTCAATCTCGGATATTCTAGCTTCGGCTGCCCAAAAAATGATTCCTCCCCCTCACATCTGGGGCGCACTATTTCGGAGGCTGACCTGTGGGCCTACTAAGTTAACACGTACCAAGGGCTTTTTCAACTTAGTCAATATAAACGATTATAGCTGCAGTGACCGTACGATGTCCATCCAACGACCGTCGTGCTTCTTCAACCTCTGGTGTTCTTGCTCCAGCCGCCGAAAGCAGCGCCGGTCGTGCCGCCTGCTCCTGCCTCCCATGGCCCGTTGTGCTACCACGGAGGCCTCACCGCTCCCTACTACTCCCACCGCTAGCCAGGCCATCCCTCCACTCACCCACACCCCATGTTATTCTGCGGCAACGGCAACCTCACACTGACGTCGAACCAGTGAACCCTCGTACTCCTCTCCGCGTGGGCATCCACTGCCACGTCTTCCCCGGCTCCGCGTTCCCTTCCTAGGCCTCGCCATCGTCCACTGCCCGCTCTTGGCGCCGCGTGCTAAACGTGGTCAAGGAACGACTTCCATCAGACGTGGAGAGGCTGACAGCTGGGTCCACGGCCGCACACAAGGAAAATGCCTCCTTATTACGCACAAAATAATGATTCCTCCAGCTGACATATGGGACCCACTGGAAGGGCCTCCATATTTCGCAAAAAAACGTTCCCCCCGCTGACAGGTCGGACCCACGAGCTATATCTTCACACGCAAGGAAGTGTCTCCTTATTACGCACAAAAAAAAGAATACTCCCCAGGCTAGCTGGGACCAACATAGTGGGAGGCTGACCTGTGGGCCTACTAAGTTGACGCGTACCAAGGGCTTTGTCAACTTAGTCAATATAAATGATTCTAGCTGTAGTGACTGTATGATGCCCATCCAACGGTCATAGTGCTTCTTCAACCTCTGGTCTTCTTGCTCCAGCCGCCTAAAGCAGCATCGGTCGTGCCGCCTGCTCCTGCCTCCCGTGGCCAGCTGTGCTGCCGCGGAGGCCTCATCGCTGGCCAGGCCATCCCTCCACTCACCCACACCCCCTGTTATTCTGCGGCGATGGCAGCCTCACACCAAAGCTGAACCAGTGAACCCTCGTACTGCTCTCCGCATGGGCATGCACTGACGCGTCTTCCCCAGCTTCGCGCCCCCTTCCTAGGCCTTGCCGTTGTCCACTGCCCTAGTGCTCTCGGCGCGGCGTGGTGAACATGGTCAAGGAACGACTTCCATCGGAAGAGCACTGTATGTGGAGAGGCTGACAGCTGGGTCCACGGCCGCGACAAGGAAATGCCTCCTTATTACGCGGAAAATAATGATTCCTCCACCTGACAGATGTGACCCACCGGACGGGCCACCGTATTTCGTGAAAAAAACATTTCCCCCTGACTGCTGGGACCCACCAGCTATATGTTCACACGCAAGGAAGTGCATCCATATTACGGGCAAAAAAATGATTCCCCCCCCCCCTAACTGCTGGGACCCACCAATTACATCTTCGCACGCAAGGAAGTGCCTGACAGTCAGGACCCACCTGGTCGAAGTGTACGTAGCGTTGTCATTCTGCTCGCAAACGTGTACGTACATACTGATCGATGTAGAGGCGTGCATGTGTCGTAGTAGAGGCGCGCACGTAGCATGTACACATACGTACAGTGGCGAGGGTGCAAGAAAGTAAATACGTCCACGTACATACATACGGGCGGGGTCTCGAACACCTACTCGCACATACGTACGGCCAGAGCTCGTGTACATGGCTGGGTCAGAATGGAGAAACTGCATCGTCGTCGTGTTCATGGGGAGGCAACGGAATGCGTTCTGCTCATCGGGAGGCAACGGAACGCGTGGGAGCCAACCGGCTTGGATTGAACAGCCGATGGAAATGACGCCTGGCGTACCGCAGAATGGTGGAAACGGCCTTTTGTTCGACCGGCCACGATCGAAATGGGATCCTGCTCATCGGGAGGGGTCTGGCGTACCGCAAAACGGAGGAAACGAACTTTTGTTGGACCTCCTATGGTCGAGACGGGGTCCTGTTGATCGGGAGGGGTGTGGCATACCGCAAAACGGAGGAAACGGACTTGTGTTGGAACGCTACGGTCGAAACAGGGGTCCTATTCATTGAGAGGGGTGTGGCGTACCGCAAAATGGAACTCCACGGGATATTGTTCATCTCCATCGTCGACCTCCTCCAGCCTCCACCTGCGACTGTTCATCCGCGGCCTCCTGTTCATCCAGCCTCCACCGCGTGCTACTCCACCAGCTACTGTTCAACCAGCACTCTCCATGGGCTACTGTTCAACCACCCCTCCACCGGCTACTGTTCAACTAGCCCTCCACGGGGTCCTGTTCATCCAGCCCTCCATGGGGTCCTGTTCATCTAGCACCAACTGGCTCGATCGATCGGGGTCCTATTCATCCAGAGGCAACACCACGGGGTCCTGTTCATCCACCCCCACTAGGAACTGTTCATCCAAACCCCCCAACAACGCTCACTGTTCATCAAGGGAAGGAGGCGGCAGGTTCGATCGGCTTCGATTAGCAGCGAGAGCGGCGAATCACTCCATCACTCGGCCAAGAATGTAGCCTCGTGACTGCAATCGCCGGGTTCGATTAGGCGACGCCTCACTCGAGTTTAGTTAGAGCCGCGCGCCGCACTCCACGCACAGATAGTACAAGAGAAACGCGCATCGCTCGGCCCTCGACCACCCACGGTAACCTGGAACCCCCTGAAATTTTCCTCGCCCTCGCTTCTACCATGGTTTTTTTCCGTCATGGACGGCCCAAAGAATGTTATGCAGTTGCATCTCCGGCCCGCCCAGGACGAAAAGCCCATTTTCTTTCTTGAATTTTTGCCATAGATGTAGGAGCCCACCACATCTATGATGATACCGGGTTTTGTCACAATTATCGTCATAGAAGTGTCCTAAGTATGACAGAAAAAAAAATCGTTCGGCCCAAAATGTCACAAATGTGTCTTTTTTTTGTAGTGTATGTATTTTGCAAATTTCTATGTCTATAATGCTCTGCATGGAGCTACTCTAGCTAATTGCTCCCACTTTTAATACATATCCAGATTGAGACTCAGAGTCATCTAGATTAGTGTTAAAGCTTGCATCGTCGTAACCCTTTACGACGAACCCTTTATCACCTCCATAACCGAGAAACATTTCCTTAGTCCTCTAAGGATAAATTTGACCGTTGTCCAGTGATCTGCTCCTGGATCACTATTGTATCCTCTTGTCAAACTCATAGCAAGGCACACAACAGGTCCGGTACACAACATGGCATACTTTATAGAACCTATGGCTGGGGCATAGGGAATGACTTCCATTCTCTTTCTATCTTCTGCCATGGTCGGGTTTTGAGTCTTACTCAATTTCGCACTTTACATTACAGGCTAGAACTCCTTGTTTGACTAATCCATTTTGAACTCCTTCAAAATCTTTGTCAAGGTGTGTGCTTCATGAAACTCTTATTAAGCATCTCGATCTATCTCTATAGATCTTGATACCGAATACATAAGTGTCACATACCTAGAATGTTGGTTGTAATCAGTTACATGAGTGAGCATCTTGCATCATGTCTATTTTCTGAAAGTTGAACTGAGGTTAGTTGAAACCCTCAGAAACAAGTTCAGAAATAATCAACATTAAAATCTCATCAAAGAAGCCCAAGAAAATGTTCCTGTTAAACCTTGAAAAATATTGGCAAGAATAAAATTCAAACCAATATTTTTGGAGGCTTGAAAATATGTATTTTGGGCCTTTGAGTTAAATCATAATGTATTTGAACTGGCATTATTTCTGTTATAAAAGAAATACATGTCCAATAATTTTGGAAATTATTGTGGGGCTCTGGAATAATACCACTAGTCCATATACAATAATTTACAGAAGTAAATAAATTGTTTTAGTATTCCCACTAAATCAAAAATAGACAGCAGATAAAACAAAAACAGAAAGAAAGGAAAAGGAGAGTACCTAAGCCACTTACCTGGCCTGCACTGTGTTGGCCCAGCCCATCTCTCTCCCTCGTCTTCTTCCAGCTCCAGCCAAAAGGACTGGAGCGCGCGTGGCCGACGCCCGCCGGCACACGCCCGGCCACCTCCAGCCTGGCTGCTCGCTCTGGACGTCTCTAGACGATGCCACGCGACCCCCCATCCCTTCTCTCACTCTCCTCGCTCCTCCCCCCTCCTCTACTCTCTCCCCGCACGCACCCAAGCGGAGCTCGTCGCCGCAGCCCGCTGTTGCCGCGTCCACCGCCAACCCCTCGCCTCGTAGTTGCTTCCAGAAGAACCGACGTGATGCCCCCGTCCTTCCCGCCGAGCCACGCGAGCCAGGAAGCTGTGCATCGCCTCCACGCCATCGTCTTACTCGCTAGCAACTATGTATCGCCGCTGACGATTCGCGCCAAAGAGGGCCTCCCCGAGCCGTCTGAGATGCTCAACGACCTCGCTGTGAGGACTCCTTCGTTTTCGCCCTCCTCTCCTGCTTGTTTCTGTGCCATAGTTGTCGTCCCTGCAAGCACCGAGCTCCGGCCATCGCCATGGCCGGCAAACCTCGCGCCCCGGAGCTCTTCTGCTCGCTCCAGTAGCTCCCGCGTGCTCGTCGGGTCCCCAAGATCCCGATGCCTTATGATCAACGATGACCAAGGCTAAGTTTATCAACTCTCAACAATTTTTATGCCTCATGATCTGTATTCCAAAACTGATAAAAATTGCCATTGGAGTTGTCTTGGAGTCGGTTTACTTACCGTACCACATACCTATGCCTTTTCGGAGTCTGGAACATTCTAGAAAGTGTCCTTTATGTATTCCCCGGGGGTTACGGTTTCAATAATATTAGTTTCAACATTGATAGGATTACCTGAAATATAGTGTTAATTCTTTGACCGTTTACCACCCTTGGGTTTGTGCCTTCGAAGTTGTTGATTTTTATAGCACTAGAACGATAGACCTCCTCGATAATGTAGGGACCTTCCCATTTTGAGAGAAGTTTTCCTGCAAAAAATCTTAAACGAGAGTTGAATAATAAAACATAATCTCCTACGTTAAACTCACGCTTTTGACTTTTTCTTTGAAAAGCTTGGCATTCTCATAGGCTTGGGTTCTCCATTCATCCAGTGAGCTAATATCAAACAACCTCTTCTCACTGGCAAGTTTGAAGTCATAATTGAGCTCTTTGATAGCCCAATATGCCTTATGTTCAAGTTCAAGAGGTAAATGACACGCTTTTCCATAAACCATCTTATATGGAGACATACCCATAGGGTTTTTGTATGCAGTTCTATAGGCCCATAATGCATCATCAAGTTTTTTGGACCAATTCTTTCTAGATCTATTCACAGTCTTTTGCAAAATTAATTTGAGCTCTCTATTGCTCAACTCTACTTAACCACTAGATCATGGATGATAAGGAGATGCGATTCTATGATTGACATCATACTTAGCAAGCATCTTACGGAAAGCACCATGAATAAAATGTGAACCACCATCAGTCATAAGATATCTAGGGACTCCAAACCTCGGAAAAATAACTTCTTTAAGCATTTTAATAGAAGTGTTATGATCAGCACTACTAGTTGGAATAGCTTCTACCCACTCAGTAACGTAATCAACAGCAACTAAAATATGTGTATAACCATTAGAGGCAGGAAAAGGTCCCATATAATCAAAGCCCCAGACATCAAATGGTTCAATAACAAGAGAATAATTCATAGGCATTTCTTGACGTCTACTAATGTTGCCTATTCTTTGGCATTCATCACAAGATAAGACAAACTTATGAGCATCTTTGAAGAGAGTAGGCCAATAAAAACCAGATTGTAGTACCTTGGGTGCAGTTCTATCTCCAGCATGGTGTCCTCCATAAGATTCAGAGTGACACTTACGTAGAATCTGTTCCTGTTCATGCTCATGCACACAATGTCTAATAACACCATCTACTCCTTCTTTATAAAGGTGTGGATCATCCCAGAAGTAATGTCTTAAATCCTAAAAGAACTTTTTCTTTTGCTGGTATGTGAAACTAGGCGGTATAAATTTAGCAACAATGTAATTAGCATAATCAGCATACCAAGGAGCAGTACGAGAAACATTGACGACCGATAATTGTTCATCAGGAAAGCTATCATTAATAGGCAGTGGGTCATCAAGAACATTCTCTAACCTAGACAAGTTTGCGCAGAACGGGTTCTCAGCTCCCTTTCTATCAATAATATGCAAGTCAAATTCTTGGAGCAAGAGAACCCATCTAATGAGTCTAGGCTTAGCATCTTTCTTTTCCATAAGATATTTAATAGCAGCATGATTAGTGTGAATAGTAACTTTGGAATCAACAATATAAGGTCTAAACTTATCACATGCAAACACAACTGCTACGAACTCTTTTTCAGTACTAGCATAATTTCTCTGGGCAGTATCAAGAGTCTTACTAGCATACTGGATAACTTTCAATTTCTTATCGACTCTTTGCCCTAAAACAGCCCCTACAGCATAATCACTAGCATCACACATAATTTCCAAAGGTAAATTCCAATCAGGCGGCTGAACAATAGGTGCAGTGACCAAAGCTTTCTTAAATGTTTCAAATGCTTCTACACAATCATCATCAAAGACAAAAGGAATATCTTTTTGCAATAAATTAGTTAGAGGCCTAGAGATTTTAGAAAAGTCCTTAATGATCCTCCTATAAAAACCGACATGACCAAGGAAACTTCTTATACCTTTTATGTCCTTGGGACATGGCATCATTTCAATAGCATCAACTTTGGCTTTATCAACTTCAATACCTCTCTCAGAGATCTTGTGCCCCAAGACAATGCCTTCATTAACCATAAAGTGACACTTTTCCCAATTCAAGACGAGACTAGTGTCTTCGCATCTCTGCAGAACTCGATCAAGGTTGCTCAAACAATCATCAAAAGAGGATCCATAGATGGAAAAGTCATCCATGAATACCTCACAAATCTTTTCACAAAAATCAGAGAATATAGCCAGCATGCATCTTTGAAAGGTAGCAGGTGCATTACATAAACCAAAAGGCATACGTCTATAAGCAAAAGTACCAAAAGGGCAAGTAAAAGTAGTTTTAGATTGATCCTTCGCTGATACATGTATCTGAGAGAAACCAGAATAACCATCTAAGAAGCAAAAATGTGTGTGTTTGGATAGTCTTTCTAGCATTTGATAATTAAAAGGTAAGGGGTAATGATCTTTCTTGGTAGCTTTATTTAACTTACGGGAATCAATTACCATCCAATAACCTGTAATAATTCTTTGCGGGATCAATTCATCTTTATCATTAGGAAGAACGGTAATACCTCCCTTTTTAGGAACACAATAGACAGGGCTTACCCATTCACTATCAGCAATGGGATAAATAATATCTGCCTCAAGGAGCTTTAGTATCTCCTTTCTTACCACTTCTTTCATCGTGGGATTTAATCGTCTTTGAGGATCTCTAACTGGTTTGGCATCGTCCTCCACTGTAATTTTGTATTGACATAACGTGGGACTAACGCCCTTAAGATCATCCAGAGGATATCCAATAGCTGCTCGGTGCTTCTTCAGAGTTTTCAATAATCTTTCTTCTTCTTTCTCTGAAAGGTTAGCACTAATAATAACAGGATATATTTCTTTTTCATCAATATAAGGATACTTCAGATTATCAGGTAATGGTTTGAGTTCAAACACGGGATCACCCTTGGGTGGAGGGGGATCCCCATGAATTTCAATGTGAAGGTTATGTTTCAGCATAGGTTCCTGTTTAAGGAACACTTTATATATTTCCTCCCTTTCTTTCATAAACATATCATTTTCATGGTCTAGCAAATATTGTTCTAACGGATCAGCTGGGAGGAACATCAATGGAAGCAAGACAAATAATCTCATCCTTACTAGGTGGTTCCCTTTCACGAGGTTGTCTACTAAACATAGCGAAATTAAACTCATGAGACATACCATCTATGACAACAGTGACAATATTCTTTTCACAATTAATCTTAGCACTAGCGGTATTCAAGAAGGGTCTACCAAAAATAATGGGACAAAAATCATCTTGTGGGGAACCAAGAAAAAGAAAATCGGTAGGGTATTTAACCTTCCCACACAAAACTTCGACATGTCTAACAATCCCAATAGGTTTAATGGTATCCCTATTAGCAAGCTTAATAGTAACATGAATGTCTTCCAATTCCACGGGTGCAATGTCATGCATAATTTCTTTGTATAAGGTATAAGGTATTGCACTAGCACTAGCACCCATATCACATAAGCCATGATAGCAATGATCTCCTATTTTAACCGAAATAACAGGCATGCCTACGATGGGTCTACGTGTCTTAGTATCCGGTCTAGCAATATTAGCAGTCTCACCCAAGAAAGAAATAACATGCCCATCTAAATCCTCATCCAAGAGATCTTTAACCATAGCAATACTAGGTTCAACATTAATTTGCTCAGGAGGTGTATAAGTCCTAGTATTACTCTTACGCACAACAGTCGAAGCTTTAGCATGATCTTTTATCCTAACAGGAAAAGGAGGTTTTTCAACATAAGCAGTAAGAACAATAGTATCACTATAGGTAATAGTCTTTTCTTCAACTGTAATAGGTGCAACTACTTTCACTTCAACAGGAGGATTATATTTAAACCACTTATCTTTAGGGAGATCAACGTGAGTAGCAAAAGATTCACAGAAAGAAGCTACTATCTCAGAGTCAAGTCCACACTTAGAGCTAAATCCACGGAAAGCATCGGTATCCATAAAAGATTTAACACAATCGAACTTTGGTGTCATACCTGACTCCTTACCATCGTCGGAACCCCAATCTTCAGAGTTGCGTTTAATTCTTTCCAATAAGTCCCATTTGAAATCAATAGTCTTCAGCATATAAGAATCGGCATAGGAAGTATCGAGCAGGTTGCGATTATCAAGAGAAAGCCGAGCATAAAAGTTCTGAATAATCATTTCCCGAGAGAGCTCATGGTTGGGGCATGAATATAACATTGACTTAAGCCTCCCCCAAGCTTGAGCGATGCTTTCTCCTTCGCGAGGCCAGAAATTATATATGTAATTACGATCACAATGAACAAGATGCATAGGATAGAACTTCTGGTGAAATTCCAGCTTCAATCGCTTATAATTCCAAGATCCCGTATCATCACATAGCCTATACCATGTCAATGCATGTCCCTTCAAAGATAAAGGGAAGACCTTCCTTTTGACAACATCATCGGGAATACCTGCAAGCTTAAATAATCCACAAACTTCATCCACAAAGATAAGGTGTAAATCGGGATGCAATGTTCCGTCTCCTACAAATGGATTAGCTAGTAGATTTTCTATCATACCCAAAGGAATCTCAAAGTAAATATTTTCATAAAGTTCAGTAGGTTGAGGAGCAACTCTTTGCTCTTCTGGTTGCGGTGAAGATACCCCGAACAAGCCCCTCAAAGGATTAGCTTCCATAGTGACAAGTAACAGAAAATTTCAGCACACTATATAAATGTTTCCTTACCAAGTTCCACTCACCAAAAGTGCTACACTCCCCGGCAATGGCGCCAGAAAAGAGTCTTGATGACCCACAAGTGTAGGGGATCTATCTTAGTCCTTTCGATTAGTAAGAGTGTCGAACCCAACGAGGAGCAGAAGGAAATGATAAGCAGTTTTCAGTAAGGTTTTCTCTGCAAGCACTGAAATTGTAGGTGATAGATAGTTTTGTGATAAGATAAATAGTAACGAGTGACAAGTAAATAAAGTGAACAAAGTGCAGCAAGGTGGCCCAATCCTTATGTAGCAAAGGATAAGCCTGGACAATTTCTAATAATAATGAAGGAGCTCTCGAGGACACATTGGGAATTATCGTCAAGCTAGTTTTCATCACGTTCATATGATTCGCGTTCGGTACTTTGATAATTTGATATGTGGGTGGACCGGTACTTGGATACTTCCCTAACTTGGACAAATATCCCACTTATGATTAACTCCTATTGCAAGCATCCCCAACTACAAAAACAAGTATTAAGGTAAACCTAACCACAGCATTAAGCATATGGATCCATATCAGCCCCTAACGAAGCAACGCATAAACTAGGGTTTAAGCTTCTGTTACTCTAGCAACCCATCATCTACTTATTACTTCCCCATGCCTTCCTATAGGCCCAAATAATGGTGAAATGTCATTTAGTCGACGTTCACATAACACCACTAGAGGAAAAGACAACATACATCTCATCAAAATATCGAAGGAATACCAAATTCACATGACTACTGATAGCAAGACTTCACCCATGTCCTCAGGAACAAATGTAACTACTCATAAAGCATATTCATGTTCATAATCAGAGGAGTAATAATATGCATAAAGGATCTGAACATATGATCTTCCACCAAGTAAACCAATTAGCATCAACTACAAGGAGTAATCAACACTACTAGCAACCCACAGGTACCAATTTGTGGTTTTGATAAAAGATTGGATACAAGAGATGAACTAGGTTTTTGAGAGGAGATGGTGCTGGTGAAGATGTTGATGGAGATTGCCCCCTCCCGATGAGAGGATCGTTGGTGATGACGTTGGTGATGATTTCCCCCCGAGGGAAGTGTCCCCTGCGAACAGCTCCGCCAAAGCCCTAGATTGATTCCGCAAGGTTCCGCCTCGTGGCGGAGTTTCGTCCCGTAAGCTTGCCCATGATTTTTTTCCAGGGTAAATGTGATGATATAGCAGAAGATGGACGCCGGAGGCTCATCAGGCCCAGAGATAGGTGGCGCGCCTATAGGCGCCTGCCTCTCTGGACAGGTGTGGGCCCTCTGGCATATTTCTTTCGCTCAGAAATTCTTATTAAATCCAAAAAGTTGTTTCATGGTAAACCTTGTAAAATAAGAGAGAATAGCCATAAGTATTGAGATATAATGTGTAACAACAGCCCATAATGCAATAAATATTGATATAAAAGCATGATGCCAAATGGATGTATCGTCATGCTCCTCATCTAATAGGTCAATAGCATCATGACGTGCTTTCTCATTGTCAGCTTCGACGTAAGCCGCCACACGAGGCGAATCGTGACGTATGTCACTGGGGAGAACCGCCTCAGCTCCATAAACCATGATTTTTAAAGGCGTGTAGCCCATAGATCTGTTGGGGGTGGTATTGATACTCCAAAGCACTGAGGGAAACTCTTCCACCCAACAACCCGGTGTTCTCTGCAACGGAACCATAAGCTGGGGCTTGATACCTCCCAAGATTTCTTGATTTGCTCGTTTAGCTTGGCCATTAAACTGGGGGTGAGCCACTGATGATACATCAAGCCGGATATGCACTTGTTGAAAGAATTCTTTCATTTCCCCCTTAGACAGATTAGTACCATTATCAGTGATGATACTATGAGGATACCCACAACAAAAGATCACCTTTTTGATGAATTGAACCGCCGTGGCCGCATCACATTTGCTGACCAGCTCAGCCTCAACCCACTTTGTAAACTTGTCAACCGCCAAGAGTGGGTCTTTTTATCCTTGGACCTTTTCAAAGGCCCAACCATATCTAGCCCCCAGACTGCAAACGGCCAAGTAATTGGAATCATCCTCAACTCTTGAGCCGGCACATGAGCACGTCCTGATAATTTCTGACAACCATCACATTTACTGACTAGATCTTCTGCATCAACATGAGCCGTCAGCCAATAAAACCCATGACGAAAAGCTTTAACAATGAGAGACTTAGAGACGGCATGATGACCGCAATCTCCTTCATGAATCTCCCTTAAAATTTCACGGCGCTCCTCAGGAGAAATGCATCATTGAAAGACCCCCTGTAACACTTCATCTGTTAAGCTCACCTTTGACAATAGTCATTGACTTAGACCGCCGGGTTATCTGCCTGGCCAAAGTTTCATCCTCACGTAACTCGCCCCGGGTCATGTAAGCCAAATACGGAACAATCCAATCAGGGATAACATGAAGAGCCGCCACCAACTGTGCCTCCGGGTCAGGAATTGCCAAGTCTTCCTCCGTAGGCAATTTCACTGATGGGCTATGCAAAATATCGAGGAAAATATTTGGGGGGCCATCTTATGCTGAGACCCCACCCGGCTTAACGCATCAACTGCTTCATTTTTCCTTCGATCAACATGCTCCACTTGATATCCTTTGAAGTGACCAGCAATAGTTTCCACCTCACAACGATAAGCCGCCATGAGTGGATCCTTGGAATGCCATGTCCCTGACACTTGCTGAGCCACCATGTCGGGCGCGATGGGGCGCGACACCTATGGGGCCGGGGACGGCCCCTTCGTGAGTTCGGATGCGAGGGCGGAGGATGCGCGGAGAGCGATCGAGGCGATGCGCTGGGATTTTACCCAGCCGGGCGCGATGGTCGCAGAAACCCTACTGCTGCTTTGTGTTGTATTTGATCTTGCTCAAGAATGTGAGCGTATGGTGGTGTGGTGTTGCCAATGGAACCAGCCGAATCCCTGGCGCTATAGTTGCCAAGGATCCGAACCTCCGAACCTCCGAACCCCCGAACCTCCGACCCTCCGAACCTCCTCTACGTTGTGCATGGGCCTCCTTTTATAGGGCAAGGGGTCACCGACAGGTGTCAACGTAGGAGAGAGGGGTTAAAACGTAAAAGAGGTGGTAGTTGGAGCACAAAGGGAACAAGGCAGCTACTGATTGCTTGAACATTGGATTCTACCTACTTTTGACAGAGGGGACAAGAGCATTAAATGCCGTCGCCGTCGACCCCAAAAGCTCTCGCCCTTGCGTCTCCGTTTGCCACGGCGATGGAGCCACCACCGTGGAGCGCCACCGCACCCCTCATGCAGCACAGCCATCCGCCACGCGTTTCTGGAGAGGGCTTAAGGCGACGCGTGGGCGGATGAGCTGGAGTGCGGGCGCACAGCGCGGCTCTCCCGGCAAGCACCTTGCCGGGGTCTGGATCTTGCCGGGCCCGGGAGCTTGTCGGGCTTGTAACTTGTCGCTCCCCGGGCCCTCGCCGGGACGCGTATAGCGCCGAGGCGTGTCTTCTGAGATGTAGTCTTCTGGTCTCCCCGGCGAGCTCCTCTCGCCGGGAGCTTGCATGAGTGATGTAATCTTGAGCCTGGAACGGCCTTCCCGGCAAGCTCCTCTTGCCGGGGTCTCGAGCTTCGTCTTGTACACTTTGTTCTTGAATGGCTTGATACGGAGCAGGAATGATCTCCGGCAAGTATGTGGTGGATCCAGCCGCGGGAAGCTGCGACTGCCCGTGCACAAGTTGGGGTAGTGAGGTACCCCTACCTTAGTACACCGACAGAGCCCCCGGCTCGGGCCACACACGGTGCCGAGCGCTGTTGGGCCAGGCCCAAAAAAGTCTGCACGGCACACGCGCCCACGGAGTGCCGAGTCTGCCAAGATCTGCGCCTCCCCTCCCGTAACGGCACGCTGCCGATTGCGGCGTCGTGGGAGACGGGCGGCGATGCAGCCTTTAAGGCATCCACCCGTGATCGTGGTGCGAGCGGGTCGCCCACCGTCGCCGCCTCCGCTTTGCTGCCACGCTGCCCTCATGCACGGGGTTGTGGGCGGCGAAGGTGGGAGATCGAGCCGCCACGGGCGGAGAAGGCGAGTCGGCCCGCTCCTCGGCCTTCTCGCTCCCTGATTGGTCAAGCGGGGCGGTTGAGCCCCCACCTCGCCCCTTTAAAAAGGGGCGGAAGGGGAGCACAATGGCCGCACTCATCCTCTTCTCCCTTCGTCTTCATCTTCTGTTCTTCTTGCCTCCATGGAAGGAGGGAACCCTGGTTCTTCGACGGTGGCAGCGAGGGTCGCTTCTAGGCAGCGCACCACTCCCCATCCCGCTCCCGTGGCGGCGGAGCCGGCCACGAGAGGGAGAGGGAGGGGGCGTGGCCGCGGACGAGGCCGAGGGCGTGGCCGAGGCGGTCGGAGGAGAGGCGGTCGTGGTGAGGTGCCTCCCCCGTCTCCCCCGGCGTCTCCTGACCATGGTGCGGTCCACACCGGAGATGACCCCTGGGAGTTCTTCATCAAGCTTCGCCGAGCGCCTCGTCGCCGCCCGATTGCCGGCCCGCTTGCGACGCTGCGATGGGACCGGATCCACCCGGCGTGATGGAGCTGCGATGAGGGGCTGCGGGATCAGCGGCACTCGGGTGAGTGTCGTGTCCCCAGCCCGGCGTGATGTTCTTCGACCGAGGGTGGAAGACGTTCGCCGGATCCATAGCTTGACGGCGGGTTCACCTCCATTTCAAGTTAATGGATGGTGACCTTCTCGCCCAAGGTCTTCGGCGACTACGGGACCCGGCACGCTGCTGTGTGGACAGCTCCTCGGATAGCGAAGGCTCCTCCCGAGCGAGAGTGACGAGGAGGAGAGCGACAGCGGCGACAAGGGGATGGCGGGCCGACTAGGCGTCGGACACCGCTGCCTCAAGGCCACCGGCGACCCCATCTTCGGGTCGCCGCCTCGAACTCCGGGGCCGTCTTCTTGGCGGTGGCGTGGGAGGCTGCGGAAGAGGAAGAGGGGAGGGCGGTAAGGCCGTTAGAATCGAGTACGAGGGCGAGGTGCCCTCGTGCCGATGTCCCACCACCCGTCCTCAAGCTCGCCTCCGACGCCTCGCCTCCGCCAAGCTCTGGCGGCCCCCGGGTGTTCTCTTGGGGTCTTCGGCGCCCGTGGCTCTCCGGCATGCGTTCCCCATGCCCGCCACCTTGCGCAGCTCTCTGGGCACGGCGGCGCCACCGCCACGCCTCCTAGGCGCTCCTTCGCCTTTCCCGACAAGCTCCTCTTGCAGGGGCCTCCTCCCCAGCAGCTTATCTTGTCGGGGCTCCTTGACCTACCTCTGAACTCCTGAGCAGAGAAACAGGAGAAGGATCACGGCACCTTATCTTTTTAATTTGTAAGCCCTCGGGCATTAGCTGCTTTAAGAACTTGTAATCCTCTCTATCATGTTTTTCATCCTCTATGGACTTGTACTATGCTAGGATGTTTTAATGAAAAGAGGGAAAGCTTGCTGGACTGAGTCTTTTACTTGACTGCGTGCCCGTGTGTTCTTACGCTTATCGGGAAGCTTGCCGGGCGAACACGCTTGCCGAAAAGTGGGACAGCCAATGGCGGTGTCGCTTCCGGCAAGCAACCTTGCCGGGCGATTATGACGCTTAACTTGTCGAAAGAGCAGGCTCGAAAGCAAGATAAGGTGCAGCAGCACACTTGTGTTTGTTGAGCGGACTCGGAAACAAAACAAGCACGCAATCGGGCCACGACTCGGCTCCTCCACGCACGGGTTTTACAAGACACGCCGTTCAAAGACGCAGCCCGCATTTCCGGTCCATAGGAGGATGCATGACGATGGATGAAAACTTATCTCGATATCGCAGCCCCAAAGAACTTTGTCTTGCCGGAGACGAATCTTGGCGCTTCGCAACCCCAAATGAGGCTGGCTTGCCGAGGAAGAACCTCGGCGCCCGCAGCCCCGGCGACCACGGCTTGCCGGGCCTCGGCGCTAGTGTGATCTTTCGGTTCCTCCTTGTTGCTGCAATTTCAGTCATGAAAACAGCTGAGGTAGACATGCAACCGCTTCATGTATATGTATGTATATAAATCTTGACTATGCAATACGATGCCGTGCCTTGCCCTCGTATGTTTGTACTTCACGCTCTTGGGGAGCTTGCGGGGCGAACACGCTTGCCGAAGCTGGGCAGCCTGGCCGGCGGTGTTGCTTCCGGCAAACAACCTTGTCGGGCGATTATGACGCTTAACTTGCCGAGCAGGCTCGAAAGCAAGATAAGGGTGCAGCAGCACACTTGTGTTTGTTGAGCGGACTCGAAACAAAACAAGCACGCAATCGACCACGACTCGGCTCCTCTCGCCCAAGTCTCTCATCGAAGGACATCTCACGGCGGGGCTCGCCATGTTATACCCTCGCCCTACATCCTTTGTGCGCTTTCACCCCACGCTTCTAGGTAACTTGCGGTGCTTAACACGCTTGCTGAGTGCGGAACATCAGCAGCCCGCGGCTGGTGTTGCTTCCGCAAGCAACCTTGCAGCGCCTAGTCGCGACGCGCTTAACTTGCCGAGCGGACTCAAACGAAGCGAGGCGCTGGCTGGTCGCGGCTCACTCTTAACTCGCTGAGCGTGTTCAAGCAAAGTAAGGGTGCGACCATTCACAGCGAGCTCCTCCGCGCGCAGGTTTCGCGTACAAAGGACTAATCGCGAGGACATAACATAAAAAAGCATGGAATTAAAGAGTGCTCGCACGTAAAGCTCGAGCAACTTAGCTTTTCTTTTTCTCGTTTTTTGCACTCATTGGCGGAGCCCAGTGGCGCGTCCCTGATGGCGGCGCAGCACTCCGGAGAGGTGCGTTTGCCGGAACGAGCACCAGAGCTGTCCTCGCCGGGCTTAGAGCGCTCCGAGGAGCGGCGCTCGCCGGAGTGAGCACCAGAGCTGTCCTTGCTGGACCTGAAGCTCGATGGTGCGCCCTCGACGGCAGCGTAACGCTCCAGGGAGATGCGCTTGCCGTCTCGGAGAGGGAGTGGGAGCGGGCGGCGCGAGGAACAGGATATGCTCGGACTCCTAGTAGCGATAGGAGGAGCAGAGTCCTGTCTCGGCACTTTTGCCTTGCTCTTGCATGGACGGCAGTCCGGAGCATCCCGCGAGCCTCCGGCATGTTCTTGCCCCAGCGTGCGAGTACCACGTCTTATGGCACGGCGCTGCTGGGCTGTCGTGTACTGAGATGGACGTGGATCCACGGAGACCGAGGCGCGGTCATCCGTCCGATCCCTGGATCTGGTGGCGCCGCGAGTGCCCTCGCCGGTGTCCGCCCTTTCGACGGCGTCTCCTCCGCCTACCGCTGGCTCCGGTGGCGGCGGGTGAGACGCAGACGGGTCTGCAACCCTTGAGGCCCTCGTCTTCGGGGCCATGGCGCAGTTGTCGATGAAGTCGCTGACAAAGTCGGAGAGGTTGATGAAGAACGCGGTCGCGCGAACGCCGGATCAGGTCCGCACAACCTCGACGCCCCCTACCTGGCGCGCCAAAGATGTCGGGCGCGATGGGGCGCGACACCTATGGGGCCGGGGACGGCCCCTTCGTGAGTTCGGTACGAGGGCGGAGGATGCGCGGAGAGCAGATCGAGGCGATGCGCTGGGATTTTACCCAGCCGGGCGCGATGGTCGCAGAAACCCTACTGCTGCTTTGTGTTGTATTTGATCTTGCTCAAGAATGTGAGCGTATGGTGGTGTGGTGTTGCCAATGGAACCGGCCGAATCCTGGCGCTATAGTTGCCAAGGATCCGAACCTCCGAACCCCCGAACCTCCGACCCTCGAACCTCCTCACGTTGTGCATGGGCCTCCTTTTATAGGGCAAGGGTCACCGACAGTGTCAACGAGGAGAGAGGGTAAAACGTAAAAGAGGTGGTAGTTGGAGCAGGGAACAGCAGGCAGCCACGATTGCTTGAACAGTGGATTCTACCTACTTTTGACAGAGGGGACAAGAGCATTAAATGCCCGTCGCCGTCGAAAAAGCTCCCGCCCTTGCGTCTCCGCTTGCCACGGCGATGGAGCCACCACCGTGGGCGCCACCGCACCCTCATGCAGCACTGACCATCCGCCACGCGTTTCGGAGAGGGCTTAAGGCGACGCGTGGGCGGATGAGCTGGAGGCGGGCGCCAACAAGGCTCTCCCGGCAAGCACCTTGCCGGGTCAGATCTTGCCGGGCCCGGAGCTTGTCGGGCTTGTAACTTGTCGCTCCCGGGCCCTCGCCGGACGCGTATAGCGCCGAGGCGTGTCTTCGAGATGTAGTCTTCGGTCTCCCCGCGAGCTCCTCTCGCGGGAGCTTGCATGAGTGATGTAATCTTGAGCCTAGAACGGCCTTCCCGGCAAGCTCCTCTTGCCGGGGTCTCGAGCTTCTGTCTTGTACACTTTGTTCTTGAATGGCTTGATACGGAGCAGGAATGGTCTCCGGCAAGTATGTGGTGGATCCAGCCGCGGGAAGCTGCGACTGCCCGTGCACAAGTTGGGGTAGTGAGGTACCCCTACCTTAGTACACCGACACACCAAATATGAGTCGCCAAGACATCTTACCCGGCTTAGGTTCATCTCTTTAGCCATCCGAAGACCATGGAGTAAGGCTTCATATTCAGCTGCATTGTTAGTACAAGGGAACATCAACCTTAAAACATAACAAAAATTATCACCTCGTGGGGAATTCAATATAAATCCAGCCCCCGAGCCTTCCAACTGCCTGGATCCATCAAAACGAATAGTCCAATATGTATGATCTGGCTTATCCTCAGGCATCTACAACTCCATACAATCATTGATGAAGTCCACAAGTGCTTGAGATTTTATAGCCGCCCGAGGCACATATTTTAAACCATGGGGTCCAAGTTCAATGGCCCACTTAGCTACCCGACCTGTGGCTTCTCTGTTTTGAATGATATCCCCCAAAGGAGTAGAGCTAACCACAGTGATGGGATAACCAAGGAAATATTGTTTCAATTTGCGACTGGCCATGAACACGCCATAAACCAGCTTCTGCTAGTGTGGGTATCTCTGCTTAGAATCAATGAGTACCTCACTGACATAATAAACTGGCCTTTGAACCGGATACTCCTTGCCTGACCCCTTCCTTTCAGCCACAATTGCTACGCTGATGGACCGATTGTTTTTATCCACATATAATAGCAAGTACTCCTTATTAATGGGGGCTGCGAGAACCGGCGGCTCAGCCAGTTGCTTCTTAAGTGCCTCGAACGCCTCATTAGCAGCATCGCTCCAGACAAAATTATCTGTCTTTTTCATCATCTGATACAGAGGGATGGCCTTCTCTCCGAGGCGACGTATAAACCGGCTCAAAGCCGCGATACGACCGGCCAAACGCTGGACGTCATTGATACACGCCGGTTTAGCCAAAGAGGTGATAGCCTTGATCTTCTCTGGGTTAGCTTCAATGCCCTCTCCGACACTAAGAAACCCAATAACTTGCATGCTGGTACACCAAACACACACTTGGCCGGGTTAAGCATCATCTTGTAGACCCGGAGATTGTCAAAGGTTTCCTTCAAATCCTAATCAACGTCTCCTTCTTCCTGGATTTCACAACAATATCATCCACATAAGCATGAACATGGCGCCCAATCTGGCCATGAAGGCAATTCTGAACACACCATTGGTAAGTCGCCTGGGCACTCTTGATCCCAAAAGGCATAGATACATAGCAGAAGGCTCCAAAGGGAGTGATGAAGGATGTATTTTCCTGGTCCTTAAATGCCATTTTATCTGATGATAACTAGAGTAAGCATCCAAAAAACTCAAGTGCTCACAACCCGCTGTAGCATCAATAATCTAATCAATACGAGGGAGAGCAAAGGGATCAGCTAGACATGCCTTGTTAAGGTCTGTATAATCCACACACATACGCCAAGTGCCATTTTTCTTAAGTACTAGCACTGGGTTAGCCAACCATTCAGGATGAAAAACTTCAATGATGAACCCTGCCGCCAAGAGCCGGGCCACCTCTTTACTGATTGCCTTGAGCCTTTCCTCATTGAACCAGCGAAGAAACTGTTTTGACCGGCTTAAACTTGGGATCCACATTAAGGGTGTGCTCAGCGAGTTCCCTCGGTACACATGGCATATCAGAAGGCTTCCATGCAAAGATGTCCCGGTTCTCATGAATGAACTCGATGAACGCTCTTTCCTATTTCGGATCCATATTCGCACTAATGCTGAATTGCTTTGAAGAATCGCCAGGGACAAAATCAACCATCTTAGGATCATCTTCCAACTTAAACTTCACTAAGGGCTCATTCTCTGTCGTTGGCTTCTTCAAAGGTGTCATATCCGCCGGGTCAACATTGTCTTTATAAAACTTCAATTCTTCAGTGGCGCAAGCTAACTCAGCATAAGCCGCATCATCCTCTTCACAATCCAGAGAGATTTTTCTATTGCCATGCACCGTGATGGTGCCCTTGTGACCCGGCATCTTGAGCTGCAAATAAACATAACACGGCCATAACATAAACTTGGTGTAAGCCGGCCGCCCAAACAAAGCATGGTATGGGCTCTTAATTTTCACCACCTCAAAGGTTAACTTCTCAGCTCTCGAATCATTGTCATCTCCAAAAGCCACTTCCAGTGTTATCCTACCCACATGACACTACTAGGAAAAGGCCTACTAATGGCGCACTGGTTTTGCCTACTAATGGCGCATTACCAGTGCGCCATTAGTAGCACGCCACTAGTATTTTTTACTAGTGGCACACCACTGGTGCGCCATTAGTATCTGGTATACTAATGGCGCACTGCAAGGCGCCATTAGTATGTAACACCATCGCCATTAGTGTGCCTCCCGGGCATACGTAAGCATGTGCTTTGTCAAACTAATGGCGATTTCGTGTTGATCGCCATTAGTATCCTTTGGCATACTAATGGCGCACCTTGTGGTGATGCGCCATTAGTATGAATATTTGTTTTTTTACTTTTCTGATTTTTGCACAGGTTACAAAATATATTATTGGACAGAATATAGACAGCAGCACACAGCAACATCAGATTCATCGAATACAATAGAAGATTAGTCTCCGAATACAATTCATCATATTAGTATCCGAATTCAAAAGACCGAACAAAGATAAAACATTACAAGTCCCAAGACCACGAGTATCGAGTTTGTCTTCACATTACAAGTCGATATCGATCATCTAAACTACCATCATATAGAAGAGAGTTGTGATCATCACAATGAGCATCATCGCGATCAAACTGGTCTTCATCCGGTTCCTTCAACGCTCCGTCCTCTCTCCCGCTAGATAGCGGGCGTATCTAGATTCGCCTCCGCCCTAGTGGTGTACCTTTGTAATCATATTCGCTGAAACGGTGAACCTGTCTCCGAGACTCCTCCCTACCGTCAGAGACTCTAGGAACCTTACCTTGTACGCGCGACATCATTTACATCTCTATGCATTAAGCCAAACAACATACAATACATAAGCAATATGTAAGTATGCAACAAAAGGATCGGAAGAGAAAAGCAAGACATTAATAGCACGATTCATGGTCCTACTAATAAATAGCATCGATTACATCTAAGTTGAACGACTGTCCAAACCAAAGAGACATACGAATTCATTAAAGTTTAATTACAACATGAGCCAATCAATGTTTCAGAACTACACATCACTACTTTCGACTCGGTTCATCGGACAGGAGCGTAGATGAAGCCGCCGTCTGTCGTGATGGTCATGAAATCGCGGTCGTTGTCACCCTGCATTTGTAGCATTCCATCTATCTCATTGTTGGACGGTTGATATCTGAGGAAGAACTGCCCCGAGGTATGAAGGACATCTTGATGGATGATGTCCGCAAATTCCGACTAGATGCGAAAGAATTCTTGTCTGAGGTCCGCGTCCTGGATTGCCGACAAGTTCGGCCCAATCTTTGAGATTATCCGTAGCGAAGTTGATGATGGTCCTCACGACGCCTCGCATGTGATGGAGGGTGTAGTAGGCATCCTTCGACCGCCAAAGCGGCTGCTTGATGCAGCAGAATCAGATTGTGAGAACATGTGCTTGCCGTATTTACTTAACAGTCCCGTGAAGGTGCCTCCAGATTTGGCATAGCCGGGAGAACATCATCAAGAACTTTCTTGACATTTGTGTAGTCTATCTTGGAGTTACGGTTCGGGTCGAAATACATGGCCATGGAATATTTCGGGCTTAAGAGGATGAGTTGTGACGCCCGGGTAATCAAGCTACAGTAACCCTCTGGTAATGATGCCACATCACCTCGATTATTGTTGATAATCTCGCGTTAGTTCAGAACCGATCCAACTTCAAAATTGAATTAAAGTCAAAACAATTAAAGTTTTCAAAATTCAAAACTAAATTGTTCCTAATGTGTCAAATAATCCATAATAAATGTTGGTGAAGAAATCATCTGTTAATAAAATACTTAAATGCACTAAATAAACTAAAACAATGATAAAACAATTATCTAAAATGCTTTTAAGATAATAGGCAAATGCAAAATACTTTATTTAAAGTGCCAAAGTATTTGGGGCAAATGACCTATTTAATAACACCAAATTAGTTGTCACTTTTAAATTTTATAAAACTAAAATAACAGAAAACAGAAAAGTAATAGAATAAAAAAAGGAAAAGAGAAAACAGAACAAACAAAAAAAAAAGAAAAGGAAAAGCCCCCCACCGGCCACCGACCCAACAGCCGCCCATTCGCCACCGCCCAAGCGGGCAAAGGCCACCGCCACACCTTATCCACCCGACTTCGGTCAACCCTAACCCCATCCCACTCCCCACGATCCCCACATCTCTCCCCACCCCGCGATCTGGATCGGGGGAATGCACCTCCCCACGGCGACCCGACCCGTCGGCCATCCTCGCCGCGACGGCTGCGCAGAATCGCCCGCCTCCTCCCGACAAGCGCTCCACCGACTCGACGCCGCCACGAACCGTCGTCGCGCGCCATTCGCCGAACTACTCGCTGTCGCCGAACGCCGCCCTCATCCCCTCCTCGACCCGACGCCGCACCTCTTCGTCTGGGCTTCCTCCTCGGCCGCCAGACGCCGCCATCGCTTACGCCCACCCCGCCGCTGGATCTGCCGCTTCGCCGCGACGTCGTCGCCATCCTCCTCCGCACGGATCGCCCCCGAGCCCACCGCCATGCCCCTCCTGCTCCCTTGTGAGCCGCCACCTCCTCCTTCCTCTCCTCCTCTATGCGTGCGTGCCGCCCTCACCCCAAGGCTGACGCCTCACTCCGTCGATGCGACAAGACGACCACGCATGAGCCCGCGACGCGCCGGAGTTCACTCCGCCGTGGCCTCCTCCCATCCTTGCCCTCGTCGTCCGCGGCTGCCGCCACACATGCGCCACAACACAACCTCGCCCGTCTGCTGGCCGCCACTGCGGCGCCCACGCCCGCTCTCCTTGGCCTCGTCCGCAGCCCCGGTCGCGCCGCCAAAGATCGCCGCTGTTCGCCGACCGCCGCCGTCCGCGGTGCCGCCCATGGCGACTCCGCGAGCCATCCCCGCCGCCATGGATTTTGCCTTCGGGCGCCACCGCCCGGGCGCCCGTCGCTGCTCGGGTATTACCCGATGCTCACTTTCCGTTAAGGCCCACAGGGCCTATGACAAGGCCCCATGCCCAAAACTTTTAATAAAAAAAAAGGATTTAAAAAAAATAAAAATAAAAATAATTAAATAATTAGTTAAATTAATTAATTAACTTAATTAAACCTAATTAGATTAGCCTAATTAACTAGTTCAACTAATTAACTGTGGTTAATTAACTAACAAAGGAATGACATGCGGGTCCCACATGTCATTGACCCGACCAACGCCTGTTGATCTGTTGGTGTCATCTTCGACGTCATCATGACGCGGCAAGCACTATTCTCGATAATGTTAATTTAATTAATAATTAATAAATTAGAAAATGTTTTAAAACTTTAAAATTAATATAAATTAAACCGTAGCTCGATGAAAATACTTTCTACATGAAAGTTGCTCGAACGACAAGATTAATCCGGATACGCAGCCCGCTCGTCCGCCACACACCCCTAGCATACCGAACACACAACTTTCCCCCGGTTCACTGGTTCAAAACGTGAAACACCGGGATACTTTCCTGATGTTTCCTTCACCGGTATCACCTATCCCTATGTTAGGTCACCTCTAGCACAACGATTACGCTTCTTGCTTTTTGTTACATTTGATTGCTCTGTTATTTATTGTGTTCCCCCTCCGTTACTTCTTTTGGTAGACCACGAGACCGATGCGGTACTTCGTGATCGACTACATCGACGACCTCTCCTTGCTGTGAGCAACCAGGCAAGCCCCCTTGATCACCAGATATCGCCTATTCTCCTCTATACCGCTTGCATTAGAGTAGTGTAGCATGTTCTTGCTGTTGATCCTATTACGATGCATAGCCCGACATTATTGCTACATCTGCTGATACCTTACCGCAATCCTAAATGCTTAGTATAGGATGCTAGTTTATCATCATTGGCCCTACATTCTTGTCACCGCCTTGCTATACTATCGGGCCGTGATCACTTGGGAGGTGATCACGGTATATACTACATACATACATACTATACAGATGGTGACTAAAGTCGGGTCCGCTCAAGAGTACCCGCAAGTGATTCGATGAGGGGCTGAAAGGACGGTGGCTCCATCCGGTAGAGGTGGGCCCGGGTTCCCGACGGCCCCGATTGTTACTTTGAGGCGGAGCGACAGGCAGGTTGAGACTACCTAGGAGACAGTGGGCTGGCCCTGCTCGGCGCTCGCAGATACTTAACACGCTTAACGAGATCTTGGTATTTGATCCGAGTCCGCCATTTGGTCTATACGCACTAACCATCTACGGGAGTAGTTATGGGTATCCCGACGCCGTGGTATCGGCCAAGCCTTCTTGACGTCAAGAATCGAGCGGCGGCGCGGATTGGAACGTAAGCTGCGCTTGTATTAGGGGCTAGTTCGCTTCGGCCGCCCGCAACGCAAGTGTGTGCTCAGGCGATGGGCCTGCCCTGCGCGCTTAGGTTTAGACCCGCGTCGACTCTCTGTTGTGCCTAGGTGGGGCTGCGACGTGTTGATCTTCCGAGGCGGGCATGGCCTGTGAAAGTGTGTCCGCCAAATGGGATCAAGCGTGTTGGGTTATGTGGTGCACCTGCAGGAAGATTAATCTATTCAATAGCCGTGTCCCTCGGTAAAAGGACGACCGGAGTTGTACCTCGACCTTATGACAACTAGAACCGGATACTTAATAAAACACACCCTTCCAAGTGTTAGATACAACCCGTGATCGCTCTCTATGTGGCTACGAGGAGAGGATCGCGGGTAGGATTTATGCTATGCGATGCTCTTGGAGATGCTACTTGAAGATGCTACTTGAGTTGCTACTTGGCGATGCTACTTGGAGGATTTCGGTCTACTCTCTTCTACTGCTGCAGAAGACGGAGGCTGCGAGCGTAGTCTTCGGCTGTGATTAGCTATCCCCTCTTATTCTCGCATTCTGCAGTTCGGTCCACCGATATGGCCCTTTACACATATACACATGCATATGTAGTGTAGCTCCTTGCTTGTAGTACTTTGGATGAGTACTCACGGTTGCTTTCTCCCCTTTTTCCCCTTTCCTTCTTTTCGGTTGTCGCAACCAGACATCGGAGCCCAGAGCGACGCCACCGTCGGCGGCATTTACTACTACACCGGAGGTGCCTACTACTACGTGCGGGCGACGATTTACGACCTGGAGTAGTTTAGGAGGGTCCAGCAGGAGGCTGCGCCTCTTTCGTCTCAGATCCCGCTTTGTGCTAGCCATCTTATGGCAACTTGTTTAACTTATGTCCCGTACTCAGATATTGTTGCTTCACTGACTCGTCTATGATCGAGCACTTGTATTCGAGCCCTCGAGGCCCCCGGCTTGTATTATGATGCTTGTATGACTTATTTTACTTTTAGAGTTGTGTTATGATATCTTCCGTGAGTCCTCGATCTTGATCGCATACGCGTATGCGTGCATGATTAGTGTACGATTGAATCGGGGGCGTCACAAGTTGGTATCAGAGCCGACTGCCTGTAGGAATCCCCCTTCCAACTCCTTGGCCGAAGTCGAGTCTAGACTTTACAAAACCTTTAATAACATGGCTGTGCGGCCCATGGGCCCACGTCGCCATTGGGTGGTATTAGGATCTTTTACTCCTCGATCTTTACTCCGGGATTCTGAACTCTCTTCTATTCGGGTTAAACGATTTTTACAAAAATCTAACATTAGGTTCTCGAAAATACTTTCTCCCGGAGAGGCCCTTCAGTCCAGATGATCACTGACTGCACCAGAAGATTTCGAAGATACTCTCCGATTTTCTCTCGAGACCTTGTGCCCGTTGCCTTTGCAATTCCCTACCATCGAAATATCCCTATGGATAAATACTTACACTGTCAGGCTTACTTTTATTCCCAATCGATCTTGTTATTACAAGATACCTCGAGAATATTTTGTGCCTACTGCCTTGCGTTCCTTGCCACCAATACCTTTAAGAATAATTTCTCGCACCTTCGAGTATCCGCCATCCCAGCTTGTTCGGTGTTTCACAAAAGTCTTTGAAATACTATTCAATCCTCCAAAATCCTTAGCAGCTTTATTGCTCGCAAATACTTGTCTACTAGCATTATGGATGCTTCCCATATATCCGCAATATTCACTAGTATCCTTTGACACCGCCATTTTGATCCTATTGATTCAACATGTGTGCGTAATGCACACAATCATCTATCAACCCTTCTAAATTATCTTTCCGACTCAGACATCATTTTTGAACATGAGCTGGTTCTGGACTAAACTATTTGTCGGCAATTGTGCCTCTGGTTTATCCAACTTATCCATCCTTGATCAGAGCGACTGCTTCTGATCCTTTGTTTTGGAAATCATAATTCCTTTGTTCTCTAAGCATCGAATTATTCCGATGTTCTATAATATGATGCCCATGCATTCTTTCTAGAATACCGATACTCACCTCAACTCCGTTGTGGATCGCCCGATCCATTGTTGGATTGCTATCCGATAGTGTCCTTTATATTCAATCACCTTGTGAGTTCTTCCCCTGATACATAGTGCCTTTGGCAAATTGTATCATCTGCTTGGCCAACCATGCTCTGCTTTCGAGCTGGTCGTATTCACTATTGAAGATTGTAGTATATGTTTCCACGATACCCTGACGGGTTGAACCTATTCCTTCTCTAAAACCATGTGAACCCGAAAGTTTTCACGAGTCATATTCTCCGGGTGATTTACCAGATAAAATTTCAACATTACAACTCCATCGAAAATGAGGAGTGAATGATAGGTTATGCATTGAAGAAGTGGGAGTCAACCTTGAACTTTGTGTTCATGCCCATGGACACGATGTAGATCTTGTCATGTAAGCTTCTCGTAAACAATAATTATCCCCTTGATATAATTTCATCTTATATCTGGGATTTGGTCCTTTGCACTCATGGATCCGACCATATTTTCTACTTGATTCCATTTCTCGGACAAGTTAAACCTCTTGTCCTCTACAGATCAATACACCCATCCAACCTCTATCTTGATCTACCTTCGAGTACTAACCCCCTAGTATCTCGAGGATATCAACCGATTGCACTACATCTTATGCATTTCTGATGAAGTAGTGCCTTTCCCATTATAGTCACTCCACGGGTTCGGGTTGTCGCCAACCGAGAACACCGATTAGCGAATTAATCGCCTGTGATTCAAGATTCTAGTACATTGTGATGAGAAGTTTAATACTCCATCACGTCATTCCTAGCCTGATTGGCTATATCATTGTGCTAATTTTTAACTATGCTACCGGGTCCTTCTCGGAGCACAAATTTCGACGGTGAGCTAATCTTACAATCGATCTTCCTCGTCTTATCGTTTGTCCTTGAGCAGCAAGCTTGATTTCGAGTTTGTGTCGTACCCATGGTCCCAATGACTTTTGGCTTCATCATTTCCGTTGACCAGATGTCATCGCTGATCGATTACATCCTCATGAAATCTCTCGACAAATGTGTCGTGATCATCATCAACCTTATGAGCTCTTCCAGGATATCAATTGAGCCCATGATGAGAAATACCATCCTTGCCCCCGATGTTTTGAGATATCTTTTACCACTTAATGGCCTTCCGTTCAACACAAACTTGTTCGTGTTTTGTGTTATACCTTGAGGTCCCTACTATATCCAGCATTTGTTCTTCTTTACCTTGGAGTATTACCATCTTTTAACTGCTCCGCCTCTTAAGGAATTCTTGGTATTGTGATGCTTCTCACCATCACCATTCTTTCTTGGTCCCCGTGTTGCTTCCAACAAGTGAACGGTGTTGTTTGGATTCTAAACTTCTAGCAACCCTATTGCTTTGAAGTTAATGGTCGACATTTCATTCCTAGACCATTGGTTATCGAATCACCATTCTAACATTGATCCTGCTACCTAAGCCCATATTTCGGATGAACCTTTCAACCAATGATTCATTGTGTATGTTTCCCTCGAGCATACATCATTATATCATTTGTTCTGTTAAATGTTATCTCCTTGTTCACTTAATTGTGGAAATCCTTCCTTTGGGAATCTCGATGAATTGCCGTTGAGTTCACCAGACACCTCCTTGTCCTCTCCTTGGGTTAATGATGAACTCTTGCTAATGGAAATCACTTCATAGTTCATTTCCCGAGAATCTTACATTGTCATCTCGTCAATTGTGTTGCACCTTTTCTTCTCGTGCATACTAAGTCCGAGGTATCATGACACCAATCGGATCTGAATCTCGGTCGTATGATGGTTGGTACAACTTTCCATGAGATATGATGTTGGTCCTTTGATGACCCGTAATATGATGTCATGCCTAGCACCCCCGGTGGAGGACCTATCATTATAATTTCTTTTGCAAGGATAACCATTCTTCCGGAGGAAACTGTAAGACTTATTCTCGCAAGTTGTTCTTGATGAATCCTTTGTCTATCCAAGTCGACCTTTGCTTAAAGACCATGGCAATGCTATCTCAAGCATGTCGTGGTACTGATCATCGATAAGAACATTTGAAGCACCATGCTAAATTTCCTTTATCAATTTTTCAAACACCATTGTTTCAAATGATGTCATAAAGTTCCTCTCCCTAACCTAAATGGTTTTCACGTTATATCCTGTTATGGATATCATGCTCTACTTGTCATTGGGAAGGATATACCTCAATTATGTGTTTAAACACACTATTCTTTCCATTGTTCGATTAAATCTGATAGACACTTTTCCCTTCCATTGGTTTGTTTAAACCCTTTCTATGGTCTATATGATATAAGCAGTAATAATTCCCTGCTTGTGATAACACATCGGGTACAACTCTTTCAAGAAGATCCTATTACTATAATTGATGACATTAGGTAACCACCGATGGGCTTATAACTTTGCCAATTGGTTCGCCTCGTTCAACGAGCGGGAAAATGGTTCTCTTCGTCCCTCGCCCTTGGTATTGATGTTGTTGCCGACATAACTGACATGCTACTCTCTGACACGCCTTGCTATCATGATCGTGCAAGACGTCACCGCCCTTCCTACTGTTAACCCACATGGTGGGCCCATAACCCACAGCCACGGGATCGAAACTCGACTCTCCTGACACCCCTGCTCCCAAAGTTATTCTCGCGAGTGGACTCAGATGTAATTCACGGACCACCGTCCCAAGTGATCTATTTTGGTATCGACGCAATACTTATTCTCGTTGCCTCAACCCTTTTCACCGCCGATTAGGCATCGAACGCTTGCCTATCCATTTGAAACTTCTCATGGTACCTCCTTACTTTGCTCTCGATATTTTCTTAAGATTCAATTCGAGAGTAACTTCCGCCACCTTCCTCGGTGTTATCGACGGATAGTCAACCTTGTAGAGGTCTGTCTTTTGAAGCTACCCTTATCCTTTCCGTAAGTACGATGAAGATCCCCAAGGAAGGACGATAACTTCATCATGATGGCCCGAAGCGGAGAACTAAAGACATCAATGTAATGGATCGACCTCTTCGAGAAGGGCAGCCAAGACCGAGAAGACTCGTTAGGTTTTTCGCTACGAGCACCTTCCCCCCCCCTTTTTACTCCACCGCTTAAATCTCGGGACGAGATTTCTTGTAGTGGAGGAGAATTGTGACTTGGGGTAATCAAGCTACAAGAACCCTCCGTAATGATGCCACATCACCTCGATTATTGTTGATAATCTCGCTAGTTCGAGAACCGATCCAACTTCAAAATTGAATTAAAGTCAAAACAATTAAAGTTTTCAAAATTCAAAACTAAATTGTTCCTAATGTGTCAAATAATCCATAATAAATGTTGGTGAAGAAATCATCTTTTAATAAAATACTTAAATGCACTAAATAAACTAAAACAATGATAAAACAATTATCTAAAATGCTTTTAAGATAATAGGCAAATGCAAAATACTTTATTTAAAGTGCCAAAGTATTTGGGGCAGTGACCTATTTAATAACACCAAATTAGTTGTCACTTTGAAATTTTATAAAACTAAAATAACAGAAAACAGAAAAGTAATAGAATAAAAAAAAGGAAAAAGACAAAACAGAACAAACAAAAAAAAAGAAGAAAAGGAAAAGCCCCCCCCCCCCACCGGGCCAGCCGACCCAACAGGCCGGCCCATTCGGCCACCGGCCCAACTGGGCAAAGGCCAGCCGGCCACACCTTATCCACCCAACCCCCCTGGTCAACCCTAACCCCATCCCACTCCCCACGATCCCCACATCTCTCTCCCCACCCCGCGCGATCTGGATCGGGGGAATGCACCTCCCCACGGCGACCCGACCCCGTCGGCCATCCCCGCCGCCTCGACGCCGCGCAGAACCGCCCCGCCTCCTCCCCGACGCGCTCCACCGACCTCGACGCCGCCACGAACCGTCGTCGCGGAGCGCCATTCGCCGGAGCTACTCCGTCGTCGCCGGAACGCCGTCCTCATCCCCCTCCTCGACCCCGACGCCGGCACCTCTTCGTGCTGGGCTTCCTCCTCGGGCCGCCGCACGCCGCCATCGCTTACGCCCACCTCGCCGCTGGATCTGCCGCCCGCCGCCGACGTCGTCGCCATCCTCCTCCGCACGGATCGCCCCCGAGCCCTCGCCATGCCCCTCCCGTTCCCTTGTGAGCCGCCACCTCCTCCTTCCTCTCCTCCTCTATGCGCGTGCCGCCCTCATCCAAGGCTCGACGCGCCTCCTCCGTCGTCGACGACGACGACCACGCCATGAGCCCGCACCGCGCCGGAGTTCACTCCGCCGTGGCCTCCCCCATCGCTTCGCCGTCGTCGTGCTGCGCCCGTAAATCGCCTACACATGCGCCACAACACCTCGCCCGTCTCGCCCGCCGCCGCCACCGGCGCCCACGCCCCGCTCCCTTGGCCTCGTCGCAGCCCCGGTCGTTGGCCGCCAAAGATCGCCGCCGTTCGCCGACCCGCCGCCGTCCGCGGTGCCGCCCATGGCCGGACTCGCGAGCCATCGGGCCGCGCCATGGATTTGCCCGTTCGGGCGCCCACTGCCCGCTGGCGCCCGTCGCCTGTTCGGGTATTACCCGATGCCCGCACCCGTTAAGGCCCCTGGGGCCTATGACAGTGGGCCCCCATGCCCAAAACTTTTAATAAAAAAAAAGGATTTAAAAAAATAAAAATAAAAATAATTAAATAATTAGTTAAATTAATTAATTAACTTAATTAAACCTAATTAGATTAGCCTAATTAACTAGTTCAACTAATTAACTGTGATTAATTAACTAACAGTGAATGACATGCGGGTCCCACATGTCAGTTGACCCGATCAACATACATTGATCGCTGGTGTCATCTTGACGTCATCATGACGTCGGCAAGCACTATTCTGGATAATGTTAATTTAATTAATAATTAATAAATTAGAAAATGTTTTAAAACTTTAAAATTAATATAAATTAAACCGTAGCTCGATGAAAATACTTTCTACATGAAAGTTGCTCGAACGACAAGGCGAATCCGGATACGCAGCCCGCTCGTCCGCCACACACCCCTAGCATACCGAACACACAACTTTCCCCTCCGGTTCATCGGTCAAAACGTGAAACACCGGGATACTTTCCTGATGTTTCCTTCACCGGTATCACCTATCCCTATGTTAGGTCACCTCTAGCACAACGATTACCGCTTCTTGCTTTTTGTTACATTTGATTGCTCTGTTATTTATTGTGTTCCTCCGTTACTTCTTTTGGTAGACCTCGAGACCGATGTTTGCGGTACCCTGTGATCGACTACATCGACGACCTCTCCTTGCCGAGCAACCAGGCAAGCCCCCTTGATCACCGGATATCGCCTATTCTCCTCTATCCGCTTGCATTAGAGTAGTGTAGCATGTTACCGCTTTTGTTGATCCTATTCTCGATGCATAGCCTGACATTATTGCTACATCTGTTGATACCTTACCCGCAATCCTAAATGCTTAGTATAGGATGCTAGTTTATCATCATTGGCCCTACATTCTTGTCAGTCTGCCTTGCTATACTATCGGGCCGTGATCACTTGGGAGGTGATCACGGTATATACTACATACATACATACTATACAGATGGTGACTAAAGTCGGGTCCGCTCAAGAGTACCCGCAAGTGATTCGATGAGGGGCTGAAAGGACAGGTGGCTCCATCCGGTAGAGGTGGGCCCGGTTCCCGACGGCCCCGATTGTTACTTTGAGGCGGAGCGGCAGGCAGGTTGAGACTACCTAGGAGATGTGGGCTGGCCTGTTCGGCGTTCGCGGATACTTAACACGCTTAACGAGATCTTGGTATTTGATCCGAGTCCGCCATTTGGTCTATACGCACTAACCATCTACGGGAGTAGTTATGGGTATCCCGACGTCGTGGTATCGGCCAAGCCTTCTTGACGCCAAGAATCGGCGGCGCGCCGGATTGGAACGTAAGCTGCGCTTGTATTAGGGGCTAGTTCGCTTCCGGCCGCCCTCAGAACGCTTGGTGTGCTCGTAGGCGATGGGCCTGCACCCTGCGGCGCTTAGGTTTAGACCGCGCGGTTGACCTCTCTGTTGTGCCTAGGTGGGGCTGCGACGTGTTGATCTTCCGAGGGCGGGCATGACCCAGAAAGTGTGTCCGCCAAATGGGATCAAGCGTGTTGGGTTATGTGGTGCACCCTGCAGGAAGATTAATCTATTCAATAGCCGTGTCCTCGGTAAAGGATGACCCGGAGTTGTACCTCGACCTTATGACAACTAGAACCGGATACTTAATAAAACACACCCTTCCAAGTGTTAGATACAACCCGATGATCGCTCTCTAATGTGGCTACGAGGAGAGGATCGCCGGTAGGATTTATGCTATGCGATGCTACCGAGATGCTACTTGAAGATGCTACTTGAGTTGCTACTTGGCGATGCTACTTGGAGGATTTCAGTCTACTCTCTTCTACTGTTTGAAGACGGAGGCTGCGAGCGTAGTCTTCGACTGTGATTAGCTATCCCCTCTTATTACGGCATTCTGCAGTTCGGTCCACCGATATGGCCCTTTACACATATACACATGCATATGTAGTGTAGTTCCTTGTTTTGCAGTACTTTGGATGAGTACTCACGGTTGCTTTCTCCCCTTTTTCCCCTTTCCTTCTTTTCGGTTGTCGCAACCAGACATCGGAGCCCACGAGCCAGACGCCACCGTCGATTTACGATTTACTACTACACTGGAGGTGCCTACTATTACGCAGGTGTCGGCGATTTATTTACTCAGAGTAGTTTAGGAGGGTCCTGTGCGGGAGGCCCGCGCCTCTTCGATCCAGATCCCGCTTTGTGCTAGCCATCTTATGGCAACTTGTTTAACTTATGTCTCAGACTCAGATATTGTTGCTTCCACGACTCGCCTATGATCGAGCACTTGTATTCGAGCCCTCGAGGCCCCCGGCTTGTATTATGATGCTTGTATGACTTATTTTACTTTTAGAGTTGTGTTGTGATATCTTCCGTGAGTCCTCGATCTTGATCGTATAACGTTTATGCATGATTAGTGTACGATTGAATCGGGGGCGTCACATGAGTGTGCAATGCATGTCACTGCACAGAACACGGAATGTTAGAAAAGAAAGAATGATCGAAATCTAAGAAATCATATGTTACGGGGCGGTTAAGGGATGACTTACTCGGGAAAGTAAGCCACAAGGAAGTTATCCTTATCTGGGTTTGCCAGAATGACGCCTTTGAGGTGTGAACTCGCAACTTGGCGGTCCCCAGCGCTGCTCAAGTGCTTGGCACGCATGTAGAAGGGGTCTACTATCACGATGTCCGGGTTCTTGTCTCTAATGATCCGCATCTCCATACTCAGCGAAAACAGCCGAACGAAGGTGTAGTGCAGCGGATGAAGGTTAAACATAGCAAAGATGTCATCAAACCGCAGGACGATCGCACTCGATGTCGCCATCCACAAAGCCCTTGCCCTCGCACCTTGGCCACGAAAACCGGTATGCCACATCCTTCTCTCTTAGACGCCGCTTCTCCAAAGAAAGAACACCATCGTGCATACTCAGATAGCACCGTTGCAGCATTCAGCATATTTGGCGGTAGCATCGCCCTACCCACCACATGCACCTCCTCGAGATATCCTTAGGTGAAGGTGGCCCGCCCCGAGCACGGATCGAACTCGGTGCCGGCTGGCTCACACCGGCGCCCTTGTTAGTCTTTCGCTTCCGTCCCTTCTTCTTGATCTCTGTAATGGGACCGAGTTCGCTCACTGCACCGCCTTCTTGAGCGTGTTGGGGCTGATAATATTTCGCACCTCAGCTATCTGAGGCTCGGTGAAGGCGGGAGCTGGAGGCGTCTCCTGAGAACTAAACGCCAGACGATGCCTGTTGCAATTGGATTTCTCCGCCGTACCAGCTAGATTGTGGTCCTCTTGGTTGGGTTCTTGAGAAAGACGCCCGCAGAACTCGTCAGCGTACCCATGTTTGGCAAAGTACTTATCGACTTTGGTAAATGTACCGTCGTCGTTGTCGTCGTTGTCCGGATCTCGTGCCATAGGGCTGTCCGGATCTGTGCCATAGGGATGTCCGACATAGGGATGTCCGCAGGTCCGAGAAGCGTTGCGGCGTTCTTGCCATGGCTTGGCGCCGCACGATCGGGCGGTCTTGTCGTGGTGGTGTCCCCGCCTCAAACGATCCGCTCTTCGCCAAAGCAGGGCTAGTTTATGTAGGCGCCGAGGGTCATCTCATCTTCTTCGTCGGCCCCAGCGGGTCAAATCGGAGGTAACAGCTCGTCGCAGCCTGGCAGCACCCGAACCACTTCAACCCTATATAGTGTGGGTGGCATCGGATTACCGTGGAACATGGGGTTGCCCGGTTGAACGATTCTGCCCTTGGCGACATCGACCAACTCGGCGCCCACGAATTGCAGAAGAGTGCAAGGAACGTCGGCGCTGCCTCGCGAAAATATATCTGGCGTCGTGGATGCCCAGTCAAAGGCAAGGAGATGAAGTCATTGGCCAAGAGGCTTAGTTACCGTGATGCCGCCGAGCTTGGCTAATGTCGAGGCACCGCCAACGGCGGCGCGGTAATCGACGGAGGGGGCTTCTTTGGCGAGGTGCCGGTGGCGACACCCGGTGCATTAAGCCCAATGCCCATGCCGGCGCCGGAGACACGAATACCGCCTCCGCCGGAGACACCAATGGTGCCGCCGCCGGAGACACCAATGGCGCCGCTTGTGCGCTATGCAAGTTGCTGGCCGTGAAGCTGGGAACCGGGGGAGGCCCCTGTTGGACGCCCGCAATCCACGTCGTCAGCCCATGAAACAACGTAGGCACCATGGCGTTGAGCTTCGTTCCCAGTTGCTGTTCCACTTGCTTTTGGACAAGCTCCAGAATCCGCGCCACTTGTGCCTTGAGTGCTTCAACCTCGTGCGTCTGGCTTTCCGAGCTAGCCTTTTTCTCCATTTTGTGGACAAGCCTTTGCCGGCCACACGACCAGCTGACGTCGGCTTAGTGAGCTTATCCTTGTTTTTCATTACGTTCAACGCCCTATTTAAAGGGGTGTCGAAAGGGGAGCTCTGAGACGACCCCGCGCTACTGCTTTCAGTGTCCTACGAAAGGAACATGAACCATTTAGAAATATTGGGGATTAATTAGAGTGCAACCATATGGAGCTAATTACGCGGGGGTGTATTCCTTACCAGAACAAGCTCAAGCGCCCTGGTCTTCGGATCCGTGGTAAGCTCCTTTGTTATCGGATCCTCCTTGTACCGAGCCCTGACATAGTTCCTGGTCTGCTTGTCACCGCTGTATTTCTCGAAGCGGGGCAGTAGGCCTTGCTCGGCACGCTCCGCGTCCTCCTTGTCCCATATAGGCTCCGCCACTCTGTAACCACCGGGACCGAGTTTGTGTTCCCCTAAGTTCAACTCCCGCATTTCTTTCCCCCACTGACTTGATTCAGAGGTTGCGCTGCTCTCGCACTTGATCTTGAACTCCTTGTAATCATCTTCGCTCATCAAAGGATATTTCGCCTTGATCTTGTCATAACTACCACCTTTGTCAATCATTGCCTTCACCGTGCTTCTCCAAGTAGATGCTCATCTTCATGAGGGCAGCACTGTTCACTTTATTCCCTGAGAGGCGTGTGTTTTCAAATTCGGCGGGGAACTTGTATCGTTCGTGCAGCTTCGTGAAGAGGAGGTTGCGCAAATTCCTGTGGTCCTTATTCCTAAGGTTATCGGTGTTGATCGAGACGGTGCTCCGGAGAATGCACCCGAGCTGAAGCGAGTACCCCTTGACTATATGTTTGGGCTCCGTTGGATTCCCGTCGGAGTCCACTTGAGTGAATTCCTCCTTGAGGGTGCGGAGCGCATTCGGGCGCCGGTCCTTCCTTTGCTCCTTCGGTTGGCTGCCATCTGTGTGTGCGCCGCCATCATCAGTGGTGGCATCCTCGGCGGCACCATCAGTGGTGTCATCCCCGACGCCACTAGGGGTTGTGTAGTCAGGATCGGTGTCTTCCGCAGCGTCCTCATAGCGGTGAGGTTGTTCCTCCATCTCTGGGACAGCTCGAGAATTGCTTGCCGCCTGAACCACCGGCCTCATCGTTGTGGGCCATGTTTCGCTCTAAATAGGAAAAAAGTTTGGTCAAAAAGTTGGTTATTGTCAAGGAACAAGATCATGGTCTCATCATTTAGGGTTTGTCGATGCTGAGGCACCCTAAAAGCCTAAGCTTTTATCATTTAGGGTTTTTCGACGCCGAGGCACCCTAAAAGCCTAAGCGTACATCATTTAGGTTCTCATCGACACCGAGGCATCCGGGGCAGCCAAGTTAAGTTTTCATCATTTAGGGTTTATCGATGCCGAGGCACCCTAGGTTGGCCCTAATCGCTTGGCACTAATCACTTGGCTCTATTGCCACCTATGTTGGGTTTATCATCTAGGGTTTATCGATGCTAAGGAGAATTCTAAGTTGGGCCTAATCACTTGGCTCTATTGCCACCTATGGTTTAATGCAGCAAGAATAAAGGGGCAGTACCCTAAGTACTAAGATACCCTAAGATACTCCGGCCCATGCATTAGTCGCAAGTACCCCATATGTCCTATTTTTAGCAAAGTCATGCTAAAATTCATGAAAAATTTCAGCATGACCTTTGCTGAAAATAGGACATATGGAGTACCCAAATTTGCCGGAACGGAAGTTAATCAACATTCCGGCAAACTCAAGGGCCTCTCAGGGTACCTGCAAATTCATCATGACACGATGGTCGGGGACAAAACCCAGCAACTTTACAAGTCTTTCACAGATTTGTTTGCAAGTTCTGATATGTAATAAAGATGAGCCTCAAAGATGAGCCTCCAATGCTGATTTGTTTGCCTCAAGACAAGATGAACCTCCAATGCAACAGAAGTAAAGAAATCTATGCATCCTATAAATTTCTCTTCCAATGGCATAGACAAGGTTCAGACATCTTTTTTACACAGAAGGTGATGCCTATTATTTTTTACTGAATTAGATGTATACACTATAATGAAGAACAAAAAAATCATCCTAATTAAGCAAGTTACTGATTGTCACGGTCAAGTAGTGTATTTGACATTTTAATTACATACAAAAACAATGTGGACACGTAAATGTGACTGGTAACATCTTTAACAGCAGTGCAAGAAATATTCAACCTACATAATAGAGTCTTCAAACATCCCAAAAGACATCATGGATGAAATGGACCAACAATATGTATACATAAAAGTAATAAGAAGAATATATTTAGGCTTTAACAAAGATTGCAAGAAGTTCAGCCTAAATAACACATAAACCCGATTCAACATGTCTTCAAACAGCCCAAAAGCAATCATTACACAAGTATTGAGAGCTCATAACCGAAAAAACAGGAGCGAAGCAGAACAAAACACATTGAAAAAGGACTATACGGCCAAACACAGATTACCCAGCAGCCATACTCCATATTTACTAGCCTTAATCACACCTAACATTTGTACATTTTCCTCAGTTCTAATACTCTACCAATCAAGCCCAACCCGAGGTCAAAAGATTCGACAGGCCAACATTCACTCTTCAACAGCAGCTACTCACGACCAGTCCATCAAGGTTCGCTCGGAAGAAACAACTTCCCCACTGGCAACCTCAAGACAATGATTGACCAAAACTGTGTCACTGATGAGAACCCTTTGCATCAAAAAATACTAGTATTAAATTAATGGTTTTCACAATCCAGTATGCATGACACAAACCATGGACAAATACATGCTATGCTATCAGTTTCAATACTATGGACAAATACCACACTAAATTGGAGAGGTGATTTTAGCGATGAATTCCATCCATGCTATGTCGTCGGTTTCAATATCAACTTTAGTCTCTTCAGATAGACACTACATTGTTAGCGATATGTATCTTAGCTCATAGGTTTATGAATGTAGAGTACTACACGAACGCTGGCACCAAAATCAACATGATACTCTACATACAGCGCAATAATAGGAAACCCATCATCACACTACTCAACTCCACACAAGAAAGTGCAGAAAGAAAATCATGCTAACAGGGGACCCTTCCTATAATTACAGTATACAACTATATACATCTAATATGAACACTGACACTAAAATTAATAAGGTAACCATGGCAATACTGAACTTTAGTCTCTTCAGACAGACACTACATTGTTAGCGATCAGAGTAAGTAGATTTAGGGGATTCAATGACAGTGTGGCGCTTGGAACATTCCCTAGCAAAAGAGAGAAGAAGAGGGCATGGCCGGGAGGGAGGAGAGGAAGAAGAGAGGAGAAGAGAGGCAGAGGGAGGAGGGTTACCTGACCACGATGAGGTGGTGGCCGGAGCGGAGATGACGGAGGGCGGAGACAGCGAGCTTGGGGGAGGCGGGGATAGACGGCGGGGAGGTCGCGGGCCTCCTCTCTTGGTGGACGTGGGGCCTCCTCTCCTGGTGGACGTGGGGCGGCTCTGAGGCTCCAAGTCTCCGGCGGCTCCGAGGCTCCAAATCTCCGGCGGGTTTCTAGGGTTTCGAGGGAGGTGAGGGAGGCGGCGCTCGTGGGGGAGGCGGCGCTCGAGGGGGAGGCGGCGCTCGAGGGGGAGGAAGGGGAGAGGGAGGCGGCGGGGGCGCGTGGGCGGCTGCGGCGCCGTGGGTCGAGGCAGCGGCGGTGGCGCGGTGGAGGGAGGGAGTGGAGCGGTGGAGGGAGAGGGACGAGGGAGGGACGAAGTGTATGGATGGGGGAAGATTACTAATGGCGCACCCCCAGGCGGTGCGCCATTAGAATGTTTTTTTAGATAGCAATGGCGCACCAGCCACCCGTGCGCCACAAGTAAGATTTTTTTTAAAAAAAATGAATATGAATATGAATATGAAACAGTAATATTTTTTATACAAACAGTAATAATTGTTGTTTAACAACAATTGTAGTCTACACTTTTTTATTATTATTTTTTTAAAATGAATATGAATATGAAATAGTAATATTTTTTTATAAAAACAGTAATAATTTTTTGAAAAATATCATCAAATTTGTTATTTGAGAATATCATCGGCGGCGGCGGTGGAGCAGAGGAGGGTGCGAGGGGTGCTCATCGGCGGCGGTGGAGCGGGGGAGGGTGCATGCGGGGGGTGCTCGTCGGCGGCGGTGGAGTGGGGGCGGGTGCGGGGGGTGCTCGTCGGCGGCGGTGGAGCGGGGGCGTGTGCGGGGGGTGCTCGTCGGTGGCGGTGGAGCGGGGGAGGGATTGAGATCGAGATGGAGGGGGATCGAGATCTAGATGGAGGGGGAATCCAGATCAAGATGGAGGGGGATCGAGATTGAGTGTCCTCATGAATTCAAAAAGTGCCCATGAAATTTAAAATATTCATGATATCAAAAAGTGCCCATGAAATACAATTGAGAAATGAAGGCTACGATTTAAATACAATCGATCTTAGCTAGCTATCTGTTCACAATCTTCTTGCCCTTCTTTTTCGCAAATGGAGTTCTTCTATGGAACGGACGTCCTTTAGGTAGGGTGGTCCTGCTTCTTCTTGTGGTGTGTACTGCTACTTTATCGTCGTCGTCATGTTTGATCTTTGGGTCGCCGTACTTGTCGAAGTCTTGCTCATTGGCTACTCCATCCATTCCGATGATCTTCCTTTTGCCTCTCCTCACGACAACACGACTGGGCTTTGACGGGTCGGTAATGAAGAAGCATTGGTCCACTTGGGAAGCCAGTACCCATGGCTCATTTTTCGTGGTGACGTTTGCGCCCGCGGTCTTGGATTTTGCTTCGGGTATAACCATGGTGGTGAAAATACCGGTCTTCTTTTAGGACGCTCTTGGCCCATCTGACACGGAACATCGGGACCTTCTCTCCAGCGTAGCTCAGCTCCTAGATCTCCTCGATCCTTCTATAGTATCTATCCTTGTCGTTGCCGGTGTAGGATTCCATCGTTACCCCGGAGTTCTGATAACCATCGCTCTTCATGTCCTTGTTCTCGGTGTAGAATGTGTAGCCATTGATATCGTACACCTCATAGGTCATCAGGTTGTGCTCGGCGCCCTGTGACAAGGCGAATATGAGTTGTTCTTCCGTGGAAGAATCCTCATGTAAAGGGTACGACAGAAGCTTCTGCTTGAACCAACGTGTGAAACATGAGTTGTGCTCTTTGATTATATCTCCGTCCGTCCTCTGTTGGCCTCGGTCATTGTACGTCTTCTCAATAAAGGTTTTGTGCTCTACCACCCAAGGATCGACCACGTCTACGTGTTGTAGCACGACTAGGTTTTCTCTTTCAAAGTCGGCGAGTGGACCCTCGAAGTCGACATGCATTTCGTGGTGACCCTCACGGTGACCCCATCCAGCGAGCCTGCCGAGGTGCCTGTTGACGGGCAGACCAACGGGGTTCTCGATGCCTAGATAATTAGATGCGAGAGGAGATGCACTCTTGATCGAAAGCCCCGCTATACTTCCATCTGGACATGACATGTTGCGAACGTATCCTTTGATGACACCATTCATCCTTTCGAACGGCATCATCTTTGTGCAGAACGCCGGCCGAGTTGGATGATATCCTCCACGATATGGACCAGCAGATGCACCATAACGTCAAGATTGCGGGCGGGAAGTACATCTCAAGCTCGCATAGTATCACCACGATCTCTTCCTCGTAGCCTTCGAGTTGCCTCACGCCAATCGACTTCCGAGAGGCGTCGAAAAAGTTGCATAGGCCAAATAGCGTTTCACGGACGTAGCGTACATGATCCCATGGATTGCAACCGAAGTATCTGCGTCATCAAGACGTGATAGTCATGAGACTTCATCCCGCTGAACTTCGCTTCACTGGGTCTAGGTATCTGCTTATCTTCCCAGCAGAATCAGAAGGAAGTTTTACTCCTAGGAGGGAGGTGAAAACAGCTCGATCTCTCCTCGACTTAGAGTGAAGCATGCGGAGCGTAGTCATTTCCGGTCTTCTTGGCCTTTTGCCTTTGCGACGACTTTTCGTGTGTCCCGCGCCTCATCATCATCATCATCATCATCATCATCATCATCATCATCATCATTAGCGTGAATCTCCGCTCGATGCCCATTGATTTCAAGTGCCCTTGCTTTCGCCCATCTTTGGTCCTCTCTCGCATGTTGAGCGGGTACCAAGCAGACTCTCGCACACGTTCGTCGTGATATGCATGACATCAAGGCTGTGAGGCACACGGTGGATCTTCCAGTACGGCAAGTCCTAGAAAACAGACCTCGTTTTCCATACCTTCAGCAGCGGCTCTGGAGCCTTTCGCTTCTTTCTCAGCTCTGGCGCCTTTTGCTTCTTTCCCGGCAGTGGGCAGTCTTTCCAATTTTTCAACAGCTCGTCTATTTCCTCGCCGCTCCTCGTACACGGGCGTTTTCGGGGTTCGGTTTCACCATTGAACAGATCCTTGAGTTTCCTCCACGGGTCATCATCGCGAAGCCACCTTCGATGTCCCATGAACACGGTTCTCGAAGACCCGGGATCTCTATCTAGCTGGCGATACGTTGTGTCATCCATGCACCTTACGCATCAAGAAAATTCGTGGACTACCTGCCCCGCAAGATACCCGTAACCGAGATAGTCGTGCACCGTCGTTGAGCAATGCGGCTCTCATAGGGAAATATTCTTTCTCTGCAGCGTCCCACGTATTGGCTGGTGTTTTCCACAGCGTGTCCAGCTCCTCCTTCAGCAGCCCCAGATATAGATTGATGTCGTTCCCTGGTTGTTTCGGCCCTTCAATTAGCATACTCATGTGAATGTACTTCCTCTTTATGCACAACCAGGGGGAAGGTTGTACATCCACACAAACACAGGCCAGGTGCTATGTGTGCTTCTCTGGCTGCCAAACGGATTGACTCCATCGGTGCTCGTGCTCAAAGACGATGTTCCTTGGATCCTTCCCAAATTCGGTATTCAAGTTCAACATTTGCCACCGCTCGCATCCTTAGGGTGACTCAGCAGCTTGTCTTTTTTATTTATCTCCGGATCATTTCCTTCATCTTCCCGCTTCTTCTCCTCCCTATCCGCGTGCCAACGCAGGAGCTTTGCTACCTTAGGGTCCGCGAAATACCGCTGTAGACGAGGAGTGATCGGAAAGTACCACACCGATTTTCGAGGAGCTTTCTTCCTCTGCTTGTATCGAGTGACGCCGCACACCGGACATATGGTAGACTCCGCGTGCTTGTCCAGATAAATGATGCAATTGTTCATGCACACATGGTATTTCACGTGCGGTAAATCCACAGGACACACGATTTTCTTCGCCTCCTCGAAACTGGTTGGGCACTTGTTCCCCTTGGGAAGACGTTCGTGCCAGAATGACATGTTCTCGTCGAAGCATGCGTCGGTCATTTTGTGTTTTACCTTCATCTCCGAGCCATGAGCGTTACTTTCGTGCAGGTATCCTCGGCCTGCATCCTTCATACAATAGAGTAACCGCGTCTATCTCCAGTTGATCCAGCTTGGCTTTCTCTCGGCGGCAGCTCTTGCATTATCCGTCGCTTGAGAAGCAGCTCTTGAATATGAGGGTCCTGCACCCAGCCTCCATCGTCGTCTGCTCCGGCATCTTCATCTTCATGATCATGCCCTTTGTCTTGATCTTCCTCATCATCATGTACGACATCTTCTACATGATGACTGTGTACAGCATCACCGCCATGATCATGTCCTGGAGATTCTTCGTCTTCTCGCCCGCCCTCGCCGCGGTGGTACTTGTCTTGTTGCCCTTCCTCATTTCTTGCCCGGCCCCCATGGACGACTTCATAGTCATCTTCATCACCTTGCCACCGATAGCCATCCATGAAACCACGCAAGAGCAGGTGGTCCCGCACCTGCCCGGAATCCGGGTCCGCAATAAGGCTCTTCAGCTTGCATCTTTGACATGGACATCTTATCTCCGTCTCATTCTTTTGAAGCATCTCGGCCTTTGCGGAGCTCAAAAACCTATTCACGATGCCTTCGTTCATCGTGCGGACCATGGTCGCCTGCGGGGTAGAGCAAAACGATATTTTAGAACCAAGAAAGATTTGGCATGACCTTCCCTAAAAATAGGACCAAAAAGAATTCATAGTGCCAAAATTCTCGCCGAAACGGAAATGAATCAACATTCCGGCAAAATATTGGCAACTATCGCATTTCAAATACCGGTACCTGCAAACACAAACATATATGCAACACCACAAACACATGCAACACCACAAACATACATAGATCTAGCTAGGCCACAAAAAGTGCATGTGCACGTTGTTGGAGCAAGCTAGGGAGAAAAAAAGTAGATCTACATCATGAAGATAGCTTTCCCCTTACTTACCTATCAAAAAAAGGTAATTTCACCACTTAATTTTGACGAATCTATGGTGGAAATGAGGTGAGGAGGAGGAGGCAGCCGAAAGCTTGGAGAAGGAGGTGGAGGGAATGAAGTGGGGAAAGTGAGTGGGTAGGTGTGGGGCTATCCAAAATATCTTGTTGGGGTCCGAGGTTACTAATGGCGCACCAACTGAAAATGCGCCATTAGTAACCACAGTTACTAATGGCGACCGCAGGTGGTGCGCCATTAGTAGTTTTGCGAAAAGTAAATATATATATATATATATACTAATGGCGCACGAGTCATAGTGCGCCATTACTAGTTTAACTAGTAATGGCGCATCGTGAAACGGTGCGCCATTAGTAGTTTTACAAAAAAAGAATAAAAATAACGATAATGGCGCGCAGTGCGCACAGTGCGCCATTACTAGTTAGAACTAGTAATGGCGCACTTCGACCTGATGCGCCATTAGTATGTATGGAAAAATGAAAACAAAATTAATACTAGTGGCGCACCATGTTTCTGGTGCGCCATTAGTGTCTTCCACACTAATGGCGCATCACCAACTGGTGCGCCATTAGTATATAGTAGTGGCGCACTACTTCTGTGGTGCGCCATTAGTATCAATCCTATCTATAGCCCTTTTCCTAGTAGTGTGATACGCCGACTTACCAGGCACCACCCCATGAAAGACTGTAGAAGACGGCCTAGGATCCTTGTCAGTCAAATTCATACGACAAAAGGTCTCATAGTAAAGGATGTTGATACTGCTGCCTCCATCCATGAGCACCTTTGTGAGTTTATATCATCCTATTCCTAGCTATGGAGCAACCACCAATGCCAGCTGACCCGAATTGTCGACCCGGGGCGGGTGATCTTCTCGGCTCCATACAATAGGCTGCCCATACCACCTTAAGTATCATGGCACCGCCGGTTCAATAGAATTCATCGCCCGCTTATGGATTTTTTGATCTCGCTTGCACAGACTGGTGGTGAACACATGATACTATCCACCATTTAGCTGCTTTGGATTACTCTGGTAACCAGACTACTGCTGCTGGTTTCCCTGGTCAGAATGCTGATTAAAACCACCTTGATTGCCATGACCCTGAAAGCCAGAGTTTGAACTGCCACCACCAAAGCCAGTTCCATGAGAGACGGATCCAAAGCCGCCATTCAGGCCATGATTGAAAAAATTGGAATTCCTAAACTCTTTCATGATGTAACAATCCTTCCACAGATGACCAGATGGCTTATCGCGCGTACCGTGCCTTGGACAAGGCTGATTCAGTACTGCCTCAAGGTTGAGTCTTGACCCTTGGGCCGGCATTCCCTTGCAATGCTGATTATTGTTCTGCGCATTGGTGTTAGCCACAAAATTGAAATTACCATCAGCCTTACGCTTACCATTGCTGGCTTGGCCTGCCAGGTTATGTTGCTGCCCTTTTGCATTGCCGCCCTTCTTTCCCTTACCCGACTTATCTTCATCAAACTCGGGGTCCTTGGTACTGTCAGAGTCGGCATATTTGACGAGAGCTGCCCCATTAGCTCCCCCATGTCGTTGTAGTGGTGCTTAAGCCGCCCCAGCTTCTGCTTAAGAGGGAGGAAATGGCAATTCTTCTCTAACATCAGGACTGCAGAACCGGCATTGATACTATCCGACGAGTGTATGATTGACAAGATCCGGCGCACCCAATGGGTTGTTGACTCGCCTTCACCTTGAATGCAAGAATCCAAATCTAGAATCGACATTGGCTGCTTGCATGTGTCTTTGAAATTTTGAATAAAATGCCTCTTTAACTCTGCCCATGACCCAACCGAATTTGCGGGCAGGGTTTTTAACCAAGTATGAGCCGGCCCATCTAACATCATGCTGAAGTACTTAGCACACGTAGCATCGCCGACATCAAGCATCTCCATGGCTATCTCGTAACTCTCGATCCAAGCCTCTGGGGGATGATCCACCATGTAATTAGGCACCTTGTGGGGGCCCTTAAAATCCTTAGGCAAGCGCTCGTTGCATGGAGTCGGCACTAAACACGGCACCCCCAAGGTTCTAGAGGTCACTCCTACCTCCACAGGCGCTGAAGGATAAATCAGAGATTGCTGTTGAGCCACCAACTAAGCTGCCAGCTCCGCCTCACGCCGTGCTCTGCCCTGGTCTACCAAAATATGAGCATCATTGCCAACACGCGGCGGGTCAGGCCTACGAGGCTGGTTGCGGTGCCGCTCACTGCTTGACATGGTCGGTTCATCAATGTGCCTGCTATAACTCCTGCTTGGACGGGGTGTTGAGTGGATACGATCACGACTGTACGAATAAGCCGCCTGATGGGCCACAGCCATCTGAAGAAGCTCTCCGGCTCTCCGTATTTCCATTGCCACTGGCGACTCATCCTGGGCTGGGAGAGCCGCCAGTCGTGTAGCCGCAGCTATCATGTTATCCAAAGGGTTGGAAAAATGCCCCGGAGGTGTTGGAACAAGTCGAGGAGGGGTTACGTTCAAACGTGGGGGCTCTGTAGCCCGTTGATACATCTCCGTCATATCTACTTTTCCAAACACGTTTGCCCTTGTTTTGGACTCTAACTTGCATGATTTGAATGGAACTAACCTGGACTGACGCTGTTTTCAGCAGAACTGCCATGGTGTTATTTTTGTGCAGAAATAAAAGTTCTCGGAATGACCTGAAAATCCATGGAGCAAACTTTTTAGATTTAATAAAAAATACTGGCAAAAGAATCTGCGTCAGGGGGCCCACACCCTGTGCACGAGGGTGGGGGGCGCGCCCCCTCCCCTAGGGCGCGCCCCTGCCTTGTGGCCCCCCTATACGTCCACCGACCTCAACTCCAACTCCATAATATTGCTTTCACAGAGAAAAAATCAGAGAGAAAGTTTCATCACGTTTTACGATACGGAGCCGCCGCCAAGCCCTAATCTCTCTCAGGAGGGCTGATTTGGAGTCCGTTCGAGGCTCCGGAAAGGGGGCCTTTATTAAAAGGAGGCCTTAATATCCCTTAGTTTCCATTAGGACCCCGCTGCCACGGGAGGGTAGGACAAAAGATGTCATGCAAGTTCTTTTCCATAAGCATGTATGACTATATTCGGAATACATGCCTACATTACATTAATGAACTGGAGCTAGTTCTGTGTCACCCTATGTTATAACTATTATATGAGGAATCGCATCCGACATAATTATCCATCACTGATCCAATGCCTACGAGCTTTTCACATATTGTGCTTTGCTTATTTACTTTACCATTGCTACTATTATAATCACTACAAAACTGCTACTGTTACTTTTGCCACTATTACCGTTACTTCCATACTACTTTGCTACTAAATACTTTGCTGCAGATACTAAGTTATCCAGGTGTGGTTGAATTAACAACTCAACTACTAATACTTAAGAATATTCATTGGCTTCCCTTGTGTCGAATCAACAAATTTGGGTTGAATGCTTTACCCTCGAAAACTGTTGCAATCCCCTATACTTGTGGGTTATCAAGACTTTTTTTTGGCGCCGTTGTCGGGGAGCATAGCTCTGTTCTTTGAGTCATTTGGGATTTAATATGCTGGTCACTATGAAGAATTTGAAAGACGAAAGAACTAAGATTTATCGCTAAATATGAATTGCCTGTTGTTCCAGAGGGTTATATTATGGATGAAGAAACTACTAGAGATATTCTTGCTTGCAATGATAGATCTGATCTTAAGAAGTTATTAGCTAAACTAAAACAGAAATCTCTAAATGCTAGAATGAAATATGACCCTGCTTTTGCTACTTCACCTATCTTTGTTACTGATAAGGATTATGAATTCTCTGTCGATCCTGAGATAATTACTTTGGTTGAATCTGATCCTTTTTATGGCTATGAATCTGAAACTTTTATGGCACATCTTACTAAACTGAATGATATAGCCACCCTATTCACTAATGATGAGAAATCTCGCTACCATTATATCCTTCAGATATTTCCATTCTCATTAAAGGGTGATGCTAAAACTTGGTTTAATTCTCTTGATCCTGGTTGTGTGCGTAGTCCCTAGGATATGATTATTACTTCTCTGCTAAATATTTCCCTACTCATAAGAAACAAGCTGCTGTGAGGGAAATATATAATTTTGTGCAAATTGAAGAAGAGAGTCTCCCACAAGCTTGGGGGAGGCTTCTCCGGTTACTTAATGCTTTGCCTGATCATCCTCTTAAGAAAAATGAAATACTTGATATCTTTTATAATGGACTAACTGATGCTTCCAAGGACCACTTGGATAGTTGTGCTGGTTGTGTTTTCAGGGAAAGAACAGTCGATCAAGCTAAATTGCTATTGAATAATATGTTGACTAATGAAAATAATTGGACTCTTCCTGAGGCAATTCCTGAGCCAACTCCTAAATCAACTCCGAAGAAAAGAGGTGTTCTATTTCTCAGTCCTGAAGATATGCAAGAGGCAAAGATATCTATGAAAGAAAAAGGTATTAAAGCTGAAGATGTCAAGAATTTACCTCCTGTTTAAAAAATACATGGCCTTAATATACCACCTATTGAAGAAACACATGGTCTTGATAACCCGACACAGGTAGTAAAGCTAAATTCTCTCTATAGATATGATAAAGTTGAAATCCCGTCTACTAAGTTTCCTAGCCAATGTTTGGATGAATTTGATGATTTGATGGTTAGACAAGAAAACTTTAATGCTTATGTTGGTAGAGAATTAAAGAGTAATTCTTACATGATTAGACGCTTGAGTGATTATATGGCTAGAGTTAAAGGTGAACTTAAACTCATTAGTAAATATGCTTCTTTGGTTACCACTCAAGCAGAACAAGTACTTAAAGCTCAAAGTGATTTGCTCGATGAATTAAATAATAGACATGATTTTGCTGTTAGAGTGGCTACTAGAACTGGTAGAATGACTCAGGAACCTTTGTATCCTGAAGGCCACCCTAAGATAATTGATCAAGATTCTCAGAGAAATAATGTAGATGCACCTAGTCCTTCTAAAAAGAAGAAAAGAAAAATGATAGGACTTTGCATGCATCTAATGAACCTTTTGTAGACACACATGAGAATCCCAATGATATTTCTATTTCCGATGCTGAAACACAATCTGGTGATGAACATGAACCTAGTGATAAGGTTAATGATAATGTTCATATTGATGCTCAACCTAGTAATAATAATGATGTAGAGATTGAACCTGCTGTTGATCTTGATAACCCACAATCAAAGAATCAACGTTATGATAAAAGAGATTTTGTTGCTAGGAAGCACGGTAAGGAAAGAGAACCATGGGTTCAGAAACCCATGCCTTTTCCTCCTAAGCCATCCAAGAAAAAGGATGATGAGGATTTTGAGCGCTTTGCTGGAATGATTAGACCTATCTTCTTACATATGCGCTTAACTGATATGCTGAAAGTAAATCCTTAATCTAAATACATGAAGGATATTATTACAAATAAAAGAAAGATATCGGAAGCTGAAATTTCCACCATGCTTGCCAATTATACTTGTAAAGGTGGAATACCTAAGAAACTTGGAGATCCAGGAGTACCAACTATACCATGCTCCATTAAAAGAAACTATGTTAAAGCTGCTTTATGTGATCTTGGAGCTGGTGTTAGTGTTATGCCTCTCTCTTTATATCTTAGACTTGAATTGAATAAGTTTCTCCGGTTTCATGTTATTCGGAATGAATTTGTTAACAAGACTTGATCAACCTTGTTACTGGATTCCTTTTGATGATCATTAGATGGACGAAGTTAGAAGGCACAACCTTCTATACCCTCTTTTTACTTTCTGTTATTTAGATTAAATAAAGTAAAAATAGTATTTTCTGTCTGTTTTCTGAATTATCCATGCAATAAAAAATGCCCCAAAAATAAAGTTCTCCAAATGCCCTGCAAATTTAGTATGATTTTTTGTGGAATATTTGAGAATATGTGGCACTGAGAACACAGCAGGGGGAGCTAGCACCTGGCCACAAGGGTCCAGGGCGCACCCACCCCTACAGGGTGCGCCCCCTGCCTCATGGGACCCCGGTGGCCCCCCTCCACTTATTCCTGCACACACACACTTCATCTTCCTCCCAAAAAAATCACCATCCAGCTCAAGCATGAGTTCTAGCTCATTTTGCTGCGATTTTCGATCTCCTTGCTCAAAGCTCCATTCACAAAACTGCTTTGGGAGATTGTTCCTTGGTATTGACTCCTCCAATGGTCCAATTAGTTTTCGTTCTAGTGCTTTATTCATTGAAAATTTTTGCTGCCTAGGTGACCCTGTTCTTGAGCTTGCATGTCAAATTTATATGGTCCCAAGTAATTTTAATGCATGATATACGCTCTAGGCACTTCAGGGAGTAGTTGCTATCAATATTGCTGAGTTTGATTCACTTTTATTTTGAGTTACTAAAAATTTCAAAAAAAATTCAGAGGAAGAAATATGTCTAGGAAAATGTACCAAGGTGGTTCTTCAAGGAAGAAAGGACCCAGGCTCGCAATCCGTGAGCAAGACGACGAACCACCAAGGGAAGCTGACGTGCGGCCTTGTGAATGACCGTCAGAGGAGTTTTTGGTCAAAGCAGGCATCAAGGATGAATTTTATGCATATGTGCGTAATGCCGATCTTGAGGACTTCATGCAAGATAAGTGTCCTCAGTACTACTATTTGACTAATTCATTTGCGAGAAGGTTTAAATTTACATCTTCGCGTAATTCTCCAACTGTCCTGTTTGATATTTATGATAAATCATATACCATGGACTTAGAAGACTTTACTACGGCTTGCAAACTCCCACAATGGGGAAGTCTTAATGAACCTCGTAAATCTGAATATAAAGACTTCCTTTCTAGTATCACTGTTGGAGAATCTAGAAAAATAGCACAAGCTACCATAGGGAGCATTCACTTTCCTGCTATACATTATTTTGCTCTCTTCATTGGTAGATGCATTAACGGTAAGGATGAAGCATGTCACATGTGTGTTCCTGATATTTGTGTTCTCAAGAGTGCGGTATTAGGTGATAAAGAATACAACTTGGGGGCAATTTTTGCACGTAGGTTGCATAATAATGGTTTAGTTGGAGATTTGTTTGGAAGGATTTATGCGACCCGTGTGGCTAATTATCTTGGTGTACCTCCACATGAAAATGATAGGGAGTTGCCTCCCGCTTATTTAGATTATAATGCCATGGTTAGTCATCATTTTCTTGAGAGGAATGAACAATTCCTTCAGTATCGACTAATCTTTGACAGACGCCGTGTTGTCCATATTACTCTCCCTGCTCCTGCCCTTTTTGATTATCAGGCAAAAGGAAGATATGTTATCACCAGGGAGGAGGCAACCAAGTACGAGAGGAGGACGGAGGCAGCTTGCCGTCATGCTACAGCTCAGGAGGCAATGGCTGCTGCATCTTAGTACGACCCAGTTACAACTTCGGATATCAGTGAGGCTACCCATGCCATAGACGAACTTAGGCCAAAAGCCTAAGCTTGGGGGAGTACGTATTTCTCACCGACATTACATTCATGTTCACACACTCATTCTAGTCATCGGTGCTCATACTTTTTCATTGTACTATCCATGCTAGTTTAATTTCTTTTTCTAGCTTTCTTCTTGTGTGTTTGATAAACCTTAAGAAAAAACAAAAAAATAGTTAATTTAATTTCCATGCTTGTAGTAGTATTTAAAATAAAACCCAAAAAGATTTCTTGTTCTTCTTTTTCTTGTTGGGAGCTTTCCCATGTAAATAGTTTTATTTCCTTTCTTTCCTTTGGGGGCCGAGAGGAGAAGACCATAATGAAAATGTTTAGTGGCTCTCATATGCATGATTGTTGATTTAACCAAGAGCCCATATTACCTTGTCTTCTCCCTTGAGATGAATGCTTGCAGATTCCAGCTTAGTCCAATGCACGTGCAATATTATTATTATCCACACCGTTCGGTCGTGCAAGTGAAAGGCAATAATGACGATATATGATGAACCGATTGAGATGAGAGAAGCTGGTATGAACTCGACCTCTCTTGTTTTTGTAAATATGATTAGTTCATCGTTCCTGATTCAGCCTATTATGATTAAACATGTTTGCAATGTCAATTAGAGTTATGCCATGCTTATGCCATGGTTCCTGATTCAGCCTGTTATAGTTGCTTATGACATGCTTAATTGCTATGAGTTTATAATTGTTTACCTTGCGTGCCAACATGCTATTAAAATGGTTGTGATGTGGTATGATAGGGTGGTATCCTCCTATCAATGATTCGAGTGACTCGACTTGCACATGTTCATGCATGTAGTTGAAACAGAATCAACATAGCCTTCACGATATTTATGTTCATGGTGGATTATAACCTACTCATGCTTGCACTTGGTGTTGATTAATTTTAATGCATGTTCATGACTGTTGTCGCTCTCTCAGTTCGTCGCTTCCCAGTCTTTTGCTAGCCTTCACCTGTACTAAGCGGGAATACTGCTTGTGCATCCAAACTCCATAAACCCCAAAGTTATTCCATTTGAGTACACCATACCTTCCTGTATACGGTATCTACCTGCCGTTCCAAGTAACTTTGTATGTGCCAAACTCTAAACCTTCAAATGAAATTCTGTTTTGTATGCTCGAGCAGCTCATGTATCAACTAGGGCTGTCTGTATCTTCCATGTTAGGCGGGTTATTCTCAAGAGGAGTGGACTCCGCTCCTCATTCACGAGAAAATGGCTGGTTGCCGGGATGCCCAGTCCCATGCTCATATCAAATCAAAATAATTAAACAAAACTCCCCCAGGATTGTTGCTAGTTGGAGGCACCCGTTGTTTCTGGCAAGCCATGGATTGATGCTTGTTGGTGGTGGGGGAGTATAAACTTTACCATTCTATTTTGGAACCGCCTATAATGTGTGTAGCATGGAAGATACCGGGATCTCATAGTTGTATGTTGACAGGGAAAGTATACCGCTCAAAATGTTATTTATCTTTATTTCAAAATCGAGCTCTAGCACCTCTACAAATCAATGCTTCCCTCTGTGACGGACCCATATTTTTACTTTTATGTTGAGTCATCACCCTCTTATTAAAAAGCACCCGCTGGAGAGCACCGATGTCATTTGCATGCATTACTATTAGTTTACATTGGTATGACTATGACCGGATCTCTTTTACCATGAATTACAATGTTTAGTCAATCCTTGATCTTTAATGGTGCTCTGCACTTATGTTTTGCGGTCTCAGAAAGGGCTAGCGAGATACCATCATATTATATCATATTATGATTGTTTTGATAAAGTGTTGTCATCCGAGTTTTATTATTATTGCTCGCTAGTTGATTATGCCATTGATATGAGTAAACGGGAGACCTAAGTGTTATTGTGAATAAGGTTAGTTCATAATCTTTGCTGAAAACTTGAATGCTGGCTTCACATATTTACAACAAGAAGAGCAAATAGAGTTTGTAAAAGTTTTTCTTTATCACTTTCAGTTTGTCAACTGAATTGCTTGAGGACAAGCAAAGGTTTAAGCTTGGGGGAGTTGATACATCTCCGTCGTATCTACTTTTCCAAACACATTTGCCCTTGTTTTGGACTCTAACTTGCATGATTTGAATGGAACTAACCCGGACTGACGCTGTTTTCAGCAGAACTGCCATGGTGTTATTTTTGTGCAGAAAGAAAAGTTCTTAGAATGACCTGAAAATCCATGGAGCAACTTTTCAGATTCAATAAAAATACTGGTGAAAAAAATCAGCATCAGGGGGTCCACACCCTATCCACGAGGGTGGGGGCACGCCCCATCCCCTAGGGCACGCCCCTGCCTCGTGGGCCCGAGGGAGTCCTGGACTAGGGGGTGTCCGGATAGCCGAACTATCATCTTTGGCCGGACTCCAAGACTATGAAGATACAAGATTGAAGACTTCGTCCCTTGTCCGGATGGGACTTTCCTTGGCGTGGAAGGCAAGCTTGGCGATACAGATATGTAGATCACCTACCATTGTAACCGACTCTGTGTAACCCTAGCCCTCTCCGGTGTCTATATAAACCGGAGGGTTTTAGTCCGTAGGACGAACAACAATCGTACCATAGGCTAGCTTCTAGGGTTTAGCCTCCTTGATCTCGTGGTAGATCTACTCTTGTACTACCCATATCATCAATATTAATCAAGCAGGAGTAGGGTTTTACCTCCTCGAGAGGGCCTGAACACAGGTAAAAACATTGTGTCCCTTGTCTCCTGTTACCATCCGCCTAGACGCACAGTTCGGGACCCCCTACCCGAGATCCGCCGGTTTTGACACCGACATTGGTGCTTTCATTGAGAGTTCCTCTGTGTCGTCACCTATAGGCCCGATGGCTGCTTCGATCATCAACAACAACGAAGTCCAGGGTGAGACTTTTCTCCCCTGACAGATCTTCGTATTCGGCGGCTTCGCACTGCGGGCCAATTCACTTGGGCATCTGGAGCATATCGAAAGCTACGCCCCTGGCCATCAGGTCAGATTTGGAAGTTTGAACTATACGGCTGACATCCGGGGAGACTTGATCTTCAACAGATTCGAGCCACGGCCTAGCGCGCCGCACTGTCATGATGGGCCTGATTTAGCTCTGCTGCTGGACAGTGCCCTGGATGCTGCACAAGAGTCCGCTCCGACCCTTAGCTCGGAGCCAACTGCGCCGATCGAGGATGGGTAGCTGGACACCGCCTCGGGGGCTGCTACCTCTACGGCGATAGAGCCGAATACCAACCCTGTCCCTTGTGAAGCTCGTGACTCCAAGGTGCCGGACTCCTCTCTGGACCCTGAACCTTCCGCGCCCCTGCCAATCGAACCCGATAGGGCGCCGATCATGGAGTTCACCGCCGTGGACATCTTTCAGCACTCGCCTTTTGGCGACATCCTGAATTCACTGAAGTCTCTCTCCCTATCAGGAGAGCCCTGGCCGGACTATGGTCAGAAAGGTTGGGATGCGGACGACGAAGAAACTCAAGCCCACCCACCACCCACTTTGTAGCCACTGTCGATGACTTAACCGATATGCTAGACTTCGACTCCAAAGACATTGACGGTATGGACGACGATGCCGGAGACGACCAAGAACCAGCGCCTACAGGGCACTGGAAGGCCACCTCAACTCACGATGTATATATGGTGGATACACCTAAAGGAAGCGATAACAAGGAACAACGGGACGGTGAGGTGGATAATTCCCTTGAAAAACAGTCAAAACGGCGACGTAAGCGTCGCTCAAAGTCCCGCCTCCACAATGACAGCACCCATATAGACCCAGCCATAGAGCAGGGCGAACCAGTGGACGACGAACATGCCCCCGATCAACCATCCGAACAGGATGAATTGGATAGGCAATCTGTCCCCGGCGAAAATAACAGTCCAGACGATCTCACGCCAGACACATCGTTGGAGCAGAAGAACCTCCACAAAAGGCTCGTTGCCACTGCACGAAGTCTGAAGAAGCAGAAGCGGAAGCTCAAAACAGCGGAAGACGTACTCAGAATGAGATGGAGCAAAGTACTCAAGACCGCAGACAAATACGGCGATAGTCGCCAGGCAAAAAGCTACCCCAAGCGCAAACTACTGCCCGAATTTGACGAGGAGGCCATAGAGCCCCCACAATCAAAGAACAAAGAGGCCGCCTGGTCGAATAGACGACCACATGACAAACAAAGAGCGGCAAGCGGCGCCGCACACAAGCCGGCACGTGATCCACATAAGAATCCTCACAAAAAGGATGGCCCGGTCAGGTCCATCTATAGGCCAAGAAAGCAAGCTGCACAAAGCAATACAACATGTCGAGTATTCGAACATCACGGCACACCCAAATACAGGTGCGCCGCACACCCCTTATGTTTCACCGATGAGGTGCTGGATCAGGAATTTCCAGCAGGATTCAAGCCCGTAAACATAGAGGCATCTGACGGAACAACAGACCACAGAGTGCGGATTGAGGATTACATCCTGCACATACATATGGCTAGAGGAGATGACCTCCACGCCATAAAATACTTACCCCTCAAGCTCAAAGGGCCAGCCCGGCGTTGGCTCAAAAGCCTCCCAGAAAATACCATTGGAAGTTGGGAAGAGCTCGAGGATGCGTTTCGGGAAAATTTTCAGGGGACTTATGTCCGCCCTCCGGATGAAGACGATTTAAGTCACATAACTCAATAGCCCGGAGAGTCAGCCCGCAAATTCTGGAACAGGTTCCTCACCAAAAAGAACCAAATAGTCGACTGTCCGGACACCGAAGCCTTAGCAGCCTTCAAACATAACGTCTGAGACGAATGGCTCGCCAGACACCTCGGCCAGGAAAAGCCAAGAACAATGGCCGCACTAAAAATCCTCATGACCCGCTTTTGCGCGGGAGAGGATAGCTGGCTGGCAAGATGTAGCACCAGCGACCAAAGTACATCCGAGTTCAGGGATGGAAATGGGAAACCACGACGCAGCAACGACCACCACCGGACTAAGGGAAATGGACCAAAGACCATGGCAGTCAACGCCGGATTCAAAAGCTCTCAGCAGAACAACAAAACACTGCCTCTCAAGGACAACAGCGACGAGCTATCCAACCTAAACAAAATCTTGGACAAGATATGCCAAATCCACAGTACCTCCGGGAAGCCTGCAAACCACACCCACAGAGACTGTTGGGTCTTCAAACAGTCCGGCCGACTTAATGCCGAACACAAGGGGCTCGACACACCAAGTGAGGACGATGACGAACTCCACAAGCAGAGCACCGGAAAACCAAGGAATTTCCCACAAGAGGTCAAAACAGTAAACTCACTTCAAGTGACAACAAGCAAAAATAGAGCGGCGCCCATTAAAGTAAGCACCGCACGGTCCACCCCAGCGGAGTCTCGACACTGGATGTCAAAACCAATCACTTTCGACAATCAGGATTACTCCGGAACTATATGGAACGCAGGATGGACTGCTTTGATATTAGATCCTATAATCGACGGACTACAATTTACACAAGTCCTAATGGACGGCGGTAGTGATCTAAACCTGCTATATCAGGATACAATTCGCAGAATGGGGATAGACTCAAACAAAATACGTCATAGCAACGCTTCCCTTCGAGGAGTGATGCCAGGCCCATATGCCCATTGTACGGGCTCTCTACCGCTAGAAGTTGTGTTCGGCTCATCCGACAACTTCCGGAGCGAAAAGTTAGTCTTCCACATCTCCCCATTTAAAAGTAGCTATCAAGCACTATTGGGACGCGAAGCTTTCGCCCGCTTTAACGCAATACCGCATTATGCATCTCTTACACTTAAAATGCCCGGTCCACGCGGCATCATCTCATTAAAGGGAAACCTCGAGTGTTCCTTGAATATGGAAGAAAGTGAGACTGCCTTGACAGCCAAACATTAATCCGGCTTTGGTGATCAAAGCACCTAAACAGGTCATTCAGATCCCGGACATGGTTAGGCGAGTTCGGCATAAATAAACAAGGGGCTTACTAGCCGCGTACCCCCTTACAAGTGGCTGACCGCATGTACAATAAGAGACAATGAAGCTCAATTTTATTCATTTTTTGAATTATACTATGTTTATACATTTTTCGCACGATCCCTTTTTCCAACTAAGTTCTTCTCTTTTACAGATGAACACCATGCTACACCCGTCCAGGATACGGCACAACGGAGACACAGGCGCAAACGTGCAGAAGGGACCCGTCGCAAGGATTCTTTTCAGATTAAGACCCTGCGTAAACCTTTCTTACTGTCTCTTGTTGATACACATCCCCCGGTTTCTCACTATAACCGAGGAGGAGGCTGGCGTTTTGGCATCGGCCGTGTCAGAAATTTTTGCGCGTACCTGGACATTAGGGGCTTAGGGCATTGTTCTGCCTGTTTTCATAAAGACTGAATACCTTAGGGAGTGTTCGGCGTCTCGAGTTAGGCCTTATATGCATCAGCTCCGAATCATGTCTTTGGTCAAATGTTGGGTTTGCCCGGCTCCTGTGTTTTGCTGCCTTACGTTCCGCTCTATCGGCTAACGTGGCACCAGGAGAACTACTGCGATTGTGCCCCGGTTCGTCCAGGTGAGCACCTCAGTAGAGAAAGCAGAAAACTAATTGTCATGATATAGCGAGAGACTGGTCAACCAATCGATCGACCACCGGAATGTCTAGAATTCCTCTGCTTTAACGAAGGACCGTTTCCCGGTCAGGCACACACGTGCCCCGAAATTCGGAGAGCGCGGTGCCCCTAGGGGCTATATAGTAGCCCCACCATCGAACTCCTATGGCTAAGTGAAAGTGGTAAAGCATTATAGTCCGGTTGCCTAGTTTGCTACGCTATCACCTCCTTCACAGGACCAAGACATTGGATTAAGTGTGAAAATGCGCTTTTTTGGCAAACACCCCCGCACAATGTCCGTGGGGGCTGAAGCCGAAGACTGCCATCTTTTAGGTTATATACACATATACATTAACGGCCGCACATGAGGTATTCCAACACTTGAACGAACAAGTATAAAAAGCACTTATATTATATTTGAAACACGGTTTCACAAATCATACATGTCATTTGAACATAACATTTTTCGAGCACTGCGTCTCTACTAAACGAGCGCCCTGCAGGACTTCCTCAAATAGTGCTCAGCAGGTAATCGGCTTCTGTCCGAATCCTGGGATGCAACGTCGGTGGCCTTCATCTCTGCCCAGAATGTTTTGACATGGGCGAGAGCCATCCGTGCACCCTCTATGCATGCCGACCGTTTCATTGCATCGATATGCGGCACCGCATCAAGGAACTGCTGCACCAAGCCAAAATAACTCTTCGGCTCGGGCCTTTTTGGCCACAAATGAGTCACGACGTCCTTCATGGCAAGTCCGGACAACCTATTCAGCTCAGCCCATTCGGCTAACTGATCGGTTAATGGAAGTGGATGCTCTGGACTATGGAACTGCGACCAAAAAAGCTCTTCCATTCCGTGATCCTTTTGACCTCGGAAGTGTGCGACTGCGACTGCGGCACTCGCCGCCAAATTTAGATAAGCATCCTCTGCACCCCACAGTTGGCCCAACTGAGCATACTTCGGATCCGTGAACTTCCTCCGCAGCAAAAGGGCTTTCCAGCCGCAATATCCCCGGCTTGACGTAGCTCCTCCTTCATAGCTCTCATTGCGGAGCGGGCATCCTTGCCTTCGGCGGTGGCCTTCTTCACGTCCTCTTGCTCCGATTGGCGTTCTCTTTCAAGAAACTCGCACAATTGGTAGCACCCTTCAATTTCACGACCATTTAGGCCATTTCCTCCCTGCTTCGGCAGTGAGCAGCCTCTTTGGCTTTTAGCTCTTCGGCCGCCTTCAAGGCAGCCACATTACTTTTTCTGGCTTGCTCCTTGGCTCGGGCGAGCTCTACCCGAAGGTCCTCCATAGCAGCGGCACCATCTGCATTAAGCATACATGTTGTAAGGCATGGGAGCCAAGCTCCCTTACCAGGTGTCCGCAGAGAAGCCACAAACCTTGTGACTCGTCAAGTCGCTTATTGACCAGCGCGATGTCCGCATCCGTAACGTCAAGTTGCCGCTTCAGTTCGGCAAATCTATCAGTCCGGCTGGCCACCGAACGCTCCGCCACCTGTATAGGAAGGGAGACATCTTACAACTGAGATTATGATCCTCGGCACGTTGTCGCTTTTGACAACGTATCGAGTCTCAGGGGCTACTATCTATACAGGGCGCATTCTATATGCAAAACTGTCAGAAGGTATATCATTTTTGCGTACCTCAAACCCCGTCAGTAAACTTCGGGCGGCCTCACGCAACCCGCTCTCAGCAGATGAAATCCTTTCAATCACCGTACCCATTAACGTACGGTGATCTTCTGAGATAGACGCTCACCCGAGCAGATCCTTTAGCTCCTCCGACCGTACACCAGTTGGTGTCGAACTTTCCGGCCCCGCCGGACTCGGGGAAACCCTCCGCGTCGACACCTTAGGGTCGTCCACCCCGCTTGACGGTGTGGCAGATGGAGGCGTTTCGCTCTCCATCATCTCCGGACAAAGATCCCCCGAAGATGAGCTCTGCTGAGAAGGGCTGAGATCCGAACTACAAGGTAATAACTTCGTTTATCTTCAGAAATAAAAATAGGGATGTCCCTTATTATAAAACTCCCCTTTCTACTTATGGCTCGCTAGAGGGATGATTTCCTTGGGGAAATAGTGTGGCCGGGGCTCCTCCCGGCGCAGGACCCTCTGGTGAAGATTTCTTCCCCCGCTTTGAGGCCTTGGCCTCCGGATCTTCAGAAGCGGTCCTCTTCTCCCCCTGGAGGGAGGGATTCTCGATCCCCCCTTTCTTGAGAGCCTCCTTAGCAGAGGCGGTAGCTTTCCTGTTCCCCACTTCGCCCTCTTCCGAAGGCCCAACCTCCAGCATCTTGGTTAACACAAGATCCGGCGTGGTCTCAGGGAGGGGGGCCGGACACCTTATTAGTTTTGCTTTTGCTATCCATTCCTGTTCAAGGGGCAGCTCTCTAAAGGGAAAGTTATGATAAATGTACGGATAGCATGTCCGGGCACAGGACTACTTACTTGAGTATCCGGGCGATTGCAGCTCAGACCTGCGTCCTCGGTCAAGTCCGGACACATCTCTTGTGATCTGAAGAATAGTTTATACATCTCCACGTGCGTCGCACCCATGAAGTGTTAGAGAGCTTGCGGTCCCTCCGGATTGAATTCCCACAAGCGGAGGCGGCGTTCTGAGGCGAAGGCACCGAATCAGCATGACTGCGCCACTACACCAGATTGATCTCCCTCTCTTGGAGGTCTCGAATCTGACCTTGCAGCGATTGGTGCGTCCTTGGGCGGCCCAGTCAAGCCCTTTGTTGACCCATGGCGCTAGCCGTTGTGGAGGGCCGGCGAAGGCGGGCGCCACCCATCTGGTGCCCCGGGAGGCGGTGATGTAGAACCACCTGTTGCCACAAACCAAGCTCCTCTTGAAAAAAGCCCTCGGGCCATGGGCGTCAGCCCTCTTGCTTATAATCGCCCCTCCGCTTTCTGCTGCCGCCTCGATCATCTTCGACTCCACGTTGAAGGTCTTGAGCCACAATCCGAAGTGAGGGTAGTGCGGAGGAAGGCTTCAGATACAACAATGAGCGATGAGATGTGGAGGATGGACTCCGGATCCAAGTCATGGAATTCCAGCCCATAATAAAACATGAGCCCCCTCACGAAGAGGTCCGTCGGGAAGCCTAGACCCCGACGGAAGTGAGACACGAACACCACGCTCTCACCAAGCTCGGGAGTAGGAATGACTTGCCCTTGGGCAGGCAGCCTATGCGAAATTTGCCGGTTAGATACCTAGCGTCTCTCAGCTTTAGCACATCTTCTTCCGTGACGGAAGAAGGCATCCACCGGCCTTGTAGGTCGGAGCCGGACATTGTCAGAGGTCCAAAGCGCCTGAATCTAGAGCCTTGGGTGTTGGAACCTGAGGCGAGGGGCGGATTAGATTGAGATTGAAGAAAAGGAACGGGCCTTGGTCTCGTTATAAAGGGGTTGAATACCAAGAGCCGTCCCCGTGACCGTTTGGGACTCGCCGATGGAGGGCGTGCTAACGGCGCGGTTGGTTACCTACGCCCGTATTGATGAGAATCTCGGAATAAGGGGACACGATCTCTGCTTCGACAAGACGTGCCAAGGAAACCGCTTCGCTAAACGTGCTGAGGCGGAACATAAAAACAATTCGAATAAAGGCTTGGCCGTGGCGTGACGTCATACGTCAGCAGATTGAACTTGTGTAAATATTATTCTCTCTACGGTGGTATGTGGAATTTATTTTGCAGAGCCGGACACTATCCTGGTGTTCAAAACCTTCTATGAATTATTGGAGGAGGAACCTGCCTTGCAATGCGAAGACAATATCGCGCCGGACTAAATCGTCATTGAAGCTGGTTGAGAGCTCTTGAGGAGTCTGGACTAGGGGTGTCCTGATAGCCGAACTATCATCTTTGGCCAGACTCCAAGACTATGAAGATACAAGATTGAAGACTTCGTCCCGTGTCCGGATGGGACTTTCCTTGGCTTGGAAGGTAAGCTTCGCGATACGGATATGTAGATCTCCTACCATTGTAACCGACTCTGTGTAACCCTAGCCCTCTCCGGTGTCTATATAAACCGGAGGGTTTTATTCCGTAGGACGAACAGCAATCATACCATAGGCTAGCTTCTAGGGTTTAGCCTCCTTGATCTCGTGGTAGATCTACTCTTGTACTACCCATATCATCAATATTAATCAAGCAGGAGTAGGGTTTTACCTCCATCGAGAGGGCCCGAACCTGGGTAAAAACATCGTGTCCCTTGTCTCCTGTTACCATCCGCCTAGACGCACAGTTTGGGACCCCCTCCCCGAGATCCGCCGATTTAGAAACCGACAGGCCCCCTAGACGTCCACTGACCTCAACTCCAACTCCATATATTTGCTTTCGCGGAGAGAAAAATTAGAGAGAAAGTTTCATCGTGTTCTACGATACGGAGCCGCCGCCAAGCCCTAATCTATCTCGGGAGGGCTGAACTAGAGTCCGTTCGGGGCTCCGGTGAGGGGGATTCGTCGCCGTCATCATCATCAACCATCCTCCATCACCAATTTCATTATGCTCACCAGCGTGCATGAGTAATTCCATCATAGGCTTGCTGGACGGTGATGGGTTGGATGATATTTACCATGTAATGAAGTTAGTTTGATAGGGTTTGATCCCTAGTATCCACTATGTTCTGAGATTGATGTTGCTATGACTTTGCTATGCTTAATGCTTGTCACTAGGGCCCGAGTACCACGATTTCAGATCTGAACCTATTATGTTTTCATGAATATATGTGAGTTCTTGATCCGATCTTGCAAGTCTATAGTCACCTATTATGTGTTATGATCCGACAACCCCGAAGTGACAATAATCGGGATACTTCTCGGTGATGACCGTAGTTTGAGGAGTTCATGTATTCACTAAGTGCTAATGATTTGGTCCGGTTCTCTATTAAAAGGAGGCCTTAATATCCCTTAGTTTCCATTAGGACCCCGCTGCCACGGGAGGGTAGGACAAAAGATGTCATGCAAGTTCTTTTCCATAAGCACGTATGACTATATTCGGAATACATGCCTACATTACATTGATGAACTGGAGCTAGTTCTGTGTCACCCTATGTTATAACTATTACATGAGGAATCACATCTGACATAATTATCCATCACTGATCCAATGCCTATGAGCTTTTCACATATTGTCTTTGCTTATTTACTTCACCGTTGCTACTGTTATAATCACTACAAAACTACTATTGTTACTTTTGCCACTGTTACCGTTACTTCCATACTACTTTGCTACTACATACTTTGCTGCAGATACTAAGTTATCGAGGTGTGGTTGAATTGAAAACTCAACTGCTAATACTTAAGAATATTCTTGGGCTCCCCTTGTGTCGAATCAACAAATTTGGGTTGAATACTTTACCCTCGAAAACTGTTGTGATGCCCTATACTTGGGGGTTATCAAGACTTTTTTCTGGCGTCGTTGCCGGGGAGCATAGCTCTATTCTTTGTGTCACTTGGGATTTATATCTGCTGGTCACTATGAAGAACTTGAAAGACGAAAGAACTAAGATTTATCCCTCAACTATGAGGGGAGGTAAGAAACTTCCATCTAGCTCTGCACTTGAGTAAGCTTGCGACATCTAAACCTACTTCTGCTATTAATTCTCATATGTCGCATGTTATTGATGATGCCACTTCTACTATGCATGATACTTATGATGAAACTAATTCTATGCTTGATACTACTGTGCCATTAGGTGAATTTCTTGATGAACAACTTGCTAGGGTTAGAGAGAATGAAATTATTGAAAATGAAATTATTGAAGATAGTGATGATGAAGGTTCTCCCCCTAAATATGAATTGCCTGTTGTTCCAAAGGGTTATGTTATGGATGAAGAAACTACTAGAGATATTCTTTCTTGCAATGATAGATTTGATCTTAAGAAGTTATTAGCTAAACTGAAACAGAAATCTCTAAATGCTAGAATGAAATATGACCCTGCTTTTGCTAATTCACCTATCTTTGTTACCGATAAGGATTTTGAATTCTCTGTCGATCCTGAGATAATTACTTGTGCTGGTTGTGTTTTCAGGGAAAGAACAGTCGATCAAGATAAATTGCTATTGAATAATATGTTGACTAATGAAAATAATTGGACTCTTCCTGAGCCAATTCCTGAGCCAACTCCTAAATCAACTCCAAAGAAACGAGGTTTTGTATTTCTCAGTCCTGAAGATATGCAAGAGGCAAAGAAATCTATGAAAGAAAAAGGTATTAAAGCTGAAGATGTTAAGAATTTACCTCCTGTTGAAAAACTACATGGCCTTAATATACCACCAATTGAAGAAACACATGGTCTTGATAACCCGACACAAGTAGTAAAGGTAAATTCTCTCTATAGATATGATAAAGTTGAAATCCCGTCTACTAAGTTTCCTAGCCAATGTTTGGATGAATTTAATGATTTTATAGCTAGACAAGAAAACTTTAATGCTTATGTTGGTAGAGAATTAAAGAGTAATTCTTACATGATTGGACGCTTGAGTGATTATTGTCGGATTTCGTGTTCCGGCAGACCCTTGAGGTTCAAAGACTGGGGTGCGTGCGGAGATTCAACCCTCTACCATCTCGCACCTTGCCGAATCGCTGGGACCTAAACTACTAAACAGAACAGCACAAGACACGCAAGATTTATACTGGTTCAGGCCACCATCGTGGTGTAATACCCTACTCTAGTGTGTGGTGTGGTGGATTGCCTCTTAGGCTGATGAGGAACAATACAAGGAAGAACAGCCTCGCGAGGGTCCGTTCTTGGCGGGTGCGATGAACTGCTAGGAGGGGTTAAGTCGCTCTAGCTACAGGTTTCTTGATGAGGACCAGGCTGCCCTGCCCTGGGGGTGGCTAGTCCTATTTATAGGCGAAGGCCCTCGGCCTCTTCCGAAATATTGAGCGGGAAGGGCGCCAATAATTGGCCATTTTGAAGGGGAACAATGGGTACACTTATCCTGACTAAAGTTGGTCCTCGCTTGGCAAAGACTCTGGTGATGACGCCGGCCTGGGCTCCACAATGACTTCCTTCTGGCCGTTGGGCTGGTCTTGGTCTTGTTGCATTGAAATGGACGCCTTTGCTTGATACTCTCGCCTGCGCTTGCTCCCCTAGCACCAAAGAGGAAAGGAGGACACTGCGCGGGCTGGTGCCCGACTGGCGCCCTTGGTCGTCATGGCTTGCGTCATGGGCACCTCACGAGGTACCCTGCCTTGAACTCTCCGCCTCCTCATGAGCCAGCCTGACGAGGCCGCGCCTGAGGAAGCTCCTTGTCGTCCGCCCCGCGAGGCTTGGCCCCTCGCGAGGGTCTTGAGCTTGCGTTGATGAAGATGGGTTGTGCTGGGCCTCCCTCGAGCCACGCCGCAGGCCGCAGGCAGGGAAGTTTGGGGACCCTCGTTCCCAGAATGCCGACAGTAGCCCCCGTGTCCACAGCGCGCCCGAACTTGGCCGAGCAGAGAGGTGAAAGGGCAAGTGCGAAGCGTCGCGGGCCCTAACAGCCTGCGGCCTTGGGCGCCGCATGGCGGTTGATTGGATGTGGGCGGCACTATTCCCCCACGCCTCCTCGGTAACTGCCCGGATTCGACAAGTCCCTGCATGCAAAGACGGTCATGATTACCGGTGATCGTGGAGGCCGACGGTTGGCCTTCGCCGGCTATAAGTACGGGACGGCGCGCGCCCTTCCAGTCTATCCTCCTCGCTTCGTCTGGTTGCCATGGCTCCGATCCGCCGGTTCTCCGCGAAAGAGAAGGGAAAGTCTCCCCAAGAGGATCCTGACCCGCTCCCCCCAAAGAAGCGACTTGCCCTCTGGTGTTAGGGCGAGAGCGCTCGCCAGGAGGCGTCCAGGCCCTGGTGTGAGAGGCCGACACTAGGGTTCCCTCTTCCCTTGTACGCGCACATTGGTGGCTCTGAAGGAGTCGACGCCGAGCGCCACGAGCGGCGCCGCCGACGATGCCGGTGGGTCACGAAGGTGTGCGTCTTCCCCCCTGGAGTCCACGCCGAGGGCTCCTGCCGGGAGTTCATTCTTCACGCTGCCACGCCTCCTAAATCTTGGATTCGTCTTCCTTCTTTCTTCGCCTCCGTCGTCCGGCAGAGGGAACCCCTGGGACTCTGGCTGCAGCACGCCGGCTGCGGCACCCTCGCGACCGAGGCAGAGGTCGCGGTAGTTGCCCCGGGCGAGGTCTTCATGACTCGAGGCGGGGGCGAGGTCGCCCGGGTCTGCAGGACAAGGGGCGCCCTCACGATCCACCTGGAGTACGATGGTGCTTCGGTGGTGTCCTTCAAGGTCTTCGACGCGGAGGGTCGTCGGCTGGAGTGCTGCCCTGGGAGAGGTGGTCGGGCTCCTGCTGCGGCCAGACAGAGGCCAGCCGATCGACCTCTTGGCCGCTCCTAAGGCAACGGAGGCGCCGGAGGATACAGCGACTCCGTCGAGCTCTTCGCGATGCCGGAGACGAGCGACGATAGCTACGAGCCTGCGCCGTTCCCGGAGCAGGGCGGGCTCGTCAGGTCGTCGCCGCCCCTGATCTGGATGGGGTTGGCGCCGGACTGGGCGGCCCACTGTTGATGATGGCATCCGCCGTGATGCCCCCTATACTTAGGACTCCTTAGGATGCGCGCCTTTTGTTCCTGCGAGGGGCCAAGAATATACCCCACGGGGGCTTGTAAGATGTTTGTAGCTCCGTCTGTCAATATAATCCTTTTTATGAAGCAGTGCGAGATGCTCATTCCATTCTAGCTTAGTTTCCTCCTTTCAGTCCTCACGAGAGCCTAATGCTCTGCGCCGACAGGTCCCAGTCCCAAGGCGGCTTCAGCCATCACTGGTATGCCAGGTCGCGATGCCGTGGTCAAAACCAGGAGGTGAGCGGCACGGGGTCCGGTAAGAGCCCTTGAGTCGCGATGCTCAGGGGGTCCCCCTTGGCACTCAAGCAGCAATCATTCGGTGAGAAAGGAGAGCGACGTTGCTAACACGGGGTTGTGTTGAGTGCGGGGATGGTGTTGCAATAACTAGTGTGTCCGGAGGGTGACTTATCTCGAGGGTCAGGACAATGCTTCCTGGTGCGGCGCTAGGTCCGTGCCTTGGCCGGCGAGAGATTGCGTGGCGAGGTCGTTGCGTGCTCCTTGGAGGGACCCTGCAGGTTCATCACAAAAGGAACGAGAGCTCGCCGTGGCGATCGTAAGTCAGCCGTTAGTTGCATGGGAGAGGCGCGAGAGGCCTCGCGAGGTGTGTTGGGGTACCCGTGAGCCAGCACAGGGCTCACGGGGCCTTACCTCAAGGCGGGTTGCGCCTGGCTCTCGGCCTTATCTTCGAGTGTGTTCCTGCAAATTTGGCCAGATGCCGGTGCTCTACGTCTTCGGGTCCCGGTCCTCGGGCTGGTCTCAGCCGTCGCTGGCAAGCCAGGTTGCGATGCCATGGACAAGACCAGAGGGTGAGGGCCGGAGAACTGGTAGGAGCCCTGAGTCGCGATGCTCAGGCACCCCCCCTTTAACGCGCAAGCTGGGTTAGATGTAGCAACTCTACGTCCTCGGGTCCCGGCTCTCGGGCTGGTCTCAGCCATCGCTGGCAAGCCAGGTCGCGATGCCATGGACAAGACCAGACGGTGAGGGCCGGAGAGCCGGTAGGAGCCCTGAGTCGTGATGCTCAGGCACCCCCCCTTTAACGCGCAAGCTGGGTTAGATGACGAAACTCTCGTCCTCGGGTCCGGCTCTCGGGCTGGTCTCGGCCGTCATTGGCAAGCCGGTCGCGATGCCATGGACAAGACCAGAGGATGAGGGCTGGAGAGCGGTAGGAGCCCTGAGTCGCGATGCTCGGGCACCCCCTTTAACGCATGAAGCTGGGTTAGATGTGAAACTCTCGTCCTCGGGTCCGGCTCTCGGGCTGGTCTCAGCCATTCTTTGGCAAGCGGTCGCGATGCCATGGACAAGACCCGGAGGTGAGGGCGGAGAGCGGTAGGAGCCACGAGTCGCGATGCTCGGGCACCCCCTATAACGTGCAAGATTCCGTCACCCAGGAAAAGGCACCAAATAACAAGCATGGTGGAGCGAAAGCATAGTCCTAAGAAAAACGCAAGAAGGATACATGCCGCTGGGACAGGCCCGAGCGGCTTGGGGATGATGCAGCCCGAGGGCCGCCCCCAATAGGATAGGCTAATGACATGAAATACAAGGGATACATGCCGCAGGGACGGACCCACGCGGCCTTGGAATAATGCGGCCCTGGAGGCGCTCCCAGCCGGAAACGAAACTTAAAGATCTCACCCGGTGATGTTGGGGACGAATGGGTGTTGGTGTAGCAGACTCGATGGGCTGCGGGAGCCGATCCTCATGAGACCCCAGGCCCGGGGGGCTTGGGAGGATCTGGAGGCGCTGGCGGCTCCTCGCGGGCCATCTCCATCTCCACCAGGGCTGCGGCATGCCTGACCTCTTGAGCCTCCAGGATGGCCCTCATGAGACGTTGGTGCGCAGCAACCGCGTTTGGCAGGCCGTAAGGCATGCACACGTAGCTGTGGGGTGGACCCTCGCAACGCCCCACTCGCGAGGGCCAGAGGCGCTCTTGAGACGCGGCTCGGGTGAGCCCTGGTATGTCGATGCAGACGGGCAGCCCACCATCCTCGCCTGGATGGGGGGCCACAGCAGGTAGGCGGCGGCTGCTTCTCATGACCCTTGACTCCTGTAACTTCTGAATGGCCTTGCTGACGAACTCCTGAGGGTTTGGCCCTCCTTGCCTTGCTCCTTCTTGAGGGAAACGTGCTTCGAAGCACACCTCCACACAGCGCCCAAGCGCCTCCCTCGTGACCTTGGCGAGGTCAGCGGCCCTCCAGGGGAGATCCCCCGAGCCCGGCCTGAGGAGGGCGCCGGACGCGCTTCCCTAAGCGATGGAAGGAGGCTCCCCCTGGCCAGGCGCGGGCCCTGAGGAGCCTGCCTCCTGAGGAGCCGGGCCGGTTGATGTCTTCTTCTTCTTGGGTGCGGCCTCGGGAGGCCTCCTGCTGCTGCGGTCTTGGTCTTCTAGTGATGCGTCCTGAAAGGCTCGCTCCAGGGAGCACACTTCGTCTCTCTCTTCGTAGGGCACCGTGATGACCCCGCCGCTTCCTGGCATCTTGAGGACGTTGTAGCCGTGGTGGGTTCTGACCATGAACTTGCGCCGCCGGGTACCCGAGGATGGCGTTATCTGGCAGGCGAATGTGGGCGGCGTCGAAGTCGATGAGCTCGGTGCGGTGGTTATCGCGAGCCCGAAGGTGGCGGGAAGCGGACCTGCCCGATCGGGACCGTGGAGCCGTCGGTGACTCGGAGAAGGGCTTGATTGGCTGAAGCTGATTGTAAGGCGCGAAGATTGTTGAATGTTTCCACAGACGGGGCGTTGAGCCTGTCCCGCTGCCGATGAGGGTCTTGGTGACTAGCACGTTGCGATGATTGGGGAACAAAGCATCGGGAGGACTCGGCTGTGGGCGCGCTTGAAGCTGATCCGCTGAGCTGAGCGTGATGGCGCCGCCGACCACCGAGAGGCGCGTGGCCTCGAGCTTGGGAGGACTGCATTCGCCATGGGCGAACTGCTTGAAGATGCGCTGAGAGGTTGGGGCTTGGGCTCCGCCCAGGATGCAGGCGATCGCACGCGGTTCCTGGAAGCCCCCAGCCCCCTCGTCCTGATGATGGTCCTCATTTCTCCTTGGCTGCGGCGGCAGCGGAGGGATGTCTGCGTTCCCCTGCGGGCGATCCTCGCGAGGCTGATCCCTCCAGCCTCCCTCGCGAGGTGGGTCTTGCCAGCGGTCCTCGCGAGGTTGGTCGCCCCACCCTTGGCGCGGGCCGCAGTCTTCCCAGCGTCCTGCATTCCTTCCTCCTCCTCGGCCGTAGCCCCGGTCGCTGCGCTTGGGGCGTCTACCGACCCTTCCTTCGCGCACGGCCCGAAGCTCTTGGCATTCATTGGTGTTGTGGGTGTGGAGGTCGTGGTACACACAGTACCGACTGCCCTTGGAGGACTCGGGCTGATCTGTGCCTCGCTTGGTGTCTGGCTCGGCCGCAAGCACGGCAGCCCCCTTGCGCTTCACGTCCTTGGCCTTGGGCTTCTTTTCTTCGGGGTCCGCGGCAGGCAGCTCGAGGAGGGAGAGGCGCCCCTCCTCAGCCCTGGCGCACTTGGTCGCCAAGTTGAACAGCTCCAAGGAGGTGCAGATCTTCATGCATCGCCAGCTCCTCCTTCATCTTGACATCGCGCACACCGTCGAAGAAGGCAGAGATGATGGCCTCCTCCGTTACCCTGGGGATCTTGAGGCGCGCGTGTTGAAGCGCTGGATGTACTTTTGTAGGGTTTCCCCTGGCTGCTGCTTGATTCGGCGCATGTCGCTCACGGCGGGTGGCCGGTCGCGAGTACCCTGGAAGTTGGCGATGAAGCGGGTGCGCATGTCGTCCCAGGAAGAGATCGTGCACGGGGCGGTCGAGAGCCAGGTGCGGGCTCCGTCCTTGAGCGCCATGGGAAACCAGTTCGCCATGACCTTTTCATCCCCGTTGGTAGCCTCGATGCCCAACACGTAGAGTTGGAGGAACTTAGCAGGGTCAGCTATGCCGTCGTAGCGAGGAGGAAGGTCTGGCTTGAACTTGGCGGGCCACGCGACGCTGCGCAGCTCAGAGGTGAAGGCGCGGCAGCCCGCCTCGCAGCTGGGGCCTTGGACGGATTTAAAAGCTTGGTCTGCGGGTCTCCATGCGCGCCTTGCTGGGGGCAGCACAGAGGTCTTGAGCGTCTTTGGGCGGGAGCGCTTCGGGCAGCTTCTCATAGGCGAGGACTTCTTGACAGCTCTGCTCTGCCTACTGGCGCTGGCGGGGCGAGTTCCGCCAGGCCGCGCGCCTTGGGGCAGGCGCCTTCTTGAGGAGGCGGCGGAGGCGCCCAGAGCTTCATCGCCCGCGGGCGAGTGCGGTGCAGCGAGAAGGACGGTGCGGGGGCGCCTCCAGCAGCGCGGACGAGCTCGGCGACTCAGTCGAGCCATTCTTTGTAGACGTCATCGATGGGGCGGTAGCGCAGGAGCTCTTTCGCCGTGATGAGCGCAGCTCGGGCCTCCATGACGCGCTGGCGCGCGCGTGGAAAAACCAGCGGGGTGGCGAAAGCGTGGCGGTGCGGCCGCCCCGCCTCATGGGCGGAGTCTTTGGGTTGATGCTTTGCTTTCGTTCCCGCCCGGCGGTGGCGGCGTTGACGGCAGTGATGGGGAACGACGAGGGCGCTGCCGGCGGAAGCCGTCTGGCGACATGGGAGGCGAGGGCGGCTCGGCGCTTCAGCGCGAGCCCGGCAGCGTCGAACATAATTGCGGTGGTCGGGGAAAAACGAGGCAGCGAAGCGATTCAGCGCACTCCTACCTGGCGCGCCAAATGTCAGATTTCGGGTTCCAGCAGACCCTTGAGGTTCGAACACTGGGGTGCGCGCGGACATTCAACCCTCTACCATCTCGCACCTCACCGAATCGCTGGGACCTAAACTAGTAAACAGAACAGCACAAGAGACACAAGATTTATATTGGTTCAGGCCACCATTCTGGTGTAATACCCTACTCCAATGTGTGGTGTGGTGGATTGCCTCTTGGGCTGATGAGGAACAATGCAAGGAAGAACAGCCTCGCGAGCGTCTGTTCTTGGCGGGTGCGATGAACTGCTAGGAGGGGTTCAGTCGCTCTAGCTACAGGTTTCTTGATGAGGATCAGGCTGCCCTACCCTGGGGGTGGCTAGTCCTATTTATAGGCGAAGGCCCTGGGCCTCTTCCCAAATATTGAGCGGGAAGGGCGCCAACAATTGGCCATTTTGAAGGGGAACAGCGGGTACACTTATCCTGACTAAAGTTGGTCCTCGCCTGGCAAAGACTCTGGTGATGATGCCGGCTTGGGCTCCACAATGACTTCCTTCTGGCCGTTGGCCTGGTCTTGGTCTTGTTGCACTGAAATGGACGCCTTTGCTTGATACTCTCGCCTGCGCTTGCTCCCCTAGCACCAAAGAGGAAAGGAGGACACTGCGCGGGCTAGCGCCCGACTGGCGCCCTTGGTCGTCATGGCTTGCGTCATGGGCACCTCGCGAGGTACCCTGCCTTGAACTCTCCGCCTCCTCATGAGCCAGCCTGACGAGGCCGCGCCTGAGGAAGCTAGTTGTCATCCGCCCCGCGAGGCTTGGCCCCTCGCGAGGGTCTTGAGCTTGCGTTGATGAAGATGGGCTGTGTTGGGCCTCCCTCGAGCCACGTCGCATGCCGCAAGCAGGCAAGTCTGCCCCGTTCCCAGAACACCGACAATTATATGGCTAGAGTTAAAGGTGAACTTAAACTCATTACTAAATATTCTTCTATGGTTACCACTCAAGCAGAACAAGTACTTAAAGCTCAAAGTGATTTGCTTGATGAATTAAATAATAAACATGATTTTGCTGTTAGAGTTGCTACTAGAACTGGTAGAATGACTCAGGAGCCTTTGTATCATGAAGGCCACCCTAGGATAATTGAGCAAGATTCTCAGAGAAATAATGTAGATGCACCTAGTCCTTCTAAAAAGAATAAAAAGAAAAATGATAGGACTTTGCATGCTTCTAGTGAACCTGTTGTAGACACACCTGAGAATCCCAATGATATTTCTATTTCTGATGCTGAAACACAATCTGGTGATGAACATGAACCTAGTGATAAGGTTAATGATAATGTTCATATTGATGCTCAACCTAGTAATAATAATGATGTAGAGATTGAACCTGCTGTTGATCTTGATAACCCACAATCAAAGAATCAACGTTATGATAAAAGAGATTTTTTTTGCTAGGAAGCACGGTAAGGAAAGAGAACCATGGGTTCAGAAACCCATGCCTTTTCCTCCTAAGCCATCCAAGAAAAAGGATGATGAGGATTTTGAGCGCTTTGCTGCAATGATTAGACCTATCTTCTTACCTATGCGCTTAACTGATATGCTGAAAGTAAATCCTTATGCTAAATACATGAAGGATATTATTACAAATAAAAGAAAGATATCAGAAGCTAAAATTTCCACCATGCTAGCCAATTATACTTTGAAAGGTGGAATACCTAAGGAACTTGGAGATCCAAGAGTACCAACTATACCATGCTCCATTAAAAGAAACTATGTTAAAACTGCTTTATGTGATCTTAGAGCCGGTGTTAGTGTTATGCCTCTCTCTTTATATCGTAGACCTGAATTGAATAAGTTGACACCTACTGAAATATCTTTGCAAATGGCTGATAAATCAACTGCTATACCTATTGGCATTTGTGAGGATGTGCCTGTTGTGGTTGCCAACGTTAATATGTTAACGGACTTTGTTATTCTTGATATTCCCAAGGATGATAGTATGTCGATTATCCTTGGTAGACCCTTTTTGAATACTGCAGGTGCTGTTATTGATTGCAACAAAGGCAATGTCACTTTTCATGTTAATGGTAATGAGCATACGGTACACTTTCTGAGGAAACAACCTCAAGTTCATAGCATCAATTCTAGTGGAAAATCCCAACTATCATTATCGGAGGTTTTGAATTTCCTCTTCCTACTGTCAAGAAGAAATATGATATTCTTATTATTGGGGATGTGCATATCCCCGTTGAGGTAAGCTAGTGTTGTTCGAAGTTTCTCCGGTTTCATGTTATTCAGAATGAATTTGTTAACAAGACTTGATCAACCTTGTTAGTGGATTCCTTTTGATGATCATGAGATGGACAAAGTTAGAAGGCACAACCTTCTATACCCTCTTTTTACTTTCTGTTATTTAGATTAAATAAAGTAAAAATAGTATTTTCTGTCTGTTTTCTGAATTATCCATGCAGTAAAAAATTCCTCGAAAATAAAAGTTCTCCAAATGCCCTGCAAATTTAGTATGATTTTTTGTGGAATATTTGAGAATATGTGGCACTGAGAACAGATCAGGGGGAGCTGGCACCTGGCCACGCGGGTTCAGGGCGCGCCCCTGCCTCGTGGGCCCCTGGCGGCCCCCCTCCATTTATTCCTGCATCCACACACTTCATCTTCCTCCCAAAAAATCACCATCCAGCTCAAGCACGAGTTCTAGATCATTTTGTTGCGATTTTCGATCTCCTTGCTCAAAGCTCCATTCACAAAACTGCTTTGGGAGATTGTTCCTTGGTATTGACTCCTCCAATGGTCCAATTAGTTTTTGTTCTAGTGCCTTATTCATTGCAAATTTTGCTGCCTAGGTGACCCTGTTCTTGAGCTTGCATGTCAAATTTATATGGTCCCAAGTAATTCTAATGCATGATATACGCTCTAGGCACTTCAGGGAGTAGTTGCTATCAATATTGTTGAGTTTGATTCACTTTTATTTTGAGTTACTAAAAATTCAAAAAAAAATCAGAGGAAGAAGTATGTCTAGGAAAATGTACCAAGGTGGTTCTTTAAGGAAGAAAGGACCCAGGCTCGCAATACGTGAGCAAGACGACGAACCACCAAGGGAAGCTGACATGCGGCCTTGTGAATGGCCGTCAGAGGAGTTTTTGGTCAAAGCAGGCATCAAGGATGAATTTGATGCATATGTGCGTAATGCGATCTTGAGGACTTCATGCAAGATAAGTGTCCTCAGTACTACTATTTGACTGATTCATTTGCGAGAAGGTTTAAATTTACATCTTCACGTAATTCTCCAACTGTCCTGTTTGGTATTTATGATGAATCATATACCATGGACTTAGAAGACTTTACTACGGCTTGCAAACTCCCGCAATGGGGATGTCTTAATGAACCTCTTAAATCTGAATATGTAGACTTCCTTGCTAGTATCACTGTGGGAGAATCTAGAGAAATAGCACAAGCTACCATAGGGAGCATTCACTTTCCAGCTATACATTATTTTGCTCTCTTCATTGGTAGATGCATTAACGGTAAGGATGAAGCATGTCACATGTGTGTTTCTGATCTTTGTGTTCTCAATAGTGCGGTATTAGGTGATAAAGAATACAACTTGGGGGCAATTATTCACGTAGGTTGCATAATAATGGTTTAGTTGGAGATTTGTTTGGAGGGATTTATGCGACTCATGTGGCTAATTATCTTGGTGTACCTCCACATGAAAATGATAGGGAGTTGCCTCCCGCTTATTTAGATTATAATGCCATGGTTAGCCATCATTTTCTTGAGAGGAATGAACAATTCCTCCAGTATCGACTAATCTTTGACAGACGCCATGCTGTCCATATTACTCTCCCTGCTCCTGCGCTTTTTGATTATCAGGCAAAAGGAAGATATGTTATCACCAGGGAGGAGGCAACCGAGTACGAGAGGACGACGGAGGTAGCTCTCCGCCATGCTGCAGCTCAGGAGGCAATGGTTGCTGCATCTCAGTACGACCCCAGTTACAACTTCGGATATCAGTCAGGCTACTCATGGCCATAGACCAACTTAGGACAAAAGCCTAAGCTTGGGGGAGTACGTATTTCTCACCGACATTACATTCATGTTCACACACTTATTCTAGTCTTCGGTGCTCATACTTTTTCATTGTACTATCCATGCTAGTTTAATTTCTTTTTCTAGATTTCTTCTTGTGTGTTTGATAAACCTTAAGAAAAACAAAAAAAATAGTTAGTTTAATTTCCATGCTTGTAGTCGTATTTAAAAGAAAACCAAAAAAGTTCTTGTTCTTCTTTTTCTTGTTGGGAGCTTTCCCCTGTAAATAGTTTTATTTTCTTTCTTTCCTTCGGGGGTCGAGAGGAGAAGACCATAATGAAAATGTTTAGTGGTTCTCATATGCATGATTGTTGATTTAACCAAGAGCCCATATTACCTTGTCTTCTCCCTTGAGTTAAATGCTTGCAGATTCCAGCTTAGTCCAATGCACATGCAATATTATTATTATCCACACCGTTCGGTCGTGCAAGTGAAAGGCAATAATGACGATATATGATGAACCGATTGAGATGAGAGAAGCCGGTATGAACTTGACCTCTCTTGTTTTTGTAAATATGATTAGTTCATCGTTCCTGATTCAGCCTATTATGAATAAACATGTTTGCAATGACAATTAGAGATTATAGTTTCTTATGCCATGCTTAATTAGCTATGAGTTTATAATGATTTACCTTGCGTGCCAACATGCTATTAAAATGGTTGTGATGTGGTATGATAGGGTGGTATCCTCCTTTGAATGATTCGAGTGACTCAACTTGGCACATGTTCATGCATGTAGTTGAAACAAAATCAACATAGCCTTCACGATATTTATGTTCATGGTGGATTATATCCTACTCATGCTTGCACTTGGTGTTGGTTAATTTTAATGCATGTTCATGACTGTTGTCGCTCTCTCAGTTGGTCGCTTCCCAGTCTTTTGCTAGCCTTCACCTGTGCTAAGCGGAAATAGTGCTTGTGCATCCAAACTCCATAAACCCAAAAGTTATTCCATTTGAGTCCACCATATCTTCCTATATGCGGTATCTACCTGCCGTTCCAAGTAAATTTGTATGTGCCAAACTCTAAACCTTCAAATGAAATTCTGTTTTGTATGCTCGAGCAGCTCATGTATCAACTAGGGCTGTTTGTATCTTCCATGTTAGGTGGGTTAGTCTCAAGAGGAGTGGACTCCGCTCCTCATTCACGAGAAAATGGATGGTCGCCGGGATGCCCAGTCCCATGCTCGAATCAAATCAAAATATTTAAACAAAACTCCCCTAGGATTGTTGCTAGTTGGAGGCACCCGTTGTTTCTGGCAAGCCATGGATTGATGCTTGTTGGTGGTGGGGGGGTATAAACTTTACCATTCTATTTTGGAACCGCCTATAATGTGTGTAGCATGGAAGATATCGAGATCTCATAGTTATATGTTGACAGTGAAAGTATACCGCTCAAAATGTTATTTATCTTTATTTCAAAATCGAGCTCTGGCACCTCTACAAATCCCTGCTTCCCTCTGCGAAGGACCTATCTATTTACTTTTATGTTGAGTCATCACCCTCTTATTAAAAAGCACCCGCTGGAGAGCACTGCTGTCATTTGCATGCATTACTATTAGTTTATATTGGGTATGACTATGACTGGATCTCTTTTACCCCGAATTACAATGTTTAGTCAGTCCTTGATCTTTAAAGGTGCTCTACATTTATGTTTTGCAGTCTCAGAAAGGGCTAGCGAGATACCATCTTGTTATATCATATTATGATTGTTTTGAGAAAGTGTTGTCATCTGAGTTTTAGTATTCTTGCTTGCTAGTTGATTATGCCATTGATATGAGTAAACGTGAGACCTAAGTGTTATTGTGAATATGGTTAGTTCATAATCTTTGCTGAAAACTTGAATGCTGGCTTTACATATTTACAACAATAAGAGCAAATATAGTTTGTAAAAGTTTTTCTTTATCACTTTCAGTTTGTCAACTGAATTGCTTGAGGACAAGCAAAGGTTTAAGCTTGGGGGAGTTGATACATCTCCGTCGTATCTACTTTTCCAAACACTTTTGCCCTTGTTTTGGACTCTAACTTGCATGATTCGAATGGAACTAACCCGGACTAACGCTGTTTTCAGCAGAACTGCCATGGTGTCATTTTTGTGCAGAAATAGAAGTTCTCAGAATGACCTGAAAATCCACGGAGCAACTTTTCAAATTTAATAAAAAATACTGGCGAAAGAATCAGCGTCAGGGGGCCCACACCCTGTCCACGAGTGTGGGGGCACGCCCCCTCCCCTAGGGTGTGACCCCTGCCTCGTGGGCCCCCTAGACGTCCACCGACCTCAACTCCAACTCCATATATTTGCTTTCACGGAGAAAAAAACTAGAGAGAAAGTTTCATCGCGTTTTACGATACAGAGCCGACGCCAAGCCCTAATCTCTCTCGGGAGGGCTGATCTCGAGTCCGCTCGGGGCTCCGAAGAGGGGGATTCGTCGCCGTCGTCGTCATCAACCATCCTCCATCCCCAATTTCATTATGCTCATCGCCGTGCCTGAGTAATTCCATCGTAAGCTTGTCGGACGGTGATGGGTTGGATGAGATTTACCATGTAATCAAGTTAGTTTTGTTAGGGTTTGATCCCTAGTATCCACTATGTTCTGAGATTGATGTTGCTATGACTTTGCTACGCTTAATGCTTGTCACTAGGGCCCGAGTGCCATGATTTCAGATCTGAACCTATTATGTTTTCATCAATATATGTGAGTTCTTGATCCTATCTTGCAAGTCTATAGTCACCTATTATGTGTTATGATCCGACAACCCCGAAGTGACAATAATCGGGATACTTCTCGGTGATGACCATAGTTTGAGGAGTTCATGTATTCACTAAGTGCTAATGCTTTGGTTCGGTTCTCAATTAAAAGAAGGCCTTAATATCCCTTAGTTTCCATTAGGACCCCGCTGCCACGGGAGGGTAGGACAAAAGATGTCATGCAAGTTCTTTTCCATAAGCACGTATGACTATATTCGGAATACATGCCTACATTACATTGATGAACTGGAGATAGTTCCGTGTCACCCTATGTTATAACTATTACATGAGTAATCGCATCTGACATAATTATCTATCACTGATGCAATGCCTACGAGCTTTTCACATATTGTGCTTTGCTTCTTTACTTTACCGTTGCTACTGTTATAATCACTACAAAACTGCTACTGTTACTTTTGCCACTGTTACCGTTACTTCCATACTACTTTGCTACTAAATACTTTGTTGAAGTTACTAAGTTATCCAGGTGTGGTTGAATTCACAACTCAACTGCTAATACTTAAGAATATTCTTTGGCGCCCCTTGTGTCAAATAAATAAATTGGGTTGAATACTTTACCCTCGAAAACTGTTGCGATCCCCTATACTTTTGGGTTATCACCCGTGGCTGAACCGGTTCCCCTGCCGCTGGCACCTCAGTGGTCTGATTCACACTGGGCGGGTTACTGGTTCTTGCCCCAGGCATGTTGAAAAGGTTCCTCGCATCGTAAGTCAGGGGCAGCCGACTCACATGCCTTCTGTTGAAAACAGTGTTTAACACATCCATGTCCAAGCTTAAGCGGAAGCTCTCCGCCTGAAGCCGTTCGGCCTCCCTCTGTAAGGCGGCTCGCTCCATTGCCATCCGGGTGTTCTCCGCATTTAACTTCTCCTTGGCTTGTGCTATCTCATCACACAATTTTGTAACCTCCGCGTTATGCTGAGATTGATTCGTCGGGTTAACCTCCGCCGTTAACAATGTTGTCAGAGTATCCAACAGATCAGAAAAAACTTGAGCCGGTGGGCGCACAGGGCTTCCTGCCCCGAAAGCCGTCACTACTGCTGACCCGGAGATCATTACCGCTGTAGTCGTAGAGTCCTGCGGTGGCTGTGTACCGGCCATGAAGACCGTGACCCGGTGTGGTGACTCGTAGGGGTCCGGAATACTATCGCCATCGGAACAGCCACCAAGCCCGCCATCCTGAACCTGGTAGATGGAGTTGGTCTCACCAGTAGAAGACTCGTTTCCTAAGTAAATAACCGTCTCACCACCAAATTAAGATCCTCCTTCTAGTTCTGCTCCATGAACGAAATCAACAAAAACATGCTTCGGGGCGGCTTTAGCCTTGGTGGGTCGCGCGCGCCGAGCCGACTCGATGATGTCGGTGCAGATGTCTGGCTCAGCTTCCGACTCACCGATCTTGTCGATGAAGTCGTGGATTCCGCCAAAGGGGACCCAATACCCGTACTCGATTGAGTCGGCCTCGGGGCCCCAGCCCTCGTCGTCAATGTAGAGTTTGCCACGATGACTCTTGGTCATCCGGCCCACAGCATACCCCTTGAGCCCTGCAAAGCTGCCCTTCAAGAACTCGAAACCACTGTGTGCCAGCCCCACGGTGGGCGCCAAATGTCGTGGAATTGTCACATCAGATGTCCTAGTGTAAGGACTTAGGTGTGAAGCCATCGCAAGATAGTTAGGGACACAGAGATTTTATACTGGTTTGGCCCCTCGTGGTGGAGGTAACAGCCTAATCCAGTGTAGGGTGGTTATAACTTGGGCTTCGATTACAAGGGAGTGAATACGCTTGACCTAGTTCTCGATCTCTTCTTTCCTGTCCTAAGTCGCCGCCGGGTCGTCCCTTTATATACACAGGTTGACGCCCGGCGGCTTACATAGTCCCGTCCGGCTCATAGTAAACGTGTCCGGCTCGGTGACTAACTAAACCCGCCTTACAATACAAGTTATTCTCATGGCGGTTCATCCTCTTGGTCCCTAAGTCGCCTCTGGGTCCTGGGCCGTCAGCGGGCTTGTTATGACCCGCCACCTTCATGGGTTATCGCTAGTGGTATGACCTGGCCCCTCCTGGGCGTTTCATACCCAGTAGTCATATCCCCAACAAACACCTAAAGAGTTTACTAGAGTCCATAATCTAGTTCACATCGCTATGTGATTAACATCCGAAGAGTACTAAGGTGTGATCATGTTTTGCTTGTGAGAGAATTTCAGTCAATTGGTCAGACACATAAAGATTTGTATCACTACAAAAAAAGACACTTCCGTGATGATACGTGTTTGTCACAGTAGGTCACGTTTTCTGTCATGCATGTACATCCATGACGATTTTATGACAGAATCAAGATAGTCATACTGTGCTGTCGAGAAGTGTTCGATGACATTACCAAAATTGTCATCACGGAAGTGTCCACTTCCTGATGATAAATCGCGCGTCATAGAAGTGCTTTCATCAAGGCTGACTGACACGTGGCATCCACCATAACGAAACACCGTTAAGCCATCGGGTCCGGTTTTGGATCCGATAACCCGTTAACAGCCTCGACCAATGGGGATTTACCACGTGTAAAATCATCATTGGCTGGAGGAAACACGTGTCAGCTCACCGTTGGGACAGATGTCATCCACTCATTGGACCAAAGGCGCCTATGATATGTCAACACATGGCATGGCCCAACAGAGGCCCATTCCTATGAAAAGGCCGGCCCGTTTGACTTGGTCAAAAGGTGGCGGTCCGGCCCACAGAAAGCCTATTAACGGCCTATTCACATATAGCCCATTTACAGCATGCTAACCCAGGGCCCGTTACGACCTATCCGAATTAGGCCCATTAGCATCATGTGGGCCATCCAATATGATTCCAGCCCGTTTTAAGTTCCGGCCCATGTATGGCCCATGACGTCTTTCGGCCCATATGAGGCCCTTTGTAACTCTTGGCCAATTAACGGCCCGTGGTGAAACTCGTCCGTAATGAACAGTGTATCACTTTATACCAATTAACGGCCCATTATTCTATTGGGCCATTTCCAGCCCATGTTATCTTTTGGCCTTCTCAGGGCCCGTTTATTCTTGGGCTCATTTCCAGCATTTGGTTACTTACGGCCCATTACGGTCATTTTCTGCTTGTCGGCCAAATTCAGCCCGTCGTTATAGTCGGCCCATTTGTGGCCCGTTAATACGTTGGGCCGTTTTCATGTCAAAAGAAACCCGTTGGGCTGTTTTCATAGAGTTATCAAACACGGCCTATTAATGGCCCGTTATGGTCCACGAATAGTACCGCCCATGATTGGAGAAATGATTATACGCCCTGTAGAAGGCCCATGGATCCTACGGCCCTTAGAAGACTAATGGATCCTACGGCCCGTAGAAGGTCCATGGATCATACAACCCGTAGAAGGCCCATGGATCCTACGGCCTGTAGAACGCCCATTGTCGGTGTCAAAACTGGCGGATCTCGGGTAGGGGGTCCCGAACTGTGCGTCTAGGCGGATGGTAACAGGAGACGAGGGACACAATATTTTACCCAGGTTCGGGCCCTCTTGATGGAGGTAAAACCCTACGTCCTGCTTGATTAATATTGATGATATGGGTAGTACAAGAGTGGATCTACCACGAGATCAAGGAGGCTAAACCCTAGAAGCTAGCCTATGGTATGATTGTTGTAATGGATGTTGTGTCCTACGGAGAGGGCTAGGGTTACACAGAGTCGGTTACAATGGTAGGAGATCTACATATCCGTACCGCCAAGCTTGCCTTCCACGCCAAGGAAAGTCCCATCCGGACATGGGATGGAGTCTTCAATCTTGTATCTTCGTAGTCTTGGAGTCTGGCGGACGATGATAGTCCGGCTGTCCGGACAACCCCTAGTCCAGGACTCCCTCAGTAGCCCCCGAACCAGGCTTCAATGGCGATAAGTCCGGTAGCGTATATAGTCTTGGCGTTGCAGGCGGGTTCTCCTTTTAAGTTCCATGTACTGCTTGAGCGATTGTAAGCATCCTTATAAATGTTGTGCTTCTTGGCTTCTCGCCCAATAATGGCCTTCTTCCACGCGTCGCATGAATCGAAAAGCGAGGTATTTTTATGTTTTACCCCTAGCTGTGCAAATAATCGCCTATAAGAGAGGCAAGAATCCAGATCAAATCACACCATCTTCCTTCCGAGAATACTCATCGGGCGCTTTTGACCAGAATCCATTCCATCATGGACCGTCGACGCGGCTCCTCTTCTCGCGCTCAGCCCTCTGCCGGAGATTGGAGGAGATGCTCATTCCGCTGTGAGATGGTGAAGCTCCAAGCGGGTGGATATCTCCTTGGCCTTCATGGTTCGGTTCGAGCGGGCTGGCCACCTACCAAGGTGGGAAGCAAGCGGAGGCTACCCCAAGTCCCAACAAAGGGGCGGGTATGCTTCGTCCCCTATCGATAAGGGGACTCGGATTTCCTATACATCCGTTCCTCGCGGGATCACAGAGTTCTCGGACTCAGCTCCATCACTTACACCCGCCTCATCACTGCATATCGCGGGTTACGTAGCTCTTTGCGAGCTATTTCTAGGCATCGAGCCCCATTTTGCACTGTGGAAGAGGTTGTTCTGCATTGTACCCCGTTCTCACGAGGGGTCTATATATCAAGTGGGCGGCGCCGAAATATGGCGCATTGCCGGGACCGGATATCCATCCAGAACCCCTAAGAAGGCTTCCGAAGACTGGCCCTCGGAATGGTTTTACATAGAAGACGCTCCGCTGCCGGACCCTATTCGGATCGGCCTCCCGGAGTTCAGTACTGCTCCTCTGAAGAAACGCCTTAGTTGGCACCCGCGGAGCCCCAAACTGGAGGAAGACAAGAGCGTCCATTATCTGATGGGCCGAATAAGATTACTGGCCCATTCCGGTTGACCATGATTGGAGTCATGGCAACATGCATCACGCCGGGGGGTGCAGCCACTGCAATACAGGGGCCACCCCATGTGGGATTTCAATGGGGAAGACGATGCCACCCGTCATGGCCGCAAAGGACCGGATTCGACCGAGGATCTGGTGCAGATCCTGTCCGGCCTGTACAAGGGAGAGAAGGAGGACTTCCTTCAGACGAACCTGTTGAATGGGTTCTCCATGAATAACCCTCGGCGTTGGGTAAGCGAACACTTTAAGGGCCCGGCCCATGCTTTCAAAGTTTAAGCTTCTTATATTATGTCTTCGACGCAGGAACTGCGTCGGATTGTGGAGGACATGATAAGTCCAGCTCCACAACCCGAGGATCCAGAGAGATCCCAGGATCCGGCCTCCAAAGAGGATCCGGACATAAAGGTGGAGCTAATCGATGGGGTGTTCCACCAGCTCAGCATGGATAATGCTTTAGTCGCCATTACGGCTGACTACCCCGGACTATATCCGGCTTCCCAAGTGATTGTGACCGAAGTCCCGACACCATTATTTCTTCCTCGCTCATTTCTGACCTTCGCATACGATGGTGTTTTGCAGGAAGCGCATTAAAGCGGGAAGCGAGCCCACGCGGTGACCAACAAAGGCGATCCGGACGATGAGGCGGAAGAGAGGGCGGCTTGGCGGACAAACGTCACCGCAAAGGTATAGCTCTCAGTTAATTATTTGGAGCAACGTTCCTAGGAAGCGTTTGAGTGCTCATGACTTTTGTAGGAGAAAAAGCGCCCGCCGAACTGCGGGCGTGGAGGTTGCCAATCCAACCTCTACCAGCCAGGCTCCAGCACCTAGTTTGGAGGGGGAGGCGAGCGCAAGGCGCGAGCCGGACACTCCTCTAACGGAGGATGCCGACAGACTATCCGCCACCAAGTCTGAGGTGGAGAGCGCCATGAACCATAGGCGCCGCCGGACAGTATTTCGTGACGCGTGCTCCTCCCCTGAGGCGTTGAATGCCTTTAACGCGGGGGACGCGCACCTCCGTGCTGCTCAAGATGGTTTTACCAGAGCCACGGAGCAATATGTAAAGGACATACTGGGTAAGAGAATTTATGATTATATATGCCAAGAGCCCCGAGACTTAAAGTAGTTATGTTAACTGATTTAAGGATCATTTGAAACGCAGGATCTTACCGAGAAGAATACCAACTGTCTCAGGATCTGCAAGAGTGCAAGGCCCAACTTGAGGCCGCACTTGCTGCCGCACGAGGAAACACAGAGACCCCTCCTGGTAACACATTTTTTTAAACATAAGCGATGTGCGGCGTGCGCGCAAGTCTAATAATGACATTGCAGGTGCTGCCGGACAAGATCCGGAGAGGCAAGAACTACTGCGCTAGCTGAAGGCTGGCGAGAGGGTGCTGAATAGAGTGCAGCAGGAAAGGAACAAGCTCCAGGATGCCCACGCCCAGCTTGGAGAAGAGCTGAAAGGCGTTCGGGCTGAGTTGTCTGGCTCCGGTAAGGAGAATCAGTGGCTTCATCGCGGCATCTATAGTAAGTGCTTAAGCGAACTCCTTTGAAAAGAAGAGTTCGGCGAGGAAGCCAATTGACAAAATATGTCGTCAGAGGTATACTCACGAGTCGCCTGCAGAGGAGATGCCCGTGTCGACGGGTGATCAACTTCGAACTGTTGCAGCTGCTCGAGCGAGTTCGCAGCGATGAGCGGCGCCGTTCGGGCTTTATGGCGGCCCTTTCCCTGCCGAAGGCCTTGGGGAGCTTACGGAGAAGCTTCAGGGAATGCGGCAGCGCTTCCATTTGTGGAAGATTTCGGCCTGCCACCAAGGTGCCAGGGAGGCTTGGGCCATGGTGAACACGCGGTACAAGAAGGCAGATCCCAACCACATGGCCGAGGTCGGACCTGTGGGGGCCGATGGGAAGGATATCCCTATGAGTTTAGTATCTGCCAAGTAGAGTTGGCGCTAAATTTTCCCAACGGGATGTAAATTAGACAGCTGTTAGGCGGGATTGAGGAGGAATACATCGATGAGATTTGACAATGTATTTGTAAAATGACATGTGAAATGCCTTCTAGCCGGATTGTAGATCGTTTGTCTTTGCCGACCTTTTCGCTTCAACCTCGGGACCCTAGAGTCCGGAGTGTGTCCGAATACCTTCTCGGTTAAGAAACAACCAGGGTATGCGTGGAGACCAGGCGTAGGGGTCATTAGTGCTTTATCAGACAAGTGCCCAACTAGTTATGTTATATTACATGGTTTGTAAGAAACATCTTCCAGGGAGAATAGTTCCGTTAAGGGTTCCTTTCCCTGGGAGGCATGCCCTAAAGTGCATGTTCGGACTGCGAAAAAAGCAGAAAAACATCTGGGGGCAGATAAATAAGTAGGTAAAAAATCATCTTTCAAGTCACCGACCGAATATTCCCTTAAGAACGCTAGCTTTCGGCTTCACCCAGTCTGAGGTACACATCCGGTGACCAGCAATAACAATCGCAGAGGTGCTCCTTGACCTCCTAGCCGAACAATCGGGAGCGTGAGGGGTAAGCACAGAGCGAGCAACCCAGCTTGGCCAAAACTTAAGTCATATCGATGCATATAATGGTGAGTAAAAGGTACATGTGGAAGCTTGACACATGTCTTTGGGCATGAAGCCCTTACAATTGAGCTTCGGAAAAGAAGCCCCGGTATAATGAGTGCGGATGGCACCTCAAGTATGTGCTTAACAATGCGTGATGGGCCCTTAAGGGCTTTTTAGGAAAAGGGTTAAGAGAAGAAAGAGAAACAAAAGACAGCTGAAGTGTAAAAATTTGGACGGGGGAAGGGGACAAACTCTTAGTCCAGCGCTAGGCATAGAATCTTCGAAGGCGGGCTGCGTTCCATGGGTTTGGCTCGAGTCGGTTGTCCGATGCATTTCGTGGACGGTACGCTCCGCCGGTAAGGACTTGATCGATAATGAAGGGGCCCTCCCATTTGGGCTTGAGCTTGTCCTTTTTCTTGTCCGGCAGGCATAGAACTAGTTCGCCAACGTTGTAAGTCTTGGCCTGTACTTCTCTGCTTTGATATCTTCGAGCCTGCTGCTGATAGAATGTGGAACGAGCCTTGGCGACGTCGCGTTCTTCCTCCAATGCATCCAAGTTGTCCTGCCGATCCAGCTCGGCTTCTCTTTCTTCATACATGCGCACTCGAGGTGAGTCATGAATAATGTCGCAGGGCAGAACTGCCTCTACGCCATATACCATAAAAAATGGAGTGAATCCGGTAGTACGGTTGGGCGTTGTCTGCGGCCCCCAGAGTACGGAGTCGAGCTCCTCTACCCAGTGCGTGTCAGATTTCGTAAGTGACCGCACTAGTCTGGGTTTGATGCCGCTCATTATTAGACCGTTCGCTCGTTCCACTTGACCGTTGGTTTGAGGATGATAGACTGAGGCATAATCGAGCTTAATGCCCATATTTTTGCACCATGATTTAACCTCGTCGGCCGTGAAGTTAGATGCGTTATCGGTGAAGATCTTGTGGGGACACCATAGCGTGTACTACCCGGAGATAAAGTCTATCACTGGTGGGACTCATGCGTTTTCTTGGCTTGGCCTCTATCCATTTGGTGAATTTATCCACCATGACCAATAGGTACCTTTGCTTGTGGGTTCCCCTTTAAGGGGTCCAACCATGTCAAGCCCCTGCCCTACTAACGGCCGTAATGGGTATAGTTTTGAGGGCGGTGGGTAGCATATGGCTCTGATTAGCAAAGAGCTGACAACCGACGCATCTTTGGACTAAGTCCTGAGCATCTGCCCGGGTCGTCGGCCAATAAAATCCTGTACAGAATGCCTTTCCTACAAGGGCCCGAGCTGTTGCGTGGTGTCTGTCTAGTCCGGCATGAATTTCAGCCAGGAGGTTTCGCCCTTCCTCTTCGGAGATGCACCTTTGAAGGACTCCGGTTGTGCTTCTCTTATAAAGTTCTCCCTCATGGACCTTGTAGGCTTTAGATCGCCGGACTATGCAGCGGGCCTCATTTTGGTCTTCGAGAAGTTCCTGCCTAAGCAAGTAGGCTAGGAATGGTTCTGTCCACGGGGCGATTACTGCCATTATGTCGTGGGCTGAAGGTGTTATGTCATTGGCTGAATCGCCGGTTGGCGCGGTTTTTTCCGGTTTGTCGTTTCTGGACTCCTCTTCCCATAGTACGGATGGCTTGAAGAGCCGTTCCAGGAAGATGTTTGGAGGGACAGCATCATGTTTTGCGCCGATGCGTGCCAGTACGTCGGCTGCTTGGTTATTATCTCGGGCTACATGAGGAATTCGAGTCCTTCAAACCGAGCTGACATTTTTAGGACAGCATTGCGATATGCTGCCATTTTCAGATCCTTGGCGTCAAAATCTCCATTTATCTGGGATATTGCAAGGTTTGAATCCCCGCGCACCTCTAGGCGTTGAATGCCCATGGAGATTGCCATCCGGAGGCCATGTAAAAGGGCCTCGTATTTGGTTGCGTTGTTGGAGTCCGTGTACATTATCTGAAGTACGTATTGGACTGTGTCCCCGGTTGGGGACGTCAATACGACACCAGCCCCAGTCCGGCCAACATTTTAGAGCCGTCGAAGTGCATAATCCAAGGAGTATGCGCCGTACTCTTTAGGGAGTTCGGCTTCAGTCCATTCAGCGACAAAGTCAGCCAAAACTTGTGACTTTATAGCTCGCCGAGGTTTGTAAGTTATATCGAATGGTAAGAGCTCAATGGCCCATTTTGCAATCCTACCCGTCGCGTCGCGGTTGTTTATAATGTCGTTGAGTGGTACTTCGGAGGCCACCGTTATCGAACACTCTTGAAAGTAGTGTCGTAGCTTCCGGGATGCCATGAACACCACATACGCTATCTTTTGATAGTGTGGGTAACGGGACTTGCAGGAGGTTAACATAGTGGAGACTTAGTACACTGGTTTTTGAAGAGGGAATTTATGCCCTTCTGTCTCTCGTTCGACGACGAGTACCGCGCTTACAACTTGATGTGTTGCCGCGATGTATAACAGCATTGGTTCGCCCAGGTTGGGCGCAGCTAGGACCGGATTTGTTGCCAATATGGCCTTTATTTCTTCGAGTCCGGCAGTGGCAGCATCCGTCCACTCGAAGTGTTCGGTGCGCCTAAGGAGGCGATAGAGGGGTAATGCCTTTTCTCCCAAGCGGGAGATAAAGCGGCTTAAAGCCGCCACGTATCCAATCAATTTTTGTATCTGTTTGAGGTCTTTGGGAATATCCAGCTGTGACAGAGCTCGGATCTTGGCCGGGTTTGCTTCAATTCCTCTACCGGATACAATGAAGCCCAGCAGCTTTCCGGTGATGCAAAACGCATTTTTCCGGATTCAGCTTGATGTCATATGCTCTGAGGTTGTCGAATCTGAGCCTCAAATCGTCTACTAGAGTTTCGACGTGTTTGGTTTTGACGACTACGTCGTCTACCTATGCCTCTACTCTTTTACTGATCTGGGTTGCCAGACATGTTTGAATCATGCGCTGATATGTTGCGCCGGCGTTTTTAAGTCTGAAGGGCATCGTGTTGAAGCAGAATGGTCCAGTTGGAGTGATGAATGCCGTTGCGGCTTGTGCCTTCGCCATCTTGATTTGATGGTAGCGGAGTATCGTCGAGGAAGCACAGTGAATCGTGTCCTGCGGTGGCATCGATTATCTGGTCGATGCGGGGGAGGGGGAAGGGATCCTTTGGGCAGGCTTTGTTGAGGTCTTTAAAATCGACACATAAGTGCCAGGACTTGTCCTTCTTTGGTACCATTACCAGGTTTGCTAGCCAATCCGGATGTTTGATATCTCTGATGAATCCGGCTTCCAATAGTTTGGCAAGTTCTTCTCCCATTGCCTGTCTTTTAGGTTTGGAAAATCGTCGAAGAGCCTGTTTGACTGGCTTGAATCCTTTTAGGATGTTTAGGCTGTGTTCTGCCAATCTGCGTGGGATTCCGGGCATATCCGAAGGGTGCCAGGCAAAAATGTCCCAATTTTCCCGAAGGAATTCTCGCAGTGTGGCGTCTACATCAGGGTTCAACTGTGCCCCGATGGAAGCCGTCTTTGTCGGGTCCGTTGGATGGACCTAGAATTTTATTATTTCATCTGTTGGTTTAAAGGAGGTGGACTTGGATCTCTTATCGAGTATCACATCATCCCTATTCACCGTAGAGCGCAGCGCGGTGAGTTCTTCTGCCGCTAGGGCTTCGGATAGTGCCTCCAGGGCTAATGCAGCTGTCTTGTTTTCGTGGCGGAGTGCTATGTCCGGATCACTAACGAGTGATTATTCCGCGGGCCGGGCATTTTGAGCTTCATGTACCCGTAATGGGGTGCGGCTTGAAAAATTGTGAATGCCTCTCGTCCTAATATAGCGTGATATCCGCTGTTGAGCGGGCCACTTGGAGCGTGACTTCTTCGGATCTGTAATTGTCCGTGAGCGAACACCACATCGAGTGTGATTTTTCCGGTGCAGCGCGCTTCGGCTAGGGATTATTCCTCTGAAGGTTGTCTTTGCTTCGCTCAATGCGGCTCCAGTCTATTTCCATTTTTTGAAGAGTTTCCTCGTAGATGAAGTTTAGTCCGCTGCCGCCATCCATGAGGACCTTTGTAAGTCGAAAGCCGTCCACTATTGGACTAAGCACCAGTGCGGCTGGTGCTCGGGCTGTTCGGAATTTAGATTCGTCGCTGGCGTTGAAGGTAATGGCTGTGTCGCTCCATGGATTTGTTGTTGCTACTTGGTAGACTTCGGCGAGGCCGCGGATTGTTCGTTTCCGCATATTATTTGATGCGAAGGTCTTGAAGACTGTTGATACCGTACCGGTATTGTTGGAGTGGTTTTCCGGGGCTAGAAGCTCCTCGCCACTTTTGGCAACCTGCCGTAATATCCAACATGCTCGAAGGCTATGTGTTGGGACGGCGCCCTCTGTACTGTGAATTTTACAGGGTCCGCTAAGCTATCCCTCCAGTACGGTTCCGTGCCCTCTATGGGGTTTTTGCTTTTTGATTTTTGTATCTGGGGCCTGAGTGTAATGCACCCTTTTGTTGTGGACTAGGGTTGGGGCCGGATTGTCCCTAAACTTATTTTTGGTTTTCCGGAAGCTCTCCATCGCATAGTACTTTCGTACTATGGACGCCAGGTCGGCGAAGCATGTAATATCACGACGGCTGACGGCGTTCAGGAGTCCCTCATCCGTGTAGTTATTGCAAAAGATTGAGATTGCGTTTTCCTCTCGGCAGTGCTTTATCATGTCCATAACCAGGAGGAATCTGGCCCAGTAATGATGTACTGTTTCAGCGGGCTCTTGCCGGATTAGAGATAGATCGCATATGTCTGGGCGGGCGGGTGGAATTAAGTCCGGAACCCTACCCATCTCAAGGCTTAAGGGCCGAGAAGTTTCCAAATTTGGAAGCTTAGATTGTTGGACGTTGTCCAACGAGTCCGGTACGATGCCTGACTTTAAGTTTAGTGCTTGATCGAAGTCCGTCCCTCCGCGGGAATCCGGCATGGAGGGTTCGGCAGCCCGGACATGACTAGTTTTCAATACATGGGAAGAGTCGCCGCATTGTTCCTCTACCACTGCAACGTGGTGGGTGACCTGGGGAGAGTTAATCTCCCTCAGATCGGTTTTAAGCCCAATCTGATTGTAGTCTGTAGCGACTCCCGGGGCGGCGATGCGATCCAAGAGCTCGTTTACGGACGAGAGCTCTATTGGATCGAGCCGCTCGGCCAATTCCGAGCTGACGCGAAGATTGCTTTTGTCGACTTGAGAGGTCATTATCAAAGCGGCGGCCGGACAGGCGGTCATAAGAAAACCACCTAGCCGGATAGTTTGGCCAGCGGCCAAGGCCCCTTTGGCAAAAATACCGTCCTTGAAGATGGGAGGAGGCATCCTTCCTATCGGCGACGACACAGAGGAACTCTCAATGAAAGCACCAATGTCGGTGTCAAAACCGGCGGATCTCGGGTGGGTGACCTGGGGAGAGTTAATCTCCCTCAGATCGGTTTTAAGCCCAATTAGCCTTTTCCTGTTTGGCGCTAAAACCCTCCAATGCTTGTTGTTGCACTAGAAAGTATGCATCTGAATGCTCCAAGGACTTCCGCAGTCCTTCCGCTTCTTGTCACAGCACAGCTGATCGATGTCTTTCAGCTTGTAATTGAGACTCAAGAAACTAAACTGATTTAGGAAGTGAGTTTGAATAGCTTGTGCAAGCGGTAGTGGCCAGTAACTCGAACACTAAACCAAGATAGGACTTTGGGTTGTCTCAATGTCTTCAAGATAGTCTTCCTTAGCTGTTTTATCAGCTTTGTTGGAGACCAACAAGGATGTCTCACTGTCCTGAACCTTATCTGCATTACTTCCTTTACCATTGCTTAATAAGGCGCTCTTCCCCAATATTCTGTCAGCATTCTAAAAGAAGAAACAAGCAGACACATAACAGGTTTAGCATGTACTAGTATATGAAACTCATTTTGGTGAACCAGTTCATTAGTAAGGTGGACAGGATTAAACTACCAAGTATTTTATTGCCAAGTACTAGTACATAATAAAAACATCAAACAAACATATATCTATGTCTTATGGTCACTGCATTGTCTTGCCAAATAAAAATAGAGACACAGTTCAAATCATATCAGTTCAAGACAAAGCAGCAGTGAAAGAATACAAAGTGAGGGAAACTACACGGCACAACAAGAATTCAAATGGGTACCACGGGTCTACATGTACAACAACACTATTGGCTCTGTTGTGATGCTAGTAATGTGCATGATATGAGAAGTCAACTGTATACACAATTGAAATTGAAATCAACAGAGCTATTGATAAGAGCAAACATGTTAAAGAAACATGCGTGAACATACCAGCTATGCCATTGGAGTTTCGATTGGATCCTTCAATTTAAAAATAAGTTTGTATGATTAAATACAGTGAAACAAGAGCAAAGCACTATGCATGATAGCAATCATAGTTAAAAAAGGCGCGCCTAAGCGAGCGCTTAAGCGCGCCTAGGCTCTAGGCATTGGCAAAACGCATTGCGCATAACTACGCTTAAACTGCGCATAAGCATGCACTTTGGTCAGTAAAGCGCAAGGCGGTGGCAAAACGCACAATTAACGCCTAGCGCTTTTTTGAACTATGATAGCAATGGAATCTTAAATTAGAACAGTTGTTCTTCAGGTTTAGGCACTTGTTCTACATGAACAGAGTACAATAAGACGCAAGAATATAGTACTTAAAAATAGAAAATGAGCTCATAGACCTTACCACATTCTTGGTTCGGGACCAGTACAGAACAAGGCATTCCTAGTCATCATCCAGTAAATGTGTCTCCGGAGAACACAAGGTAATTTGATGAGTTTCTTTGCCTGTGAAGTACATTTTCTTCAGGTAATTCCGATGCTGCCACCAAGCATTCTTGAAGATAGCAGAGGTATTAGCACAGGTTACCTCATCCTGAGTTTCCAAATCGGTCCTTCTCTATAGAGAAAAATGGGAAAATTTGCTGTATTATAACCATCATGGAGGTAGGATGTATGGGACAAAGCAAAGTAATTGCCATGAATAACATTACTTACACATAACTCCTGGAAAAACACCTGCAACTGGCATTTTCCTTCATATTCAGTACAATATTTCCAAGATGGGAAGATACGCACATAGGATTTAACAACATCAAATGCGATAGATGCTAAACTACGACTAGCTGGTTGTGCTTCCTCCACAGGAATAGGCGCATTTAACTGGTGGAGTTGTGGTTCGCCGTGGTAATCTTGGCCCTTTGGGCCTTTGGATCTGCCTTAGTGCTTGCTCTTGTTTGGGAGCTCTATGGTGGAGATGGTCTTGTGTCAACAGAACTAGGTTACTATTCTTTGGGGTTGGGGTTAGATTGGGTGAAGCTGGTTCTCTGTCCATCGCATGAGAGGGGTACAATCTAAGAGATTGTGGTTTATGTGTGGTGGGGCTGGTTTGGGGCAGTTACAACCGGGTGCTATCTCCACCAAGAGGTAGCACTGTTTTATTTGAAGACCGTGCTTTTACTCCGCTAGATACTGGCATCACCCGATCCAATTCAAATGGCTGATAAATAGGGGTGGACTAACAAGCAGCTCGGCTCGTTAAGCTCGTACTCGTTAAGCTCGTGCTCGTTAAGGCTCGGCTCGGTAAGCTCGTTAAGATTAACGAGCAGAAAACCCTGCTCGTCTCGGCTCGTTTGAAGCTCGTTAAGCTTGTGAGCGCTCGCGAGCGCTCGTTAACAGATTATAATGTGTTATGATATACATGATGAATGCGTAGGTGTGGTTTTCAAGATGAAATATGGTGACTATAAAAAAAATGCACTAGTTTGTTGCCTCATATGTCGAGTAGATTGAATTGATGGGCTGAGGTGCTACAAAAAGTTTGTCACGTAAGATGAAAATATGTCTTATGTTGTTACTAACGAGCTACTCGTGAAACTCATTAGCTCGTTCGTTAAGCTCGTTAAGCTTAACGAGCTGAAATCAATGATTGGCTCTGTTCATTAAGAAGCGAGCTCCGAGCTTAACGAGCCGAACTATCGAGTGCTCATTAAGCTCGCGAGCTACGAGCTTTTGGTCCAGCCCTACTGATAAATAGGAAACATAGTTGAATGTACAGACATTGTATGAGAGACAAATGCAATAGATAGTGTGGGAAAAAGAGGGCATGAAATAGTTGACATGTATATTGTTTAACTAAAACGGATAGCATGACATAATTTCACATATATGATGTCTATCTAAACAGGATAGCATAGCATAACATAATTCAAAGATATGATGAATAACTAAACAGGATCACATGACATAATTCACCTACATGTTATCTAAGTAATCACGATCGCATCATTTAATTCACATATGTGATTTATATGCTAAACAGAGGGCATTCGATATGATGTCTGAACTAAGAACATGGTGTTGAATATTGTGTATATGATGTCTAAACTATGCAATGCAAGACACCATATGCATGATATGAGCTGTATAACCGTGCCAAGTTAGAGCATACACCTCGGTGGGGTAATAGGACTGGTCATTTGTCTCTGAATCCATCTCCGAGGAGCTATCGGGACCCAACAAGAGATCTGCTTCGACAGGTAGCATTTTCTGCTCTGAAGGCCTTGTTTTCACTCCAGATTTTTCCATCTCCCACCCAAATGGCAGATTCACAGGAAGAGTAGTTTAATGTACAAACATTGTCGACAAATGGAAATGTAATGAAGAAAAGGATGGGCAAGATATCATTCAAATATATGATGCCTGGTTAAACAGGATGGCATTGCACATTTCACATATATTATGGCTGGCTAAAAGACATGATACTGCATAATTCCCATATATGATATAAAAACTAAACAGGTGGCATTACAGAGCATGTCTAAACTAAGCAGATGACATATATGATGTCAAAACTGGGCACTACAAGGCAACATATGCATGATATGACTAACATCATCATGCCAAGGTAGAGCAAACACCTTGGGGGTAAATAGGAGTGGTCAGCGGCGTCCGAATCCGCCTTAGAACAGATATCTTCCTCTGGATTACAATCTAGAGAGGGGGAGGGCTTGCCATTGAACCCACCATGGAGTGATGTCTGCATGACATTGTATTGTCGCACAAAACTCTTCTCTTTTTCTCTACATGTTCATCATGACTGTGTACAATATCTGACATGCATACGAAAAAAATATGGTGAGATTATGTAAGGAGAGCATGCAGAAATTTAGAGTGATGGTAACAACTAGTGGATGGATCCAAAAATAATGATAGAAGGCCGATGATTGCTTTAATTTAATAAAAAGACAGATGATGATTGCTTTACTATTTGTTTCCCACCCAAGATGAACAACATAGGCATATCCTAGGTGAAGCAGATATTAGACAGAGAAACTATTCATTGTTGCCTCGATATGTGCCCCACAAGTAATTTAGAACTCAAGTTTGAACATTAATTTGGACCTGACTTGGAGTCCAAGAGGTGAATAGGACGATAAAGTAGCAGGTAATTTTAAGCAATGCATAACATAAGCAGAAACAAAAGAGTGTGACCTCTCTTGTGGACCCGTGTACTCCTTAGGTTCATCTGCTGAGTCGATGATGGTGATGTCATTGCGGTGGTTGCCGGCGGCAGGGAAGGAGATCTGAGGTGGTGAAAGACAGTCAGGAGTCATGATGTATGGTTTGGTGGATGCTTCTGTCGATGGAGCAGCTCAGGTGAGGTGGGCGATGTCGCGGCAGGAGCAGGATAAACCACACAAAGTTCCCTTCGGCACCTACCTATAACTCAAGTAATTCTGTAAGGGCTCATTTGGCTTGCATGATTCTGAAAACACAGGGACAGGAAAAACACCAGAATAGGATAGGAATGCACATAGTAAACAGAGCATTTGTAAACACATGATTTCTGTCAACTTGGGTGTTTGGTTCACAGGAATTGGAAAAGCAGAGGAATGCAAAGAAACATGGCCAAAATAAAGTGAAACCATATGAAAGCGTGTACAGTTAGACTGTTATTTTGCCACTAGTGCACTTGGTCTTGTTTTCATGCATAGGATTTTGAAAAGTAGGTCCAGGTGGATGTTTTGCTCCATTCCTTTCAACAAAATGCATGAATAATTGAATAGTAGAGTGCCATAGGAAAATTCCTTATTGCTATGTTTTTCCGTTGAACCAAAATAGACCTAATGGATCGACATGAATGTATAATAATAAGTGATGCAACAAGTGTACAACCTCTTTGCTGTAGCCGTGTCGACCTCAACATCATTGGGTTGGTCGCTGAAGCAGTTGAGACAGAGGTGGATGTCGGAGGTGTGGAGGAAGATCTGAGGAATCTATAGATGGTGTCCAGGGTACTGCTCTGTTGTGATGGATCGTTCTGTCGTTGGAGGAGCTCCGATGAGCCGTAAGACGTCAAGGCTAAAGTAGCACAAGACAGGCATCGTCAATCTCAAGTGGGATTCTAATAGCATCTCCAATAGATGATGTAAAATAGATGTAAAATTTACATCACCAAAAACCACCTGACTACAATAGATGAGATAAAAACTGTTGACTCTGAACTTAACTGTCGAAACTGAAATTTACTATGGAATCTGAATGCTACTGTCGAAACTGAACGCAATGGTAGCAGAGAGGCACTTGACATGTAGTTTAGGGAGGGCCTGCAGTTCATCTTCAACCTGCACCCCCCTAAGCCGCCTGCCACCACCGGCCGAACCGCCGGCCCCAGCGCCGCCTTGCCGCCCTGAAACAACTCCACACCGCCGGTCCGCCGCCACCCCGGCAAGCCCTCTAGCCCCCCCGCCCCCACCCTAAACCCTAAGATAGATAGTGGGGTACCTCTCCAGCAAGCCCCCCTCCCTGCTGCCGCTGGTTCTTCCTTAACTCCGGGGAGCCCCCCACCCCCACCCCCTGAAAATCGAATGACCCAAAAGTCGATTCAGTCGACTGAAGTGTAGCTAAATCGGAGAAGAGCATCGGCACGAGCGAGGGGAAGGGCAGCAGCAGCAGCGCGAGCGAGCGAGCAAGAGCCGGAGCAGTAGCAGCAGATCCAACTGGTATGGATGCTGCCGTTGAAGGGGCCTCGCACTGGGGGAGATGTCGACCGCGGTGCCGGCTTCAAGGTAGCCGATCATGGGGTTGTAGGATGGAGCACCGTCGGTGCCGGGTGGTCGAGTTAAGGAGAAGGTGCGATGCAATGAGTGTACAACCTCTTTCGTGGTGCTGAGTAGGCCTCGGCTTCATCCGAGGAGTCAGTGAGGATGATGCGGTTCCAGTGGAGCAGGTTAAGGCGGCGCTGTGGGGATGGAGCAGCCGCGATAGATGAGGCGATTGTCGGTGTCAAAACCGGCGGATCTCGGGTAGGGGGTCCCGAACTGTGCGTCTAGGCGGATGGTAACAGGAGACGAGGGACACAATGTTTTACCTGTGTTCAGCCCTCTCGATGGAGGTAATACCCCACGCCCCGCTTGATTAATATTGATGATATGGGTAGTACAAGAGTAGATCTACCACGAGATCAAGGAGTCTAACCCTAGAAGCTAGCCTATGGTATGATTGTTGATATGTAATGTTGTGTCCTACGGACTAAAGCCCTCCGGTTTATATAGACACCGGAGAGGCTAGGGTTACACAGAGTCGGTTACAATGGTAGGAGATCTACATATCCAGATTGCCAAGCTTGCCTTCCACGCCAAGTAAAGTACCTTCCAACACGAGCCGAGTCTTCAATCTTCTATCTTCGTAGTGCGGGAGTCCGCGGATATCGATAGTCCGCTATCCGGACACCCCTAGTCCAGACTCCTCAAGTAGCCCTCGAACCAGTCTTCAATGCCAATAAGTCCGGCGTGCATAATGTTCGGCATTGCAAGGCGGGTTCCTCCTTTGAATAATCCGGAGAAGATAATGAATACCAGGATAGTGTTCGACTCTGCAAAATAAATTCCACATTCCAACGTAGAGAGAATAAAACGTATACACCGATCCAATCTGCTGACGTATTATGCAGCGTGACATCACACTGTAGGCAAGCCCTAGTTTGGGTCATTTTTATTATTCCGCCTCAGCACGTTTAGCGAAGCGGTTTCCTTGGCACGTCCTGTCGAGGCAGAGATCGTGTTCCCTTTTATTCCGGGATCCTCATCAATACGCGTGGGTAACCCAACCGTTCCGCCGCCACGCCTCCTCTATCGAAGGGAATCTCAAACGGTCACGGAGACGGCCCTTGGTATTTCTTTCCCTTTATAAGAGGACCAAGGCCTGTCCTTGTCTTTCAACCTCGATCGAATCTTTCCTCCGCTCCCAGCTCCAACACCTAGAGCTTCAGATTCGAGCGCCGGATCCACAACAATGTCCGCCCGACCTCGGGGCGGTGGATCCGCTCCTCCGCCACGGAGGAGGATATTTTGAAGTTGCGTGAGGCCAAGCACTGCCCACGGTTTCGCCAGACAGTTGCCTGCTCTGGGCAGGCCGTGCTGCCCCCGAGCCCGGCGAATATGTCGTTTCGCGCCTCACCTCCGTCGGGATTAGGCTTCCCGACGGATCCCTTCGTGAGGGGCTCTGTTCTTCCACGGGCTGGACTTCCACGACTTGGCCCGAGTCCATCCTCCATATCTCCGCATTCATTATCGTCATGCGAAGCCTTCCTCCGCGTCATCCCCACTTCGCCTGTGGCTGAAAACATTCAAGGTGGAGCCAAGATGATCGGGGGCGCTAAGCGGAGTGTGGCGGGGTGACCATAAGCAAGAAGGTCGATGCCCGTGGCTCAAGGTTCCTTCCAAGAGGAACAGGATTGTGGCAGCAGGAGTGGTTCTACATCACCGCTCCAAGGGCAAGCAAGCGTAAGCCGCCGCCTCCTTCCGCCCGGGACCTCCACGGCAGCAGATGTCGTCGGGTCAAACAAGGGCTCAACTGGGGCCGCCCGAGGACGGCGCCGCACTGCAGGCCGGATTCGAGACCTCCAAACAAGGGAGATCGGCCTGGTCAAGGTGATGCAAGTCATGCTAGTGAGGCACCTCCTACCCGCAAATGTCGCCCTTCCGCCTATGGGAGTTCAATCCGAGGGACCTCGTATTCTCCAGCATTTTATGGGCGCAACACCCACGGAGATGTACAAGTTGTTCTTGGACCGCAGTAGCGTGTCCGGATTCGCCGAGGACGCAGGCTTAAGCGCGATCGCCGGATACTGTAAATAGCTCGAGCTCGGACGTTCTATCTCAGATGCCTTTCAAAAGATCATCTCCTCGACCCTTTTATTCTTCATAGGAATGGGTGGCGCGATCAAGGCTGATAAGGTGTCCGCCCCCCTCCCGAGGACCGTGACCGGAGCCCGTGGCCGGTAAGAATGTTGGAGGTTGCGCCCACGAGGGGGGCGACGGGGGAGATAAAGGAGCTAATACTTTGTCCAAAGGGGCGACTGAAGAGGAGGGAACCGAGGATTCCTCCCTTCAGAAGGAAAAGAGGACCGCCTCCGAAGATCCGGAGGTCCCAGCCCCTAAGCTGGGAAGAAATCCCCACTGGTCCGCGTCCGGAGAGAATCCGGACGCACAATAATTGCCCAAGGACCAGCCCTCCAACGAGCCGTGAGTATGAGAGAAGAAGTTTAATAAGGAAATACCTTCGTACGCTTCTGTAGGTAACCAAATATTCATATCGCAGTTCGGATCTGCAGCCGCCTCGATGAGTTCGTCCTCGGGGATCTTCTTCCGAGATGATGGAGAGCGACACGCCTCCGTCGCTCGCGCCGCCAGATGAGGCAAAGCGAGCCCGAAGTGTCGTCACGGAGGGCGTCCCTGAGTCCGGAGGGGCCAAAGAGTTCAACGCCCACCAGAGTCCGGCCGGGAGAACTAAAGAGTTTGCTTGAGAGGGCATCCATTTCAGAAGATCACCGCAAGCACGCGCACGGTGGTTGAAGGATTTCGTCCGCTAAAAGCGACTACGCAATGCCGCCTCGAGCTATCTTGGCGGGATTTGAGGTATCTTGAAAATGATGCACCCTTTGTCTTTTAACAGTTCAGCATATGAAAATGCATACTCAGATAGATAGTAGCCCCGAGACTCGGTAGGTTGTCGAGGACGACAGCGTGGCGAGGATCAAAATCGAAACATCTCGGTAGTGAATACCGCCGCTCGATGCAGGTGGCGGATAGTCCGGGATAGCCGGATCGATCGGTTTGTTTAATCGAAGTCGACAATTTGGACATGGCGATGCCGACATCGCACTTGTCAATCAGCGACTTGACGAGTCGCAAGGTAAATAAATTTCCGCAGCCGGTTTATTGAGTGGGTTAAAGCCCTCCTCCGATAAGTTATATGTTGTTTCTCTGCATAAAGGCGGTTGTTGTGGAGAGCTTCGGGCCGAGCTTGCACAAGCTAAGGAGCAAGCCCAAAGGAGTGATGCGGTTGCCGCGAGGGCGGTCAAGAATTGAAGGCCGAAAAGGTCGCGACCGCCTAAGAGGCGGAGTTGGCCGAATTGGCCAAGAATTTAAAGGATGCTACCGATCAGAAGCGAGGCTCTCTAAAAGGAGCGCCTATTGGAGCGGGAAGACTCAAGAAGGCCATCGCCGAAGCCAAGGATGCCCGCTCGCAATGCGGGCTATGAAGGAGGAGCTGCGCCAAGCCGAGAAATCACGACCGCAAGCCGTTTCTTGCGCGCCGGTTTATGGATGCCAAGTATGTTAAATTTGAAAAGCAGTGGAGTTCGAGGATCCTTACATGGACTTGGCTGCGAGTGCGGCCGACGCCGCTAAGCACTTCCCTGAGCGGGGATCACGAGGTGGAAGAGTTATATTGACTCAATTCCACAATCCGGATCGCCCTCTTCCATTGTCGGACAGGTTGGCGAATGGGCCGAACTGAATAGACCGTCTGGCTGGCTATGATCGACATCGTGGCCCATGTGTGGCCAGAGAGGTCCAAGGCGACGAGCTATTTCGCTCATCGCAGCAGGTTCCTTGGGGCGGTGCCGCGATATCCAGAGATGAAACGGTCGGCTCAGACGAGGGCGCGGATGGCTCTCCGCCCGTAAAGGCGCATGTCCGGAGATGGATGCCACCGCCGTTGCTGCCCAAGGTTCGGATGGGAACCGGCTTCCTGCCGAGCATTATTTCGGGGAAGTTATGCGCGGCGCTCATATAACAGAGTCGCACTGCTCGAAGAATGTAATGTTCAATTGAACGCTTTAACTTGTGTATAAACGATTATAGTATGAATGCTTTTTATACTTGTGCTTCCAAGTAGTAAGACTTCTCCAGGCGGCCGCTTATGATACTTGTGTATAACCCGAAAGATGCGAGTTTGGCTTCAAATTTCTTGCACAAGGTGCTGGGGTGTTATAAAATAGCGCTTTTTCACACTTAATCTGACGCCTCGGTCCTGTTATAAGGAGGTGGTAGCGAGCTAACGAGGCAATCCGGACTATAGTGCTTTATTTCTTTCACTTAGCCAATGGAGCTCGAGAGTGGGGCTACGATATAGCCCCTAATGACACCGCACATCTCCGGATTCGAGTGCGATGTGCCTTACCGAAGCGCCCTTCGTCAAAGCGGGAATTCTAAACATTCCGTAGTCGATCAAGTGGTGACCAGACTCTCGCTATATCATGACATCGGTTAGCGGCTTTCATCGAGGTGCTCGCCCAATTAACCGGGGCACAATCGCAGATAGTTCTCCGGTGCCGCGTTAGCCGGGTGATACGGAACGTAAGGCAGCAAAACACGTGAGCCGGGCAAACCCAACATTTGACCAAAGACATGATTCGAGCTGATGCATATAATGCCCAACTTGAGACGCCGAACACTCCGAAGGTGTTCGGACTTTATGATAACGGGCAGAATTATGCCCTAAACCCCTTTTGTCAGTGTACGGCATTGTCTTCCGACGCGCCAATGCCAAAGCTGCCGGGCCCGCTTTGGCTATAGGAGGAAGCCAAGGAGATTAACAACAAGAGACAAGAATAAAAGGTCTACATAGGGTCTTAATCAAAAGAATCCTTGCGACGGGTCCTTACCGCACGCTCTGCGCTGGTCTCTGTTGCGCCGTTATCCCGGGGCACGCACGCTTGTTCATCTCAGAAAAGAGGAACATTTTAGTTTTAGAAACTGTTCATGCGGAAGATATGCAAAAAAGGAATAAATGCAAATAATTAAAGCTAGGTTTATATGAAACCGTGGTTAATTGTGAGCGCAGCCCCTTATTAAAGGGTATGCGGCTAGGGAGCCCCTAGCTTGCTGAGTCCGGATTCGTCTATCCGAGTCCGGGTCTTTAATGACCTCGACTGAAATGGTGCCATGTGGACCGGCATCTTAAGTGCAAGAGACGCAGAATGCGGTATGGCGTTGAAGCGGACAAAAGCCTTCGCCCCAATAGTGCTTGATATTCACTTTTAAATGGGACGATATGGAAAATTAACTTTTCGTCGAAAATTGTTCGCAATCCAACACGACTTCTAGTAATATCGAGCCTGCACTTGGCGAAGGGCTCGCGAACTCCTTTGAAGGGAGTGCGGCCGTGTCGAATTTTGGTAGGGTCTATCCACATCCGACGGACTGTGTTTGAATATAGCAGGTTTAAGTCACTGCCTCCGTCCATTAGGACGTTTGTGAATTGCAGTCCGTCTATTATCGGATTCAATATTAGGGGAGTCCGTCCCGCTGTTCGAACACTTTTGGAATAATCCCGGTGATCGAAAGTGATTGGTTTTGATACTCAATCTCTATGGTTTGCTGGGCTGGACCGTGCGGAGCTCTTTTTAGAAAGTGTCGATTGTTTTTCCGTGATCCTCACGGAAGTGAGTATACCGCTGACCCCTTGTGGGAAAGTCTTTTGTTTTCCGTTCCCGCCGGGCGGGGTTTATCTTCTTCGCTTGTTGCGCCGAGCCCCTTGTGTTCGGGCGCTTAGTCGGTTGGACTGTTTGAAACCCAACAATCCTCGTGGGTGTGGTTTGTAGGCCTTCGGGGTACTGTGGATTTGACATATCCGACCTGAATTTTGTGTAGGTTAGACAGTTCGTCATTGTCGTCCTTGAGGGGTTGAGCTTTATTATTCGCCATGAGCTTTTAAACCGCGCTGATCGCCGTGTTTTGGGATTTTCTTTATTCCTTCGCCGTTCTTTTTTCGCGCCATGATTTTCCGCTTCCATCTCTTATCTCGGATGTACTTGGGTCGCTGGTGCCGCTTCTTGCCAACCAGCTGTCCTCTCCTCGCGCAAAAAGCGGGTCATGAGGCTTGTTAATGCGGTCATTGTCCCTCGCTTTCTCTTGACCGAGGTGTCTGGCGAGCCATTCGTCTTGACATTGTGCTTAAAAGCTGCTAAGGCTTGGCGTCCGGACAATGACTATTTGGTTCTTTTGGTAAGGAACCTGTTCCTGCAATTTCGCGCCGACTCTCCGGGCTGTTGAGTTATGTGACTTAGGTCATCTCAGATCCGGAGGCCGGACATAAGTCCCTTGAAAATTTGCTCTAAACGCTTCCTCGAGCTCTTCCCAACTTCCAACAAGTGTTTTCGGGAGGCTTTTGAGCCAATGACGGGCTGGCCCTTTGAGCTTGAGGGGTAGATATTTTATGGCGTGAGATCGCCTCCTCCGCCATATGTATATGCAGATATAGTCTTCTATCCGCACTGTGGTCTGTTGTTCCATCGTAGGCTTCTATGTTTATGGGTTTAAACCCTGCGGGAATTCATGATCCAAAGACTCGTCTGTGAAGCATAGTGGGTGTGCGGCACCCTGCATTTGTATCGCGCCGCTATCATCGGACACTTGACGTGTTCCTTTGCTTATCGTGGCTTTCCTTTGGGTCCGAGATGGACTGGCTGGGCCATTTGACGGTGGGGGCTTTATGGCCTCTTCGTCGAATTCTGGGAGCAGCTTGCGCTTCGGGTAGCTCTTCGATTGGTGGCTGTTGCCGTGTTTGTCTGTGGTTTTGAGTACTTTGCTCCATCTTATCCAGAGCGCGTCTTCCGCTGTGTTGAGCTTCCGTTTTTCCTTCTTCAGGCCTCTTGCTATAGCGATGAGCCTGCGTTTGCAAAGATCTTGTTCGACGGGCTCTTCGAATTCGTCGTCATTGGGGCTTGTTTCGTCTTTGGAGGGAGGTACATAGTTGTGATCCTCAACCTTTTCTTCTCCCGCCCTTTCGTGAGGGCTTGCTTCTACATCCTCCTTCGCTGAGTCTTGCTGGAGGGGAACGTCTTCAGCACTCTCCGGAGTGTTATTGTCTCCCGTGCCGGACTCTCCATTCTTGTTGTGGCAGGATTTAGAGCGGCGCCGCTGACGCCGGCGTTTAGGCTGCTTCTTCAAAGAATCTTCTTCCGCTGCTTTTTCGCCATCCCCTTCTTTTGGGGTATCCACCATGTAGACGCAGATGACGAGGGGTTTTCCAAAGGCCTGTGGGCACTGGTCTCGATCGCTCTCCGCATCATCGCCCATAGCGCCGATGTCATCGAGTCGAGTTCAGCATGTCGGTTAGATCCTCGATGCTGGCTACAAAGTGGGAGGTGGGTGGGCTCAATTTCTTCATCGTCTGCATTCCAACCGCCCCGCCATAATCCGCCAGATTCTCCCGATAGCGAGAGATGCTTCAGGAATTCAAGATATTGCCAAAAGGCGAAAGTGCCGAAGATGTCCGCGGGCGGTGGATTCCATAACCGCGCCGATTCGGTTTAATTGGCGGGGCGCGGAGGCTCGGAGTTCGGGCGAGGAGTCCGTGCCTCGATCACGAAGTTTCGCGAGGGACAAGATCGTATTCGCTCCATCGCCAGATGTTGAAGCCCCGGGCGCGCTCATCCACCGCCCTCGTCATATAACCGCCCCGCAAGTAGCCGGGCGGATTCGAAAGCGCCACCAAAGCTTTGTCCGCGGCAGAGCAGATCATGCCCATTGTTGCAGCAGTAGCGCTATTGTGGCACGAGTCCGTCAAGATCAAGTCTCCGCGGTCATCGGCCGTGAAGTTTAAACTTCGAATCGACCGACGGCAGGGCGTGGCTTTCGATCTCGCTCCGGATGGCCAAGGGAATTGCCCGCAGCAAAGCCGCCGAATATGAAGATCTGTCCGGGAGAAAGGTCTCACCCGGACAGCGTTGATGGTTGAAGATGCCATCGAGCCTATCGGTGACGACACGGAGGAACTCTTAATGAAAGCACCAATGTCGGTGTCAAACCGCGGATCTCGGTAGGGGGTCCCGAACTGTGCGTCTAGGCGGATGGTAACAGGAGACGAGGGACACAATGTTTTACCTGTGTTCAGACCCTCTCGATGGAGGTAATACCCACGCCCCGCTTGATTAATATTGATGATATGGGTAGTACAAGAGTAGATCTACCACGAGATCAAGGAGGCTAAACCCTAGAAGCTAGCCCATGGTATGATTGTTGAGATGTAATGTTGTGTCCTACGGACTAAAGCCCTCCGGTTTATATAGACACCGGAGAGGCTAGGGTTACACAGAGTCGGTTACAATGGTAGGAGATATACATATCCGTATTGCCAAGCTTGCCTTCCACGCCAAGTAAAGTACCTTCCGGACACAAGCCGGAGTCTTCAATCTTCTATCTTCGTAGTCTGGGAGTCCGGCGGATATCGATAGTCCGGCTATCCGGACACCCCCTAGTCCAGGACTCCCTCAGCGATCATCGTAGCAGCTCCTTGGAGGTGGAGGACGGGGCGGCTTAACCAGCGGGACGACGAGATGGATGACGGATCCTCATCTGGGGAGGTGGACGAAGGACATGAAGCTGTTGCGGTGCATGACGTCGTCGGGGAAGAGGCTCCGGCTGGGCAGCGGTGAGGTGGCGGACAAAGGAGGATGGGGTTTCGCGGCTGGAGCGGAGAGGTTATGGCAGCCTAGGATTTCGAATGGCGAAAAGGAGGCGATGGGAGGGTGTAACCATGACTTAGGGACGCGCTTGCCAAAATGTAGGGTGTGTTAGAGAAGTACCCCCACCGATTTGAACTAGCAGCCCTTTCGGCTCAGGGTTAGAAGGGGGATTTCGTGTGTCGGGATTTTGCAGCTGGAGGGAGTTTTCGCGTGCGTTGTAATTTCGGGATAGCAAGGCGCGGGTTGTGAAGGCGCCTGTTTTGGGAGCACGATATCTGAATTTTCGGGATATAACAAGGCGCGGGTTGAATTTTAGGGACAAGCCTAACGGGTAATATTGTACTTGTACGTACCAAATCAATTCGCACTTCCCTCAACCAAAAAAAACGAAAAAATAAAAGTATTCACACCACACAAAGAGAGAGACTTGCCCTGTTTTACTATACAAATGCTACTAAAAGCTACTCCCTCCTTCCATCTATATAGAGCCTAATACGTTTTTTGATGCTAACTTTGACCAAATATTAGAGCAATAATATATGACATGCAACTTACACAGAGCACACCGTTAAATTCGTGTGTGAAAGGAGGTTTCAATGATATAATTTTCACATTGTGCATGTCATGTACTATTAATCTTGTCAATAGTCAAAGGAGGTCTTAAAAAACGCATTACGCCCTATATAGATGGAAGGAGGGAGTATGAATCCATGTTATGTCCAATTAAATTTTTCTGCTGGCTGTATAATGCATGTAACCTACTCATACCAACATTTTAGTGCATTCCAAATGTCTATACTACCGCTGCAATTCGAACTGAATTTGAATTCATTTCGCTATTTCAATAAGAATCTACAATCATGATTGTTGCCAACTTCAACCATCATTCGTGTATTACCTTAATAACACACCACATGATTACTATAGAGATAGATATGAACTATGTGTACTACATGAACTCGAATTCTATTTTTTGAATACACTTGATGTTGATTACAAATAATAGTACATTTGATGTACTAACTATATATTCATAATCTAAACCATGTTCCATACGTACACCGTGTTTATCACACAAAGTATAGTGCCTCGCCCCATACATTATGACAAGTATTTAGACCTGAGCTGCAAAAGCCACACATTAGCCCAAATTATAATCAGTGTTCTATATATTATACGTAGTACTAGCAAGATGCCCATGCGTTCCACAGAATATCAACATGATCAAGGGGAAGCCTAATTTGCAAATATGGAGAGGGGTGTGGGTATATTTTTTCAAAATTGCCATAGTTTACTTCCTATCCGTCAGATATAAATCGGACGGCCTATATTGCAGGATGGAAGGCCCACCATCATCAACAACTCTGTTTGTTTATAAGAGTAGAGATAAAATATATTATATGTAGTATAACATGTTCATGACCACACCATGTGTATCACCGTTATATATATTCACACATGCGTCGGTTTAAAACACTATGATAAATTCTTCAAATATCCGAATTCGCTTTTTATAATTAAGTATGATCTCTATTCGTCTTTTACACCCACACAATCCTCTTATCTTTTTATCTAGCGCTAACTTTCTCTCATGCATGCACACGCTCGCATCCCTCTCACCCTTCTTCAGCATTCTCTAGCTCTATCGCGCAAATTTGTCTTTTCACTTTAGGTCGTTCACCCATGGTGTGTGTAGGCCCCCAGCTCCTTCTTTACAGACACATCGATCGATATGCCTCTAGCCGTGTGTGCCTAGAACAAACACAAGCTTCCCTCTTCTCTTATCACCGTCCATGCCTCACTCCCACCACTCTTTTCATCGAACTCATACTCGCACACTCCTTCCCCCTCGATATAGTATGCTTCTCAAACCACCTCCTAGATGCATCCCTCTCTCTCTCTCTATCCTTCTCCTCATGCCTTATTTGCTACTAACACACACATGCATGTATACCGATCGATCTCCCAACATAAACCTAGGTCGACTTTAACTATTCCCCCCCCCATCGATCGACGTACCTCACAAGTTATGTCTCTCCTTTCTCTGACAAAGGACGATTGATCTTCCTATGTAGTTACGTCTGCTTACCATAGCCATATCGCCCCCCCTCATCATTCGTGCATGCCTCCTAACCCGTCTCTCACACGCACGTGCACAGACAGGCAGCCATCCCCTCTCTTATTGATATTGCAGGTGTGCCCTCCGTTTCTCTAGCAAGCCTGTCCCACCATTTGTTAGAAGCAACTCCACTACCACCCCCTCCAACACTCTTGCTCTATCTCTCTCCCAACCTTATTCCTCTCCTACACATATGCATGGATGCTGATCGATCTCCCATAATACATGAGGTAGGCCTCTCTCCTCCTCCACACATATACCAGCCATTGTACCTCTATAGTTAATTAGGCCTCCCCCCACCACACACCGATAGTCGAGCGCTGTAGGTAGGCATCGATGCCACAGAGACAAACTGCACCTGTCCCCTCTCACGTTCCAGTAGGCCAGCCACACTATATCTTTGACGTGGGTACACAAAAATTCGATGGCACTCTTTATCGACCGCACGCGCACACACACACACATCATCCCTCTCTTCAATTCTATGGACACGTCAAGCCGATGATACCTCCACTCTCTTCTCGTGGATTGCCCCCTCTATATATATGATATATCCAGGACTCTATTTCACACACGTTGCATATGTTACATTTTTTGATTGAGCCCCCCCCCTAAAAAACTCTCACGAACCCACACACTATATCTCTCTACGTTTGTATCTCTCTCACACAACCCCACGTAGGTGGTGTACGTATACAAGAGGAGAATAGGTGCACCGTGCACGTACTCACGCTTCATGCCTAGCCACACCCGCGAGGGTACACGGTGGAGCTCATTTCTGTACGAAATGGCAGCGCACATGCTAATTTGAACACGTGTAGCGGTTATTTACCTACGGAGGTCGTGTACCACGCGTGCACAAAACAAAGTTCGACTTGATGCGTTGGCACATTATTTTTAAATAAAGTTATCGCTCAATGGCACGTACACAGATAAAACGATTTTATGGAGGAAAAGGTAGTCTGCTCCACTATATACAATGGAGCCTGCCTGCTTGGGTTTGTCTCTCTTCAGAGTATCTCACACAAGGCTACCATGGCCTCTCTCTCTCTCACTGTTGGTCACCGATCCGGCCGCATCCCGTCCGCCGGCGGAAAGGGAGGATGTGCATCATTTCTCCATTCGACGGCGCCGAGGTAGCACGTCTCGATCTGTGGTACACATCGTTCTCTCTTTCCAAGCTCCGGCGCGGTAGGGCCTACGCCACCTGCTCGCTGCCGTAGTATGGGCAGATTCCACCCGCCGCCGCTCACCTAGTTACATCCCGACGACCTCCAGGTATCCCCTCCGGCCTTGCTCCACTGCCCGTCTTCCCACGTCGCTGCATGTGGATCTTCCATAGTTCTTTGCCCAAAACATAGCTAGTCCGGCGTACTTTCCATATTGCAATCTCGTCCTCACACCATTTTAGACAAACACAACCGTGTTGTTACCTTCCCTTAGGACAAGGAATACTTCTTTTTTGTCGTCGCATGTGTCACCAACTATTATTGGCCAGTAATTGTTTCCTTTCTACCTCTTTTTTTGCAAACAGGGCTATCCATTTCACCTCGCTGCTATTGTGACCTTTTGGTGAACTGCACAAATCACTTTTTCCTTAAGAGTGTTTTGTGTAGTTGTACTAAAATATCACACGGCAACGTCTCTACATTTCAGTGCGACTGCACAAAGGGAGATTGGTTTTGCTCTATCCTCCTCATCCAACTCCGAGCCTAATCTTCTCCAACTAGTTAGTCTTAAGAGAGACTGCAAAGGTGACTGGCTTCTATTTGTGTGTTTATTGTTTCATCAACAGTCCGATATTATCGTAATCACACTTAATATCTTTCGAACAGGGACGCTCAGCTCTATTTTAGTGGAACTGCACAAAATGCTCGGAATGTTGCATGCTCCAGACAGCTACTTTTTTTCCAACATGGCTTGTTGATTTGGAGTGAGCTGGGGGACGTTGCGGCCAATGAAAGCATGGATCAACTTTAATTTAACACCTTCTCACAACTTTGTCTTCAGTTGTGATGTAAATATTAGCTCTGATCCGCTAAGAATTGAGATGCATTAGCATGGAAGTTAGTTATTTATTGTTTCCGAAAGAGCATCAATGGCAAGACACATGAAACAAAAGCTGAAAGCTCACACCATTGTACAATTTCATGTCGCTAGAAAATTATTTGTATAGTACGTCAATTATGCAAACAGATGCTGGAAGCTTGATAGCATTGCCAGAAGCCTCTTTAGCATCCAGGTCCATGTGCCATGCACAAAATTATACTCCTTCGTTCCTAAATATTTGTCTTTTTACAATTTCAAATGGGCATATTTTAGTGTGTAGATTCACTCATTTTGCTTCGTATGTGTACTCCCTCCGTTCCTAAATATTAGTCTTTATAGAGATTTCAACAAGTGACTACATACGGAGCAAAATGAGTGAATCTACACTCTAAAATATGTCTATATACATCCGTATGTAGTAGTCCATTTGAATCTCAAACACAAATATTTGAGTAGTTACTCGTTGAAATCTCTAGAAAGACAAATACTCTGGAGTATATTTAAGAGCTGAGGGAGTAGTGCACAACCGCATGGGAGACTCAGCCCGGTCGTTGCGCCGCATTAATAGTGAGTAATGAGCAATCAAATCATAAGCCCCACCTTTCCCACTGTAAGTTGCTCGGAAGAAGCAACCATCAATACGCTCTTCTTTGAATCCACTCATACTACTCCATCCATCACTGTTTATAGAGCGCGCTCCAAAAAAAGAAAAAATCTCTGGGATCAAGGCGACTAGCGATCGGCCTGAAAAATAGCATTGGTAGGTATAGCACGGCATCTATTACTAGAGGAAATAATGCGTACACACATGCATGCAGTGCTTCCACCCCGGGTACACACATGCATGCACTTACTCCACTCTGTAGTACATCAAGAGAAAATTGTGGACTTGATTGCGGTTACCACACCCTAATAAATTTAGCATTAAACCAAACGCGTCTAAAGTCTCTCTGGTGGTGGAAATGCATTGAGAGAAATGCATCATAATAGAGCACTCCCTATGAACTATGATGGAGGGAGGAGTAGTATGAAGGTGCAAAACCAAGTACGCATATGGCCAGTTGGTCAACGCACCTCCTCTTGGCATATCACTGACATGTGGGACCAGGGTGTGAGCAAACCGATCTCAATTGACGACAAAATGGCCAAGCCGCCATTCCTTGAGAGAGACGAGGAGCGAGAACACACAGACGGGCTCACACGGAGGCCAAGATATATTCGAGCATGGTTGATCGATATCATCATTACATGTTCGATGTTTTTTAATACTATACTATTGGGCTACCGTTTTTCGCCCTTCTCCCGAATAATTGTGTACTTTATCAGAGATTAAAAAATAAGAGTATGGACGCTCCACCATGCGGTTCTAGTAGTAGTACTACTCGTACTACTAAACCTTGCGCTTGGTTCTTCGCCTCTTCATGAAGTCAAACAATGATGGTACTCCGCATGTTGGGTACTACAGTGTATGCCTTTGGCAATCTGACACCGAATGAACGGATGCATGTCCACCGCCTGGGCGAGGGTAGGTTGCATTAGTCAAAAGGCGTAAGCGAGCTTCACCTTGTCCTGCAAGCTTCTCCTCATTCTGCGAGTTGACGGGACACACCAAAAAGTAGTGCTAGTCCATACTCCCTCCTTTCCGGTTAATATGGCTTAATCTTTTTTGCGGGTAAATGAGATAGCTTTATTCATATATAAGCATTCTTAGGACGATCAGCCAAGACACTGGTCACTATGAAGCAAGGTACCCCGCAAAAAAAGAAGTAGGAAGCGAGGGGTTTCATCAAGCCAGCTCTCGGCCACATTCAAAGTGCAGCAAGTACAGTTCGCACAAAGATGCGCCGCAAGGTTTGCTGACCTGTTTACATGCTGAATAACAAAAAAGAGGAAATGTTACCGAGCGCTCCTATTTGTAACACGATATGAGCCAGAATTAAGCGAGAATTGTGGCGAGTGTTCCATGCAATCAACTTCCATTATCACATGCGAGAACCCTCGAAGAGAACCAAATGTGTTGAAGATTGCTTTATCACATTTTTAAAATATAATAAGAGTGTAGACGCTCCTCCATCCGGTTCCTAGTAGTATAGTACATACCTCTATAGACTATAGAAGTAGTACTCGTACTACTAAACTTTGCGCTTGGCTGTTCGCCTCTTTGGGAAGTCGAACAATAATAGTACTAGTATAGTGTATGCTTCTGGCAATCTGACACTGAATTAACTATTGCACTTCCACCGCCTGAGAAAGGGAGAGCTTGCATTAGTCAAAAGTTTCCCCTTGTCCTACGAGCCACCGCGCGCAAGCTTCTCCCGTCCTGCAAGCTTCTCCTCATTCGGCAAGTTGACGGGACACAACAAAGTAATGCTTGTCCATACTGCCTCCTCTCCGGTTAATATGGCTTAATTTTAAACGAGATAAATACACTGTTTGTCCCTGTATATTTGTAAAAATACGGTCGGTGGACTTCATAATACGCTCATTGCACTCAATATATACATTTTCCGGTGTTTATACGGTCACTAGCTCACCCTAGCTGAGTATGTGTGTGCATGCACGTGTAGGTTGAGCACTTGAGCGTGACTATGTGTTCCGCCGTGTGCTCGGACATGCATGCATTAGGGTGTCACGCACATTTTTGTGTCCATGTGTACGTGTGACTGTTGCATGCATGCACGAGGTTGTACTCCCGTACATTCACATGTTCTTAAGTCAATGCTTTGTCAAAACATTGCATGCAAGGTTTAATCATTCATTGTTCACGCATGCATTCCCGATATTAATACGTTGGTAAAGAAAATTTTCTTGAGGAAAATGAGCCCATGAATTGAGTACAAAGGGGACCACTAAGCTAGGACAGAGGGAGTACCAGTAGTAAACTGGAAGGAGGGAGTGGGGACTAGTAGTTTAGTACTAGTACTACGTAACAACGTGCAGTAACAAAATTCCTCCATGCGCATCCTGTCTATGTGTCATGCAAGAAAATAGAGATAAGTACAAGTGAGACTCAGGAACGGTCATACACGTAGGGGAAGTACGTGTAGGGGCCACTAAGGAGCAGTCAAATCACACAGTAAGTTAGTCGGAACAAGCAACCATCATTTCTCTCTTCAATGACACGTACGTAATATAAAATGGTTGATATGAAGAGAAAAAGAAAACCACTATATATACACTAGAAGGAGCCTAAGCTACAAGCCTGCTTGCTTGGGTTGCTCTCTTCACAAGCATAGAACGACGGTGGCCACACTGCTGGTCACATATCCGGCCTGATCCCGCAGCTGGGGGAAGGGAACAATGTTCTACGTAGACGCGGTCGACATCGGCGAGGGAGAAAACCCATAGTCGGTGCGTCCCATTCGGGGGTCACCGCGGTATGGGTCGATGTCGCGTCCCAACTGCCCTTCTAGCTACAACCCGATGTCCCAGGTAGTACATCTTCCTTTTGGAGCCGGCTTGCTCCACTGCCGCAGCTCCCCACGTAACTTCATCTCCATGTCGATCTTTCTCTACTTCTACCGACTTCTACTTATGATGTGTTTATATCTCATGAACTAGTGCCAGTACTATTATTCTAATCACACTTCTTCAATATCTATGCCATTAGGGATGCTCAACTCGATTTTAGTGGAACTGCACAAAAGCATCGTATGATCCGAGGGTGCCAGCCGTCTTTCCTACGACATGTTCTACCTTGCCAGGAAATTAAATCATGTTTAGGGTTTAGGGTTTAAGTCGTAGTGACCCCATCAGTAGTTTTTCTTTCGTACACGCTCTCACAACTTTTGTCTTTAGTTGTGAAGTAAATATTGGCTATGATCTATGAATCATTGAGATGCATTAGCATGCGTGTTAGTTTTCCTGAGTATTTGGTGGAATGTTGTAATGGGGCAACCTTGGAGTAGGAATTAAAATGGAGTGAAAAGTTTCTGCTTTTTCGGAGAAAAAATGGAAACGAAGAGAAACCAACGTTTCGTTTCGTTGGATCACACCATCGAGCAAAACCAACATTCAAATCACGTCTGTCGCGTTCGTGTCTCACCCTCCTCCACGGCTCGACCCCACACGGTCGCTCGGCATGCCACTCACCGCAAACCGAGTATACGATAACTTTCTCGCCTGCTTGTCGATGGATCGCGCCATGGAGTACTAGCACTACTGGAAGAGATTGACGAGTTGGGGGAGGACAGCTAGCTGTAGCACGGACTCCCAAGAACTTTTTACATGCATGTTGCAGTCGGCTATTGCGACCCTTGAACGCGGAGCAGTCGCGTGCACTAGGAAGCGGCGCGGGCTACGCTTTCTCGGCCGGCGCGCCGCTTCAATGCCGGTGCCAGTGAGAGGTTGCATCCGCTTTGGCTAGGCATGAATGCGGCACTGACCGTTTTGGGCGGGAAGCACGCGCGGGTGATGAAGAGGGTTCGGGTTGGTCAGGAGCGGCCGTGGCAGCGGTCCGGACGCCCGCAAACAAGAGATAATGTATGTTAATGTTGCTGCGTATAGTAATTAACGACGTAAATAATGTGCCAGTTGGATAAATACGATTGGAGATGGAGATGGAAATGGAATTTTACGTAAACACGGATATGCATGTCTATGTCTATGTGTGTGTGCGCGACGACTCTCACGACCTGAAAGCGGGGCGTGTTTTTGATCGAGTTTTCTTTCTTGGTACGTTAAAAAATTGTCTGCCAGTTTTCGTTTCTTTTTTTTGGGAACGCGCGTATTCTATTTAAAACCACTACCATGGAGAGATTTTTTTACTCCATTATAGCCTGTTGTTTGATAGGGTTTCTCGCGTCTTGCTTTCTTACTCTCTGCATATCAAAACAAGATGACATCGTCCACTCTATCTCTCACCTCATCGATGGTCACAGATCCGGCCGAATCCCATCCGCTGCGGGAGGTGAGGAGGTGCAGCATTGATGTTGTCACCATTGGCGATGGAGGAAGCCAATGTGCACCGTCCTCTTGGAGCCGGCGCTGGCACAGACGAAGGTCCTCCACGCCCTTGTTCGCTGTCGTAGTGTGGGCAGATCCCGCCCGCCCGCCTAAGCGACATCCCGCCCACCTGAGGTATAACTTCTTGTACTGGTCCAGCTCCCCAGGTCGTTGCATGCTGGTTTTCTTCTATGCGACTACTCCCCAGCTCCCCATGTACAATAGCTAGGGTTCGTCAGCTGGTCCAACATCACCTACTTTTATAGAGGAAATGCCACTCAAAAAGTTGTCCTGAATTATGCCTTGGTGGAGGTATACATGTTGCTTCAACAAAAAGTACATGGTGGTTGTGTGGTCATTGTCCATATGCTCCTATTGATGCTGCTAATCTAATACTATCACTGGTTAAATGAAGAAATGCGTTTTTTTTCTCGGGTATCCTGGTTTAGTTGCCATCAAGATAATCATGATGCTTCTGTTTGTTGGTGTACTTTTCATTAATTCTTATTGACAATTGAGATGCCGTTGTTAATCTTGTACCACTACCAAAACAAAGTAACAACACTATATCCCTTTTTTATATTTTTGGAAACAACGATGCGTATCTCCATACCCGGGCATGTCTTCCTCAATTTTAGTGGAACTGCACAAAATTGGATGGCCAATATTGTTCCGCCTCACTGTCCTCTGCCACGTGGTTCTTCCTTCCTCGATCTTGATTACTGAGAAGAAACACACCACGGTGAGGATTTGTCGAACTTCATAGGTGCCTCACCCAAACTTGATGCCAAATGGATGATGCATCACCACGATGACCTATCGACGCTCATGGTTGCGCCTCATGGTTGCGTCGGCTGGTGAAGCTGATCGATTTTCAATGAAAAACAAGATGTCTTCCATTAGTGCTCTTTGCTTGTTACCCACAAAGATGATATCCTTCGTCAGTTCATCTTGGTTGCGATGGAGACGCAGTGGTCTTTCACGTTGGTGCAATTTTATCACACAATTGTCTATGAACCAAATTTTTCCTCGAAGAAGGATCGACGTTGGTACTAAGAGCATAAGTTTTGTGTTGATTTCTAAGCCTTCTCACAACTTTGTCTCCAGCCCCCCTGTAATTTTATTTGTCCAGCTATTAACTTTGATTAAAAAATGGTGTAGACTAAAAACCCGGATGAACGTAGTAGCCCTCCATTTTTCGTTACTCCGCATATTAGATTTGGCTGAAGTCAAACTTTGTAAAGTTTGACCAAGTTTAGGCTGAACACAACAAACCATAATTATTAGAGAGGGCAAACTGTACATACTCTCAAACCTTTCCGATAATTGAAATTAAAATTCTTTATTTGTACACACTCTCACACGTTTCTGATAATTTGGCGCATGTGTGGTTGTTCACTTAAGGGAGGGTTGCATACCGCACGTGAAGGACAGGAAGTGCGACCAGGACGCGTGGATCATTAGTTCATCGGAAGTACTCCCTCTGTTCCTAAATATTTGTCTTTCAAGAGATTTGAAATGGACTACCACATACGGATGTATATAGACATATTTTATAGTGTAGATTCACTCGTCTTGCTCCGTATGTAGTCATTTGTTGAAATATCTAGAAAGACAAATATTTAGGAACAGAGGGAGTAGTAGTTTTCTTCACTGGTACGTTAAATAAAGAGTTTTTTTCATACTTACACAATTTAAAACGATTGTTACGGAGAGAATAATAAAACCACTCCTTTATATATTAGTCGTATACACGAGTACTATATGGATGCAGCTTCATTGACTTAGTGCACCTGCCTTTGGTTTACTGATGTGGGCCCAAATGTGGCTGGCCCACCATCATACAGCCAAAAGCAGGTGCAGTTAAGGCACTGGAGCTCAGTCCATACTATAGTATATATATAAGCTGGAGCTTCAGCGCTTGTTTGCTAGGGTTTGCACTCTCCACACTCTCGCCGCACTATATATATATACGCTGGAGGCTCAGCGTTCCTTTGCTAGGGTTTGCTATATTCACAGTCTCTCACCCTCTTCACTAGATCTAAACAAGACCGCGTTGGCCTCTGGTCTCTCTCCCCCCCTCACAGCTGGTGAAGGAGGCGTCCGGATCCCGTCACACTGGGAAGGGGAGGAGGTGCTGCGTTCACTCTATCGCCTTCGACGAGGGAGGCAATCCAATGCAAGCTGCGTTGTTCTCTTTCACCCAGCGCCTGTGCGGGAGGGCCACTGACCCCTTCTTCCTCACTGCCATACGTAGTGTGGGCATATCCGACCTCCTGCCGCACGCCTTACCACATCCCGACGGCCCTAAGGTATAAGTTTCTTTGAAACCGTCATTGCTCTAGCTGCATGCGGATATTTTTTGATTCTGTAGTCGAATCTAGGTCTTGGTACAAAGAGGGAAGAAGGGTGCGGTGGGGTGGAGCATGAATCTAGGATGTGGTTCAATGAGGAAAGGACGGAGGGAAAGTAGTATAGACTGGCTATCCAGCCGCTTTGTTGGTCAAAAAGGGAAAAATGGGGTAACCCAAAACTTGGGGGGGTCGGGTAGTTTGTGGAGGACTAGATTTGTTGCTCTCACATGGGAAAAAGGTTCAAAGAGAACAAATATGGGACCAACGCAGATATGCTGCTTGGCTACATACTCTGCATCGCCCATTTATATGTGTGGACGCACATGGTGCTGGCATGTCCCATGTCCCATGTCCCATACAACTATTTTGTTGTTCTTAATCTAAGAATGCCACCGGAAAATTGAAGCAATGCCACTGTTAAAAGTAAATTACATTTTTTAACGAATGTTGTTCTAAGAGAATGTCTCTATTAATATGAATCAATGCAACCATTCTAGAAATTCTACTATCCTACTTTGTTTTCCATCAAGATAAGTTAGATGCTTCTTTTTGTCGCCGTTTGTTTCATCCTCCTTTATCAGCAAGTAATTGTTTCCTTTTTTGCCTCTGTTAAAACAGGGGTATCTATTCAACTTGTTGCTATTGTGATATTTTGCTTTGCTATGTGAAACACTTATATGTTTTAAGAGTGTTTTGTGCAGTTCAACTCGAATGTCACACCGGCGACTTTGCTTAATTTTGGTTGAACTGCACAAAAGGAGATCAAGATTTGTTTCCAGTCTTTGTGGCGAGTTGTTTCAAATCTTGGTCTCATCCACATGATGGTGCAGTGTGCTTTGAGATGTTGTGCTACTTGTTTTGGTACTGTTTTGGATAAATGTTGAATTGAAGCTATTGAACTACTGTCTTTTACCATAAAGTGAGCAAAAATTGTTCCAACCCAAACATGATGCTTGTTGCTTTCTTACACAAAACTTTGCATCACCCCCTTTATAAGTAGATGGAAGCACATGGTGTTGTTGCACCCTCTCTCCCCTGGAACTATTTATGCTTTTTGTTAATCTAATGCCGCTGGTAAAATTAAGCAATGCCGCTCGCAGAATTAACTACTGAATCTTAGTTCAAAACTGCAACACTTGTTAGGTATTGGCGGAATTACCATTTTTGTGGCCGCATGTTTCATCCTCCTTTATTTTCCAGTAATTGATTCCTTTTTTTCCTCTGTTAAAATAGGGATATCTATTCAACTTGTTGGTATTGCAACATTTTGCTTTGCTACGCGAAACACCTATGTTTTAAGAGTGTTTTGTGCAGTTCAACTTGAATGTCACACCGGCAACTTTTCTTAATTTTGGTGGAACTGCACAAAAGGAGATCAGATTTTCATATATGTGTTGGTATTTCATTCATATCGTCCTCTCGAGCTGTTTCAAATCTTGGTCAAGAAAGGTCAGTATCGACTTTCATCCACATGATGGTGCAGTGTGCTTTGATATGTTGTGCTACTTGTATTGGTACTGCTTTGGATAAATGTTGAATTGAAGCTATTGAACTGTTGTCTTTTACCATTAAGTGAGCAAAAATTGTTCCAACCCAGACATGATGCTTGTTTCTTTATTACAACAAAACTCTGCATCACCCCCTTTATAAGTAGATGGACGCACATGCTGTTATTGCGCCCACTCTCCCCTGGAACAATTTATGCTTTTTGTTAATCTAATGTCGCTGGTAAAATTAAGCGATGCCACTCTCAGATTTAATTAACTACTGAATCTTAGTTAAAAACTGCAACACTTGTTAGGGATTGGCGTGATTACTATTTTCGTGTCCGCATGTTTCATCCTCCTTTATTGGCCAGTAATTGATTCCTTTTTTGCCTCTGTTAAAACAAATCAGTCGCATTGTTTTAGGAATGGTACTATCATGCTGTGTAGTTCTTTCTACATGTTTAACCAAGGTATTGTTAAGATAATGTCTCTGTTAAAATGAATCAGCCGCATTGTTTTAGGAATGGTACTTTTCTGCTTTGTCGTTCTTTATACATGTTGAAACAAGGCATTGTTAAGATAATGTCTCAGTCAATATGAATGAATCACACTGATGGAGAATTGCTACTCTCCGGCTTTGTTCCCCATTAAGATAAGGTAGATCAGTAGATGTTTTTCTTCTGGGAGTACAAGTCATCAACCGTTATTTCTCAATAATTGTTTCCCTTATACCTATTGTTGCTTACAGGGATATCAAAATTAAAGCTCAGTTTTATTCCGACTTTGATTTTAGTTGAACTGCACAAAAGGAGCCAATGTGTCCAAGGCAAACTGCTACATTACTGGGTCCAGTTGGTCGTTCCACTTTGTAGAAAGAAGCAGTCACTATTTGCGATACATTATAGAAGGAATGATTAAGAAGCTTTACAGAGTATTAGTAGACGCTGGTGACATGACTAGTCTGCAGAGAGCATAGGAAACTCTACAACACGTGGAGTGCACTGGGCAAAAAGTGCCCAAACAAGTACAAGAAGCCATGACAGAACTCCAAGTTTGTCAATGTCATTCTAAGCAACAATGATGGGGCATCTGGGTATGGTAATCTTATTTACCATACTTTCAGTTTGTTAGTCCACCGATTGGTGGGTTGACACTGGGCCAATATTCATGTCTGTGCTGATGTGTCTTTGTTTTTTGCAGCATATAAATACGAAATCCACAGGGATGCTCAGCTTGATTTTAGTGGAACTGCACAAAATGTTGAGATGGTTTGTGTCCTCCATAATACTTCATCATGCACAATACATCAAATGGTTCTCTAATCATTCGTCGTCACCTTGAGCCAGCGGACTATCAACTGACAAACTGATGAAAAACCCTGCCCGTTCCACGATCATAGGCATTACATATTTTGAATGGGAAAAGCTTGTCAAAGTTTAATCATTGATGTTAGCAAGAAGACATTAGTTTAATATATTGGAATTGGAAAACCTTGTCAAAATTTGCTCATGATGTTAGCCAGGAGACATGCATTTGATATTTTTGAGTGGGACACCCTTTGCTGTGAGCAGCGTCGATCATTTTTTCCTATTCTTGTGTTCAGTTTCAAAGTAAATAGTTACTCTGCTGAGATGCATAGTCACATGAATGTTGACTTATGTAAGGTATTTTAAAAGTTTGTTCTGAATATTGTCTATGTAATGCCAGGCCTTGTATTTGATTGCAAAGTTGAGCTAGGCCAGATATCCAGCCAGATATTATTTTTTTCAAGATGAAAATGGCTAGCCCAGCTATACGTTTTTTTAGGAATACCCAGGCAAGGTCAACTTGCTATTCTGCGCCCCGCTGGGCTGCAAATCTTTCCTAGGAGGGATGCATTAGGCTTAGCAGGAAAATGGGCTTTAAGAAATAATAAATGGGATGTAATTATGAAAACTGGGCAGTAACTATAAAAAATGCACCAAATACGTAATTAGTTTATAAAATATTATTTTTGGATTTTGAAAATCTTAATTTTTAATTGTTGCGCGCGCAATGTTTCGTTGGATTTTTACGTAATACAAATTTATATTTAATCTGACTAGAAATTTCGGGATAAAAATATTTTGGGTCCCATCAAAATGTGGGAAATTTTATTGAATTCTTTCTTGAATGGTTGGTTGAAATTATTAATCGTTGGCCTAGCTAGAAAATGGGTTGTACTTTGAACAAACTGTAAATGGGCTGTAGTAAATTCCATTAGAATTAAAAAATGGGTTGTACATTCTTACAAATCGCAAATGGGCTATAAGTTCTCTGCCACACACTTGTGGCCCTACTAAGTTGACGCGTCCCCTAAAAAAAGAAGTTGATGCGTATGCAAGACTTTGTCAACTTATAGTCAACACACGGTTCTAGCAGCAGTGGCCGTTGGATGTCTATCCAACGGTTGTCGTGCTTCTTCTTCATTCTCAGATATTCTAGCTTCAGCCGCCCAAAAAATGATTCCTTCCCTTACATCCGGGCGCACTGCTTCGAGGTCGACCAGGCCTACTAAGTTGACGCGTACCAAGGGCTTTGTCAACTTAGACAATATAAATGATTATAGCTGTAGTGACCGTACGATGTCCATCCAACGGCCGTCGTGCTTCTTCAACCTCTGGTCTTCTTGCTCGAGCCGCCCAAAGCAGCGCCGGTCGTGTCCTTTGCTCTTGCCTCCGTGGCGGTTGTCTTTGCCATGAGGCCTCTCCGCCCCCTACTACTCCCACCGCTAGCCAGGCCATCCCTCCACTCACCCACACCCCATGTTATTCTGCGGCGACGGCAGCCTCACACTGACGTCGAACCAGTGAACCCTCGTACTCCTCTCCGCGTGGGCATCCACTGCCACGTCTTCCCCGGCTCCGTGTCCCCTTCCTAGGCCTCGCCGTCGTCCATCGCCCGCTCTCGGCATGGCATGGTGAACGTGGTCAAGGAACGACTTCCATCAGACGTGGACTATACGTGGAGAGGCTGACAGCTGGGTCCACGGCCGCACACAAGGAAATGCCTCCTTATTATGCGCAAAATAATGGTTCCTCTAGCTGACATATGGGACCCACCGGAAGGGCCTCCATATTTCGCAAAAAAACGTTCCCCCCGCTGACAGGTCGGACCCACGAGCTATATCTTCGCATGCAAGGAAGTGTCTCCTTATTACGCACAAAAAAAAAGAATACTCCCCAGGCTAGCTGGGACCCAGCATAGTGGGAGGCTGACCTGTGGGCCTACTAAGTTGACGCATACCAAGGGCTTTGTCAACTTAGTCAATATAAACGATTCTAGCTGCAGTGACCATATGATGCCCATCCAACGGCCGTAGTGCTTCTTCAACCTCTGGTCTTCTTGCTCCAGCCGCCCAAAGCAGCGTCGGTCGTGTCGCCTGCTCCTGCCTCCCGTGGCCAGCTGTGCTACCGCGGAGGCCTCACCGCTGGCCAGGCCATCCCTCCACTCACCCACACCCCCTCTTATTCTGCGGCGATGGCAGCCTCACACCAAAGTTGAACCAGTGAACCCTCGGACTGCTCTCCGCATGGGCATCCACTGACGCGTCTTCCCTGGCTTCGCGCCCCCTTCCTAGGCCTCGCCATCGTCCACTTCCCTGGTGCTCTCGGCACGGCGTGGTGAACATGGTCAAGGAACGACTTCCATCGGAAGAGCATTGTATGTGCAGAGGCTGACAGCTGGGTCCACGGCCGCGGCAAGGAAGTGCCTCCTTATTACGCGGAAAATAATGATTCCTCCACCTGACAGCTGTGACCCACCGGACGGGCCACCGTATTTCGCGAAAAAAACATTTCCCCCTGACTGTTGGGACCCACCAGCTACATCTTCGCAGGCAAGGAAGTGCGTCCATATTATGGGCAAAAAAATGATTCGCCCCCCTAACTGCTGGGACCCACCAACTACATCTTCGCACGCAAGGAAGTGCCTAACAGTCGGGACCCACCTGGTCGAAGCGTACATAGCATTGTCATTCTGCTCACAACGTGTACGTACATACCGGTCGATGTAGAGGCGTGCATGTGTCGTAGTAGAGGCGCGCACGTAGCATGTACACATACGTACAGTGGCGAGGGTGCAAGAAAGTAAATACGGCCACGTACGTACATACGGGCGGGGTCTCGAACGCCTACTCGCGCATACGTACGGCCAGAGCTCGTGTACATGGCTTGGTCAGAATGGAGAAACTGCATCGTCATCGTGTTCATGGGGAGGCAACGGAATGCATTGTGTTCATCGGGAGGCAACGGAACGCGTGGGAGCCAACCGGCTTGGATTGAACAGCCGATGGAAATGACGCCTGGCGTACCACAGAACGGAGGAAACAGCCTTTTGTTCGACCAGCCACGGTCGAAATGGGATTCTGCTCATCGGGAGGGGTCTGGCGTACCGGAAAACGGAGGAAACAGACTTTTGTTGGACCTCCAACGGTTGAGACGGGGTCCTGTTGATCGGGAGGGGTGTGGCATACCGCAAAACGGAGGAAACGGACTTGTGTTGGAGCGCTACGGTCGAAACAGGGGTCCTATTCATCGGGAGGGGTGTGGCGTACCGCCAAACGGAACTCCACGGGATACTGTTCATCTCCACCGTCGACCTCCTCCAGCCTCCACCTGCGACTGTTCATCCACGGCCTCCTGTTCATCCAGCCTCCACCGCGTGCTACTCCACCGGCTACTGTTCAACCAACACTCTCCATGGGCTCCTATTCAACCACCCCTCTACGGGCTACTGTTCATCCAGCCCTCCACCGGCTACTGTTCAACCAGCCCTCCACGGGGTCCTGTTCATCCAGCCGTCCATGGGGTCCTGTTCATCCAGCACCAACCGGCTCGATCGATCGAGGTCCTATTCATCCAGAGGCAACACCACGGGGTCCTGTTCATCCACCCCCACTAGGAACTATTCATCCAAACCCCCCAACAACGCTCACTGTTCATCAAGGGAAGGAGGCAGCAGGGTTCGATCGGCTTCAGTTAGCAGCAGTAGCGAAGGAATCGCTCGATCGCTCGGCTTCAGTAATGCGTAGCCTGCACTACAATCGCTCGGGTTCAGTTAGGCGACGCCTCACTCGGGTTCAGTTAGAGCCCAACGCGTCGCACCCACGCGCGTACGGTACAAGAGAAACGCACATCGCTCGGCCCCCGGCCACCCACGGTAACCTGGAACTCCCCGAAATTTTCCTCGCCCTCACTTCTACCATGGTTTTTTCCGTCATGGGCGGCCCAAAGAATGTCATGCAATTGCGTCTCCGGCCCGCCCAGGATGAAAAGCCCATTTTCTGTCTTGAATTTTTGGCATAGATGTAGGAGCCCACCACATCTATGATGATACCGTGTTTTGTCACAATTATCGTCATAGAAGTGTCATAAGTATGACAGAAAAAAATTCGTTCGGCCCAAAATGTCACGGATGTGTCTTTTTTTGTAGTGTATGTATTTTGCAAATTTCTATGTCTACAATGCTCTGCATGGAGCTACTCTAGCTAATTGCTCCCACTTCTAATACATATCCAGATTGAGACTCGGAGTCATCTAGATTAGTGTTAAAGCTTGCATCGTCGTAACCCTTGACGACGAACCCTTTATCACCTCCATAACCGAGAAACATTTCCTTAGTCCTCTAAGGATAAATTTGACCGTTGTCCAGTGATCTACTCCTGGATCACTATTGTACCCTCTTGCCAAACTCATAGCAAGGCACACAACAGGTCTGGTACACAACATGGCATACTTTATAGAACCTATGGCTGAGGCATAGGGAATGACTTCCATTCTCTTTCTATCTTCTGCCATGGTCGGGTTTTGAGTCTTACTCAATTTCGCACTTTACATTACAGGCTAGAACTCCTTGTTTGACTAATCCATTTTGAACTCCTTCAAAATCTTGTCAAGGTGTGTGCTTCGTGAAACTCTTATTAAGAATCTCGATCTATCTCTATAGATCTTGATGCCCAATACATAAGTGTCACATCCCTAGAATGTTGGTTGTAATCAGTTACATGAGTGAGCATCTTGCGTCATGTCTATTTTCTGAAAGTTGAATTGAGGTTAGTTGAAACCCTCAGAAACAAGTTCAGAAATAATCAACATTAAAATCTCATCAAAGAAGCCCAAGAAAATGTTCCTGTTAAACCTTGAAAAATATTGGCTAGAATAAAATTCAAACCAATATTTTTGGAGGCTTGAAAATACTTATTTTGGGCCTTTGAGTTAAATCATAATGTATTTGAATTGGCTTTATTTCTGTTATAAAATAAATACATGTCCAATAATTTTGGAAATTATTGTGGGGCTCTGGAATAATACCACTAGTCCATATACAATAATTTACAGAAGTAAATAAATTGGTTTAGTATTCACACTAAATCAAAAACAGACAGCAGATAAAACAAAAACAGAAAGAAAGGAAAAGGAGAGTACCTGAGCCACTTACCTGGCATGCACTGTGTTGGCCGAACACTGTTGGCCCAGCCCATCTTTCTCCCTTGTCTTCTTCCAGCTCAAGGCGAGAATTTGGGGCGTGGCGACGCCGGCGCCCGCCCGGCACGCGCCCGGCCACCTCCAGCTTGCCTGCTTGCTCTGGACGACTCTAGACGATGCCACGCGACCCCCCCCCCCGACCCTTCTCTCACTCTCCTCGCTCCTTCCCCCTCCTCTACTCTCTCCCCGCACGCGCCCGAGCGGAGCTCATCGCCGCCCGCTGTTGCCGCGTCCACAGCCAACCCCTCGCCTCGTAGTTGCTTCCAGAAGAACCGACGTGATGCCCCCGTCCTTCCTGCCGAGCCATGCAAGCCGGGAAGCTCTGCATCGCCTCCACGCCATCGTCTTCCTCGCCGGCAACTGTGGATCGCCGCCATTGATTCGCGCCAAGGAGGGCCTCCCCAAGCCGCCTGAGATGCTCAACGACCTCGCTATGAGGACTCCTTCGTTTTCCCCCTCCTCTCCTTCTCGTTTCCGTGCCGTAGCTGTTGTCCCCGCAAGCACCGAGCTCCGGCCATCGCCATGGCCGGCAAACCTCACGCCCCGGAGCTCTTCCGCTCGCTCAAGTAGCTCCCGCGTGCTCGCCGGGTCCCCAGGATCCCAATGCGGCCCTTTGCTCTCTGGCTAACGCGCTGCAGCCCTCGCGCCCGTGCAGCCGTAGCTCCGGCCACCGTCGTGAGCTTGCTTCCGGCGAGCTCAAGCCTCGCCGCGCCCTCTCGTGGCCTCCTCTGGATGCGGTCGACCGTGGGCTACGCCCCGGTGCCCTTCCCCGCCGTGCCTAGTGGCCACCGGCGGTTAACCGCCGGCATGGCCAGTCATTAGGGCCTAACCACCCTGCTAACCAACACGTAGTGTCACTGACAGGTGGGCCCTAATGTTTAATTAACCTGGCTAACTAATTAATTAGGTTAATTAAGCTTTGTTAAACCGCTGCGCAGCTGACACATAGGTCCCACGCGTCAGGTTTGACGCTGGTCAACCCTATTGACTTGCTGACGTCACACAGGCGTCATACTGACACAGTAAAGTATATCTAGAATTAAAATAAATCAGGAAATGATTTAAGAATTTCAGAAAATACTCAAAACTTCTAAAAATTATAGAAATTAATCTATAACTCTGAATGAAATAGGTTATATACGAAAAATGATCAGAAAAATCCAATCTATCCATCTGCACTTGTTTCTTGCATGTTAAAGCAACTTAAACCTGTTGTTTATATGAAAACATGATAATGCACTTTGTAAATTCATAGTTTGAGTTTGAACTTGAACCTTGGGTTCAAAATAACTTAAACCCATCTAGTTGTAGTTGCATTAGGCCAACACACTCATATTGCCATGTCATGAGCATGCATCATGTTGTGCATTGCATTGATTGTGTTTCCTTCTCTGCTGCCGGTAATTGTCCCCTCTCGATAGACGTGGTTTCGGCGATGAGTTTGATGACACCGATGAAGAGATATACTATCTTCAGAAGTGCCAGGCAAGCAAAACCCCCTTGTTCATTCTGATACAATCCCACTCTCTCGCTCCTACTCTCTTTTACTGCATTAGGACAACAACGATTCAACTGTTACATGTTGCGGTAGTTGAACCCCTTTCCTTTGCATGACCTATCATTGCCACAGTAAATAGATGAAACCCACTAGCATGAGTAGGAATTGTTTGAGCCCTGATGTGCCTACTCATTCATGCTTGTTTGTCATGCCTGCTACTGCTTAGAGTTGAGTCAGGTCTGATTCATCGGGGATGAATTGGAGGCATGTGAACATGTCCTACTGTGTGTGAGCTAAGTGTGTGAACACGATTTGGTAAAGGTAGCGGTGAGAGGCCATGTAGGAGTACATGGTGTTTTGTCTCATTGAAGCCGCCCTCAGGAACTGAGTTCTGTGTTTGTGATCCATGAATAGTTACTACCACACATTGGGGTCCGGGAACTCCAAGCTCTCTCGACTTATTAATCAACTCGATCTCTGTCCAGGAGTTGCAACTAGTTTTTGGTGTTTGTAGGTAGTGCTAGTAGTCTACCAAGTGGCACCCGGTACAGGTGGGCTTGGGACAAACGAGGTGCAGTGGCACGGTGTACCAAGTGGCACCCAAATGGTGGGCTTGGGAACCTGTTCACATCGTTTGGGGCCGTGAGCGACACCCCGGCCGGATCTCCCTGCGGATGGAACCCGAATAGGCGATAAACCTGGACTAGAGACTTGTGTGGTTAGTCAGGTCGTGGCCGACTCCCTCGCCAGTCTTCCGCTTGAAGGTTGCCGAGATACACGACGTGTACATGGTGGTAAGTGGCGAGAGCGTGTGTGAAGAAGTACACCCCGCAGGTTAACATCATCTATTCAATAGTCGTGTCGTGGAAAAGGACTTCGGGTTGCTGCATAGGTTCATAGACAAGTGAAAGTGGATACTCTAAAATGCGGAAGATAAGCGTGAGTGCTATGGATGGCGTTCTCGTAGGGAGACGGGAGCGGATCCATAGTGGTGTATTGAAATGGTGAATATGTGGAATCGTGTGCGCCACCTCAAAGAGTTACTTGCAGTCGTAGTGCAGGATAGCCACCGAGTCAAAGCTGGCTTGCTGCAGTTAAACTCCACCACCCCCTTTATTGATAATGATGCATATGTAGTTAGTTCTGATGTAAGTCTTGTTGGGTACATTTGTACTCACGTTTGCCTATTTTATGTTTTGCAGAGAGACTTCAGTCTCGCTAGTAGTTCCGCGTGGGCTTCGATGTTTAGCTTGTTACCTCAGCTACGATCTTGTGCCCTCGGCAGGATCTGGTAGATAGTCAAGCTTCTCAGCCTTTATCATTTGTAGATGTCTGTACTTAGACATGTTAAGCTTTCGTTTTTGCTTTTGACTTGTATGCTCTGAATGTTGGGTCATGAGACCCATGTTTGTAATATCTCGCTCCTCGGAGCCTATTGAATGAAATACTTGAGTTGTAGAGTCATGTTGTGATGCCATGTTGTATTTACACATATCGAGCATATTGTGTGTATGTTATTGAAATGCTTGGTATGTGTGGGATCTGACTATCTAGTTGTTTATCCTTGGTAGCCTCTCTTACCAGGAAATGTCTCCTAGTGCTTCCACTGAGCCCTGGTAGCTTGCTACTACTCCGGAACACTTAGGCTGTCCGGCATGTGTCCTTCTTCGTTCCTGTGTCTGTCCCTTCGGGGAAATGTCACGCGGTGTCTACCGGATTCTTGTTAGCCTGCTATAGCCCGGTTTACCGGAGTCCTGCTAGCCCAGTTGCTACAGCCCGGATTCACTCGCTGATGACCGACACGTTCGTTGTTGGGTGATGTATGCCTGTCCATGTAAGTTAGTGCCACTTTGGGTTCACGACTAGCCATGTCAGCCCGGGCTCCTTGTCATATTGATGCTAGCAACACTATCATATACGTGTGTTAAAAGGCGCAAACGGTCCCGGGCAAGGTAAGGCGACACCCGTGGGAATACTGTGCGTGAGGCCGCAAAGTGATATGAGGTGTTACATGCTAGATCGGTGTGGCTTTGAGTCGGGGTCCTGACAATAAGTAGCTTTACCAAGGTATTTTATTGAAAAATTCTTATTGAAGTATCCTTTTATGCTATCCAGAAATTCTATATCATTTCAAATCAACAATATGTCATCCACATATACTATCAGAAATGCTATAGAGCTCCCACTCAATTTCTTGTAAATACAGGCTTCTCCAAAAGTTTGTATAAAACCATATGCTTTGATCACCTTATCAAAGCGTATATTCCAACTCCGAGATGCTTGCACCATTCCATAGATGGATCACTGGAGCTCGCACACTTTGTTAGCACCTTTAGGATTGGAAAAACCTTCTAGTTGCATCATATACAACTCTTCTTTAAAATTCATTAAGGAATGCAGTTTTTGACATCCATTTGCCAGATTTCATAATCATAAAATGTGGCAATTGCTAACATGATTCAGACAGACTTAAGCATCGCTACAGGTGAGAAAGTCTCATCATAGTCAACTCATTGAACTTTGTAGAAAAGCTTTTGCGACAAGTCGAGCTTTGTAGATACTGACATTACTATTAGCGTCAGTCTTCTTCTTGAAGATCCATTTATTCTCAATGGCTTGCCGATCATTAGGAAGTCCACCAAAGTCCACACTATGTTCTCATATATGGATCCTATCTCAGATTTCATGGCCTCAAGCCATTTATCAAAATCTGGGCTCATCATAACTTCTTCATTGTTCGTAGGTTTGTCATGGTCAAGTAGCATGACTTCCAGAACAGGATTACCATACCACCCTGGTGTGGTCGTGCTCTGGTTGACCTACGAGGTTCTGTAGTAACTTGATCTGAAGTTTCATGATCATTATCATTAGCTTCCTCTATAGTTTGTGTAGGCATCACTCGAATGGATTTCTCGTATGAGCTACTTTCCAAATTGAGAGAAGGTACAATTACCACATCAAGTTCTACTTTCCTCCCACTCACTTCTTTCGAGAGAAACTCCTTCTCTAGAAAGGTTCCATTCTTGGCAACAAAGATCTTGCCTTAGGATCTGTGGTAGAAGGTGTACCCAATTATTTCCTTAGGGTATCCTATGAAGACGCGCTTCTCCGATTTGGGTTCGAGGTTATCAGGCTGAAGCCTTTTGACATAAGCATCGCATCCCCAAATTTTAAGAAACGACAGCTTAGGTTTATTGCCAAACCACAGTTCATGCGGTGTCGTCTCAATGGATTTTGATGGTGCCATGTTTAACGTGAATGCAGTTTTCTCTAATTCATAACCCGAGAACGATAATGGTAAATCGATAAGAGACATCATAGATTGCTCCATATCTAATAAAGTACAGTTACGATGTTCGGACACACCATTACGCTATGGTGTTCCAGGTGGCGTGAGTTGTGAAACTATTCCACATTGTTCTAAATGAAGGCCAAACTCATAACTCAAATATTCACCTCCACGATCAGATTGTAGAAACTTTATTTTCTTGTTCTGATGGCTCTCCACTTCACTCTGAAATTCTTTGAACTTTTCAAATGTTTCAGACTTGTGTTTCATTAAGTAGATATACCCATATCTGCTCAAATCATCTGTGAAGGTCAGAAAATAACGATACCTGCCACGAGCTTCAACACTCATCGGACCACATACTTTGGTATGTATTATTTCCAATAAGTTATTGGCTCATTCTATTGTTCCAGAGAATGGAGTTTTAGTCATCTTGCCCATGAGGCATGGTTCACAAGTATCAAGTGATTCGAAAAGTCCATCTGCATGGAGTTTCTTCATGCGCTTTACACCGATATGACCTAAACGGCAGTGCGACATCTATGTTGCACTATTATTATCAACTTTGCATCTTTTGGCATCAATATTATGAATATGTGTATCACTACGATCGAGATTCAATAAACCATTAACATTGGGTGTATGACCATAGAAGGTTTTATTCGTGTAAACAGAATAATAATTATTCTCTATCTTAAATGAATAATTGTATTGCAATAAACACAATCCTATCTTGTTCATGCTCAACGCGAACACCAAATAACATTTATTTAGGTTCAACACTAATCCCAAAAGTATAGGGAGTGTGCGATGATGATTATATCAATCTTGGAACCACTTCCAACATACATCGTCACTTCACCCTAAACTAGTCTCCATTTATTCTGCAACTCCTGTTTCGAGTTACTAATCTTAGCAACCGAACATGTATGAAATATCCAGGGGCTACTACGAGCACTAGTAAGGTACACATCAATAACACGTCTATGAAATATACCTTTTTTCACTTTGCCATCCTTCTTATCCGCCAAATACTTGGGGTAGTTCCACTTCCAGTGACTATTTCCTTTGTAGTAGAAGCACTCAGGTTCAGGCTTAGGTCCAGCTTTGGGCTTCTTCACGGGAGTGACAACTTGCTTGTCATTCTTCTTGAAGTTCCCTTTCTTTCCCTTTGCCTTTTTTTTCTTGAAACTAGTGGTCTTGTTAACCATCAACACTTGATGCTCTTTCTTGATTTCTACCTTCACCGATTTTAGCATCGCGAAGAGCTCAGGAATCTTTTTTTATCCCTTGCACATTATAGTTCATCACGAAGTTCTAGTAGCTTGGTGATAGTGACTAGAGAACTCTGTCAATCACTATATTATCTAGAAGATTAACTCTCACTTGATTCAAGCGATTGTAGTGCCCAGACATTCTGAGCACATGCTCACTAGATTAGCTATTCTCCTCCATATTGTAGGCAAAGTACTTGTCAGAGGTCTCATACCTCTCGACACGGGCATGAGTCTGAAATACCAATTTCAGTTCTTGGAACATCTCATATGCTCCGTGGCATTCAAAATGTTTTTGAAGTCCTGATTCTAAGCCGTAAAGCATGGTGCACTAAACTATCAAGTAGTCATCATATTGAGCTAGCCAAACTTTCATAATGTCTGTATCTTTTCCTGCAATAGGTCTGTCACCTAGCGGTGCATCAAGGACATAATTCTTCTGTGTAGCAATGAGGATAATCCTCAGATCACGGACCCAGTCCGCATCATTGCTACTATCATATTTCAACTTATTTTTCTCTAGGAACATATCAAAAACATAGGGGAGCTACAACGTGAGCTATTGATCTACAACACAATTTGCAAATACTATCAGGACTAAGTTCATGATAAGTTAATTTCAATTAATCAAATTACTTAAGAACTCCCACTTAGATAGACATCCCTCAAGTCATCTAAATGATACGTGATCCAAATCAACTAAACCATGTCCGATCATCATGTGAGATGGAGTAGTATTCAATGGTGAACATCTCTATGTTGTTCATATCTACTATATGATTCACGTTTGACCTTTCGGTCTCCAGTGTTTCGAGGCCATATCTGTATATGCAAGGCTCGTCAAGTTTAGCCCAAGTATTCCACATGTGCAAATCTGGCTTGCACCCGTTGTATTCGAACGTAGAGCTTATCACACCCGATCATCACGTGGTATCTCGGCATGAAGAACTTTCGCAACGGTGCATACTCGGGGAGAACACTTATACCTTGAGATTTAGTAAGGGATAATCCTATAATGCTACTGCCGTACTAAGTAAAATAAGATGCATAAAATATAAACATCACATGCAATCAAAATATGTGACATGATATGGCCATCATCATCTTGTGCTTTTGATATCCATCACCAAAGCAACGTCATGATCTCCATCGTCACCGGCTTGACACCTTGATCAGCATCGTGGTCGTTGTCTGTGTCAAAACCGGCAGATCTCGGCTAGGGGGTCTCGAACTATGCATCTAGGGATTGAAGGTAACAAGGAGGCAGGGGACACGATGCTTACCCAGGTTTGGGACCTCTTAATGGAGGTAATACCCTACTTCTTGCTTGATTGACTATGATGACTAGTTGATTTACCTCGAGATCGTAATGGCTAAACCCTAGATGTCTAGCCTGTATGATTGTGATCTTACACTACGGACAAAACCCTCCGGTTTATATAGACACTGGAGGGATCTAGGGTTGTACAGAGTCGGTTACAGAGGAAGGAAAGTACATGATTCGAATGCCAAGCTTGCCATCCACACAAAGGAGAGTCCCATCCGGACACGGGGAGGTTCTTCTGTCTTGTATCTTCATGGCCCATCAGTCCGACCCACATCACATAGCCCGGACGCCAGAGGACCCATTAGTCTAGGAATCCCTCAGTAGCCCCTGAACAAGGCTTCAATGATAATATATCTGGCACACGGACTGTCTTCGGCATTGCGAGGTGGGTTCCCCTTTTCCGAATACTTCAACGTAGTTTTCTGCACACAAGAACTATGTCCGGCCTTGATTAACACGTACAACCCCAAGCTGTAAAAAGTAACAATACTTCAAAAATAAGTCACATCCATGGGCCACTGTCTCAACGAGATGTTATGTTCTGGCCTTTATAATTATTCTGAACCGTTTTACAGCCTCGTTTCGTATTTCGAGGTACGGCCAGTGACACGTCTTGGCGAAGAAGAGATCGTGTCCCCATATTACGTGATTCTCATGTGGCACCCCGGCTCAGAGAAACCGGAACGCTCCGTATTCCAGCCCAGAGATCGAGGAGAAGTCTTCTGGAATACGGCACTTCATAGCAAAGAATAAACCAGCTTTCTATTATTACACAAATATGAATACAAGGTCTCCGATATTACAATGAATAACATTGGTACGGCGACACTATGCCATCCTCACTTGCTCTATGCAAGAAGCAGAACAACTCAAAGCAGCGAAATAACTCTAGCAGCGGAACAACGACGGTGGTGAACTCCACTTTGCAGGGACCCCGGCTGGAACGCTTATCCTAGCTCGCATGAACGGAAACCATGACAAGCAAGCAATCAAATCCGGCATGACCTCCAAACTGGCATGACACGCCAGGTCAGTACATTGAATGTACCTGCAAGCTCACAAATAACCAAAAGCACTCAATGCAAACAACAGCATGGCAATTACAGTTTAAACAGGAATTATCATGATATCATCAGAACAATATAACATGAACATGATACAGCTAACACAACATGAACATGGCATGAACATATTAATCCGACAATACTAGCATGCAACATGATGACACTATATGCACCAATTATTCTGCTCGGGTTACCTCGTAACCAACACATGCATCACTTACCAACCTCGGACATCACATAATCATCTCAGGATCAATCAAGCTTGGTATAAACAATATCGTAACGATCATTAAATGACCACAAGGAGCTCGATCTTTACCCACGACTCTCGTGCAACATCACGAATATACACCACTCGGTATCCTCGATACCACCATGATCTTTCCGGCGATCACAACCACGACCAACACTTGGTCCCAAACCGTGATCCTTACGGTGATCACAACCACGAGTTGTCATTAGTCAAGTTATTCTTATTACTGTTGACTCATGGTGTACCCTACTTTCGAACTGGGCCCTTATCCGCGGGCGCGGCTATCGATAGATTTAATATACACTCTGCAGAGGTAGCGCACTAGACCCACACTATGGAACCCATGGCCTCGCCCTCCCATTTGGGTAGACCAACGGCATTCCGACAAAACCGATCTACTGCCATGACACTCTCCCGGCCACTCCAACTCCCTCCCCACTAGGCTAAGTCATGGGTGGCCCCGTGCCTACCTCAAGACACCTCAAACCACCATCGTGGTACCGATCCACTCTGGGACCCAAAAACTTAACTCAACAACGGGCACACAAGGCTTATGTCCGCCTACCTGATCAGGGTAGCGCGCGCCCATAACCTTCCCTCGTTGGAGGCACCGGTGAGAGGCACGACAATAGACCCAGTTAGGACCATCCCATACCGGTAAGCGTGGTTTCACTGGTCAGCATCGTTTCAGCGGCACCATGACTCAGCCAACAGGTGTTCAACTTCAATTTAATCCGGTTAAATTGAATGCAAATATGCTGAGCCATGATAAAATGCATGAACATGATATCAACATAATCATGAGGGTATCACATAACTATCCACCATATCAACAATAAATCATATCCAGTGAGCATGGCATACTGACTAGCATGACCATCACCAACATCAACATGTACTACTAGTGAAAGTGCAACTAATCCCCGGGTGGTTTTGGTAATTAATAACAACATATATATCATTGAACTAATTATTTCCTGAGAATATTTCAGAAAGTTCAGTGATATGGGTATGGCAATGACTGATGATGTGGACCCCTCAAAATGCTAAGGAAAACATTGGCAAAAGCTCAAGACTCTATTTTTGGTTTAGTGATCCAAGATCACATTGAGTCCATAGGAAAGCCAATACTATTCAAAGGGGATGAGGTTATGATGATGATCTGGTTGCTCAAAGTGCTTAGTGATTTATCTCCCAAACTATCAGCAATCTTTCATTCCAACATATACTCATAAGTAATCTCGGTCCCACCGATTCCATAAACTCACCACACCGAGATGAACCACCTCAGCCATATAGCCAAACCCTAGAAATTTCGGATTTTCCGATTCCAAACTCGGTCTTACGAAATTGGTGTTGCTAACCTTCAGAACCTTCAGACTCAAATCGGTGTCACCGAGATGAGAAAGTCGGTCCCACCGAGAATGGCAAACCCTAGACTTTGGAAGAATCGGACTAACCGAGATTGTATTTTCGGTCCCACGAAAATCCCAACGCTCACAAGATTTGAACTTTCGGTCTCACCGAGTTGTCAACTTCGGTCCGACCGAGATTGGTCAAATGTGTGTAACGGTTGGATTTTGTGTGGAGGCTATAAATACCCTCCACCTCCTCTTCATTCGTGGAGAGAGCCATCGAAAGAACTACCACTCCTACCTTACATTTCGAGAAGAAAACTACCTACCCTTGTGTTGAGATCAAGTTGCTCCACTCCCACCATATGAAACTTGATTTCTAGCCTTCCCAAGTTGCTTTCCACTCAATCCTTTCTTCCACCACAGCCAAATCAGTGAGGAGAGTTGAGTGTTGGGGAGATTATCATTTGAAGCACAAGAGCAAGGAGTTCATCATCACCAACACCATCTATTACCTTTTGGAGGGTGGTGCCTCCTAGATTGGTTAGGTGTCGCTTGGGAGCCTCCGTCAAGATGTGGAGTTGAACCAAGAAGTTTGTAAGGGAAAGGAGATCGCCTACTCGTGAAGATCTACCCGAGTAAGGCTAGTCCTCCGTGGACGAGGCCATGATGGCATAGACAAGGTTGCTTCTTCGTGGACCCTTCGTGGGTGGAGCCCTCCGTGGACTCTCGCAGCCGTTACCCTCCGTGGGTTGAAGTCTCCATCAACGTGGATTGATGATAGCACCACCTATCGGAACCACGAGAAAAATCTCCGTGTCTCCAAATTGCGTTTGCTCTTCTCCACCTCTATTTACTACATGTGCAATTTACTTTCCGCTGCCATTACTCTAGAATTGCATGTGTAGGGTGATACTTGACTTGCTCATCATTGTGAACTTGCTAAAACTTGTCCTAATCAAAAGGCTAAACTTTTAAGTTGTCAAGTAGTCTAATCACCCCCTCTAGACATACTTCCGATCCTACAAGTGGTATCGAGCTTTGGTCTCCATTGGATTGGTTTCCATTGCATTGACTCCATAAGCTTGGTTTCACAACCTAGGAGAGTATGGCGCCTAGTGAGGGTAATTTTCAGAGAGGTCCTTACTTTGATGGTTCAAATTTTGCTAGTTGGAAGCATAAAATGAAAATGCATATTCTTGGACATAACCCCGCCGCATGGGGCATTATTTGTGTTGGCTTGCAAGGTGAGTTTTCGAGGAAGGAAAAGTTCCAGATCATGCGGCTACAACGGATGAGTTGCGGATGTTCTAGAACAATGCTCAAGCTTGTGACATTCTCTTCAATGCTTTGTGTCCCGAGGAGTTCAACAAGATCAGCCGCCTTGAGAATGCAAAAGAGATTTGGGATACTTTGGTCGAAATGCACGAAGGTACCGAGTCCGTGAAGGAATCAAAGCTAGATGTTCTTCAAGGTCAACTTGACAAGTTCAAGATGAAGGAAGGTGAAGGAGTCGCTGAAATGTACTCTAGGCTTGCTCTCATCACCAATGAGATTGCCGGCTTAGGAAGCGAAGAAATGACCGACCGATTCATCATCAAGAAGATTCTCAGAGCTTTGGATGGAAAGTATGACACCGTGTGCACTTTGATCCAAATGATGCCAAACTACAAGAATCTCAAGCCTACCAAGTCATTGGAAGAATTGTTGCTCATGAGATGACACTTAAAGATAAGGAAGAGCTTCACAACAAGTCAAGTGGTGCTTACAAAGCTACAGTTGAAGCTCCCACAACCTCAAGTGACAAGCTAGTTTCCAATGAAGAGATAAGCCTAATGGTGAAGAACTTCAACAAATTCTACAAGAGTAGAAGCAAAGAAAGAAGCTCAAAGTCTAGATCATATGATGAAAAGAGATCTTCTAGTCGTGATCGAATGCTACAATTGTGGAAGACCGGACACTACTCAAATGAGTGTTCGACTCCCCACAAGAGAAGAGAAGAATCTCCAAGAAGAAGAAGCTCAAGAGAAGAGTCACCTCAAAAGAGAGAAGGAGTAGAGATGATCGTTATGAACGAAGATCCTCTCGGAGAAGCAAGGATTCGGGAAGGAAAGACAAGTCATCAAGGAGCTACACAAGAAGAAAACATCAAGCTCATGTTGGTGAATGGGTCTCCGGCCCGACTCGACAATCACTCCGAAAGAAGCTATCACTCCAACTCCGAATCTGATCAAGATGAAGGTGTTGCGGTCTTGCTCTCGTATCCTCCAACTCCAACTCCTATGACTTATTTGATTCACCAAATGAGGGAATTGGAAGATGCTTCATGGCAAAAGGCCCCAAGGTATCACACCCTGAATTTATTGACTTTGATAGTGATGAAGATGACTTGCTTGGTGAAGATGAGCTTTTACATGACAAATCTAGTGAGCTTAGTAATGATGAACATGCTAATAGTCTTTATAGTCGAGAAGAGTCGAATGACAATGCTATGAAGGAGATTGAGCGTCTAACTAAAGAACTAAACACTCTTAAGTTAGCTCATGAAACAACTCAAGAAGATCATAGAGAGCTCCTAAGATCTCATGAGAAGCTACGCTTCGAGAAGCTCAATCTAGAGCAAGAACATGAGTTTCTAAAAGCTATCAATGACGATCTTCGAAAGAAGAGTTCTTCATATCTTGCCAAACGACTTCTCTTATCTAATTTCTTGCCACCTATTAAAACTAAGCATGACAAGCATAAGAAAAATTCTTCATCTAGTAGTAACAATAATTATGCTAAATCAAATGTTGTTACTTCTAGTAGTTCTCTTGATTCCACTAACAATGTTTCAAGCCAAGTTTCACTTGAGCAAGAAAATAGTTATTGAAAGGGATTATAGAGAAAGGTGTCTACAAGAGCCTTACCGGAAGCAAGAACTTTGAGGAAATTGTTTGCAAGCAAGGAAGACACCGGAAGAATCAAGGAATTGGTTTTGAGCGAAAGTTCAACGCCGAGGGTGTTGAATGGGAAGAAGGTCAATATCCCACTCCAAAGTTTGTTTCTCAAAAGGAGAAGTATGATCCTACTTCTTCCAATGTGGAACAAGCTCAAGATGACCTTCCACCACAAGACCACAAGCTAAAAGGCAAGGACAAGCTTCAAGAGGAGATTGATGCATTCATTGAAGAACCCAAGGCCATGGTCAAGTGGGTTCCCAAGGAAACTTCAAGTTCTACTTCGACAAGCTCAACTACTACCCCAAGGATTCCCATAAAGATGATGTGGATCCCGAAGAAGAAGAACTAGAGAGTTCTTGAGGGTGACTCCGCCAACATACTTCACTCACATTCATTTTGGCAAGAACTTGTGCAATCAACTTCCACATCTTGCACTAGTTCATGGAGTCACAAACCCTCTTATTGGCAAGTCAAGGGACAAGGTAATCATTGCTTTCATGGACATCATCTATTGTGTACTTCAATCTATGTCCATGGATATCCTTGTTTGTTCCTTGTGGGACTAACCCATGTAGGTATTGAAAGTGCCCGAATCCAAAGGATTGCTCCCAACTCTTGATGATCTTCATCAACATTGAGCATCCACATCTTCAACATCTACATGAAGTCTACTACGACAACCCAAGGTTAGTTTGACCCTTTAAAAGGGGTTCTCACATCAAGGGGGAGATTTGCTCTAAAAAATTGAGCTAAAGCATCTTCAAATGATGTGAACACATTAATGCTTTATGTAAAAGTGGTAACCCCACTTGTGCTTAAACGATGAGTATGACCTATGATCAAATGTTCTCATTTGACTCCTAAGTCAATATACTCATATATAGATGACCTAGTCATCGCCAAATTGTGTGCTAGTTGCTAGTGTTTTGTTTGTGCATGTTTGACACATATTTCATTTGCTATCTTATTGTGTGAGCATGTTGGATGCATAATTTTATCCATTCAAGGACATCCATTTGTTGCTTTGGTCTTTTGGATTTTTCTTTTGACCAAATGGATGGACAAGAATGCCTAAGTTCCTCCCCTAGCTATCTATGCTTTCTTGTCTCAAACTCTATTCATGCTTATATCACAAACTTTGATCAAGTCTTTTTGGACAGACCAAGTGAGGAGCACTCGAGCCACCGATCCGTCAAAAGCTTAAATTCCAAAACCTTCTAAGTACTTTCGGTCAAACCAATATACTCAAATCGGATGACCAAATCACTTGATTGATCTAGGTTTTCACCTCGGTGAAACCGAAGTTACAAATTCGGCGTGACGAAATGAGTAATCGCTTGCGATTAACCATCTCGGTGCCACCGAAGTTTTCCAACTCGGTCCCACCGACAAATGAAGGTATATATACCGAGGGCAACGCGTTGATTCTTTCTTCATACCGCCTCGCCCCTAACCCTTCTTTGCCGTCGCCGTGGTCTCCGGATCGTCTCCGCGTCGCTCGCTGCGCCCGCCGCTGGTCTCCGTCGCCGTCAACGGTCAATCTCACCGCCGTTGCAGCCGAGTGAAACTCCACCAAGTTGGGTGAGTTTCAATCCTCTCGTGCTACAACCTCGATTCAATGCACGATAGGTTTTGCCTAGCTTCTTGCCACGTTTGAAATCTTCCTATGCAGCAGATTAGTTCTTAGAAGAAATTCGAGTGAAAATCTTAGGGTTAGGTTTCCGCGAACACATCTCGGTGTGACCGATTCTACATTCTCGGATCGACCGATTTGGCCTCCGCCATTGCCTTCGCACTTTTCGGTCCAACCGAAGTTGTGCAAATCGGTAAGACCGAAATGAGGATTTGTGAAACCCTAGTGCTCTCGGCTAGATCGAAACCCATTTCGTCCAACCGAAAGTGGTGTGAATGGTTCTGTTTAGACACTTGGATTCACGAATTTTAGACTCGGTCGACCGAAATGCATTACGTGAAAACCTAAAACTGAAATTTGAACTCATTTTTTAAAATCTTCTGCAGTTTGTGATAACTCTTCTATTACGCCTATACCTATTCTATTCACAAAGTTGTCGGTCATGCCCGATGCAAGTGACAGCGAACAGTCTGAATCACCGGTTGAGATTCCGAGGCGGGCACTAGTCCCTGAAGCAAGCAGTTTTTCGATGATGGAGAGAGGAGCACCCCAAGTGGTTTGCCTCCTGCTGCCACGGGGCTGTGAAGAAGAGAAATTCGATGAGGAGGACTCGACTTTGTTGCCGAGGAGGAGATTACATCCAAGCCTAAGAGGAAAGTGGTTGCCAAAGACTATCAAGGGCAACATACCAAGAAAGGCACCAAACAAAGTGAAGAAGTCCACAGTTGCAAAGAAGCTGAGCATGGAAGAAGAAACCTCGAGCAAGGTAAAGAAAACTTCCAAGAGGAAGAGGATAGTACATGATGAAGCGATGATGATTACGATGAGGAAGCACCCCAGCCTCCTCGAAGCCTAAGTTGATGGGAGATGCCATCGAGCAGGAGCACCTACCAAATCTAAGCCATCAGCTCCAGCAAAGGCAGCTCAAGCCAAGCCTGCTGCGAAGCCAAATAAAACAGTGAGAAATATTCCTGCTTCAGAGAAGAAGAAGGACAATGTGCCACCAGCTGAGTCAGATGAAGAGGCACATGTATTGTCAAGCTTCATGTAAACCGCCATCCACAATGATGCTCATCCTCGAGCTGAAAATATGAAGGAAAGGAAGGACAAAGGTCTCAGGCTATGGAGGCAAGTTGATCCATATGCCACCAGGAGAAGGACTGCTGTTGACTCAAGGTTCCACACCGAGAGCAACAAGATTTCTATGAGGCAGTGCTCATGGACAAGAAGCCAATTATTCTTGACACTAGATATGTTGTTGGAAATACATCGACGGTGAAGAGCACAGAGACTACTTCCCACATGTGCATGAGAGCTTCACCGCATGTGGAGTTGCAGAGTTCGTTGGTCGGTCGATCGCTTGGAATGATGAAATGATCATGCGGTTCTATGCCACAAGACATTTCTATCCGGATGGCGAATTGTATGGATGATGAAGGCGAGATTCTCTTCAACAGTTGAAGAGTGGGCTGAACTACTGAATGCTCCAGTATCAAGAGATGATGATGTAGATGTCTATGGAATTCCCAAGAAGAATCATGAGTCAATGAAGAACATGTACAATGAAGTACCAGACAAGGATGTAGAGCTATGGAAGCTTGGTTCTGTGTATCATCTTCAGGCAGGTCTCCCAACCACTAACATCATTCTGAGGCATACTTTGATGCCCAAGTCAGGAGACCATCGCATGATAAGAGGCTATTCAATCAACATGCTGCATATTCTAGATCAGAAGACACCTTTTAAGGTGATGGACCTGATAGTTGAGACTATCAAGAGGACAGCAGCAGACCAGAAGAGGTCATGTGGGTTTGCTCCGCACATTCAGATGCTCATCAATGCCAAGTTTGGCACGGGCACCTACTTGTTGGATAGACCCCACTTGCCACTGCAGCCTGAACATGAAGATAATGAAGTTGTGATGACTGAGGATGCTCCCACATCTGTTGAAGGACACGCTAAGTCTGAAGCTGCCAAACAAGCTAAAGGTCGAGAAGGAAGAAGAAGAAGAAGAAAGACAAACCCAAGAGCGTTGGAGAACAACTTCTTGAAGCTACCCGGAGGATTGAACTACACCGCCAGCATAGTGCGTCTCGGGAGAGTCTAGAGAGGATAGTTGAAGATAAGTTCCATGCTCGATGTCAAGTCGATCAAGTGCAGTCACCGTCAACAAGCTTGAGGCGGATATCGAGGAAGCCAAGAGGAGAAGGCAGAGCTCATGAAGGAGATGCAGGATGATCTTGTCGAGGATGATTATGAGCAGCCTGCTCCAAAGTGCCCACAAAGCCCAGATCGATGCTATTCAATGGATGACCCGGGACTACAAAGATCAAGACCTCCCACAGCTCCATCGGCCCAGCTCGGCCCAGTGTCCCTCCTCCAGCTCCACAGACTTCAGCGAAGCCTTTGCAGATGCAGCTATCTCCACTCCATCGACCGGGACAGAGCCGCCAGCAGAGTCCCTAGTGACGCTTAGCTCTATACCTTCGAACTTTTGGTAACTTGTTGCCAAAGGGGAGAAATTGTATAGATCATAGGACTTCTAGAGAGAGAGTGCTCGTTTTTGCTCTTTCGTTTGCGGTTTTCCTTGAGATACTTTTGAGTTTTCCGAGACATTTCGTGTGTTTGATACTACGTTTGCTCTACTTTGATGAGTGCTTGATCATACTATGCCTTAATGTGTGCTTAATGCTTATCATATTCTATTCATATCTTGTATGATTATTTACTCATGACTTGGTGACTGGGTGCATGCTATTCATTCTTATCATTTTGTGCGCTCCACCAAGATGTATGTGACATGGAAGAGTGACCCATGATCCTAATCGATTGTGCATTTGCATTCAAACGCAAATCTCAAATAATGCACAAATTTAGGGGGAGCTCTTGCTTATCACATACTTCTCAAAGCGATTTATATTATTCATTGATTATATCTCTTGTCGAAGCTTTGATCTATATGTTGTCATCAATTACCAAAAAGGGGGAGATTGAAAGTGCAACTAATCCCCGGGTGGTTTTGGTAATTAATAACAACATATATATCATTGAACTAATTATTTCTTGAGAATATTTGAGAAAGTTCGGTGATATGGGTATGGCAATGGTGATGATGTGGACCCCTCAAAATGCTAAGGAAAACATTGGCAAAAGCTCAAGACTCTATTTTTGGTTTAGTGATCCAAGATCACATTGAGTCCATAGGAAAGCCAATACTATTAAAAGGGGATGAGGTTATGATGATGATCTGGTTGCTCAAAGTGCTTAGTGATTTATCTCCCAAACTATCAGCAATCTTTCATTCCAACATATACTCATAAGTAATCTCGGTCCCACCGATTCCATAAACTCACCACACCGAGATGAACCACCTCACCATATAGCCAAACCCTAGAAATTTCGGATTTTCCGATTCCAAACTCGGTCTTACGAAATTGGTGTTGCTAACCTTCAGAACCTTCAGACTCAAATCGGTGTCACCGAGATGAGAAAGTCGGTCCCACCGAGAATGGCAAACCCTAGACTTTGGAAGAATCGGACTAACCGAGATTGTATTTTCGTTCCCATCGAAAATCCCAACGCTCACAAGATTTGAACTTTCGGTCTCACCGAGTTGTCAACTTCGGTCCGACCGAGATTGGTCAAATGTGTGTAACAGTTGGATTTTGTGTGGAGGCTATAAATACCCTCCACCTCCTCTTCATTCGTGGAGAGAGCCATCGAAAGAACTACCACTCCTACCTTACATTTACGAGAAGAAAACTACCTACCCTTGTGTTGAGATCAAGTTGCTCCACTCCCACCATATGAAACTTGATTTCTAGCCTTCCCAAGTTGCTTTCCACTCAATCCTTTCTTCCACCACAGCCAAATCGGTGAGGAGAGTTGAGTGTTGGGGAGATTATCATTTGAAGCACAAGAGCAAGGAGTTCATCATCACCAACACCATCTATTACCTTTTGGAGGGTGGTGCCTCCTAGATTGGTTAGGTGTCGCTTGGGAGCCTCCGTCAAGATGTGGAGTTGAACCAAGAAGTTTGTAAGGGCAAGGATATCGCCTACTTCGTGAAGATCTACCCCGAGTAAGGCTAGTCCTCCGTGGGCGAGGCCATGATGGCATAGACAAGGTTGCTTCTTCGTGGACCCTTCGTGGGTGGAGCCCTCCGTGGACTCTCGCAGCCGTTACCCTCCGTGGGTTGAAGTCTCCATCAACGTGGATTGACGATAGCACCACCTATCGGAACCACGAGAAAAAATCTCCGTGTCTCCAAATTGCGTTTGCTCTTCTCCACCTCTATTTACTACATGTGCAATTTACTTTCCGCTGCCATTACTCTAGAATTGCATGTGTAGGGTGATACTTGACTTGCTCATCATTGTGAACTTGCTAAAAACTTGTCCTAATCAAAAGGCTAAACTTTTAAGTTGTCAAGTAGTCTAATCACCCCCCCTCTAGACATACTTCCGATCCTACAACTAGCAAGCATAAAAACATGAAAGAAATACTAGCAGGTAGAACATGATAACAGAGTACAAGACAACATAGCACAAAAGTGAACATGCAAAACTAACATCACCGGAACAACGATAACCATCGTTTCAACAAGCAAACATTTAATAAAGATTCAAGTTGAAAAACCATGGCTACTGCATTACTATCATGCAAGCGGGTATTGTGGCTTGCCTGGGGTGGAAGAAATCACCGGGGAGAAGTGCGATAAACTCGCGGAACGAATCGCCGGAAATGTACTCGCTCAAAGGGGGCTAAATAAGGGCAAGGGCATAATGGTCATTTTCACAGTGTCAAACCATAGTGAAATCATGACCAACAGAACGGGCTTGATGAAACGAAGAAGTAGGCTTTGGAATCACCTCATTTGGAGCTACGATTAAAAAGTTATGGGGGGTTGAAGTTCAGGGACTTTTCTGCAAAAATAACATCACAACCAAGTCCCTGAGTGGATAAGGCAGAAGCGCAAAATAGAAACACGCTTTCGGTCAGCGAAAACGTAAAGTGGAAATAAGCCTTCACTTATCTGACATGGCGGGGGCTAGTTAACGCGGGGCCGGCTCCTGTGAGGCTGACGCGCGGGGCCTGCGGGACCCACGCGCTGGTCAACTCCCTCCTCCTGGCCTCCTTCTTCTTCCCCCAACGCGGGCTGAACAAAGGCGAGGCCCAGGCACTGCCGGCACTGGCCTCGGCGACTCCGGCCACCTCTAGCCAAACGGAGGCCACCGGCGGGCTCGGGAGGACCGGCCGCACCCGTCCCCAGGGCCAGCCAGCACCGGGGAGGGGCGGGATGACCGCGAGGAGAGAGGAATAGAGGCGGCTCCGGCAGCGGTGATCTTCAGGGACGACGGCAACAGAGACTCCGACGACTGGCTGAGAGGGCAGGGAGGTTTGCGGGGGACTAGGTGGGTCTCTTGTGGTGGTAGAAGGAGGGGAGGGGCTCGACTCCGGACGAATTTAGCCGGAGAACCGCGGTGGCCATGGCGGCCTAGAGCAGCAAGGAGGGGCTCTAGAGCTTGGGTGAGAGGCTGGGAGGGCTCCTGGGGGAGTGGTGAGGCGAGAGGTGAGCTCGGGAGGGCTCGGGGATGGCTATTTATAGCCGGGGCAAGGGAGATGGGTTTGGGTGCCGCCGCGGGAGTCCGGCCAAGGCGCTGCCGGCCGCAGCGGTCACGGGGAGGGGCGAGGAATGCGACGAGGCATTGAGTCAGAGGTCACGGAGGAGTAGACGACGCCGGGGACCAGAGGAAGAAGCCGAGACGAGCTCAGAGCCAAACGGAGCACGGTGCACTCGTGGGCGTTCATCGGCGAGGAAGCTGCCGGAGGGGGAGAGGGGTACAGGGTGAAGAGGACGACGACGACGCGGGCTATCCACTGGACATCCTCACGAGCATGAAGCCGACGAGAGGGGGAGGGGCCCGAGCAAGAAGACGCTCTGGGTGCGGCCATTGCACGCCAAAGCAATGGTCACCGCGTGCACTGGTGCACACAGTGCCACAAGTGATGCCAAACCATGTCTGTGGGTTAGTCCTTCCTGGGTAGGTTGTAACTACGGTGGTAACTTGGTTAAAGGCACTCTGGTTAAATAGAAATCACCCTCTGAAGTTTACTGCAGTAAACTTGGGTGAGCACTGGTGATCAACAGGGAATGGCTTGAAGCCAAATAAGCTGTTTGGGGTGTTTAGCTATGGAGGGACTATGATCCTGGAGGTTTTGAGGGTAAATGGATCAAGATTTACTGCAGTTACATTGCAACTGCCAAAATGATCCAGAAACTAGTTCATGATGATGCACTCACATAGTGTATCAACTTGAGCTCAAATTGGGCAAAGCTGGGTTATTTGATCATATGAAGATGCTCAAAAAGTCTCATACCAATTGGCCAAGCCAAAATGGCACTTGCTTCACAAACATCTCTGCTGACCAGAAACTTGGAATAATTATGTTGATCAAATGGCTCGTTGAAATGATGCCAAATTGGATGGAGAGAATTTTTATGGGTATAAGAATGGTCTGGTAATTTATCAGGATTTTTGAAGCAATACAAAATGCACTTGCTTCACAACCTGAAAATATTGCCAGAATCAAAGATTTGCTCCTGTGCTCACATATATGATTGGATGGGGCTGCAAATGAGTGGAGGGGGTTAGTATGAGTACATTAAGGAGTGTGCAAAATTTGATCTCATTTGGATACTCCTAGCTAGTACTTCCTTCACAAATCTTTCTGTTTGACATAAACTTTGAAAAATCACTGAGGAAGATTGGTTAGGCAAATAAAGTTGAACTTGTGCATGAGGCAATTATTTGGACATATAAACATTACCAAAAAGGTTGGGAGCAAATAGGAAAAATATAAATGACACTTCCTTCACAAAGTGCCATTCAGGGCAGAATAGAAAAAGGAATATTGGGGAATTATTTTTGAAACATGGCAATGAAAAGTTTTGCCATATTTGATCAAGATATGACCCAAACAATATATGAGAATTATTTGGGAATTTTTGGAGTGATGGAAATATAGGTTGCTTTACAACCTAGGGCCATTTGAGTTATTCCTTTAACAGAAAAGGAATTTTCCCAATAAAAAGAATATTGGGGTTTGGGCTAGGATGGAAATGACAGGGTCTAGCGAAAGATTTGGGAATGACAAGCCACTCTAGAAGCAAAGAAGAGGGCATCTTCTTCAGTTTCCAGACCACAAAGCCACGAAAAAGAAAAACTCAAGCAAAAACCTCGGAAAAACAAAAGAAAAAGAAAGGGCCAAAAATCAGGCTGTCACAAACCTTACCCCCTTAAAGAAATCTCGTCCTCGAGATTTGGTTGCTCAGGGAACAAGTATGAATATTCTGACTTAAGGAAACCGTTTCCAACTCGGGTATCCTTTTTCTTTTATTTTTTCCCACTAAATTTTTATCCGACTAGCCCTGGGTTGGTTTGCTTTACTGTATCCACATTCTGATCTTACCTGGCTTGCTCATTCATATATAGGCTCCAATTTATTTTTAGATCTGCTGACTAGCGGAGTGTGATTTAATTATCACGACTGAAATATATGTCCGTCTCACAAATCCAAAACTGATTTCCGTTGGGTGTGCCACCCGGCACTGACAACCTTTCATGTAATGATGATCGGAATTTTCTGATGAAAACTCAAGCTCTGACTCATTGCACTGGGTTTCTCCACTAAATGCAGGTCCTTTGGGTTCCAAATAGTGAGTTAAAACATAACTGTTTCCTGACAGATTCAGACTCATCGCAGAAATTTCTGAATTATCTTAACTGGTTCCACTGTCGTGAGTATCGGATCCGTACCAAATATTTGATTGTCCCCTATCGCGGCCAGCATAAATGGTTTGGCCTGTATGATAATATCTGCAGACTTGACTGACGGTGGTTCTGACGGAAAAATTGTGTTCACGACAGGCTATCCATGATGATTCATATAAGTGAGGACTCAGGCTTCCAGACTGTTATTCCTCATGCCGATTACTCATGCTGTAGGCATATCCATGTGGATCAATACTGACTTAGACTGTCCGGCGGATCTGCACCATAGGGGTCGTGTACAATTTTCATGCCTGCATCACCTGGCCTTGTTCCTTCATTATTGTTTTCTTGGTCTGGATCTTTGGCTAAAAGAGATGGGCCATATTACTTCTTCGTATGACCATACGTATTGTCGGTGCAATTTTTCGGTGATTGTAGTTTATCCTCATTTTTCTGATAAGGTAACCCATTAAATGGCAGGTTCAACACCTCTCAAGTTCTGATTGTTGGGAAATGATCATCTGAAACCCTTGCAAGAAGTCGGCAAATAAATCAGTAGCCACCAGAACGGTATTTACGACTTAGATCTGGGACATTACTGAAATAACTCAACCACGTCTCAGGACGGCCGAAAAGCAGCTCAGAGCATGAGACCGGGTCGATAAGAAGAAGGTGGCAGCTCCCTAAAATAGCCAAAAAGCAGTTATAGGGCTACTATCACAAAAAGAAACTCAACAGTTGTACGAGACGGTCGAAAAGCAGCTCAGACTTGTGACAGACGTTGAAGAGAGAAACAAAAATCGGCATCCACCCCGGATAGCTAGAAACAGCTCAGATCACAGGCGTGGTGCTGTCTTTGGAGAAAAGGGAACAAGGGCTCATCAGGATCATTTTCCAGTTCACAAGTACTTGTATGGACCTCATTGATGTCGTCAATCCTCATAATCCTTTGTCACACTGCGGTGTATACTGGCTTTCTTCTATTAACCATCCTCACGTGGTTGTCGGATCCTCATCCGAGTGACTTGTAAGATCTTGGTGGTATGCTCATTGCATAAATATGAGGACCTGATTCCGAGACAAATGTGTATTCTGACTGATTCTTAATTCTGACCAAAATGTTATGGATCTGATTCTTATTCACTGCCATATGTTGTCAATTCACAGTGTACTACCTTGTACCAATGTCTTACTGAGGAAGATTGGCTGGCTTGTGCTTGAAACTTTCATCAGACAGCTTGCTGAAGAAGACTGGGTGTCGTGCTTCAGAAGCTTACCCCCTTAAAAACTTTGCTGGGGAAAGACTCAGTACCTTATGCCGGAAGCTTTTGTGGTTGCTTACTGAAGAAGGCAGAGTACCTTTGTACGGAAAATCACACGTGTGTCGTACTGAGGAAGATAGATGAATCTTGCCTTGGAAACTTCTCGGGTATCTTGCAAGGGAAGATTGGGTTGCTTACACCAGAAGCTTCTTATTGTGATATGCGGACTGATTACCACATATATAACCATCTTAATATGTCTGATGTTGATTTCTTGTATGAAACAGGGTTTTACTGGACTATCCTCCTTTCTGAGTATATTCCATATTTTTGCTTGCTTCCAGGTACATCGAGTTCCAAAATCATCCTCAACGAAAAATTAAACTTGTATCTGAGTCATACCTTTGATAATATTTTGTCAACCTTGCACACAATTTATCTTCTTGCTGATTTAATCATTTTGTTGTGATGAGTGCATGCTAATGCAAACTTGATACTGACGGTGCATCCAGGATTTCTTTTGCATCCAGACAAGATATTCCCAATTTCACTACAATCAGCTGATAATTCCATTCTGTTTAGCTGAGTTTCCAAATATATGCATTTCTTGCTGACTCTTAGGGTCCGGTGTCGGCTGACGAGCAACTTTAATAGGGGGAAGATTTGTAACACCGAGGGCCCAAAGAAAGGAACAACAGAAACGACTAAAACAAAAGCACACAAGCATTCTACTAATATATTTAATCAAGCATTCATCACATATTACAGCTACTCACACAATATGCATGCCTACTTAAGCACACAAATTTCGCGGAACCTCCGGTACTATGATCTAACATGTTGTGACGATGTGCACAAGGACGAATAAATGTGTGGAAGAGTTGGTGTAAACAGCGCTACACCAAGTGCTAGCTTAGCCATATAGCAACCTGGACTAGCTCGGAGACGACGACGTACTCGATAATCATGCAGTGGGACACGAAGGTCGCAACCACATTATTATCAAGCGGACGAAAAAAGATCCGTACTCGTCTGTCGGGGGGCTTGCTGGTGCCTCCGAGCACCTATGGGGCACTTGGGGCCCCTTCAGTTCGGCGGGGAGGCGAGGGCCGCAGAGAGCAGATCGAGGTCCGGCGCGCGCTGGGAGGCGGGCAATCTTTACCCAGCCGGGGCTCTCGAGAGATAACACCTCTGCTGCTCTGTGTTGTTATTTCATCTAGCTCGAGCGTCTGAGCTAAAGCGGAGCTGTGGGTGTCGAATGGACCGAACCTCTCCCTCGTGCGCATGGGCCTCCTTTTATAGCTGAAGGGGTACCCACAGTGGCAGCATAGGAAGAGGGGTAGAAAGCGTAAAAGCGCAGGTTGGTACAGCAAAGGCACAACTGTGATGCCCCTACCTAACTCGGCGGGGGGACAAGGGCATTAAATGCCCGTCCGGTCGCATAACAAATGCAGGTGGAGTGACTGTTAAGTGAGCCTCCGGGTGCCACGATGGCGCCTCTGTCACTCCGTTTGCCACCTCGCTCTGCATGGTTGCGTAGTATCTCGCCACGTGCTCTTGGGATGGCTTTGGTGATGACGCGTCACGAGTGGTGCGCTGGAGTTAGGTGGCAGCCTTGCATGCAAGTGCCTTGCCATGATCCCTTTGTTGTGCTTGGCAAGCTTGCCGCCATGGACCTGCCGGGCGCGGGGCGCCGCGGCAAGTTTTCTGGTGATGCCATGGTTAGCCCTCCCGGCAAGCTCCTCTTGCCGGGGCCTTCGTGTTCTTGGCTGGTACTTTGTTCTTGAATGGCAGTGATAAGGAGTGGTGGGGAGCCTTGCCGGACGTTAGGCGAGCCTCGCCGCGGGGTGCTGCGACCGCCCGTGCACAAGTTCGGGGTACTAAGGTGCCCCCCTACTTTAGTACACCGACAGGAGCCCCCGGGCCTGGGCCATACACGGTGCCGAGCGTTGTTGGGCCAGGCCCAAGACAGTGCTGCAGGCACACGTGGCACGGGTCCGCGAAGACAGGCTCCGCACCCACCGCGCTCTCCCGCAACGGCACGCGTCGATTGCGGCGCCGTGGGAGACGTGGGTGGCGGATGCGCCCTTTAAAGCATCCACACCCGTGATCGTGGTGCAGGGCGAGGTCTTTTCACCCGTCGCTCCGGCCCCGCTTTTTCGCCACGCGGCCCTCATGCATGGGGGTCGTGGGCGGCGAAGGTGGGAGGCCGAGCCTTCACGGGCAAAGATGGTGGGTCGGCCCCGCTCCTCCACCCCTCTCGCTTTCCGATTGGCTGGGCGGGGCGGCTGAGCCCCCATCTCGTCCTTTAAAAGGGGTGGAAGGGGAGCACAATAGTCTCGCACCTCCTCTCTTCCCTTCGTCTTCAACTTCCGTTACTCTTCCTCCCATCTGCTATGGAGGGAGGGAATCCTGGTCCTTCTATGGTGGCAGCAAGGGTCGCCTCCAGGCAGCGCGCCTCTCCCTATTCTACACCCGTGGCGGCGGAGCCGGCCACGAGGGGGAGAGGTAGGGGGCGGGGCCGCGGACGGGGCCGAGGACGTGGTCGAGGCGGTCGGGGGAGAGGCGGCCGGGGCGACGCGCCTCCCTTGCCTCCGCCGGCGGCTCCTTTCCTCAAGGCGGTCCATACTGGAGAAGATCCCTGGGAGTTCTTCATCAAGCCGCCGGCGCCTCGTCGCCGCCTCCGGCTGCCGGCCCGAAAGTGCGATGGAACCGGATCCGCCGAGGTGATGGAGTTGCGCATGAGGGGCTGCGGGATCAGCGGCACTCGAGTGAGTGTCGTGTCCCCAGCCCGGCATGATGTACTTCGACCGAGGGTGGAAGGCGTTCGCCCGCATCCACAGCTTGACGGCGGGGTTTACCCTCCATTTCAAGTTAATGGAGGCGACCTTCTCGCCGTCAAGGTCTTCGGGACTCCGGGACCCGGCGAGATCTGTGTGGACAGCTCCTCCGATGTGAGGTCCCTCCTCGGCGAGAGTGACGAGGAGGGAGCGGCAGCGATGGCGACAAGGATGGCGGGTCCGACTAGGCGTCGGACGCTGCCTCATGCGCCACCGGCGACCCATCATCCGGTCGCTGACCTTCGAACTCTCGGGGCCGTCTCCTTGGGCGGCTGGCGTAGGGAGGCTACGGAAGAGGAAGAGGGGTGGCGGCAAGGCCGTTAAATCGGAGTACGAGGGCGAGGAGCCCTCGTCAGCGTGCTGACGTTCCACCACCCCGTCTTCGAGCTCTGCTTCCGGCGCCTCCATCTCCGCCAAGCTCCTGGCCGGCCCCCGAGAAGTTCTCTTGGTGTCTTCTGGCGCCCGTAGCTCTCCTAGGTGCCCCTTTTGCCCTTCCCGGCGAGCTTCTCTCGCCGAGGCCTCCTTGACCTACCTCCTGAACAGAGAAACAGGAGAGGGATTACGGGCATCTTATCTTCCAATTTGTAAGCCCTTGGGCCTTAGTTGTATTTAAAATCTGTAATCCTCTCTATCATGTTTTTCATCCTCCATGGACTTGTACTAAACTAGGATGTTTTTAATGAAAAAGAGGGGAACGCTTGTCGGACTAGGCCCTTTACTTGATTTGGTGTCTTGTACGTTCCCACCCTACGCTTCTAGGGGACTTGCCGGAGCGAGCACACTTGCTGAGTGCGGGACATCAGCAGCCATTGGCGGTGTCGCTTGGCAAGCAACCTTGCGGGCAGATTGCAGCACACTTGTGTTTGTTGGCGGACTCGGAAACAAATCAAGGGCGCTCTTGGGCCATGGCTCGGTTTCCTCCGCATGGATTTTACAAGACACGCTCGTTCAGGGCGTGGTCCCGCCTTCCCAGCCCATAAGAGGATGCATGACGAGGGATAAAAAACTTATCTGACTCCACAGCCTTCCGGCGCTATTATCCCGGCCGGGAAGGAATCTTGGCACTCGCAGCCCCCGGCAACTCTGGCTCCGCCAAAATCCAGGCGCTGGTGTGCTCTTCTGGTTTCTCCTTGTCGCTGTAATTACAGCCATGAAAACAGCTGAGATAGTACTGCAACAATTTCATTATCTATATATATATATATATATTTTGTGCGACTTCGCAAAACGATGTCGTGCCTTGCCCTTCGTATGTTTATACTCTACGCTGCTAGGGAACTTGCCGGCGCTAACACACTTGCTGAGTACGGGACATCAGCAGCCTGTCGGCGGTGTTGTCTCCGGCAAGAAACCTTCTCGGGCCAGTTGCAGTGCACTCGAGTTGTTGAGCGGACTCGGAAAAAAATCAAGGACGCAACTCAGCCGTGAGTTGGTTCCTCCGCGCACAAGTTTCTCACACGAAGGGCGCCTTACGGCAAGGCTTGCTATGTTACGCCCTCTACTCGTTATATCCTTTGTGTGTTTTTACCCTACGCTTCTAGGGAACTTGCCGGCGCTAACACACTTACTGAGTACGGGACATCAGCAGTATTTGGCGGTGTTGTTTCTGGCAAGAAACCTTCTCGGGCCAGTTGCAGTGCACTTGCGTTGTTGAGCGGACTCGAAAACAAAGCAAGGACGCAACTTAACCACGAGTTGGCTCCTTCTGCGTGCAGGCATTGCGTACAAAGGACGAACGCGCAAGGGGCACAACATAAAAGGAACATGGAACTAATGGGTGTTATGTACAAAAACTCGGTTGACTTAGCTTTTTTTTAACATCCCGCTGAGGTCGTACTTCTTCCCCGATCCTTTCCCCTTGTATGTTCTTGTCCCTACGCTGTTGGGGAGTCCACCGGCGCAAACATGCTTGCTGAGCGCGGGGCATCAGCGGCTCACTGGCGGTGCTGCCTCCGGCAGGAAGAACTTGTCGGGCTGGTTGCGGCATGCTTTTATCATCGAGCGGACTCAAGATGAATCGACGGCGCAACCTAACCACGATTCGACCCCGCGCCCAGGTTCTTCATACAAGGTATGGATTTCCAGGGAGTACGACCCAAAAGTTCGAAGCTTGGCATCATTCTCTGCCCTACTGGACGGTGGACTGATTGGCGGAGCTCGATGGCGCTCCTCGATGACACATGGCGCCCGGGAGATGCGCTGCGGAGTGTGCACAGAGCGGAGCCGTCCTTGCGGGCTTAGTCTTTGGCTGGTCTGTCTTTCGCTTCTCGCACTTGCGGTGGAGCTCGATGGTGCGTCCTCGGCGGCAGTAAGCAGCGCCCGGGAGATGCGCTTGCGAGGTGTGCTCGAGCTATCCTTTCCAGACTTGGTCTTATTCTTCCCCGGGAGCTTCAGTGGCAAGTGGCTCGCGCTTCTGCCGCAGCAGCTGCTTCTCGGTAGATCTCGTCGGTGCAGATGAGTGCATCCTTCTTGTCACCTTGGATAGAGATGGCGCTCATCGGGCTGCATTTTGAGCACATTGTATGCGTGGTGAGAGGCCGCCATGAACTTGGCGAGTCTTGGTCGACCGAGTATCCCATTGTAGGAAAGGAATATCAGCCACGTCGAATGTGACCCTCTCGATCCTGAAGTTCAGCTCGCTGCGAACGTCACCGTAATGTGATCTTCCCTTGGGCTGGCTCCTTCACGGTTTATTCCTTGAAAGGTGCGGTCTCTTCTAACTTCATTGTCGGGGATCCGGAGCTTTTGAGCACTGCGGAGGAAATCAAGTTCAGCCGGCCCGCCGTCAACCAACATCTTCGTGACCTTGAGGTTGCGGATCGTTGGTGAGACCAACAGCGGCAAGCACCCGACCGCAGATGATGCGATCGGGGTGATCCTCAACGTCGAAGATGATGGGCGTCTTTGGACCACTTCAGAGGCCTGCGGCGCCTCGGACGCAGCTCCATCTGCGTTCACTTCGCACCTTTGTTTGAGTCGGCGGTGCGAGGTGTGCAGGGAGGCGCCGCCGTCGACGCACAATACTTATGTTGCCTTCTGGAACTCTTGATCCTCAGCCTCATCCTCCTCCATCTCATCATCTTCGTCTTCATCCTCGTCTTTGTCGCGGCCGCGGGGAGGCCTGTCTCCTTGCCGCGGCTTGGCCTTGCCGCGGTTCCCTCCCCGGGAGGGAAGCTTCTTGCCGGATCCTCCGCCACTTCCCTGGGCTCTCTCCTTATCGCGGCTTTTCGTACTCGACTTTTCGCAGCTCCGCCATCTGCTCTACTTTTTTGCAGGTTTGGAGGTCATGGCCTTTGGTGCGGTGGATCTTGCAATAACGCTTGCTGGAGCCGTCCTGCTTGTCGGCGGCCGCTACCGCCTTGCCGGAGTCGTCGGTCTTGGCTTTGTCGGAGCCGCCTCCGTTGCCGGAATGCTCAACAGCTAGCACATCCTGAGCTTTCCTCTTCCTATTGTTCCGCCTTCGGTTCCTTCTTGTCGGGGCGGTGTCCTCGCTGTCAGATCCTTCTGCTCCGGCAACCTCTCCGGGGATTTTACTCCCCTCTTCAGCCCGTGCACACTTGTCGGCAAGAGCGTAGAGCTCGCTGACATCTCTGATCTTTATCATCGCCATCTCCTCCCTCATCTTGCGGTTACGCACGTTCTGATGAAACGCTACCGATAACGCGGCAGGGTGGGCGTCTGGAATGTTGCGCCGCACTGGCTGAATCTTTGTATATACTTGCGCAGGGGCTCCCCTCATACGGGCGAGCAAATGGAGGTCACTTTCACTCGCCATGAGGCTTGTGGCCGCCCGTGAAAGCGCCGACAAACTGATGACACAGTCCGCCCATGAAGAGATGGAGCCGTCCGGCAAGTGCATGAGCCAAGATCGGCGTTGGGCTTGAGTACCGGCGGGAAGTAGTTGGCGAGGATCTTCTCGTCGCGCCCTCCGCAGCTTGCACCGCGATGGTGTAGATCTTTGAGGAACTCCGACGGGTGTATCCTGCCGTCATACTTCTCGGGCACATCGGCTTGAAGTTTTTAGTTTTGGGCCCTTTGGATTTGCCGCAGCTCGCGGTGAGCGCAGGGCAACCTGCCGTGATCTGACAAGTCGCTGGTTCTCCGGTGCGTCGCGTCGACAAGCAGAACTGGCGCGCTGGTCGATTGACGTCGCGCTTCTCTCCGGCTTCGAAAAGAGTCTGGCGTCTTCGTGTTGCCGTTCTTGGAGAACGTGGCGCTGATCCCGGCGAGTTCGCGGGTCCGACGACGCGTGGAGTCGGCGTCAAGGTTGGTCCGCGCGGTGGCGATCTTAACTGTGGGGCTGGGAGCGCACGGAAGCGGTACCCCCAGCGGTCCTGTCGGCGCCGTCCTGCGCCGGGGCGTCTAGTCGGGCCATCGACGCGTTCAGTCGCCGGGGCTTATCGCCATTGGCGAAGCTGACGAGGCTGTGTATGGCCATCCTCCAGTCGTCGATCTTGTGTGGCGCTGGAGGGAAGTCTATAAGCAGCTGGGCTCGGGCCAGCGCTTCCTCCACAGTCTTGGGCAGCGGTGGTGACGGGTGGCGCGAGGAGCGAGACGTGCTCGGACTCCCAATCGGGTTGGGAGGAGCAACACCCCGTCCCGGCGACCGTACTTCACTCGCACCAGCATGCGGTCGTGCATGCTGACCGCGAGTGTCCCGCGACCCTCCGGCTTGGCCTTGCTCCAACGCAAGCATGGTGCTTGGAGCACCGGGGCGTTGTTGACCTTGAACCTCTTGGGAAGGGCGCGGCGTCTGCACCGTCGCCGGCGCTATGGGCCTTGTTCACGGATCTGGTGACGACAGAGACCCACCGCGGCACCCGCTGCCCGCTGGCGTCCACCTCACCGCTGCTTGCTCGGCGGTGGTGGTAAAATGATGTAGACGGGCGGCCACCTCCAAGGCTTCTTCTTGGTGGCATGTTGGCGATGACGCTGATGTAGTGCGCGTGGAGACCGGATCGGATGCTCATGACCTCGGCGCCCCTACGGGCGCGCCAAAGATGTCGGGGCTTGCTGGTGCCTCCGAGCACCTATGGGGCACTTGGGGCCCCTTCAGTTCAGCAGGGAGCGAGGGCCGCAGCAGAGCAGATCGAGGTCCAGCGCGCGCTGGGAGACAGGCAATCTTTACCCGGCCGGGGCTCTCGGAGAGATAACACCCTCTGCTGCTCTGTGTTGTTATTTGATCTAGCTCGGCGTCTGGCGAAAGGGGAGCTGTGGGTGTCGAATGGACCGAACCTCTCCTACGTGCGCATGGGCCTCCCTTTATAGCTGAAGGGGTACCCACGGTGGCAGCGTGGGAAGAGGGGTAGAAAGCGTAAAAGCGCAGGTTGGTACAGCAAGGTACAACAAAGGTGCCCTACCTAACTCGACGGCGGGGACAAGGGCATTAAATGCCCGTCCGGTCGCCCAACAGTGCAGGTGGAGTGACCGTTAAGTGAGCCTCCGGGTGCCACGATGGCGCCTCTGTCAGCTCCGTTTGCCACCTCGCTCTGCATGGTTGCGTAGTATCTCGCCACGTGCTCTTGGGATGGCCTGGTGATGACGCGTCACAGGGTGCACTGGAGTTAGGTGGCAGCCTTGCCGCGGCAAGTGCCTTGCCGCGGTCCCTTTGTTGTGCCGGCAAGCTTGCCGGCCACTGGACCTTGCCGGGGCGCGCGGGGCACCGCGGCAAGTTTTTCTGGTGATGCCATGGTTAGCCCTCCCGGCAAGCTCCTCTTGCCGGGGCCTTCGTGTTCTTGGCTGGTACTTTGTTCTTGAATGGCAGTGATAAGGAGTGGTGGGGAGCCTTGCCGGACGTTAGGCGAGCCTCGCCGCGGGGTGCTGCGACCGCCCGTGCACAAGTTCGGGGTACTAAAGTGCCCCCCTACTTTAGTACACCGACATCGTCCAAGAAATAGGATAGCGGGGAAAACTGAGACATTGCCCTTTCTTGATAACCAAGATCATTAAGGGTTGCCAACATGACAAAATAAAAGAAGGAGCCGGGATGGAAGCATGTCCATCACCGAAATGATAGGTGGGACTGAAGGAAAGACATCGGTGCGATAACTGAGCACCATTTTTGCAAACAGTGTCGGGATCACTTGGCATCACTCTGCTGGGACAGAAATGACACCAAACACCAAAAGAAAAGGAACTGGAGAAATGCAAAGGTTGAGCCATAGTGGATCCGAACCGATGCCAGCTACACTCACTAGATAAACCGTTAGCAACTAAATAATAATTTATATGCATGCTATGAGACAATCAAATGAAGCAATCAATTGCAAAAAACCAACTTGGGTCTATACTACCGCTTTCTAACGTTCGCGCGGTCGAGGGCGTCCTACAGCCAGACCTGCTCTGATACCAAGCCTGTGGCACCCCGGCTCAGAGAAACCGGAACGCCCCGTATTCCAGCCTATAGATCGAGGAGAAGTCTTCTGGAATACGGCACTGCTTAGCATAGAACAAACCAGCTTTCCATTTTTACACGAATATGAATACAAGGTCTCCGATATTACAATGAATAACATCGGTATGGCGGCACTACGCCATCCTCAGTTTCTCTATGCAAGCAGCAGAACAACTCGTAGCAGCAGAATAACTCTAGCAGCGGAACAACAACGACGGTGGTGAACTCCACTCCGCAGGGACTCTGGCTGGAACGCTTATCCTAGCTCGCACGAACGGAAACCATGACACGCAAGCAATCAAATCCGTCATGACCTGCAAACTGGCATGACACACCAAGTCACTACATTGAATGTACTTGCAAGCTCACAAATAACCAGAAGCAGTCAAGGCAAACAACAGCATGGCAATTACAGTTTAAACAGGAATTATCATGATATCATTGGAACAATATAACATGAACATGATACAGCTAACACAACATGAACATGGCATGAACATATTAATCCGACAATACTAGCATGCAACATGATGACACTATATGCACCAATTATTCTGCTCGGATTACCTCGTAACCAACACATGCATCACTTACCAACCTCGGACATCACACGATCATCTCAGGATCAAATCAAGCTTGGTATAAACAATACCGTAGCGATCATTAAATGACCACAAGGAGCTCGATCTTTACCCACGACTCTCGCACAACATCACGAATATACACCACTCGGTATCCTCGATACCACCGTGATCTTTCCGGTGATCACAACCACGACCAACACTTGGTCCCAAACCATGATCATTACGGCGATCACAACCACGAGTTGTCATTAGTCAAGTTATTCTTATTACTGTTGACTCATGGTGTACCCTACTTTCGAACTGGGTTCTTATCCGCGGGTGTGGCTATCGATAGATTTAATATACACTCTGCAGAGGTAGCGCACTGGACCCACACTACGGAACACATGGCCTCGCCCTCCCATTCGGGTGGACCAACGGCATTCCGACAAAACCGATCTATTGCCATGACACTCTCCTGGCCACTCCGACTCACTCCCCTCTGGGCTAAGTCATGGGTGGCCCCGTGCCTACCTCAAGACACCTCAAACCACCGCCGTGGCAACGATCCACTCTGGGACCCAAAAACTTAACTCAACAACGGGCACAGAAGTCTTATGTCCGCCTACCTGATCAGGGTAGTGCGCGCCCATAACCTTCCCTCGTTGGAGGCACCGGCGAGAGGAACGACAATAGACCCAGTTAGGACCGTCCCATACCGGTAAGCATGGTTGCATTGGTCAGCATTGTTTTAGCAGCACCATGACTCAGCCAACAGGTGTTCAAGTTCAATTTAATCTGGTTAACTTGAATGCAAATATGCTAAGCCATGATAAAATGCATGAACATGATATCAACATAATCATGAGGGTATCACATAACTATCCACCATATCAACAATAAATCATATCCACTGAGCATGGCATACTGACTAGCATGACCATCACCAACATCAACATGTACAACTAGCAAGCATAAACATACGAAAGAAATACTAGCAGGTAGAACATGATAACAGAGTACAAGACAACATAGCACAAAAGTGAACATGCAAAACTAACATCACCGGAACAACGATAACCATCTTTTCAACAAGCAAACATTTAATAAAGATTCAAGTTGAAAAACCATGGCTACTGCATGACTGTCATGCAAGTGGGTATTGTGGCTTGCCTGGGGTGGAAGAAATCACCGGGGAGAAGTGCGAGAAACTCGCGGAACGAATCGCCAGAAAACGTACTCTCTCGGAGGGGGCTGAATAAGGGAAATGGCATGATGGTCATTTTCACAGTGTCAAACCATATTGAAATCATTACCAACAGAACGGGCTTGACAAAACGAAGAAGTAGGCTTTGGAATCACCTCATTTGGAGCTACGGTTCAAAAGTTATGGAGGGTTGAAGTTCAGGGACTTTTCTGCAAAAATAACATCACAACCAAGTCCCTGAGTGGTTAAGGCAGAGGCGCAAAATAGAAACACGCTTTTGGTCAGCGAAAATGTAAAGTGGAAATACACCTTCACTTATCTAACGTGGCAGGGGCTGGTCAACGCGGGGCCGACACCTATGAGGCTGACGCGCGGGGCCCGCAGGACCCACGCGCTGGTCAACTCCCTCCTCCTGACCTCCTTCTTCTTCCCCCGACGCGGGCTGAACAGAGGCGAGGCCCAGGCACTGCCGGCGCCGGCCCCGGCCACCTCCGGCCAAACGGAGGCCACCGGCGGGCTCGGGAGGACCGGCCACACCCGTCCCCAGGGTCAGCCTCTTGTGGTGGTAGAAGGAGGGGAGGGGCTCGACTCCGGGTGAATTTAGCCGGAGGACCACGGCGGCCATGGCGGCCTAGAGCAGCGAGGAGGGACTCTGGAGCTTGGGCAAGAGGCTGGGCGGGCTCCTGGGGGAGTGGTGAGGCGGGAGGTGAGCTCGGGAGGGCTCGGGGATGGCTATTTATAGCCGGGGCGATGGAGATGGGTTCGGGTGCCGCCGTGGGAGTCCGGCCAAGGCGCTGCCGGCTGCAGCGGTCACGGGAAGGGGCGAGGAACGCGACGAGGCATTGATTCAGAGGTCACGGAGGGGTAGACGACGCCGGGGAGCAGAGGAAGAAGCCGAGACGAGCTCGGAGCCAAACGAAGCACAGTGCACCCGTGGGCGTTCGTCGGCAAGCATCGGTGACGAAGCTGCCGGAGGGGGGTAGGGGTCCAGGGTGAAGAGGACGACGATGATGCGGGCTATCCACTAGACGTCCTCACGAGCGCGAAGCCGACGAGAGGGGGTGGGGCCCGACCAAGAAGACGCTCTGGGCGCGGCCATTGCATACCAAAGAGGTGGTCACCGCGTGCACTGGTGCACACAGTGCCACAAGTGATGTCAAACCATGTCTGTGGGTTAGTCCTTCCTGGGTAGGTTGTAACTACGGCAGTAACTTGGTTAAAGGCACTCTGGTTAAATAGAAATCACCCTATGAAGTTTATGAAGGAAATATGCCCTAGAGGCAATAATAAAGTTATTATTTATTTCCTCATATCATGATAAATGTTTATTATTCATGCTAGAATTGTATTAATCGGAAACATGATACATGTGTGAATACATAGACAAACATAAACGTCACTAGTATGCCTCTACTTGACTAGCTCATTAATCAAAGATGGTTATGTTTCCTAACCATAGACATGTGTTGTCATTTGATTAATGGGATCACATCATTAGGAGAATGATGTGATTGACATGACCCATTCCGTTAGCCTAGCACTTGACCGTTTAGTATATTGCTATTGCTTTATTCATGACTTATACATGTTCCTGTAACTATGAGATTATGCAACTCCCGTTTACCGGAGGAACACTTTGGGTGCTACCAAACGTCACAACGAATCGGGTGATTATAAAGGAGTACTACAGGTGTCTCCAAAGGTACATGTTGGGTTGGCGTATTTTGAGATTAGGTTTTGTCACTCCGATTGTCGGAGAGGTATCTCTGGGCCCTCTCGGTAATGCACATCACTATAAGCCTTGCAAGCAATGTAGTTAATGAGTTAGTAACGGAATGATGCATTACGTAACGAGTAAAGAGACTTGCCGGTAACGAGATTGAACTAGGTATTGGATACCGACGATCGAATCTCGGGCAAGTAACATACCGATGACAAAGGGAACAACATATGTTGTTATGCGGTTTGACCGATAAAGATCTTCGTAGAATATGTAGGAGCGAATATGGGCATCTAGGTTCCGCTATTGGTTATTGACCGAGAATAGTTCTAGGTCATGTCTACATAGTTCTCGAACCCGTAGGGTCCGCACGCTTAGCGTTACTATGACAGTTTTATTATGAGTTTATAAGTTTTAATGTACCGAAGTTTGTTCGGAGTCCTGGATGTGATCACGGACATGATGAGGAGTCTCGAAATGGTCGAGACATAAAGATTGATATATTGGACGACTATATTCGGACACCGGAAGTGTTCCGGGCGTTTTCGGAGAAAACCGGAGTGCCGGAGGGTTACCGAAACCCCCCCCCCCCCGGGAGAAGTAATGGGCCCTATGGGCCTTAGTGGAGAGAGAGAGGGGCAGCCAGCATGGGCGCCCTCCCCTATGGTCCGGGTGGACTAGGAGGCGGCGGCCCCTCTTTCCCTCTCCTCTCCCCTTCCTTTCCCCCTCCTAGTAGGGGTAGGAAAGAGGGGTCCTACTCTACTAGGAGGAGGACTCCTCCTCCTTAAGCGCGCCCACAAGGGCCGGCCGGCCTCCCCCTTGCTCCTTTATATACAGGGGCAGGGGCACCCTAGAACACACAAGTTGATCTACGGATCGTTCCTTAGCCGTGTGCGGTGCCCCCCTCCACCATATTCCACCTCTGTCATATCGTCGCGGAGTTTAGGCGAAGCCCTGCACCGGTAGAACATCATCATCGTCACCATGCCGTCGTGCTGACGGAACTCATCCCCGACACTTTGCTGGATCGGACTCCGGGGATCGTCATCGAGCTGAACGTGTGCTGAACTCGAGGTGCCGTACGTTCGGTACTTGGATCGGTCGGATCGTGAAGACGTACGACTACATCAACCGCGTTGTCATAACGCTTCCACTTACGGTCTATGAGGGTACGTGGACAACACTCTTCCCTCTCGTTGCTATGCCATCACCATGATCTTGCGTGTACGTAGGAATTTTTTTGAAATTACCACGTTCCCCAGCAGTGGCATCCGAGCCTAGTTTTATGCGTAGATGTCATATGCACGAGTAGAACACAAGTCAGTTGTAGGCGATACAAGTCATACTGCTTACCAGCATGTCATACTTTGGTTCGGCGGTATTGTGACCTGGCGGCCGGACCGACATTACGCCAGACGCTTACGCGAGACTGGTTTCACCGTTATGAGCACTCGTGCTTAAAGGTGGCTGGCGGGTGTCTGTCTCTCTCACTTTAGCTGAACCGAGTGTGGCTACGCCCGGTCCTTGTGAAGGTTAAAACAGCACTAACTTGACGAACTATCGTTGTGGTTTCGATGCGTAGGTAAGAACGGTTCTTGCTAAGCCCGTAGCAGCCACGTAAAATTTGCAACAACAAAGTAGAGGACGTCTAACTTGTTTTTGCAGGGCATGTTGTGATGTGATATGGTCAAGACGTGATGCTATACTTTATTGTATGAGATGACCATGTTTTTTAACCGAAGTTATCGGCAACTGGAAGGAGCCATATGGTTGTCGCTTTATTGTATGAAATGCAAACGCCCTGTAATTGCTTTACTTTATCACTAAGCGGTAGCGATAGTCGTAGAAGCAATAGATGGCGTAACGACAACGATGCTACGCTGGAGATCAAGGTGTCGCGCCGGTGATGATTGTGATCACGGCGGTGCTTCGAAGATGGAGATCACAAGCACAAGATGATGATGGCCATATCATATCACTTATATTGATTGCATGTGATGTTTATCCTTTATGCATCTTATCTTGCTTTGATTGACGGTAGCATTTTAAGATGATCTCTCACTAAAATTATCAAGAAGTGTTCTCCCTGAGTATGCACTATTGCGAAAGTTCTTCGTGCTGAGACACCACGTGATGATCGGGTGTGATAGGCTCTACATTCAAATACAACGGGTGCAAAACCGTTGCACACGCGGAATACTCAGGTTAAACTTGACGAGCCTAGCATATAACAGATATGGCCTCGGAACACGGAGACCGAAAGGTCGAGCGTGAATCATATAGTAGATATGATCAACATATTGATGTTCACTGTTGAAACTACTCCATCTCACGTGATGATCGGACATGGTGTAGTTGATATGGATCACGTAATCACTTAGAGGATTAGAGGGATGACTATCTAAGTGGGAGTTCTTAAGTAATATGATTAATTGACCTTAAATTTATCATGAACTTAGTACCTCATAGTATTTTGCTTGTCTATGTTTGTTGTAGATAGATGGCTCGTGTTGTTGTTCCGTTGAATTTTAATGCGTTCCTTGAGAAAGCAAAGTTGAAAGATGATGGCAGCAATTACACGGACTGGGTCCGTAACCTGAGGATTATCCTCATTGCTGCACAGAAGAATTACGTCCTGGAATCACCGCTGGGTGCCAACTGCTCGCTGATGCAACCGACGGCGTTAAGAACGTCTGGCGAGCAAAGCTGATGACTACTCGATAGTTCGATGTGCCATGCTTTACGGCTTAGAACCGGGTCTTCAACGACGTTTTGAATGTCATCGAGCATATGAGATGTTCCAGAGTTGAAGTTAATATTTCAAGCAAATGCCCGGATTGAGAGATATGAAGTCTCCAATAAGTTCTATAGCTGCAAGATGGAGGAGAATAGTTACATCGGTGAACAGATACCCAAAATGTTCGGATATAATAATCACTTGATTCAACCGGGAGTTAATCTTCACGATGATAGTGTCATTGATGTAATTCTTCAATCACGCCACCAAACTACAAGAGCTTCGTGATGAACTATAATATGCAAGGGATGGACAAGACTATTCCCGAGCTCTTCGCAATGCTAAAAGCCGCGGAGGTAGAAATCAAGAAGGAGCATCAAGTGTTGATGGTTAGCAAGACCACCAGTTTCAAGAAAAAGGGCAAAGGGAAGAAGAAGGGGAACTTCAGGAAGAATAGCAAACAAGTAGCTGCTCAAGAGAAGAAACCCAATTCTGGACCTAAGCCTGAAGCTGAGTGCTTCTACTGCAAGCAGACTAGACACTGGAAGCGAAACTGCCCCAAGTATTTGGCAGATAAGAAGGATGGCAAAGTGAACAAAGGTATATGTGATATACATGTTATTGATGTGTACCTTACTAATGCTCGCAGTAGCACTTGGGTATTTGATACTGGTTCTGTTGCTAATATTTGCAACTCGAAATAGGGACTACAGATTAAGAGAAGATTGGCTAAGGACGAGGTGACGATGCGCGTAGGAAATGGTTCCAAAGTCGATGTGATCGCGGTCGGCACGCTACCTCTACATCTACCATCGGGATTAGTTTTAGACCTAAATAATTTTTATTTGGTGCCAGTGTTGAGCATGAACATTATATTTGGATCTTGTTTGATGCGAGACGGTTATTCATTTAAGTCAGTTAATAATGGTTCTTCTATTTATATGAGTAATATCTTTTATGTTCATGCACCCTTGAAGAGTGGTCTATTTTTATTGAATCTCGATAGTAGTGATACACATATTCATAGTGTTGAAACCAAAAGATGCAGAGTTGATAAGGATAGTGCAACTTATTTGTGGCACTGCCGTTTAGGTCATATCGGTGTGAAGCGCATGAAGAAACTCCATACTGATGGGCTTTTGGAATCACTTGATTATGAATCACTTGGTACTTGCGAACCGTGCCTCATGGGCAAGATGACTAAAACGCCGTTCTCCGGAACTATGGAGTGAGCAACTGATTTGCTGGAAATCATACATACTGATGTTTGTGGTCCAATGAATGTTGAGGCTCGCAGCGGGTATCGATATTTCTCACCTTCACAGATGATTTGAGCAGATATGGGTATATCTACTTAATGAAACACAAGTCTGAAACATTTGAAAAGTTCAAAGAATTTCAGAGTGAAGTGGAAAATCATCGTAACAAGAAAATAAAATTTCTACGATCTGATCGTGGAGTAGATTATTCGAGTTATGAGTTTGGTCTACACTTGAAGCAATGCGGAATAGTTTCGCAACTCACGCCACCCGAAACACCACAATGAAATGGTGTGTCCGAACGTCGTAATCGTACTTTACTAGATATGGTGCGATCTATGATGTCTCTTACTGATTTACCGCTATCCTTTTGGGGTTATGCTTTAGAGACGGCCGCATTCACGTTAAATAGGGCACCATCAAAATCCGTTGAAACGACGCCTCATGAACTGTGGTTTGGCAAGAAACCAAAGTTGTCGTTTCTTAAAGTTTGGGGCTGCGATGCTTATGTGAAGAAACTTCAACCAGATAAGCTCGAACCCAAATCGGAGAAATGTGTCTTCATAGGATACCCAAAAGAAACTGTTGGGTACACCTTCTATCACAGATCTGAGGGCAAAATTTTCGTTGCTAAATTCGGATCCTTTCTAGAGAAGGAGTTTCTCTCTAAAGAAGTGAGTGGGAGGAAAGTAGAACTTGATGAGGTAATTGTACCTACTCCCTTATTGGAAAGCAGTTCATCACAAGAACCGGTTCCTGTGACAACTACACCAATTAGTGAGGAAGCTAATGATATTGATCATGAAACTTCAGATCAAATTTCTACTGAACCTCATAGGTCTCCCAGAGTAAGATTCGCACCAGAGTGGTACGGTAATACTATTCTGGAAGTCATGTTACTTGACAATGACGAACCTACGAACTATGAGGAAGCGATGATGTGCCCAGATTCCGCAAAATGGCTAGAGGCCATGAAATCTGAGATGGGATCCATGTATGAGAACAAAGTATGGACTTTGGTTGACTTGCCCGATGATTGGCAAGCCATTGAGAATAAATGGATCTTTAAGAAGAAGACTGACGTTGATGGTAATATAACTGTCTGTAAAGCTCTACTTGTTGCGAAAGGTTTTCGACAAGTTCAAGGGGTTGACTAGGATGAGACTTTCTCACCCGTAGTGATGCTTAAGTCTGTCCGAATCATGTTAGCAATTTCCCCATTTTATGATTATGAAATTTGGCAAATGGATGTCAAAACTGCATTCTTGAATGGATTTCTGGAAGAAGAGTTGTATATGATGCAGCCAGATGGTTTTGTTGATCCAAAAGGTGCTAACAAAGTGTGCAAGCTCCAGCGATCCATTTATGGACTGGTGCAAGCATCTCGGAGTTGGAATAAATGCTTTGATAGTGTGATCAAAGCATATGGTTTTATCTGAGACTTTTGGAGAAGCCTGTATTTACAAGAAAGTGAGTGGGAGCTCAGAGCATTTTCGATATTATATGTAGATGACATATTATTAATTGGAAATGATATAGAATTTCTGGATAGCATAAAGGGATACTTGAATAAAAGTTTTTCTATGAAAGAACTCGGTGAAGCTGCTTATATATTGGGCATCAAGATTTATAGAGATAGATCAAGACGCTTAATAGGACTTTCACAAAGCACATACCTTGATAAAGTTTTGAAAAATTTCAAAATGGACCAGGCAAAGAAAGGGTTCTTGCCCGTGCTACAAGGTGTGAAATTGAGTCAGACTCAATGCCCGACCACAGCAGAAGATAGAGAGTAAATGAAAGATGTTCCCTATGCTTCAGCCATAGGCTCTATCATGTATGCAATGCTATGTACCGGACCTGACGTGTGCTTAGCAATAAGCTTGGCAGGAAGGTACCAAAGTAATCCAGGAGTGGATCACTGGACAGCGGTCAAGAACATCCTGAAATACCTGAAAAGGACTAAGGATATGTTTCTCATATATGGAGGTGTCAAAGAGCTAGTCGTAAATGGTTACGTCAATGCAAGCTTTGACACTGATCCGGACGATTCTAAATCGCAATCCGGATACGTGTTTTTATTAAATGGTGGAACTGTAAGTTGGTGCAGTTCTAAACAAAGCGTCGTGCGGGATCTACATGTGAAGCGGAGTACATAGCTGCTTTAGAAGCAGCAAATGAAGGAGTCCGGATGAAGGAGTTCATTTCCGATCTAGGTGTCATACCTAGTGCATCGGGACCAATGAAGATCTTCTGTGACAATACTGGTGCAATTGCCTTGGCAAAGGAATCCAGATTTCACAAGAGGACCAAGCACATCAAGAGACGCTTCAATTCCATCCAGGACCAAGTCCAAGTGGGAGACATAGAGATTTGCAAGATACATACGGATCTGAATGTTGCAGGCCCATTGACTAAGCCTCTCTCACGAGCAAAACATGATCAGCACCAAGACTCCATGGGTGTTAAAATCATTACTGTGTAATCTAGATTATTGACTCTAGTGCAAGTGGGAGACTGAACGAAATATGCCCTAGAGGCAATAATAAAGTTATTATTTATTTCCTCATATCATGATAAATGTTTATTATTCATGCTAGAATTGTATTAACCGGAAACATGATACATGTGTGAATACATAGACAAACATAAACGTCACTAGTATGCCTCTACTTGACTAGCTCATTAATCAAAGATGGTTACGTTTCCTAACCATAGACATGTGCTGACATTTGATTAATGGGATCACATCATTAGGAGAATGATGTGATTGACATGACCCATTCCGTTAGCCTAGCACTTGATCGTTTAGTATATTGCTATTGCTTTCTTCATGACTTATACATGTTCCTGTAACTATGAGATTATGCAACTCCGTTTACGGAGGAACACTTTGGTGCTACCAAACGTCACAACGAATCGGGTGATTATAAAGGAGTACTACGGGTGTCTCCAAAGGTACATGTTGGGTTGGCGTATTCGAGATTAGGTTTTGTCACTCCGATTGTCGGAGAGGTATCTCTGGGCCCTCTCGGTAATGCACATCACTATAAGCCTTGCAAGCAATGTAGCTAATGAGTTAGTTACGGAATGATGCATTACGTAACGAGTAAAGAGGCTTGCCGGTAACGAGATTGAACTAGGTATTGGATACCGACGATCGAATCTCGGGCAAGTAACATACCGATGACAAAGGGAACAACGTATGTTGTTATGCGGTTTGACCGATAAAGATCTTCGTAGAATATGTAGGAGCCAATATGGGCATCCAGGTTCCGCTATTGGTTATTGACCGAGAATAGTTCTAGGTCATGTCTACATAGTTCTCGAACCCGCAGGGTCCGCACGCTTAACGTTACGATGACAGTTTTATTATGAGTTTATAAGTTTTGATGTACCGAAGTTTGTTCGGAGTCCCGGATGTGATCACGAACATGACGAGGAGTCTCGAAATGGTCTAGACATAAAGATTGATATATTGGACGACTATATTCGGACACCGGAAGTGTTCCGGGCATTTTCGGAGAAAACCGAGTCTTGGGAGGGTTCGGAACCCCGGGAGAAGTAATGGGCCCTATGGGCCTTACTGGACAGAGAGAGGGGCAGCCAGCATGGGCCGCGTGCCCCCTTCCCCTCTGGTCTGAATTGGACTAGGAGGGGGGGCGGCGCCCCTATCTTTCCCTCTCCCTCTCCCCCTTCCTTTCCCCCTCCTGGTAGGAGTAGGAAAGAGGGAGTCCTACTCCTACTAGGAGGAGGGCTCCTCCTCCTTGGCGCACCCACAAGGGCCGGCCAGCCTCCCCCTTGCTCCTTTATATATGGGGGCAGGGGGGCACCCTAGAACACACAAGTTGATCTACGGATCATTCCTTAGCCGTGTGCGGTGCCCCCCTCCACCATATTCCACCTCGGTCATATCGTGGCGGAGTTTAGGCGAAGCCCTGCGCCGGTAGAACATCATCATCGCCACCTGCCGTCGTCTTGTGGAACTCATCCCGACACTTTCTTTGGATCGAGTCCGGGATCGTCATCGAGCTGAACGTGTGCTGAACTCGGAGGTGCTGTACGTTCGGTACTTGGATTGGTCGGATCGTGAAGACATACGACTACATCAACCGTGTTGTCATAACGCTTCCGCTTATGGTCTAAGAGGGTACGTGGACAACACTCTTCCCTCTCGTTGCTATGCCATCACCATGATCTTGCGTGTACGTAGGAAATTTTTTGAAATTACCACGTTCCCCAACAGTGGCATCCTAGCCTTGTTTTATGCGTAGATGTCATATGCACGAGTATAACACAAGTGAGTTGTGGGCGATACAAGTCATACTGCTTACCAGCATGTCATACTTTGCTTCGGCGGTATTGTGAGATGAAGCGGCCTGGACCGACATTACGCTTACGCTTACGTGAGACTGGTTTCACCGTTACGAGCACTCGTGCTTAAAGGTGGCTGGCGGGTGTCTGTCTCTCTCACTTTAGCTGAATCGAGTGTGGCTATGCCCGGTCCTTGCGAAGGTTAAAACAGCACTAACTTGACAAACTATCGTTGTGGTTTTGATGCGTAGGTAAGTACGGTTCTTGCTAAGCCCGTAGCAGCCACGTAAAATTTGCAACAACAAAGTAGAGGACGTCTAACTTGTCTTTGCAGGGCATGTTGTGATGTGATATGGTCAAGACGTGATGCTATATTTTATTGTATGAGATGATCATGTTTTGTAACCGAAGTTATCGGCAACTAGTACGAGCCATATGGTTGTCGCTTTATTGTATGAAATGCAACGCTCAGTAATTGCTTTACTTTATCACTAAGCGGTAGCGATAGTCGAGAAGCAATAGATGGCGAACGACAACGATGCTACGATGGAGATCAAGGTGTCGCTACCGGTGGCGATGGTGATCATGCGATAAGCTTCGAAGATGGAGATCACAAGCACAAGATGATGATGGCCATATCATATCACTTATATTGATTGCATGTGATGTTTATCCTTTATGCATCTTATCTTGCTTTGATTGACGGTAGCATTTTAAGATGATCTCTCACTAAAATTATCAAGAAGTGTTCTCCCTGAGTATGCACCGTTGCGAAAATTCTTCGTGCTGAGACACCACGTGATGATCGGGTGTGATAGGCTCTACGTTCAAATACAACGGGTGCAAAACAATTGCACACGCGGAATACTCAGGTTAGACTTGCCGAGCCTAGCATATAACAGATATGGCCTCGGAACACGGAGACCGAAAGGTCGAGCGTGAATCATATAGTAGATATTGTCGTGGATTTGTCACGGCAGATGTCCTAGCGTAAGGACTTAGTCGTGGAGCCATCGCTACGGGTTTACTTGCAGGGGTTAAAGCGGACACAAAGACACAAGGGTTTTATACTAGTTCGGCCCCTTCGATGAAGGTAAAAGCCTACGTCTAGTTGTGATGGAATTGATGTGGTCTCGATGGCTAGGGAGAAAATAAGCTTCGCCTAGGCTCGAGTTGTGGTTGTCTGTCTCTTGAACCGTCCGCCGGTCGCCCCTTATATACACAGTGACGCCTGTCGGTTCAGAGAGTCCCAACCGGTTCATAATCGTATCCCGGTTGGTATCTCTCTATTCCTAACTTACAATACAAGTCATACATCAGGCCGGTTTATGGCTACAAGCTTTAAACCGATTATAGGCCTTGGGCCTTTCTCTGCTTATACCACTAACGGAGCTAATCCGGCCCAAGCTGGCCGGTTTACACCTACTGGTAATATCCCCAACATTAGGCCCCAGATTGATTTGAACTGGTTCATGTCAATCCTTCACAAAGCCTGTATCTTGGACATCTTCTTTTGTTCGGTAAACCGCCATGTCGTCTTCGCTTCTAATCACTGTAAACCGGCATGACGTCGTTGCTTCTGGTCACTGTAAACCGGCATGACGTCATCTTGAAATTTGATCCTTTGTAACGCCTTCTTTAATAGCAGTCCCTGGATCCACGCGCTTGACCTAGCTTTACTGCCTTATAAATAGGACCGAAGGGTCATTCTTTTCCTCCCTTCGCTTCCTCTTCTTCGTCTTCCTCGCGCCGCTGCCCTTGGAGCTCTGCCATCGTCATCGACTTCTGCTTCATCCTAGGCCGCTGCATCAACCTGAACGTACCAGAACTCTGCGGCTTCTTTCCGCATCTTCTCCATTCCCGGTAAGTTTCTTCCCCTTCTTAAAACTGTTTCTGCACTTAGATCTGTTTTTAGGGTTCTAGCTTCATACCGTGTTCTTCGTGCTTTCCTGTTTATCCTTTAAACTCTGAACCACGCTGTGAATCTTGTTCTGTACCAACGGTGACTTCTGCATATCCGCTATACTTTCTCATTTTAATCCCATGGATCTTCTGCATATACATCTGCCTTATGGTCCACTTCTGTTTCTTCTTTACCTCCGCGAAATATTTCCTGTTTTCTGAAAACCCGCGTTTGATCCGTAGTAATCGTGAGATCTTGTGAAACTTGTTTCTTTAAACTGTCCATAGCTTCAATTATCTCCAAGGCCTAGATTAGGCGGTTTAACTCACCATAATAAAAAACTGCCAAACCGGCATGGGTACACCATTAGTCCCCTTGTTGAACCGCCAGAGCGCCTCTGACATCATATCACCATGAACTGATTTATAGAAACTGCCTCCGGTTTATCATAGCTTAGGTCAATCACTTTATAACAAGCATGCTCTTGAACCGGATCCATTACTTTTGTAGGTCTTATCATGGCCAAACAGGTGTATGAATGCAACTGGGTTCCTTCCCGCGTTTCTGAAACACAGCTGAATGAACTGGTATCGATTGGCGCTTTAGATGACAAAAATACAGTTCACTGGAGGGTTCCTGGAGAGGAATGTCCTCCCACTCCTCAGGAAGGGGAAGTTGTAGTTTTCGCGGATCACGGCCGGGCTTCAAGCGCCAGTTCAAAATTTTACCGGGGCGTGTTGGCCAATTTTCAGCTCCGTCCCCAAGACATTGGCCCCAACTCGCTCACCAACTTATGCCACTTTCAAGTCTTTATCTCAAGCATATCTGCAAGAGGAACCTTCTGTTGAACTGTTTAGGGATCTCTTCCATCTAAACCGTCGCACTGAATTCACCGATGGCCCCAACACAGAATTAGGCGGTATGGCTATTCAGAAGAGGAAGGAAATCACGTATCCCCATGTCAAACTCCATACTCACCCCAAAGAGTGGAATGCGACTTGGTTTTACTGCAAGGATACTTCTCCTGAAGGTGAAAATCCTTTACCTGGCTTTTGTCCAGAGCGGCTAAGCAATACTCATCCCTTTCCTCAAAGATTAAGTGCCAAAGAGAGAAGCAAATATGCCCCACAACTGTCCAAGCTCCGAGCCTTTATGGCCAACGGTTTGACTGGCATTGATCTTGCACGCTGCTGGTTATCTTGGGGCATACTGCCTTTGAGCCGGCGTTCCGGTTTGATGTGTCAGTATACCGGCAGCGTCGACGACCCACTCCGACACACAAAACTTGAACTTTCTGATGATGAAGTTACGGACTCAGTAAGAAGAATGCTGAATGAACCGGAGCATCTCTGTGCTCAAACCGGCTTGGCTCCTTACTGCACAACCAACACACCACCTGCGGTAAGTCTCTGACTGTGTCATCATTTAAACCTGTTATTACTTCATGTATCCAACATTTAATTATTTCTGATGCAGGGTGATAATCCGTTCTGGAGCAAGAAACTTTCTCAAGACAAAACGGACAAAGCTGGGCGGCCAAACCGGCCAAAAACAAAAGTTGTCAAGAAATCAGCCCACAAGAGAAAGACCACTGCTTCATCTGACCCGGCCATTGACGATGATGTGGGTAATCCGGAACTTGACTCTCTTGGCTTACTTTTTAGACGTCTTATTGATGATGATGCTTGTCAGGATGACGCTGAAGCCAGCAACGCAGGATTTGCTGAGGTAACCATTCTTTCTTCCGATTCAACAAATTTGCCTTCACCAAAGTTTCGCTAGGCAAACCGGAAAGTTAACTTTTCTCACCCTCTTGCTTACTTGGATCCCAAACTTCTTATGAAGACACAGCAACATGAAGCTCGCCGACAACCCGCAGACAATCGTCGTAGTTACCTCTGCGGTTTACCAAACAGCCCGGTTCGAAGCGCCGCACCGAGGTTTCCGACCCTTTTATTGCTTTAAATTCCAAAGCGGGTTTCTTCCGTCAACCTCTTAATCCGTCCGACTCCGATTATCAGGTCACTTCCCATTCATCCTCTGGCGAATCCTCAGCCACTCAGCTACCGCCATTGAAAATAGCCGCCGGGTAAACCAGTACAGCCATATGCTTTCTGATATCATCTGTAATGGATATGCTTTTTCCCTGACTTTTGTCTCTTCAGAACCAAACCGAAACCCAGCAAGAAGGCCCGCTTGGACAAAAACAGTTGAAGAGGCTGCCGCTTCAGATCATGAGCGAGCGCCGGATCTTGAAAACGTTGCCTCTGAAGATATTCCTAATGACCCTCCGGTTCAAGAGGAGGTTATTCCTGAAGAGAGGCCTGTCAATGCTTCAACCTCTGCTGATCCACCTGCCAGCACTGTCCGGTTTGAGAAGCCTCGCAGTCCTACTGAAACAGCCGTGCCCACACAATCCATCGAGTCGAAAGATGATGACGTTGTGATTACTGGTATGGGCCGCTCTGAGCCGGGGAATCCTGCAACTTTAACCCGGCATACTGTGAAAGAGGACTCTTCCACTTTTAATAAAGGAAAATGGGATGTGGAGCTGGAAACATATGCCGCTTTGAGCGCCCAAGACCTTCATTCTGGATATTTGAACCGGCTTTACTGATGGCCGTGACTATGAAGCTGGCTTGGTGAAATTAATGAGGACAAGTTTGAGGTAACACTCCTTTCCTTATTACCAAGTATATTAGTCCTTGTAGCCCCAAGGGCGGTTTGTAATCTTGATCAAACGGGACTTGATTATTTTCTTGATCCATTTTGGAATCTTCCCAAGATAACCACCAGGGCGGTTTAACTCTGCATACTTAAAGCGGTACTTCAATGAAAACTGCTCGACAAAACATTGGTAGAATCAAATAGTCATTAGCCCCCAAGTGCCAAGTTGAATACTCGTATTGAGCTTGGGACTTTGCCATGTATTAGCAGATAGAAAAATTGAAGGTACATTAGCCCCCAAGTGTCAAGCATATAACTGTGTTGTGTGGTTGAGACTTTGACTTGAATTGCTGGCTGAGCGTACTATCAATGCGCAGGTGAGGTGAAAATCAAGGATGATCGGATTGCCGATTTACATGCGGCTTTGAAAACCCAGCAGTCAAAGCAGAGAAGGCCAAGAAAGAATTAACCAGCGCCTTGACCGCTGCTGAGCAGTGAAGGAAGGCATGAAGAAAGAGCAGGCAGTCTGGGCCACTGAAAAGGCCAATTTGATCAAACGGGCAGAAAATCTGAAGCTGCCCTTAAACCGGTGGTGGATGATCTGACAGCCGTAAAGCGGCAAGTACATTCTATGACTACAGCAATCTTTGGTAAGCTCCTTGTGAATAATTGTGATATGTTGCACCGGCTGCATCATTAGTCCGGTTTAGAACTAATCATTTACCGTTTGTAGGCAACGCGTTGGGCACTTGGGAAATGATGTGCGGAAGAAGTCAAGGCTGTCTACACTTTAGTTGAGCAGCTATATACCGGAGCCCAGCAGCATCATCACCACAATGTCACATAACAATCCAGCGCCTTCCACGATTCAAGATACCCTGAACCGCTATCAATGCTTCCTTCCGGGTTGAAGAGGTGAAGAAGTGCATTGCATGAACCGGAGCCATCAATGCCTTGATCCGAGCCAAGGCATGGGTACCGGACTTTGATCCCGTGGAAGCAGCTCAAGGCTATCCCGGTGTAAAAGAAGATGGCTCGACTTGGTGAAGAGGACTTACGGGCGATAAACCGTGCGACGCCTACCGGCTTGTCAATTGGCAAGAAGCCGACTTGGAGCATTACCAAGCACAATATAATGATCAAAACAAGCGAGTGTCCGCCCTAACCTTTGAACCGAAAACCTGATCCTCCAATCCGTAAGCATACTTACGCACCCGATATTGAACCGTCTTCTTTGATCCACGAAGAGGCTGTTTTCCAAGCGCTAATGGGAATCGACTGGACCACTGTGGATTTCCAGCCAATGGGTAGGGATGAAGAGGCTGAAGCGGCAGAAGATGAAGAGCAGGCTTGAACCGGTAGCCGGGTTAAACATCTGCTGCGGGCGGTTTTGCCCAGAAAACAATGATCTCATTTGGGCACTGTGTTGCCTTGTAATAACTTTACTTAAAACTTTTGTGCTTGACTATGCCTTCGTGCATAAGTTGTAAAACCTTTGCCTGATTTGTTTATCCTGCAACCAGAAAAAGTCGAACCTTGGCGGTGGTGATACCACCAGCCGGTTTATGGTATTCAAATAGATATATAAGAATTCCAATAAATGCGTGATACAAATACCTGCCGTATCTGGACATGAAGCTGGCGTAGCCAAACTTGAAGCGGAGGCCTTTTAAACCATGACCGTCTGGGGAGATAATAACTCCCATATAACCGTGCTGAATCAGCACAAGCCCCCTTGTTATTTCATGATGATGAACAGGAAAAAAGGTAAACAGGCAGATAAAACCCGGTGTAATACCAAACCGTGTCTGTCGGTTCGTGGTCGACAGTGAACGGATAAAATATTTGTCGGGTTTAAAAAAACGCAACAACAAAAAATCGAATACCAATTATGTGAAAATATGGCAACAAAGGCAATAACTCTTTGCAAAAGAAAAGCTTCATGGAGCTGGTCAGATGGCATTACCATGGTCAGACGCAACCAAGCCCCCCGAAGGCGTAGCGATGGTGCGAGTCGGCCAGGTCCCCAAAAGACTCTTGGCGAGTACGTCGGCCAAGTGGCATGACATTGGTTCGGGTTCGACCAAGCCCCCAAATGACTCTAGCCCTATTGGCCGACCAAGAGGCGTGACCGGTTCAGACGTGACCGTGTCCCCAAATGATCTGGTGGCTTTCGCCTATCAAGAGGTGTTGCATTGGTTCGGACACGACCAAGCCCCCAAGTGATAAATATAGATGTCAAGGGGTAAACCGGAGGCCGCTTTAGAAACAGAAACGCTCCATGTAACCACGCATGATAAGAAAGACAGAGACCCCGCTTTAGCTGAGGCTCCGGTTTTTATTATATCGAAGATAATATATACATTGTCATGATATGTACATAAACTGAGTCGATGACTCAAGTGTAGTAAGGCCGAAGATGAGCTATATTCCACGGCCTGTTGGTCTCCTCCTCGGCGACGTGAGTCTTGGCGCCTCGAATATCAATCGATAGTATGATCCGTTGTGTAGATTCTTCTCGACCACAAAAGGTCCTTCCAAGGTGGGGATAACTTGTGCATATCATGCGGTCTTGGATGAGGCGAAGCACCAAATCTCCTTCTTGAAAGGTTCTGGTTCTAACCCGGCGACTGTGATAACGGCGAAGATCTTGCTGGTAAATCGCCGAACGAGCGGCTGCCATATCACGCTCCTCATCCAATAGATCCAAAGCGTCCTGTCGCGCCATCTCGTTGTCCGCTTCAACATAAGCCGCTACACGGGGCGAATCGTGCCGGATATCACTGGGGAGAACTGCCTCCGCTCCGTAGACCATGAAGAAAGGTGTATATCCAGTGGATCGGTTTGGCGTAGTATTGATACAACATAGCACCGATGGGAGCTCTTCAACCCAGCACCCCGGTGCTCTCTGTAATGGAACCAGAAGTCGGGGTTTGATGCCTCGTAAGATTTCTTGATTAGCGGGTTCTGCCTGCCCGTTGGGATGAGGATGCGCCGCGGCGACCGCGTCAAGCGGATGTGCTCACGTTCACGTAATTCTTTCATAGCCCCTTGGATAGATTAGTGCCATTGTCGAATGATATCTTGTGTGGAAAGCCAAACCGGAAAATCACCTTTTGATGAAGCGCACGCTGTTGCTGCGTCACACTTGCCGCTGTGCTCGCTTGACCCACTTGGTAAATTTGTCCACCGCCACCAAGGTGGGTCTTCTTATCCTTGGATCGCTTAAAGGGTCCAACCATATCCAGCCCCAAGTCGCAAGCGGCCACGTTATTGGGATCATCCTCAATTCTTGTGCGGTACATGAGCACGCTGGAGAATTTCGACATCCATCACCGTTTGACCAAGTCCTCCGCATCGGCATGGGCGGTTAACCGGTAAAATCCGTGGACGGAACGCATTCGCCACGGGGACTTTGAACCGCGTGATGCCCGCAATCCCTTCATGGATTTCTCTTAAAATTTCACAGCCTTCCTCGAGGAAACACAGCGTTGAAACGCCTACGATACATTGCAATGATGCAACTCACCATTAAGAATCGTCATAGATTTGGGCGCTGGATTATCTGTTCGGCGTAACCTCATCTTCCGCAACTCCCTCGAGTCGATACGCAAGGAAAGGAATTGTCAATCCGAATAGCATGTAATGCTGCCACCAACCGAGCCTCCGGATCGGGAATAGCCAAATCCGCTTCACCGGGAGCTGGGTGACGGGTTGTGCAAGGCGTCCAAAAGACATTAGGCGGGACGGTTCTGCCGAGAACCCAACCGCTTAAAGCGTCGCCGCCGTTCTTCCGGCGATCCACATGATCCACTTGATAGCCCTTGAAACAACCTGCGATATTATCCACTTCTCGACGATATGCAGCCATGAGCGGGTCCTTAGAATCCCAAGTGCCAGATACTTGCTGAGCCACCAGATCCGAGTCACCAAAGCACTTAACCCGGCTTAAGTTCATCTCCTTAGCCATTCGGAGACCATGGAGCAAGGCTTCGTACTCAGCTGCATTATTAGTACAAGGGAACATTAAACGGAGAACGTAACAAAACTTATCACCTCGTGGGGAAGTTAAACGACTCCGGCCCGAGCCTTCAACCGCACGGATCCGTCGAAATGAATAGTCGAAAGTGTGATCCGCTTCTCCTCTGGCGCTTGTAACTCCGTCCGGTCATTAATGAAATCAACAAGTGCTTGTGACTTCACCGTCATTATGCGTGGTATATACTTTAGTCCATGCGCCCAAGCTCGATGGCCCACTTTGCAATCCGACGATCGCCTCCGGTTTTGTATGATATCACCCAAAGGAGCTGAACTAACCATCGTGATAGGGTGCCCTTGGAAATATTGCTTCAGCTTCCGGTAGCCATAAAAACACCATAGGCGAGCTTACGCCAATGCGGATACCTTTGTTTGGACTTAATGAGCACCTCATCGATATAATAAACCGGCCGTTGAACGGATATTCCTTGCTCGCCTCCTTGCGCTCTACCACAATGGCCACGCTTCTTCGCTCGAGCATTGGCTGCCACATATAACAACAGCGGTTCCTTGTCAACCGGAGCCGCAAGAAAAAGCGGGTTGGCCAATTGCGCTTTAGATCTTCAAACGCCGTCGCCGGCGGACTCGATTTAAATTATCATCTTCCTCGGCATCGGTATAAGGGATGGCCTTTCTCCGAGGCGGTGATAAACCGGCTCAATGCGGTGATCTGCCGCGACGCTGAACATCATTGATACACCGGTTTAGCCAAGGAAGTGATAGCTTTAATCTTCTCCGGATTAGCCTCAATTCCTCTGTTGGACACGAAACCCCAATAACACTGCGGAACACCAAAAACACACTTGGCGGATTAAGCATCATCTTATAAATGCGCAAGTTGTGAAGGTTTCCTTCAAATCTTCCACCGGTGTCTCCTTTTGTCTTGATTTCACCACAATATCATCCACATAAGCATGTACATTGCGGCCGATCGTGTATGTAGGCAATTCTGTATACACCGCCGATAAGTAGCACAGGCGCTTTTGAGCCCAAAAGGCATAGATACATAACGAAGGCTCAAAGGGAGTTATAAGCGTTGTCTTCTCCTGGTCCTTAATCGCCATTTTGATCGATGATATCCGAGTACGCATCCAAAAAACTTAAACGCTCACATCCTGCCGTGGCATCAATAATCTGATCAATGCGGGGGAGGGCAAAAGGATCTGCCGGACAAGCTTTGTTGAGATCTGTGTAGTCCACACACATACGCCAGGTGCCATTTTTCTTAAGGACCAGCACTGGATTAGCAAGCCACTCTGGATGAAACACCTCAATGATAAAACCAGCCGCCAAAAGCCTGGCTACTTCCTCTCCAATGGTTTTGCACCTTTCTTCGTTAAACCGGCGGAGGAACTGTTTCACCGGTTTATACTTGGGATCCACATTAAGTGTGTGCTCAGCGAGTTCCCTCGGGACACCTGGCATGTCAGATGGCTTCCATGCAAAGATATCCCGGTTCTCACGGATGAACTCGATGAGCGCGCTTTCCTATTTGGGATCCAGGTTGGCACTGACAGTGAACTGCTTGGACGAATCGCCTGGCACGAAGTCAACAAGCTTGGTCTCAGCTGCCGATTTAAACTTCAGATCTGATTCATGCTCCGTAGTTGGCTTCTTCAAAGGGGTCATATCTGCCGGATCAACATTGTCTTTATAGAACTTCAACTCTTCCGTGGCACAGACCGCCTCTGCATAAGCTGCGTCGCCTTCTTCGCATTCCAAAGCAATTCGGCGGCTTCCATGCACCGTTATCGTTCCTTTGTAACCCGGCATTTTGAGCTGCAAGTAAATATAACAAGGTCGTGCCATGAATTTAGCATAAGCCGGCCGTCCAAACAAGGCATGATACGGACTCCGGATTTTCACCACTTCAAAAGTTAGCTTTTCGGACCGGGAATCGTGCTTTCGTCTCCAAAAGCCACATCGGGGCTATCTTACCAACAGGATAAGCAGATTTGCACGGTACTACACCATGGAACATCGTATTGGACGATCGAGATCCTTGTCTGTGAGACCCATGCGACGGAAAGTTTCATAGTATAATATATTATCTGCTTCCTCCGTCCATAAGCACCTTAGTGAACTTATAGCCCCCACCCGAGGGTCTACCACCAATGCCGGTGACCCGGATTATCAACCCGGGGATGGTCCTCTCGCTCCACACGATAGGCTGCTCGGACCAGCGTAAATACCGCGGTAAGGCGGTTCAACAGAGTTCTTGCCCGCTTGTGAAGCTTCCGATCCCGCTTGTCCAAACTGGTTGTGAAAACATGATATCGCCCACTATTCAAGCTGCTTTGGTTGGCTCGATAGCTCGATTATTCTGCTGCTTCTTTGGCCACCCCGATTATTCGATTATTGTGATTGCCTTGATTAGGCCACGAACGAAGCTCCGTCCGACCCGGCCCATGGAAACCGGATCTGAACCGCCACGACCCTGGTCATACCGAAAGCATTGGAGTTTTGAACTCTGCATAATATAACAGTTTTCAGAGATGGTTCGATGGGGACTCCTTCGTCCGATGCTTGGGACAAGGCTGATTCAACAAGTAATTCAAGCGGCTTGTATTAGGATTTGGACCCGATTCGCCTTGCCTCTGCGCCGCTGAGCCCTCATCTGCGCATTAGTGTTGGCTACGAAATCCGGGTTGCCATCGACCTGCGCTTGCCCCCGTTCCATGACCCGCCGGTTTGTCTGCTGCCCCTTGGAGTTGCCGTTCTTCTTTCCCTTCCTTCATCATCATCGACGACAGGATCCTTGGTACTTGTCGAATCGGCATACTTTACCAAAGCGCCATGAGGGTTCCCATATCATTGCGTAACCGCTTCATGCGTCCCAATTTTAACTTCAAAGGCTCAAACCGGCAGTTGCCTTCTAATGTTAAGATCGCCGAGTCAGCGTTGATCCGGTCAGAAGAGTGCAGAATCTCAGACACACGGCGTACCCAATGGGTTGTTGACTCCCCTTCTTCCTGGACGCAAGCCGCCAGGTCTATGATGGATTTGGGCTGCTTACACGTATCCTTGAAGTTCTGGATAAACCGGGCCCGTAACTGGGCCCATGAGCTGATAGAATTGGGCGGTAAGCTCTTCAACCAAGTACGGGTTGTGCCTTCCAGCATCATGGTGAAGTACTTTGCACATGCGGTCTCATCCACATCTAGCATCTCCATGGCCATCTCATAACTTTCAACCCACGCTTCAGGGGACAGATCCGCGGTGTAATTTGGCACCTTGCGTGGGCCCTTAAAATCCTTAGGCAGACGCACATTGCGTAAAGCGGGGATTAAACAGGGCACCCCCAAAGCGGATGCGACTCCTGGCCCAGCGAAGGTGGTAGGGCGAACGGTGTGTGTTGATCCGCATCATCTGTCCGCTAACTCGGCCTTCTGCGTGCGGGCCCAATCCACCACCTCCCGAGCATCACGAATGCCGCCTATCGGTGATTGCCTCGGCCGCTTCACGGTCCCGCGTTGCTTGATAGGGCGGTTCATCCACGCCGCTTTGTAGCTCCGGCTTGGGACGGGCGTAGAGTGAATCCGATCACGGCCTGTATGAATACGCTCTCTTTGGATCGGTCCGGAGAAGCTCCTTAACCGGCGTGTCTCAACGCTTGTGGGGAATCTCCTTCGGTAGGATCGCCTCCAATCGTGCGGCGGCCGCAACAAGGTTGTCCATAGGGTTAGAATAATGGCTTGGGGTGTTATGCATGCGCGGAGGAACCACCATGTTCTGCGGAGGCTCCATCAGCGCAGATTGGACCGTCGCTCCGCCTCCGGTGCCTCAATCCGGTTTACCTCCTGTCTTTGGGCGGGTTCTTCGGGTGCGGCTCCCGGTGCGAAAGAGATTTCTAGGATCAAATCGGCGGCAGCGCGATCTATACTTCCGCTTCAACACCTCCTGCGACTTTTCTGGTCAAGCATGAGTTTGTAAGCTTGTGCATCTAAAGCGCCCGCTCTGCGCCATACGCTCCTTCTCGCCGCTAGATCCGCTTTGGCTTGCGTGATCTGCTCTTTCACCTTTGCAATTTCTGCATTATGAGCCTCGATCTCGCTGGGTTGTCCTCCGCCATGAGCGCTGCTAGTGCATCAAACAGATCTATGAGAACTTGAACCGTGGGCGCACGGGCCTCCCGCCTCGCCGCCCTTCGCTGAACCGGAAAGCATTGCCGCCGCGGTTGAAGAGTGGTTCGCTGCTGCGTCATCGGCCATGAATATTCAACCGGTTTAAGCGGCTTGGGGGTCGAGAATCGTCACCGTCGGAACAGCCCCGATCATATCATCTCGAATGGTACAATGACTCGGTCTTCCTGTTGAAGATTCATCGCCGAGAATAAGCGACGGTCTCACTCGTATTACGAACCGCGTCGTACTCCCCTCCATGGGTGACTCCAACGAAGACATGCTTCACGGCCGGTTTAACTTGGGCAGGTCGCGCCGTTGAGCCGTCTCGATGAGGTCGGTGCAGATGTCGGTTCAGCCGAGCTCCCGATCTTGCCAATGAAAACGCGTATGCCGCCGAAGGGGACCCGTATCCATACCGATTGAATCGGCCTCGGGACCCCATCTGGCGTCGTCGATGTAGATCCGACGCGACGACTCTTGGTCATCCGGCCACGACGTAGCCTTCGAGTCCTTTGAGCTTGCCCTCCAAGATTGTCAAACCATCGTGCGATAGCCCCACGGTGGGCGCCAACCGTCGATGGATTTGTCAAGGCGGATGTCCTAAGCGTAAGGACTTAGTCGTGGAGCCATCGCTACGGGTTTACTTGCAGGGGTTAAGCGGACACAAAGACACAAGGGTTTTATACTAGTTCGCCCCTTCGATGAAGGTAAAAGCCTACGTCTAGTTGTGATGGAATTGATGTGGTCTCGATGGCTAGGGAGCAAATAAGCCGCGCTAGGCTCGAGTTGTGGTTATCTGTCTCTTGAACCGCCGCCGGTCGCCCCTTATATACAGTGGCGCGCCGTCGGTTCGTAGAGTCCCAACCGGTTCATAATCGTATCCCGGTTGGTATCTCTCTATTCCTAACTTACAATACAAGTCATACATCAGGCCGGTTTACGGCTACAAGCTTTAAACTGACTATAGGCCTTGGGCCTTTCTCTGCTTATACCACTAACGGAGCTAATCCGGCCCAAGCTGGCCGGTTTACGCCTAGTGGTAATATCCCCAACAGATATGATCAACATATTGATGTTCACCGTTGAAACTACTCCATCTCACGTGACGATCGGACATGGTGTAGTTGATATGGATCACGTAATCACTTAGAGGATTAGAGGGATGTCTATCTAAGTGGGAGTTCTTAAGTAATATGATTAATTGAAATTAAATTTATCATGAACTTAGTACCTGATAGTATTTTTCTTATCTATGTTTGTTGTAGATAGATGGCTCGTCTTTGTTGTTCCGTTGAATTTTAATGCGTTCCTTGAGAAAGCAAAGTTGAAAGATGATGGCAGAAATTACGGATCGGGTGCGTAACACGAGGATTATCCTCATTGCTGCACGTAAGAATTACGCCCTGGAAGCACCGCTGGGTGCCGGGCCTGCTTCTTGATGTAACCGACGGCGTTAAACGTCGGAAGAGCAAAGGCGATGACTACTCGATAGTTCAGTGTGCCATGCTTTACGGCTTAGAACCGGGTCTTCAACGACGTTTTAAACGTCATGGAGCATATGACATGTTCTAGGAGTTGAAGTTAATATTTCAAGCAAATGCCCGGATTGAGAGATATGAAGTCTCCAATAAGTTCTATAGCTGCAAGATGGAGGAGAATAGTTTTGTCAGTGAACACATACTCAAAATGTCTGGGTATAATAATCACTTGATTCAACTGGGAGTTAATCTTCCTGATGATAGTGTCATTGACAAAATTCTTCAATCACTGCCACCAAGCTAAAAGAGCTTCGTGATGAACTATAATATGCAAGGGATGGACAAGACTATTCCCGAGCTCTTCGCAATGCTAAAAGCCGTGGAGGTAGAAATGAAGAAGGAGCATCAAGTGTTGATGGTTAACAAGACCACCAGTTTCAAGAAAAAGGGCAAAGGGAAGAAGAAGGGGAACTTCAAGAAGAACAGCAAACAAGTTATTGCTCAAGAGAAGAAACCCAATTCTGGACCTAAGCCTGAAACTGAGTGCTTCTACTGCAAGCAGACTAGACACTGGAAGCGGAACTGCCCCAAGTATTTGGCGGATAAGAAGGATGGCAAATGAAAAAAGGTATATGTGATATACATGTTATTGATGTGTACCTTACTAATGCTCGCAGAGCACTGGTATTTGATACTGGTTACATTGCTAATATTTGCAACTCGAAACAGGACTACGGATTAGCGAAGATTGGCTAAGGGCGAGGTGACGATCTTGGCGTGGGAAATGGTTCCAAAGTCGATGTGATCGCGGTCGGCACGCTACCTCTACATCTACCATCGGGATTAGTTTTAGACCAAAATAATTGTTATTTGGTGCCGGTGTTGAGCATGAACATTATATCCGGATCTTGTTTGATCGAGACGGTTATTCATTAAGTCGATTAATAATGGTTCTTCTATTTATATGAGTAATATCTTTTATGTTCATGCACCCTTGAAGAGTGGTCTATTTTATTGAATCTCGATAGTAGTGATACACATATTCATAGTGTTGAAACCAAAAGATGCAGAGTTGATAATGATAGTGCAACTTATTTGTGGCCTTGCCGTTTAGGTCATATCGGTGTGAAGCGCATGAAGAAACTCCATCTTGATGGGCTTTTGGAATCACTTGATTATGAATCACTTGGTACTTAAGAACCGTGCCTCATGGGCAAGATGACTAAAACGCCGTTCTCGGAACTATGGGCGAGCAACTAATTTGTTGGAAATCATACATCTTGATGTTTGTGGTCCAATGAATGTTGAGACTTCATGGTGGTATCGTTATTTTATCACCTTCACAGATGATTTGAGCAGATATGGGTATATACTTAATGAAACACAAGTCTGAAACATTTGAAAAGTTCAAAGAATTTTAGAGTGAAGTGGAAAATCATCGTAACAAGAAAATAAAATTTCTACGATCTGATCGTGGAGGAGAATATTTGAGTTATGAGTTTGGTCTACACTTGAAGCAATGCAGAATAGTTTCGCAACTCACGCCACCCGGAACACCACAAAGAAATGGTGTGTCCGAACGTCGTAATCGTACTTTACTAGATATGGTGTGATCTTATGATGTCTCTGACTGATTTACCGCTATTGTTTCGGGGTTATGCTTTAGAGACGGCCGCATTCACGTTAAATAGGGCACCATCAAAATCCGTTGAGACGACGCCTCATGAACTGTGGTTTGGCAAGAAACCAAAGTTGTCATTTCTTAAAGTTTGGGGCTGCGATGCTTATGTGAAGAAACTTCAACCAGATAAGCTCGAACCCAAATCGGAGAAATGTGCCTTCATAGGATACCCAAAAGAAACTGTTGGGTACACCTTCTATCACAGATCTGAGGGCAAAATTTCCGTTGAAATTCAGATCCTTTCTAGAGAAGGAGTTTCTCTCGGAAGAAGTGAGTGGGAGGAAAGTAGAACTTGATGAGGTAACTGTACCTGCTCCCTTATTGGAAAGCAGTTCATCACAAGAACCGGTTCCTGTGACAACTACACCAATTAGTGAGGAAGCTAATGATATTGATCATGAAACTTCAGATCAAGTTTCTACTGAACCTCGTAGGTCTACCAGAGTAAGATCCGCACTGAGTGGTACGGTAATCCTATTCTCGGAAGTCATGTTACTTGACAATGACGAACCTACGAACTATGAGGAAGTGATGATGAGCCCAGATTCATAAAATGGCTAGAGGCCATGAAATCGAGATGGGATCCATGTATGAGAACAAAGTATGGACTTTGGTTGACTTGCCCGATGATCGGCATGCCATTGAGAATAAATGGATCTTTAAGAAGAAGACTGACGCTGATGGTAATATAACTGTCTATAAAGCTCAACTTGTTGCGAAAGGTTTTCAACAAGTTCAAGGGGTTGACTACGATGAGACTTTCTCACCCGTAGCGATGCTTAAGTCTGTTTGAATCATTTTAGCAATTGCCGCATTTTATGATTATGAAATTTGGCAAATGGATGTCAAAACTGCATTCTTGAATGGATTTCTGGAAGAAGAGTTGTATATGATGCAACCAGAAGGTTTTGTTAATCCAAAAGGTGCTAACAAAGTGTGCAAGCTCCAGTGATCCATTTATGGACTGGTGCAAGCATCTCGGAGTTGGAATAAGCGCTTTGATAGTGTGATCAAAGCATATGGTTTTCTGAGACTTTTGGAGAAGCTTGTATTTACAAGAAAGTGAGTGGGAGCTCAGAGCATTTACGATATTATATGTAGATGACATATTATTAATTGGAAATGATATAGAATTTCTGGATAGCATAAAGGGATACTTGAATAAAAGTTTTTCTATGAAAGACCTCGGTGAAGCTGCTTATATATTGGGCATCAAGATTTATAGAGATAGATCAAGATGCTTAATAGGATTTTCACAAAGCACATACCTTGATAAAGTTTTGAAAAGTTCAAAATGGATCGAGCAAAGAAAGGGTTCTTGCCTGTGCTACAAGGTGTGAAATTGAGTCGGACTCAATGCCGACCACAGCAGAAGATAGAGAGAAAATGAAAGATGTTCCTATGCTTCAGCCATAGGCTCTATCATGTATGCAATGCTATGTACGGACTGACGTGTGCTTAGCAATAAGCTTGGCGGAAAGTACCAAAGTAATCCGAGTGGATCCTTTGGACAGCGTCAAGAACATCTGAAATACGAAAAGGACTAAGGATATGTTTCTCATATATGGAGGTGTAAAAGAGCTAGTAAATGGCGGTTACGTCGATGCAAGCTTTACACTAATCCGGACGATTCTAAATCGCAAACCGGATACGTGTTTTTATTAAGCGGTGGAGCTGTAAGTTGGTGCAGTTCTAAACAAAGCGTCGTGGCGGGATCTACATGTGAAGCGGAGTACATAGCTGCTTGAAGCAGCAAATGAAGGAGTGCGGATGAAGGAGTTCATTTCCGATCTAGGTGTCATACCTAGTGCATCGGGACCAATGAAGATCTTCGTGACAATCTTGGTGCAATTGCCTTGGCAAAGGAATCCAGATTTCACAAGAGGACCAAGCACATCAAGAGACGCTTCAATTCCATCGGGACCAAGTCCAAGTGGGAGACATCGAGATTTGCAAGATACATACGGATCTGAATGTTGCGAGACCCATTGACTAAGCCTCATCACGAGCAAAACATGATTAGCACCAAGACTCCATGGGTGTTAAAATCATTCTTGTGTAATCTAGATTATTGACTCTAGTGCAAGTGGGAGGCTGAAGGAAATATGCCCTAGAGGCAATAATAAAGTTATTATTTATTTCCTCATATCATGATAAATGTTTATTATTCATGCTAGAATTGTATTACTAGGAAACATGATACATGTGTGAATACATAGACAAACATAAGCGTCACTAGTATGCCTCTACTTGACTAGCTCATTAATCAAAGATGTTTATGTTTCCTAACCATAGACATGTGTTGTCATTTGATTAATGGGATCACATAATTAGGAGAATGATGTGATTGACATGACCCATTCCGTTAGCCTAGCACTTGATCGTTTAGTATCTTGCTATTGCTTTCTTCATGACTTATACATGTTCCTATAACTATGAGATTATGCAACTCCGTTTATCGGAGGAACACTTTGGTGCTACCAAACATCCTGGCGTAATCGGGTGATTATAAAGGAGTACTACAGGTGTCTCCAAAGGTACATGTTGGGTTGGCGTATTTCGAGATTAGGTTTTGTCACTCCGGTTGTCGGAGAGGTATCTCTGGGCCCTCTCGGTAATGCACATCACTATAAGCCTTGCAAGCAATGTAGCTAATGAGTTAGTTATGGAATGATCCATTACGTCACGAGTAAAGAGACTTGCCGGTAATGAGATTGAACTAGGTATTGGATACCGACGATCGAATCTCGGGCAAGTAACATACCGATGACAAAGGGAACAACGTATGTTGTTATGCGGTTTGACCGATAAAGATCTTCGTAGAATATGTAGGAGCCAATATGGGCATCCAGGTTCCGCTATTGGTTATTGACCGAGAATAGTTCTAGGTCATGTCTACATAGTTCTCGAACCGTAGGGTCCGCACGCAACGTTACGATGACAGTTTTATTATGAGTTTATAAGTTGTGATGTGCGAAGTTTGTTGAAGTCCTAGATGTGATCACGAACATGACGAGGAGTCTCAAATGGTCGAGACATAAAGATTGATATATTGGATGACTATATTCGGACACGGAAGTGTTAAGGGCGTTTTGGAGAAAACCGAGTGCTTGGGAGGTTCTGGAACCCCCCGGAGAAGTAATGGGCCCTATGGGCCTTAGTGGACAGAGAGAGGGGCAGCCCGGCATGGGCTGCGCGCCCCCTCCCCCTCTGGTCTGAATTGGACTAGGAGGCGGCGCCCCCCTCTTTCCCTCTCCCTCTCCCCCTTCCTTTCCCCCTCCTAGTAGGATTAGGAAAGAGGGAGTCCTACTCCTACTAGGAGGAGGACTCCTCCTCCTTGGCACGCCCACAAGGGCCGGCCGGCCTCCCCCCTTGCTCCTTTATATACGGGGGCAGGGGGCACCCTAGAACACACAAGTTGATCTACGGATCGTTCCTTAGCCGTGTGCGGTGCCCCCTCCACCATATTCCACCTCGGTCATATCGTCGCGGAGTTTAGGCAAAGCCCTGCGCCGGTAGAACATCATCATCGTCACCACGCCGTCGTGCTGACGGAACTCATCCCCGACACTTTGGTGGATCGGAGTCCGAGGATCGTCATCGAGCTGAACGTGTGCTAAACTCGGAGATGCCGTACGTTCGATACTTGGATCGGTCGAATCGTGAAGACATACGACTACATCAACCGCCTTGTCATAACGCTTCCGCTTACGGTCTACGAGGGTACGTGCACAACACTCTTCCCTCTCGTTGCTATGCCATCACCATGATCTTGCGTGTACATAGGAATTTTTTTGAAATTACCACGTTCCCCAACAGTGGCATCCGAGCCTGGTTTTATGCGTAGATGTCATATGCATGAGTAGAACAAGTGAGTTGTGGGCGATACAAGTCATACTGCTTACCAGCATGTCATACTTTGATTCGGCGGTATTGTGAGATGAAGCGGCCTAGACCGACATTACGCGTACGCTTACGTGAGACTGGTTTCACCGTTACGAGCACTCGTGCTTAAAGGTGGCTGGCGGGTGTCTGTCTCTCTCACTTTAGCTGAATCGAGTGTGGCTACGCCCGGTCCTTGCGAAGGTTAAAACAGCACTAACTTGATGAACTATCGTTGTGGTTTTGATGCATAGGTAAGAACGGTTCTTGCTAAGCCCATAGCAGCCACGTAAAATTTGCAACAACAAAGTAGAGGACGTCTAACTTGTTTTTGCAGGGCATGTTGTGATGTGATATGGTCAAGACGTGATGCTATATTTTATTGTATGAGATGATCAAGTTTTGTAACCAAAGTTATCGGCAACTGGCAGGAGCCATATGGTTGTCGCTTTATTGTATGAAATGCAAACGCCCTATAATTGCTTTACTTTATCACTAAGCGGTAGCGATAGTCGTAGAAGCAATAGATGGCGTAACGAGAACGATGCTACGATGGAGATCAAGGTGTCGCGCTGGTGATGATGGTGATCACGACGGTGCTTCGAAGAAGGAGATCACAAGCACAAGATGATGATGGCCATATCATATCACTTATATTGATTGCATGTGATGTTTATCCTTTATGCATCTTATCTTGCTTTGATTGACGGTAGCATTTTAAGATGATCTCTCACTAAAATTATCAAGAAGTGTTCTCCCTGAGTATGCACCGTTGCGAAAAGTTCTTCGCTTTGAGACACCACGTGATGATCGGGTGTGATAGGCTCTACGTTCAAATACAGCGGGTGCAAAACAGTTGCACACGCAGAATACTCGAGTTAAACTTGACGAGCCTAGCATATAACAGATATGGCCTCGGAACACGGAGACCGAAGGTCGGCGTGAATCATATAGTAGATATGATCAACATATTGATGTTCACCGTTGAAACTACTCCGTCTCACGTGACGATCGGACATGGTGTAGTTGATATGGATCACGTAATCACTTAGAAGATTAGAGGATGTCTATCTAAGTGGGACTTCTTAAGTAATATGATTATGAACTTAAATTTATCATGAACTTAGTACCGATAGTATTTTGCTTATCTATGTTTGTTGTAGATAGATGGCTCATCTTTGTTGTTCCGTTGAATTTTAATGCGTTCCTTGAGAAAGCAAAGTTGAAAGATGATGGCAGCAATTACACGGACTGGGTCCGTAACACGAGATTATCCTCATTCTTTGCACGAAGAATTACGCCTGGATGCACCGCTGGGTGCGAACTGCTGCTGATGTAACCGGCGGCGTTAAGAACGTCTGGCGAGCAAAGTGATGACTACTCGATAGTTCGGTGTGCCATGCTTTATGGCTTAGAACCGGGTCTTCAACGGCGTTTTGAGCGTCATGGAGCATATGAGATGTTCCAGAGTTGAAGTTAATATTTCAAGCAAATGCCCGGATTGAGAGCTATGAAGTCTCCAATAAGTTCTATAGCTGCAAGATGGAGGACAATAGTTACATCGGTGGACACATACTCAAAATGTGCGGGTATAATAATCACTTGATTCAACTCGGAGTTAATCTTCCTCATGATAGTGTCATTGATGAGAATTCTTCAATCACGCCACCAAGCTACAAGAGCTTCGTGATGAACTATAATATGCAAGGGATGGACAAGACTATTCGAGCTCTTCGCAATGCTAAAAGCAGCGGAGGTAGAAATCAGAAGGAGCATCAAGTGTTGATGGTTAACAAGACCACCGGTTTCAAGAAAAGGGCAAGGGAAGAAGAAGGGAACTTCAAGAAGAACAGCAAACAAGTTGCTGCTCAAGAGAAGAAACCCAATTCGGACCTAAGCTGAAACAGAGTGCTTCTCTGCAAGCGGTCGACCTTTGAAGCGGAACTGCCCCAAGTATTTGGCGGATAAGAAGGATGGCAAAGTGAACAAAGGTATATGTGATATACATGTTATTGATGTGTACCTTACTAATGCTCGCATAGCACTGGGTATTTGATCTGGTTACATTGCTAATATTTGCAACTTGAAGCAGGGACTACGGATTAGCGAAGATTGGCTAAGGACGAGGTGACGATCTTGGCGTGGGAAATGGTTCCAAAGTCGATGTGATCGCGGTCGGCACGCTACCTCTACATCTACCATCGGGATTAGTTTTAGACCTAAATAATTGTTATTTGGTGCCAGTGTTGAGCATGAACATTATATTTGGATCTTGTTTGATGCGAGACGGTTATTCATTTAAGTCAGATAATAATGGTTGTTCTATTTATATGAGTAATATCTTTTATGGTCATGCACCCTTGAAGATTGGTCTATTTTTATTGAATCTCGATAGTAGTGATACACATATTCATTGTGTTGAAACCAAAAGATGCAGAGTTGATAATGATAGTGCAGCTTATTAGTGGCACTGCCGTTTAGGTCATATCGATGTGAAGCGCATGAAGAAACTCCATACTGATGGGCTTTTGGAATCACTTGATTATGAATCACTTGGTACTTGCGAACCGTGCCTCGTGGGCAAAATGACTAAAACGCCGTTCTCCGGAACTATGGAGCGAGCAACTAATTTGTTGGAAATCATACATACTGATGTTTGTGGTCCAATGAATGTTGAGGCTCGCGGCGGGTATCGTTATTTTCTCACCTTCACAGATGATTTGAGCAGATATGGGTATATCTACTTAATCAAACACAAGTCTGAAACATTTGAAAAGTTCAAAGAATTTCAGAGTGAAGTGGAAAATCATCGTAACAAGAAAATAAAATTTCTACGATCTGATCGTGGAGGAGAATATTTGAGTTATGTGTTTGGTCTACACTTGAAGCAATGCGGAATAGTTTCGCAACTCATGCCACCCGGAACACCACAACGAAATGGTGTGTCCGAACGTCGTAATCGTACTTTACTAGATATGGTGCGATCTATGATGTCTCTTACTGATTTACCGCTATCGTTTTGGGGTTATGCTTTAGAGACGGCCGCATTCACATTAAATAGGGCACCATCAAAATCCGTTGAGACGACGCCTCATGAACTGTGGTTTGGCAAGAAACCAAAGTTGTCGTTTCTTAAAGTTTGGGGCTGCGATGCATATGTGAAGAAACTTCAACCAGATAAGCTCGAACCCAAATCGAAGAAATGTGTCTTCATAAGATACCCAAAAGAAACTGTTGGGTACACCTTCTATCACAGATCTGAGGGCAAAATTTTCGTTGAAATTCGGATCCTTTCTAGAGAAGGAGTTTCTCTCGGAAGAAGTGAGTGGGAGGAAAGTAGAACTTGATGAGGTAACTGTACATGCTCCCTTATTGGAAAGCAGTTCATCACAAGAACCGGTTCCTGTGACAACTACACCAATTAGTGAGGAAGCTAATGATATTGATCATGAAACTTGAGATCAAGTTTCTCTTGAACCTCGAGGTCTACTAGAGTAAGATCCGCACTGCAGTGGTACGGTAATCCTATTCGGAAGTCATGTTACTTGACAATGACGAACCTACGAACTATGAGGAGTGATGATGAGCCCAGATTCCGCAAAATGGCTAGAGGCCATGAAATCTGAGATGGGATCCATGTACGAGAACAAAGTATGGACTTTGGTTGACTTGCCTGATGATCGGCAGGCCATTGAGAATAAATGGATCTTTAAGAAGAAGACTACGCTGATGGTAATATAACTGTCTATAAAGCTTGACTTGTTGCAAAAGGTTTTTAACAAGTTCAAGGGGTTGACTACGATGAGACTTTCTCGCCCGTAGCGATGCTTAAGTCTGTCCGAATCATGTTAGCAATTGCCGCATTTTATGATTATGAAATTTGGCAAATGGATGTCAAAACTGCATTCTTGAATGGATTTCAGGAAGAAGAGTTGTATATGATGCAACCAGAAGGTTTTGTTGATCCAAAAGGTGCTAACAAAGTGTGCAAGCTCCAATGATCCATTTATGGACTGGTGCAAGCATCTCGGAGTTGGAATAAGCGCTTTGATAGTGTGATCAAAGCATATGGTTTTATCTGAGACTTTTGGAGAAGCTGTTTTTACAAGAAAGTGAGTGGGAGCTCTGTAGCATTTCGATATTATATGTAGATGACATATTATTAATTGGAAATAATATAGAATTTCTGGATAGCATAAAGGATACTTGAATTAAAGTTTTTCTATGAAAGACCTCGGTGAAGCTGCTTATATATTGGGCATCAAGATTTATAGAGATAGATCAAGGCGCTTAGTAGGACTTTCACAAAGCACATACCTTGATAAAGTTTTGAAAAGTTCAAAATGGATCGAGCGACAAAAGGGTTCTTGCCCGTGCTACAAGGTGTGAAATTGAGTCGGACTCAATGCCGACCACGCAGAAGATAGAGAAAATGAAAGATGTTCCTATGCTTCATCCATAGGCTCTATCATGTATGCAATGCTATGTACCGGACCGGCGTGTGCTTAGCAATAAGCTTGGCAAGAAGGTACCAAAGTAATCCAGAGTGGATCATGGACAGCGTCAAGAACATCTGAAATACGAAAAGGACTAAGGATATGTTTCTCGTATATGGAGGTGTCAAAGAGCTAGTCGTAAATGGTTACGTCGATGCAAGCTTTGACACCGATCCGGACGATTCTAAATCACAAACCGGATCGTGTTTTTATTAAGCGGTGGAGCTGTAAGTTGGTGCGAGTTCTAAACAAAGCGTCGTGGCGGGATCTACATGTGAAGCGAAGTACATAGCTGCTTGAAGCAGCAAATGAAGGAGTGCGGATGAAGGAGTTCATTTCCGATCTAGGTGTCATACCTAGTGCATCGGGACCAATGAAGATCTTCTGTGACAATACTGGTGCAATTGCCTTGGCAAAGAAATCCAGATTTCACAAGAGGACCAATCACATCAAGAGATGCTTCAATTCCATCCGGGACCAAGTCCAAGTGGGAGACATAGAGATTTGCAAGATACATACGGATCTGAATGTTGCAGACCCATTGACTAAGCCTCTCTCACGAGCAAAACATGATCAGCACCAAGACTCCATGGGTGTTAAAATCATTACTGTGTAATCTAGATTATTGACTCTAGTGCAAGTGGGAGACTAAAGGAAATATTCCCTAGAGGCAATAATAAAGTTATTATGTATTTCCTCATATCATGATAAATGTTTATTATTCATGCTAGAATTGTATTAAGGAAACATGATACATGTGTGAATACATAGACAAACATAAGCGTCACTAGTATGCCTCTACTTGACTAGCTCATTAATCAAAGATGGTTATGTTTCCTAACCATAGACATGTGTTGCCATTTGATTAATGGGATCACATCATTAGGAGAATGATGTGATTGACATGACCCATTCCGTTAGCCTAGCACTTGATCGTTTAGTATATTGCTATAGCTTTCTTCAAGACTTATACGTGTTCCTGTAACTATGAGATTATGCAACTCCTGTTTACCGGAGGAACACTTTGGGTGCTACCAAATGTCACAACGTAACTGGGTGATTATAAAGGAGTACTACTGGTGTCTCCAAAGGTACATGTTGGGTTGGGGTATTTTGAGATTAGGTTTTGTCACTCCGATTGTCGG